>CM060950.1:48957611-50171133 GCA_030765055.1 Mantis religiosa | reverse complement strand
AATATTTATTTGTCTTTCTTGTCCTTAAATCTTTCGCTCTTTTCGGAGTATATTCATAGCTGCTCCAGATAGCCTTTTTCTAGCATCCTGTCTGAATTTTGCCATCATCTTCTGCCATTTGTGGTTAGTTTATATACGATTAATAGTGCTCCCGGCTACAATCACTGCTTTGTTTCCCCGTTTCACTTTTTATCCAATGAGATATAACTAGGGGATTAATTTTGACCTATTTGCCTATTTCATTCCTTTGTTCAGAAAGCTAGGCTTTTAAGTTATAAGCACGTTTCCTACAATTATTAACCTAATTTCTTAGTTTTATAGTGCTTATAAATGTCTATTTCATACATTTGTGCCTGTTCCGCTTATTAGTGCCTAAAACTGTCTTTTTAGCCAATCCCTTTTGCTTGTAATTTGTGAGAACAAATTTTGCATTTGTTGGTGTCAACGTGAAGTTTTCGAGGAAGAGAAATTTCTTACTGCTGCACATGTGTATACAAAATGGGGTTTAGCCAGGTAGATATCTGTCTTACAGACGTTTCACAATGCGCTGATGACGTCATAGAAAAATCTTAGAATTTGCTCAAAGACGGGTAGCAAAGACCAGCTAGCTGAAATCTCAATGGATTGACAAATAACCACTCCTTATGTGGGAATGGAAAGCCCATTCTGTAAGCAGTGGTTCAAGTGCACACATAGATCAGTTTCCTACGAAAATATGCCAAAAGAGAGAAGCAGCAGAAGTGTACTTTTAAACAGTGAATAACTGGTGATCCATCGTTCAGCACAGATGGGAAAGTAATTTTTGTCAGCCTTGTGTGAAACAGGTGAGTTTAATCATTCATGTTTGTATTAATACTATATTATCCTAGTTTCAAAAACCTTGTAAAAGTTAGCACCTGTAGCAACATTATGCCGAAAACAAATTAGAATGTTGAGGAGAGCCGAAGAAGAGAAACTGAATGTTTTTAATTTTGCAAATTAAAGCACAAATTTCCCTAATGTGAAAACTTCCTTCATCACATGATACGACTTTACATTGAGATTTAGCTTAAAACATGTCTCAATCGTGAAACAAGCCGGTCTAATGCATTTAATCTTGATTATTATATATTTGAAACTTATAGGTATAAGCTTTACAAACTCAGTGTACTAGATTTCAAAATTTTGTTACGAGTATTATCTTTTGTCAGTTTCTATGCAATGGCATGATATTTTTGTGCTGGTGTAAAGGCTTATTTTTTGAGCTAATGGTAATACTTGGGGGGAGGGATTGATTTGGAATAAATGTACAACAATTTTCGCCTAGGGAAGAGCAAAGTAATATGTGTTTTGCGAATTTGTTGCAGCACATGTTGCGATGATTGCAATTTTGTTATAGTGCATTTATAGTGCATTCTAAGAGCCATTTTACTATAATTATGTATTTATAATATTTACTTGCCAAATTTTTAGTGCCTATTTAAGTGCCTATTTTGCTATGTTTTAGTGCCTTTTTGCCTTCTTATTTCACACATTTTTAGTGCCTATAAATCGGCTTCCTAGATATAACCTACGGTGCTTCCTGAAAGCTCCTTTTCAACCCTCTAAGTTGTTCTACTTTCTCTGTTCTTATTCTAAAACCAAGACTGGTATTGAGAAAGTATCATCAAATTATTTGGACGCATCCCTTTTGTTTTTTAAATTATTGTCAACAATTCTCAGAGTATTTAATTTTTCATCAAGATCTCTAACTCTTTGTCATGAGGCGATACACGCAATATATTTTAAATACTTCACTTCTTCAATTACATTTATATATTTTTCTTCCTTAAATGACACGGTCACACACACACATATATATATGTAGTATTATTATGTTTCATTATTCACCATACGCTTTATCTATAATCGGTTTTAAATAAAGTAGCAGATACCCGTTACATAGAAAACGTTGAAGTGACTCTCAAACGTTAATGTGAAGCTCGGAGTAACAAATTCTGAAGTATCAGTTCCAGAGGAAACAAATGCTCATCCACGGTAATAGGCGCAAGCTCTTGTTAAGGTAAGGAAAACACGTGAATCGGAAACTTGAATATTCAGGTATTTTTCGTCAGATAAAGAATACTGGAAAGTATAATAATACACCATTAAGTATTTTGAAATCTGACAACAGAAATAATATACTTTAATATTCTATAAAGAAGTCATAACCTCCTATATATTACACAAATGATACATTCAATCAGAGTGCAGGGGATCTCGAAGAAAATTCAAGTTGCATATCAAGACTGATGTCAATATATCAATAACATCACATTTTAGCCAAAATATGTGTAGAAGTTTCTCTGAAAATACAAAGTAACAAAATGTTAAGGTTATTCTGGAATAGGCAGAATTTTATGAAATTGTTCGGGCAAAATACCTAAAAGATGCAAATTTGTAACACATTCAAATTTTCCTTTTGAGCTATGCTGTTGGCAAACACACAAAATACTTATGAACAACCTTTTATGCTCAGAGGACTTCAAAGTATATATTTTCCATTAGAGCTCCGAATTTTTTAATTTCATACATTGCTTCCTCATCCTACTATAGGCAAGTGAATGTGATACACAGAAGACCGCCACTAGTTTCTGTAAGACGAAAAACAGAAATCTGAAAGCCTATACATAATTATGATTTATTTAATAAATAATAATTAAAGTAACATTTTAAATACCCAGTTGCAGAGTAAAGGTCATGTAGTTCTCAGAGAATTTAAAAGAGATAAACTATTTGCTTTGCATTTTCATTCATATTATATATTTCTGAATAAGTACTTATTCTCAACTTCCACGAATATGTTATACAATTTTACTACATATTAACAGCATCTGGTGAAAATTTCAAAACCATTTGTTTCGTGAGGAACAATTAAATCAAGACCAAACACTGTAAAATATAATCCCGAAGTAACTGACGTTGAAGCTAACAATATGACTTCATACTTTAAAATGAAGTTTTGTCTAGGCTGATACCTAAATAATTTAAATGTCTACATTAATCCTCCTCGTAACCACCTGAGTTAATTACACCATCAAGATGAACTTTTTCTAGACTTCCGACAATTTTCGCATATTCGGTCCGAGGAATGTTGGGATTGAATTTATATTTTGATTGTAAGGTCATTTACTTGAAATTCGGAATAATTAATAATAATAATAATAATAATAATAATAATAATAATAATAATAATAATAATAATAATAATAATAATAATAATAATAATAATAATAATAATAATAATAATAATAATAATAATAATAATAATAATAATAATAATAATAATAATAATAATAATAATAATAATAATAATAATAATAATAATAATAATAATAATAATAATAATAATAATAATAATAATAATAATAATAATAATAATAATAATAATAATAATAATAATAATAATAATAATAATAATAATAATAATAATAATAATAATAATAATAATAATAATAATAATAATAATAATAATAATAATAATAATAATAATAATAATAATAATAATAATAATAATAATAATAATAATAATAATAATAATAATAATAATAATAATAATAATAATAATAATAATAATAATAATAATAATAATAATAATAATAATAATAATAATAATAATAATAATAATAATAATAATAATAATAATAATAATAATAATAATAATAATAATAATAATAATAATAATAATAATAATAATAATAATAATAATAATAATAATAATAATAATAATAATAATAATAATAATAATAATAATAATAATAATAATAATAATAATAATAATAATAATAATAATAATAATAATAATAATAATAATAATAATAATAATAATAATAATAATAATAATAATAATAATAATAATAATAATAATAATAATAATAATAATAATAATAATAATAATAATAATAATAATAATAATAATAATAATAATAATAATAATAATAATAATAATAATAATAATAATAATAATAATAATAATAATAATAATAATAATAATAATAATAATAATAATAATAATAATAATAATAATAATAATAATAATAATAATAAAATTACTTTTTAAAAGTTTAGAGCTCTACCTCAAACAGCTCCTCAAATAACATAGTTACATTTTTGTATTTAACGAAACAAATGCCAAATACTTAAAACTTCTTGCGCATTCGCATTCGCCATTCGTCATGATATCATTATTTTCTAATACTTTAGTAGAGTTAAAATAAATTTATTTATTTGGTGTTGATACTACATGCTGCAAAGGATGAACTTGTTATTATATATACTTGATGTTAAAATGTTGCTTGTTTTTTTCACTATAAAGGAATGTTCTTCAAATCCATAAATAAAGCAGTTTTAGATAAAATACACCTCCGAGTTTCTTCGAATTTTACATACGAGATCATATATGGCAATTTACTTACAAGTAGGAGCAAATATGAAATTTAAGTAATAAACTTCCTGCAGAAAGGCGTAAAATGGCGGGAAAAATACATAAAACGCTGAAGTGGGTAGGTCCAGTGGACCGTAAGGTAGCTGTTTTCATTAAAGCATAAGACATTACAACAAATCACAAGTACCTTGCCTTTTGTCACGGATTTACGAAATTTTGATGTCTAAGCTTTACACTTTTAAATCATAACCTATCAGATACATTTCAATAAAACGTAAAATACTTGTGCTAAACCTAGGTGAGCATTTATCTCAAAATAGTAGTTTTATTTACGTTAAAATAAACAAACTGTAAAAATAAACAAACTGTAAAAATAAACTTATAAAAATTACTTTAAATTTTTCATGAAGTAATGTTAATTATAGCGAAATAATTCCTTTCCTGGGTTTCTTCCCCGATATCTTATATAATTTTTAAATCTGATTTTATTAAAGGAAAATTACTCTCCAACTGAGAGTAATGCTGTAAATTATGAAATATAAGACAAATTATTCTGCATGAAGCTGAAGCTTGCATACATTTATACAAGTTTCCAAATTTTCGCACAGTTTGTGAAATATGAGTTGATACATTTTGAAAAAATATAACTTCTAGATAACGAAGAGATCAGCTGAAGTTCATATGATAGTAAAACAAACTTGTTTATGACTGTAAAAAGCTCCATACTGAGAGTCAACATTACCTTTGTTCAAATAGTTAGTTTAGGTACAAGAAGATGTTCACCAAAGGTGTATTATATCGCCATAACAATAATACCTTTTATGACTTCTGAAAAATGAAACTACTGTCAATTTTAAAATATTTGCAGCTATGGCGGTGGGGCAACTTGGAGTTTCATTCAATTTCAGACATTTCCTGATGGAATTTGTAATACAATTATGGGGGCATGTTTTTTACAAACCGGAGAACAAAGTGAAAGAAATATAATAATAAAATTTTTTAGCATTTTAATTTGCATCTCTTCCTTAAAAAGAACGCAGGGTTATTAAACATGTCGCTTAAATTTTAAAAATGCCTGATTGTGAAAAAGGTTTTATTAAAATGATTCATAGGCATTATATTATATAACTAAAAATGGAGCATATTGTCATTTTCCACCAAAAATAAAGTCTATTGTCCCTTTAGCCAATAACCCCATACACTGGCTAGGCAGACCATAAGCTTCCTGTTGCGGCAAACACGCATATCATTGTTAAATTAATTGGGTTCTAATTGGAGCTTAATTGGAGCTATGAGTTCTCTTATCCTCAGGTGAATGGCTGTAGGAAATGGAGTTTGGTGGTTTTTGGCTACTCAGTTGTATTAATAATACTTTGTTTGTTGTAGAATTATTTGTTTAATTCTTGAATCTATGTGTGCTTATCGACTTGGATCGGTGACCACCTTCAAAGTCTTCGCTTATCTTCTTAATGCATATGAACACCTTCTTCCTGTCGTAGTATCAACTTATAAGTAAAATTTCTTCTTACTTCACCATTCAGTTCGAACCTTATTCTGATCCCTTCTCTAACTTTATCACATGACCAAACTAGCTCTCCCTTCTCAAATGTTACATCATTATTGGTTTCTCATTTTATTTCGAATTTTTGCATTGGTTTTCAAAACTCATGTGACTCACTGACGTTCCGCCCACCCTGAGTAGGGGAGCGCCTACCCTGAGTTGTTTATAACGGTATACATCGTTATCAAATCAGCGAAGTAAATCTGTTTAGCCTTCATGCTCAACTGCATTTTGAAAATTCTTTGTCCCAAAACATTCCTAGCTGAAAGAATACAATAGTTCTCAGACATTGAACTTTTACTAGCACAAAGAAGGTAACGGTCCTTCTTTCCTGTCTCTCCGACGTGTACAGATTTTTACAACAATATTTTCTCTTTCTTGCCTGGATGCTAGTATATATGTTATATTAAATTATATTATTCCCTTCTTATTCTTTAAGTCATCTGCTATTTTAATCCTTATTTTTACCCATTCTAAATTCATATTATTATAACAAGATTGTTATATTAGTTTAGCAAAGCATTTCTATTAATTTATAATCTTTTGTAATTATCTGACTTCGATTAATTCGCCACCTCCTAATCGCTGCCTGATACTGCGGTTACACTGTCTAAATGTTGAGAAGAACATTCCTTTTGTCATACATTAAGTATTATAGAATGGGTTTACTTAAGAGATATCTAGTGATGGGTAGAAAGTATCCTATGAGTTTGTCTTCCTTTTTTCTTTCTGTAAGATACAACTCGTTTTCTCAGTAATCTTTAAATTAGAACTTCAAACCTTTTAGTTTCAGTCGTGACGGTATACTGATATTGTGACGATCTATCTATCCACCTATCCACCTATCCACCTACCCAAATATCCACCTATCCACCTACCCACCTATCCACCTATCCACCTACCCACCTATCCACCTATCCATCTATCCATCTATCCATCTATCTCTCTCTCTCTCTCTGTCCCTCTTACGAGACCTGCAAAGCGCTTCTGTATAATTAAACACGTACATATTTTAAGCATATGTAACTATTTGTGTCTCCTTAATGTATGCAGGTTAATAGACGCATGAACTATCAATAGATTTCCAATGATATTGTCATTTTTATATCACCGCTATTTCCAGGGCATTTATTTATTTTAATTTTATTATTATCCGAAGATTTTCCCAGAGGCGTAGCTCATGCTAGGGACAGTACAAAAATATACAAAATGATGTCAAACAGCCCTTAACAATACTTATATTTTATAGTAGGAATTATGTACCGTACAAAATAACATATATAAAACAAACGAAAATACCAACATTCACTGTAACTCAAGAAATAATAAGAGCAGAGAACATTACAAACAAGATGCATATTCTATGAGATAGTAATACATATTAATTTTTAACCAGTTAAGCTGATCAAACCAGCTATAAATGAGTGACAGTTTGTCAGCTATCAAAATATGCCATTAGTAAATTTTCAGCAACTTTCCTTTTAAAACCTTTTATGTTCCTGCAGCCTTTCAGTTCCAGTGGCAGTGCATTATATAAGTTGATAACGTATAAGGTTAAGCTGTTCAGGTCATAAGTACAAGTGTTCACTGTTGGTCCAATAAAATGTATTTCCCGGGCTTGTGGACCACGGCTCACAAGCCCCGGAAATGCATTTTATTGGATTAATGCCGACCGTGAAAGCCTAAGCAAGTACATGTTCACTGTTGGTTTTCCTATGTTTCCTTTATTTCTTGTATTATATAGGTGTGAGGAGCTTTCAAATGTTAGATTGGACTTTAGAAGATTAGCTTTTTATTTTGTGGAGATATATAATCAAGGCTTACTTGTAATGGTAAAATGTTAGTTAGATGGTAGAGTGTTTTTGTGTTTGTTCTAAAGGGCAGATTGTAGATTATTTTCTAAGCTGTATTTTAAAGTACTTCGAGGTCATGAATTAAATATTTAGCAGAGTTACCACCTAAGATGTTTAAGTAGTCCAAATGGAATTGAATTAAAGCATGGTAGAAACTTCGTAAGTTATTTACACTGAATCCTTTGAATTCCAACCTGTGAATTACAGCTAACATAGGAATAATCTTACTTTTTACTTGCATAATGTGGTCATTTCATGTAAGCGTACTGTCTAGAATCAATCCAAGTTATGTGATTTTTGTTACTCTTTTAATCACTGCGTTATCAATATGTAAACCTTGCCGTGAACAAACACATATGCATAAAAATGCAAAAATAGCAAAACATAAAATGAAATCAATGGTTGGGGTTATGTAATACACAACAAATTTAGCAGGCAAGTTGCCTGATCGCAGAAAGAAGATTTTAAAAATACGAGACAAAATCAATAATTTTCTAGTTGCTAAACTCTACAACGCGCCCTAGTTTTCCATAGTAACCATTGATGCTCAAGTGTTTTTAAAATGTCATAAAATGCAAAACTGACCCAAAATGCTATTTTTTTACTAAAACCAGACATAAATTTTAAATGTGTAGCAAATTATGGACGATTTCTCAAATTAAACGGGAAAAAACAAAATGAAAGTATGATCAAGTGCAACAGAAGTTTGAGCATTCGCATAAGGATGATAATCTGCTTAATCCTGACAGAGCTGGCCGAGTATTGTCAATAGATTTGAAAGGATAAGGTGAAAGTAAAGGAAGATTTGAGTTACTGCACATTTTTAGATGCTTACATGGGGAGGGGCATGTATGAATTCATTCCCAACGGATAGTTCAACTGTGCAGGAAAACAAATACGCAGACTACCAGAAAATGCTGTTGACAATTAAGTTCGGGGGGTACGGACCCCTCCCCAAATGAATTATCATTTCAAACTTTTAATAAACATTTTAAATACACACCTGGAAATGGAAATAAGAACACATTGACGCCGGTGTGTTAGACCCACCATACTTGCTCCGGACACTGCGAGAGGGCTGTACAAGCAATGATCACACGCACGGCACAGCGGACACACCAGGAACCGCGGTGTTGGCCGTCGAATGGCGCTAGCTGAGCAGCGTTTGGGCACCGCCGCCGTCAGTGTCAGCCCGTTTGCCCTGGCATCCGGAGTTCCATCGCAGTCTTTAACACTGGTAGCAAGCCGCGACAGCGTGTATGTGAACCGTATATGAAGTTGACGAACTTTGAGCGAGGGCGTATAGTGGGCATGCGGGAGGCCGGGTGGACGTACCGCCGAATTTCTCAACACGTGGGGCGTGAGGTATCCAGAGTACATCGATGTTGTCACCAGTGGTCGGCGGAAGGTACACGTGCCCGTCGACCTGGGACCGGACCGAAGCGACGCACGGATGGACGCCAAGACCGTCGGATCCTTCGCAGTGCCGTAGGGGAACGCACCGCCACTTCCCAGCAAATTAGGGACACTGTTGCTCCTGGGGTATCGGCGAGGACCATTCGCAACCGTATCCATGAAGCTGGGCTACGGTCCCGCGCACCATTAGGCCGTCTTCCGCTCACGCCCCAACATCGTGCAGCCTGCCTCCAGTTGTGTCGCGACAGGCGTGAATGGAGGGACGAATGGAGACGTGTCGTCTTCAGCGATGAGAGTCGCTTCTGCCTTGGTGCCAATGATGGTCGTATGCGTGTTTGGCGCCGTACAGGTGAGCGCCACAATCAGGACTGCATACGACCGAGGCACACAGGGCCAACACCCGGCATCATGGTGTGGGGAGCGATCTCCTACACTGGCCGTACACCTCTGGTGATCGTCGAGGGGACACTGAATAGTGCACGGTACATCCAAACCGTCATCGAACCCATCGTTCTACCATTCCTAGACCGGCAAGGGAACTTGCTGTTCCAACAGGACAATGCACGTCCGCATGTATCCCGTACCACCCAACGTGCTCTAGCAGGTGTAAGTCAACTACCATGGCCAGCAAGATCTCCGGATCTGTCCCCCATTGCGCATGTTTGGGACTGGATAAAACGTCGTCTCACGCGGTCTGCACGTCCAGCACGGACGCTGGTCCAACTGAGGCGCCAGCTGGAAATGGCATGGCAAGCCGTTCCTCAGAACTACATCCAGCATATCTACGATCGTCTCCATGGGAGAATAGCAGCCTGAATTGCTGCGAAAGGTGGATATACGCGGTATTAGTGCCGACATTGTGCATGCTCTGTTGCCTGTGTCTATGTGCCTATGGTTCTGTCAGTGTGATCATGTGATGTATCCGACCCCAGGAATGTGTCAATAAAGTTTCCCCTTCCTGGGACAATGAATTCACGGTGTTCTTATTTCAATTTCCAGGAGTGTAAAACTTACTTTAAAATAAATCAGGAAATTTTATTCAAGCTTCTCATCTTAAAGTCTCTGTTTACTGTCAGGCAGACATGAAGTTATTTAAGTGATAAACGAAAAGTTACTGCACAGCAGCCGTAGAACTTATTAAAATACACAAATAATGTCAATTACAATAATGTATTGCAAAGTTACCCAATTCCGATATATCATAATTTGTTGATTAGAATTCCCGGATACTTGCTTAAAAGTGTGTAATGTTTAACTTCTAAGTTTCTATTCCCTTCCTCATTCAAGGAGAACTAATACTTAAAATGCACCAATCAGTGGTTGGCTTCTTAAATATCTGATTACTGCTTATATCACTTTATCCCAGGTATAAGAACAAAAAACGTGCAATGTGCAAGGCCTTTCTGCACACTTTATCCAAAGAAATAAGACAAAATCAAACTTTTCTAAGAACAACTTTTAGAAGCTTGGGTGGAGAAAGTCACGTGAATATAATATATTACATGTGTTTTTTATTTTTTACCATCATGGTAAAAGCACATCCCTGATTGCTTACTTATTAAAAGCAAGTAATTCAACGTAGATTTTTGGAACCCCCCTCCGGAAATTGACCTCTAAATACGTGCCTGCCTATTCCAAATGCTAAATGTCACCACCCATATCGATGGATTATCCACACTTTTTTTTTACAATTTATGTCCTCCAATATCAAGTAATGTCGTACGGTGAATAAAATGGGTGAAATGGTGCTCACATGAACCCAAGGTCCACAGAGCTTGGAGTTACCCGACATTCGTCTTCAAGGGCAAGGGAAAACACAAGAAAAAGCCGTATTCAGGTAACTCATCCTGACCGAGATTCGAACTCGGGATCTCTTGAACGTGAGACAGATATGCTACCATCTTTGACCTCATATTTTACCTCAACCTTAATTAAAATGCAAGAACATATTTTCAAGTAAAAAGGCAGTATCTAAATTGTAAAACTCAGCTATTAAGAAGAAAAAAGTGATGCAGCTATTGTTCATGAATGCAGCAAAATTGATAAAAGATGCAGATAGATTAGGCCTCTCAACACTGAACGACAAGTGGATCAGAAGCACTGTTGACAATATAACACTTTCCTGTTGTTAGATATAGATTGTATTTATTTGGCACCTGTACCCAAGGTCTTAATAAAACTTCACAGACACAGAAATCGTTAATGGATGGCTTGACAAAAGGACATTGTGTGCTTTCCACTTCCTCATCAAAGAGAATAGGGAATATGACATCAAATAAGTCGGAAAACAAAACCTAAAGAGAAACGAGGAAGAAATTACGTTTTATGTCTTTCTGAAATGAAAGTAGATTTTCGTATATATCTTTTCGAGACAAAAGATCTTAATGAAATATGTATGGTCTAAGAGCAGAAGTTACTGACGTGATGCGAAAAGAACCATAAGACCATGTGGAATGGAATAAAGTAACAGCAAATGGATTTGGTAACCAGCTTTCCCTTTGCTTGTGACCGCCTTTAAGAGAATGTATGATCTAACCTAATGTTATAAAGAAATTAGACGCTATATGAATGACTGTGCGCAACGGCGTGCAACTGTGTATAGAATGCACTCACAAACACAAACGCGCACTCATACACACAAACACACACACACACACACACACACACACACACACACACACACACACACACACACACACACAGATTGGAAAGTGGTTTCAGAAAATATTCAGAAAATTCTAAAAGTTCTGCTATCAATAGTAATTGTGATCCGCAAAAGGACTCCATCAGGAGGAAACGAAAGATATTCTAGCTATACTAACAGCGAAACAAATCCATAGAAAACCCAAAGCGTAGAATAAAATTATTACAAAGATAAGACGAATCTTTTCTTCTATTTTATATAATGCGCACTATGTAGCACCTAGCCGAGAATGTTTCAAGGATGGAGGCGAAAAATTGTTCGGGTAGAAAGATAAGAAAAAGCGCTGTTCAAATACACACGGATGGACAAGGTCTTTTTTCTAACAAAGCTCTAATTTTATTGAGGCTGTGACTCAAACTTTACATTTTCAGTGAAATCTGGAAATAGTTTATTGGGTGGAATGCAATACCTTCCATACCTGTTATATACGTCGTACAGAAAGTAAAAAATTATTAAAAGTAACGTTTAGAAACACAATTTTGGTATATTCGAAAATAGCTATTATACAAAATGAAGATGTGCTAAATGTGCAAGACAATATAAAACAGTTACTCTAGTGTAGGTCAAAAACTAATGCCTCCTATTTTTTTTTCTCTTTCAATTGTCAAGAAAATTGAATCCAATTTACATAGCTTGAAAACTAAAACATTGACGATTAATTTGTCACCATTCAATATAATCTCCGTCCTTTTCCACAGTTTTGGTCCACCTTTTAACTAGGGCATGTATTTCAGTGTAGTAAAACACACGGTCTTGCTTCCTAAGCCATTGACGTACGGACGCTTTCACAGCCTCCTCATCTTCAAAATGAATCCCACGATGAGCTACCTTTAGTGGCCCGAACAGAAAAAGTCTGTTGGTCTGGAAGTCTGATGGTGCCAGGTCAGAGCTGCATGGGGGTGAGTTAAGACTTCCATCACAATTTCTCAATTTCTGCAGTGGTGTAACTGCTGGTGTGTTGTCTTGCATTCATGCAAAAGAAGAACATCCACCATAGTTTTTGTTGGGCGAACTCGGCGAAGACGTTCTTTCAGCTTTCTGAGAGTTCTGACGCACTGGAAAGAATTTATTGTGCATCCCTGCTCCAAAAGATCAATCATAAGCACACCCTCTGCATCCCAAAACACTGTCGCCATAACTTTCCCTGCCGACCGCTGAGTTTTGAATTATTTTTCCTTCGGTGACGTTGTGTGATGCTATTCCATTGACTGCCTCTTTGATTCAGGTTCAAAAAATGAACCCACGTTTGGTCTCCAGTAACAATTTTTTCCAGAAACTCCTCTCCCTCCAAACTGAAGCGCTGCAAGTATTCGGAGGCTATTGTTTTCCTTGTTTCTTTGCTTTGGGTGGTTAACATTCTTGGTACCCAACGTGAACAAACTTTTGAGTAATCCAATTGTTGAATAATCGTCATCACACTGCCTTTAGTGAGGGAGGTAATGCGGCACAATTCACCTGTTGTTACCCGGCGATCACCACGAATGATGTCATCGACTCGTTGAATGTTGCATGGAGTCACTGCAGTCACCAGCCTGCCGCTTCACTTTTCATCTGCCAATGGTTTTTGCCCTTCAGCTTCGTTACAGCGACGAACACATAGACTAACGGTGCTGACATCAACCGTTACATCACCATACACATTTTTTTAGCCTTTCGTGAATGCGAATTGGCGTTTCCCCTTCCGCAGTCAAAACTTCAATCACAGAACGCTGTATAATACGAATGTCGATGTCAGCCATTTTGCAAGAGGATGCAGTGTTGCCACCTGTTGACTTAGGAAGCTACTACTGCAGGGGATTGGAGCAGAAGGTTTGAGGAATTGCGCCAAATTCAAAGTTTTCACATAACTTACTTATTTAAGGAAAAAAATAGGAGGCATTACTTTATGAACCACCCTCGTAATTAAGAAAAAATACCTCAAAGTATAGAAACGGGCAGAATGGAAAACACTTATGAATATAGCCCGGATTAATAAGCACAATCAAATGTTGAAATAAGCAAGCATATATGCACGAAAAATGAAACAAATAAGCACCGAAAATAAGCAAATAAAAACCAAAAATTAATCATAAACGTATTGCTTCGTAGTATTCTTATATTACGTAAGCTTGTTACCGCACAATAGGGAGGTTATCTTGAGATTGTCTTGGGTGAAGCTACTATGTTTGTCAGTGAAGAATTTTTTTTATAGTGAAAAGGATCTCTCAATTTCACGTGGAAATCACCACAGTCCTTCTTGTGTGAATTTCCTTTTCGGTATACGTTTCTGTAGCAGAAACCTTCTTAGAAATTTTACACAGTGTTTCGTAACGAGGGTTTTTCATTAATACCTTACTGAGGTTCTCAAAGGCAGTTTTAACAATGTCATGAATCTCTGAAGACAACGTTACTGAAATTTCAGCTGTCAAAGAAACTGAATGTTCCAAAGCACTATTTCGAGCTTCCAATTGTGTTATAGTAGCAGGTATTTTGAAGAAATGGTTATAGATATACTCTAACTCATCTTGGATGTTAGCAAAACATTCCTGTGCAGTAGTAATACTGATTGCATCTTCTGCATCTAAGGAATACAACACCGTTTTTACCTTGTTGATATGTTCTGTGTAGTATGACACAGTCTTTAATCAAGATATCCATCGAGTTAAAACTGGATGAGGAGGTAAAGATAAATTTGGAATGTCTTCATAAAATTTTTGAGCTCTAATCGGCAAGAGTACAACCACTTTCTTTACTCTAGAGACAAGAAGATCCACGTCTTTATATCGGGTACTAACTGTTACAGCGAGACGATGTAAAACGTCTTAATGATGAAATGTTGACTAGGAGTGAAAATTTACTTTTAAATGTACATGATTTGGATAAAATAAGCCATTTTAGTTAATTGATGGCAATTAATCATTTCTTTACACTAGCCGTATAGAGGCTAAGGCTTTTGATAGAGTCAACATGAAAAATTCAATGCCACGGCCGGGATTTGAACCACGGATCTCCTGGTTTCCATCCAGTAGCTCTAACCCATTGAACTACCATGGCCAACTTGCCGTCATGGAATTAAATTCTCCATTTGACTTCTGTATTTCCCCAGTAGACCACTAGGGCTTCTCGCATTCGAGATAGAGCAATTGTGGTGACGGCAAGTTGGCCATGGTAGCTCAATGGGTTAGAGCGACTGGATGGAAACCAGGAGATCCGTGGTTCAAATCCCGGCCGTGACATTGAGTTTCTCATGTTGACTCTATCTATCAAAAACCTTAGCCTATATACGGCTAGTGTAAAGAAGTGATTAATTACCATCTATTGACTAAACTAATAACAGCTAAATGATGAAGCCTGGGACTCAAGTCACCACAAACGATGTATCTCGGATGCGAGAGCCCCTAGTGGTCGATTGGAGAAATACAGGAGTCAAATGGAGAATTTAAAGTCATGACGGCAAGTTGGTCATGGTAGCTCAATATTTTTTTTTAATTTACGTCCTCCAACGTCAAGTCATATCGGACGATGAATGGAATGGATGAAATGATGCTCAAATGAGCCCGGGCTCCATAGAGTTTAGAGTTACCCGACATTCGTCTTTCAGTATAAGGGAAAACCCCGGAAAAACCTTATCCAGGTAACTCACCCTGACCGAGATTCGAACTCGCGACCTCTTGAACGTGAGGCAGACATGCTACCATCACGCTACCGAGGCTGGCGGTAGCTCAATGGGTTAGACCGACTGGACGGAAACCAGGAGATCCGTGGTTCAAATCCCGGCCGTGGTATTGAATTTATCATGTTGACTCTTATCTATCATAAGCCATTTTAATTAAAAAACATAAAATAAGTAAGCAAACGCCACATTTCAGCATACAAAACGGCATTTATAAGTATTTATAAGCATTTCGCTTAGAAATCCGGGCTCTATGAACTAGGCAGAAATGCTGAAATCCTAAGTTAACGATTCAGTGAGAAATTATAGATAGAATATGATGTTTCAACAAGCAGCTATTCGAAATAATGATTCCATAATAACTAAGAGCTATCGAAAGCTATAGCGTCTTTATTTTTAAGGATAATTTTTTTAAGTTATATACAGAATATTATAACTTATAATAGAAATTATCCATAATCATCCTTTGCCACAGCTACAACTTTGTAGTTATAGCTACAAGTAGTTTTATAAAACGCATACAAACGAGCTGTAGCGCATCAACTGTGCAAACATACAGTGGGCAGCAAAACACGCCTTTCAGTTTCAAATACACAATTTCATGTTCATGGCATTATTGTACGTTTGCGTGCGTCGATATAGCCTCTCGCCGGCAATGAACTAATAACCGCTAACCGCAATACCAGTCGCACGGCACCATCTGCATAGCTTAGCATAGTAATTGGTGCATAACTTTTCCAGGTGGCTACAATGGCTGCTAGCATTTCTCTCTGTCGGAAATATCTTTACCTCACCAATAACATGGAGCTATCTACACAGAAAATGTTAGAAAAGCATTCCGATAAACTATTTATTTAATTCCAATTGTGTATCTGCGATTTCAGTGTGAAGGCACATTTTTGAGAAAAGCAACGAAAATGATAAACTTTGAAAAAGGCTTTTCTGTATAGAAGAAAAATATTAATACATTAATATAGGGTGATTTTGTGCCTGCTTCCAAATGTCTTATCTAGGTATATGTAAATACGACACAAAGATACTGTGACTTTGTGGGTTCGTGAAATTAAAAGTCCAATTGCACCACTCAAAATGTTCTTTATTTCCACCGAATTACAGTTGAACACTTGCCGATTACACAGAATTACGTAATGCACACAATTACAGTTCACCAGTTCGTCCGTTATAGTTCCACTTGCACGCTCACAGTTACGTTAACTCTTCCGATGCACGTACACAGTCTTCTCGTCCGTTCACTAGCTGACTTTCAAGCACTGACTTTTCTCCAGCCCGACACGTTGCTTATATAAGACCAGCTGGCCTATCTAGAAGGTTCCGGATTAGATGAAATATCCCGTAAGTTCGAGAAATCAAAGGGAGCGGAAAGAGACGGCACAGTAATGTTTTTCCAGCCACCCCTCGTAACCGCTATAAGACAAATGAGTGGGCGTGGCGAACGACTACCATCTCCTGCTGCTGCTGCTGCTGCTGCTGCTGCTGCTGCTGCTGCTGCTGCCTGCCGGTTCTATAGGAAGTTCCGACGTTCAGGTGACAATGCTATATGAGCACAACTCATAAGGAATACTCTTGGCACCGCAAGTAGGCCATAATAGGTGCCGTTACCCTTACAATGTAACTTCTGGGAAGAAGGGATAGATGGAGAAACTACAGAAGGCTACATTCCACAGGCATATAGGCCACAGAGTTCACAAGAGCTAACATTGTGTAGCCCTTACAACAATATAGCCCTCTGGCATGCACGCGAAGTACTATTTTCTCCACCCATCCGCGACATCGTGAGACACCACCAAGCATAAAGGAAATGAATGAAAAGGCAATTAGATAAAGAAAACCGTAATAAATGAAAAAATCAGCATTCCTCTTACCGTCCATGAAAGACCACAAAAAATCTAAGGAGTCATCAAAATGAATGAAACCTCTGGAATACAAACTTCAAAAGTTACGTGGATAAATTTTGCTCGTCCACGAGTCCGGTAAGTTGGAAAGAAATGCAGTCGTGTTGTCTATCATGTGAAGGTGATCCAACAGGCCAGAATAAGAGTTTACATTCCTTACCAGGACCAACATTCCTTTTTAGCACCTCAAACTACAACCTAGTCATCCCTCGTCGATTCACGTCAGCGTTTGATGTTGGCATCTACCTCCAAACTTTTCGCGTTTTCATTCGGTCCTACACATAATGGGGGGGAAAGTTTTAACCGTAAAAATGTAACACTGAAAGCGCGCAACAAATCCAAACAAACAGTTTATTCACAAAATTGAAAAGGCCTAGAACCACAGCAGTGTGACAAATGTGGTACAGTAATGCCCTCCTGCGAAATGTGCAGAAAGCATGCTTCAGCGATGCTTTCCGTTCTGATTAGCCTTGTTAGACGGAACGTCAAAAGGATTGCAAATAAAAGGTTGTCAGTACCAGAGAGGCCATTGAGTTTGTGAAACGGTATGAATGGTTCTGAAACTTTTAAATCAAATATAAAATACAATGACTTCAGGAAGCATGCATATCGCAGCGGCTGACAAATAAGGGAACTGTTGCACATTAATTCAGATGTGAGTCAAATAAAACTACAAAAGATGAGCCCATGCAAATAAATAAAAGCAATACACCAGTTTGAAAATAGCTTTGAATTACAGATATGTAAAGTGAAATTAACAGACCGTCTGGGCTTACAGATCTGGAAATATTATTTGCCAAAAGTGGGGGGATTAGAATGTTTTAACACCTTTTTTCGGAATCAGAGAGGGAATTGTATTTGTAAACCCCTCAACTTTTGCCCTCAGCCTCTCTCGCTATACATGTGTGTGATTTCAAAACGAGAAATACAAAAAGAGAATTATAATCAACCTTGCTACACGCTTTATAACGGCAAATCAGTGTGAAGAATTTTTTTACGATTCATGCCACCGATTTATAGGGGGGTAGCAGTATATTTGGTGATTTGTGAATGTATGTAGGCTTTTGCTGAACTTCTCTTTCCTTGAGGAGGCAAGGCAGATAATGAAAAGCTGGTGTGTATTGTAAATTCACGCTATATAGCATTTGAAACCTCTAGAAACCAACATATGCCAGAGGGTTGTTTTGGGTGGGGTTAGGTTAGAGTTAGAGTTACACTAGATACCTAACACTCTCCGTCATTTTATGAAGAACCACGGCATAACGTGCGGTTGTTTTCAGCATACACCATTCTTTCATGATCTTCCTAGGATCTTCGCGAAATGACGGGGTTTAGCACAAGCTTATCGCATGCATATCATAGTCCTACATCATAGCGCAGTGAACTGGTGCTAGGAGCTCTGGTTCATGGCCACGGAATGCACTAGGGGTACGGATTTTAAATCACGAATATAGAGCAAGTGCGTACTCAGCGTCTTTAGGAAAGCGACGACTTGTGACAGGTAATACCAGTATTCCGGTCCCATCGCCACTCTGTCACGGTAGAGTCTGTTTAGTTAACCCATGTGCACGTCGGCCGCTGCCTTAGACGAACCCTTATAATCGTTTTACAACACTGACCCTCCTTCTCCCAGACCTTTCTGCAAGGTTGCCAGCTTTCTCGATACGGCATGGGTATCGTACGAGGTTTCATCTAAATAAATTATCTTATGTCCATTACTGCAAAACTTCCTTAGTTTTGACATATATATCGCCAAGCTATAATTCTACTGGTTTCCATAGTAACCCTTATCTTATTCAAAGTGCAGTATTTGAAACCCAGCTCCTTTAGGAGACCAAGCAAATTTCTTGCAAATGTGCAACCAATTCGTCTAAGGAGGGCGCTCTCCCTTTCGCATAGAATCTATAAACTTCTGGAAGAATTAAATCGCATGGGAAATTATTTACTTTAGAGAAACGTTTCCTTTGTTTTCACACTTGATCGGCGTCTTTGGTATTCCTTTCGTCACAATATTTCTTACTGTATTTCTGTGAATACCCAGAATTTATCAGGTTCATTGCGCTTGAATTTGCTTAGAAACAGTTCCCGTTATAACTTTGCTTTTTGAGGCTTTTCCAGTAATATAACTCGGTCCAGTTATTCACACTACTGTCGTCACTTTGAATATTATTTTCACTTGACTGAAGGTAATCTACTACTTCATTTGCATTTACCACTGCATTTTCCTCCCACGGTCTCCACATTGTGACACAACGAATTTCTGCACGTAATGAAACAGATCAACTGGAAGTTGCAACTTTGGCAAATGAGACTCCACGTGCAGTAGACATGCGACTGTCACTTCGAGAAATTCAGAGTTGCTTTTGGTCCTCAACGAAGTGTTCCATTTCTGGAGTGTGGAGATAGATTTATGACAGTCATTAGTGGGTGGGAGGGTAGTGAGGGTAGTTTTCTTTGAGCAGCAAATGCACTCGCGTTCACTAGACAGACTTTACTGGAAGTGAGACCGCCAATTGGATTGGCAGCTCTAGACCCGTTAGGACCAAAAGGGCAGAGGAAGCCAAGAGTCTTGTATAAATCTTATACATATTTTCACAAATTTAATGAATGCTACTCTTTCATAGACAGAGGAGTTTTTGGTGCGAGTTTACAGCAAACCTTGAAGGCTGTTACAGACGTAAAGTCCAGCAAAGTTTGATTTGGATAAAAAATAAAGGAAAAATAAGCTTACTTAATAACAAACCTATAAAGTTACATATACGGGAGTGAATTAAAATACTCATTTGCTTTTCATTACTTTGAAACCCGACCAAAAACGCCCTATTGCTTAACATAAAATTTTCTTCCTAGAAATAATGAACAGCTTTCTTCAATGGGAAAGAAGAAACGCAATTTTTCGCTCTAACTCGATTATGAATTACAAAACTCTGAGCATAAGGGATAATTGTGTTCAACGGAGAGTAGCACGCTATTAACAAGAAAATATTAGTAGCACTGAAATAGAATAAAACAAAACATTTTCATCGGCGGAATTTCTGTATGCTTACTTTTTAATACGAGACACCACAGATCTTGAGGTGGCACTTGCTATTTGTTTAGGGAAGATGTTAAGTATGTACAAAGTTTTAAAATTGGCAACCTTTCATCAGTGACATGATAATTTTAGTCTTACATTCGGGTTTTATTTTATCCCCAAAAAACCAAAGCTAGAAATAGTTGTTAAATATTAATTAATTTCTTAATACAGATAGTTTGCAAAGTGATGTTTGATTTTAAACCTTCGTTAGTCGCACATGTATCTGTGAGATACATGGCCTAAGTTTGTTTCATTATTATGGCAATAAATATAGGTAAGGACTTGCCGAGCCAGGACATCTTCTATCATACCTTTGTTATTGTTTCCTGTAGGTTTCAACCATTTTTACCTAATGCTAAGTTTGCAAATGAGGCAAACGTCATCACTTGTGTGCTGTTGTATCTGTCAGATACATCACGCCAACTCACATTACGCATTATCGTCGACATCGGATCAAATCACGTCATTACTAGAGAATGCTGGTGTAGGTGTTTGCGTTGTTGCAAGGTAAATTGAGAGAGCCTTTATCTATTACTGAGAATCGTATATAATGGTGGAAATGATTCAAGTATATGATTTGGAAAATCCTGAGGATTTGGAGGAGGTACATCGCCTTATTTTCGACGATGATGCGCTGTCGACTGAGGATAGTTTTGTAGAAACTGATTCCGAATATGAAGACATAACTGAAACACGATCTGTGGACACCAATACAGATAATGATGTTGATGAAGGGGAAAGTAATAAAGTGCTAGAAAATGATAAAAATTACTGTTTTGGCGAGTACAAAGGACACACGATGATAACGATGAAGATATTGATGATGGTAGTGATGATAATGATGATAATGATGTTAATAATAATAATAATGATAATAATAATAATAATAATAATAATAATAATAATAATAATAATAATAATAATAATAATAATAATAATAATAATAATAATAATAATAATAATAATAATAATAATAATAATAATAATAATAATAATAATAATAATAATAATAATAATAATAATAATAATAATAATAATAATAATAATAATAATAATAATAATAATAATAATAATAATAATAATAATAATAATAATAATAATAATAATAATAATAATAATAATAATAATAATAATAATAATAATAATAATAATAATAATAATAATAATAATAATAATAATAATAATAATAATAATAATAATAATAATAATAATAATAATAATAATAATAATAATAATAATAATAATAATAATAATAATAATAATAATAATAATAATAATAATAATAATAATAATAATAATAATAATAGTAATCGTGGCCAACTCTCACACCCTTAGTACAATGTCAAGACGGACAATCATCCAGGTGATACTGAAGGATAATGTGGTCAACACTATACTTCGCCCATCTGGAATGGTGATTTCCGTGACGTGCTGATCCTGAATAAATTCATTTCTCAAGATGCTGAGTACCACACATGGACCGAAAAACTGTCACCCCATCCGTGTGCTCAAACCCACAACCCAGTCCACTACATCACATTACAGAACAAACACAACACACAAGATGTATTTGATACATAAGCTGATTCATTGTATCGCATATTATATTGGAAGAAATTGAAGCTTCAGATATGAACTCAGGCCATCGGAATATAATTAATCAACATTTCCAATAGAGCGTATTGTGACAAATGAGAACGTCGGTTTAACATACTTTGGGTAGTGGGAATAAAGTGAAACGAGATTCAAAACTGCGTACCACTCAATTTGATGTGAATACAAACATTTATAACCAGAGCTTTGATCTGTGTGCATGAGTCGAAGCTAAGATAAGCTCGGTCAGCGAGTGGAAGATACAATTGAAGGTTCGTGTGGCTCACTTTTTGGAGCCGAAGATGGAGTTTCTTTCTGCGGTACTTACCTCGAACTGCGTGCGTAATGCGCTCGGGATCTATCAAACCCCTAGTGGGTGCCCATTCAGCATCACGAGGAAATTGAGTAGCTACGCTAGGTAGCTAACCCTGGTCTGGAAAGCGAACTTTGCGGCTGGGGGTGCCGAGATGCTGATCACATCTGCTCCCCGTATCGATTGAATGATCTTCCACCTCTGCTTTGTGTATGTGGGCGTGAGGCCGGTAGTTGAGTTGGCAGGCTCTGGCCCACTTTGGGCTATTAAGCAGCGGATTACGTGAACTTATTTCGACACTGCCTAGGGAGAAGAATGGTGCGTGTCCTATATTTTCTTTATTTTTATCTTTAATTTTATGAATACAACAAATATCTGATATAAGAAGTTTATTTATGTTTAATTTAAGTATATATTATTTTTTATTTTAGTTAATGCTAGAATATGAGTTTATACTCTAATATTAGCAGGTTCATCTTCTGCACAAAGAAAACAAAAGCTGTATAAATTACGTGCAGAACGTCCCTTAGAGGACCAGAAATGGCTTTAAACGTTTAATACTAAAACATGTTGAATGGATGACAAATAATTTCCTTGGTGAACATAAAAAAAAGTCTCATGTACGATTACATCGTACTTACTCAGACGACTTTCTCTAATCACTCTTGTAAAACTATTCCTAAAACGTCCTATTCTTTATCCAATTCACGTAAATGGAGATAAACGTTTATAAATACGGTTCAACTGCATATTTCCTTATAAGTACAATGAAAATAGCAGGATACAGTAGCGTCAAGCGATAGTCAGCTGGTCATTATGTAATAGTTTCGAAATTCTGTTCCCTTTGTAGGCCGAGGCATAAAAATTGGTAAACTCCACACACACACACACACACACACACACACACACACACACACACACACACACACACACACACACACACACACACACACACACACACACACACACACACACACACACACACACACACACACACACACACACACTCACACACACACACACACACACACACACATATATATTTGAAATACATTCTGTGAAAGTTATGATAGATACATTTTTTGTGCAATAATATTTTCTCTCTCCCTCCCTCCTCTCTCTCATGCGGTTTAACATCTATGCAAAAGTCATTCAGACTGAAGAGGATTTCTAAGACTATTCCTAGAAAATAATATTATATAAATATATTGGTTTGGGTTGGATTGTTCGGAGGGGATTCGACGCCTCGACAAGAATGGTCTTTTGTACCTATGCCCCAAGTGGGGCATCTCCGCCAGAGCGGATGCGGCCGACCCCAAGGAGTAGCTGTCGGGCGGCGTCCCCACACTTTATTACTAGTCGACCACGATATGAATGCAGTCGGCGAGAGGCGTTACTACACACTTACGTCAGAAGTGGGCGGAATATCGCAGGTGAAATCTGTTTAGTTAACGCGTGTGCACGTCGGCCTCTGCCTTTGACGAACCCTTATAATAGTTTTACAAACCCCGACCCTTCTTCTCCGAGATCCTTCTGCAAGGTTGCCACCTTTCTCGATACGTCATGGGTGTCGTACGAGGTTCCGTCTAAATAAATTAGCTTATGTCCATTACTGCGAAACTTCCTTAGTTTCGGCATATATGCATATATTTATATCGCCAAGCTACAATTCTACTGGATTCCATAATAACCCTTATCTTATTCAAAATGCGGTATTTGAAACTCAGCTCCTTTAGAAGACCGCGCAAAGTGCAGTGCCCATAAGGAAAATCACAAATTTCTTGCAAATGTGCAACCAATTCGTCTAAGGTGGGCACTCTCCCTTTTGCATAGAATCTATAAATTTCTCGACGAATTAAATCGCATGTGAAATTATCTATTTTAAAGAAACGTTTCCTTTTGTTTTCACACTTGATCGGCGTCTTTGGTATTCCTTTCGTCACAATATTTCTTGCTGTATTTCTGTGAATACCCAGAATTTATCATCAGGTTCATTGCACGACCCCTTACCAAGATTATTTTTCAACACATATTTATATGTGTTCAAAACAAGCGCTTGAATTTGCTTAGAAAGAGTTCCCGTTATAATTTTTTGAGGCTTTTCCAGTAATATAACTCGGCCCAGTTATTCACACTGTCTTCACTTTGATTATTTTCACGTGACTGAAAGTTATCTAATACTTCATTTGCATTTACCACTGCATTTCCCTCCCACGGTCTCCACATCGTGAAAGACAACGAATTTCTGCACGTAATGAAAAAGATCAACTGGAAGTTGGAACTTTGGCAACTAAGACTCCACGTGGAGTAGACATGCGACTGTCACTTCGAGAAAATCAGGGTTGCTATTGGTCCTCAATGACAGTGTTCCATTTCTGAAGTGTGGAGATAGATTTATGACGGTCATTAGTGGGCGGGAGGCTCAGGTTCCTTTGACTCCGAACTGCACATACGTTAACTAAAGAGACTTTACAGTGCGGATAACGCAAACATCAACAACACCGCGATGCTTCCAATATGACGTGCAGATATAGTGCAGTTCAACACGGTGTTTCTTTGAACATTTTCTTGTCCGGTTAAAATTCTAATAGTATAGTGGCAGTTGCAGTGCTTGCCCTGACGTGTGCTTCTGAAGAGTTTACTTACGGAGGCATTTACAAAGTTAAAAACAAGAAAAATGTCAAGCATACCTATATATATATAGTTCTGTAGACAAGAAATAAAACAGAAAAGGTTACTCCTATTCCTTGAGAAAGCAACAGTTAGGGTAACAAATATAGTGGGAAAGTTTGGGAGAGCCATCATGAACAGAAAATGCTTCAACAATTGGGGTTAAGGTTAGAACTTCGTGGAAAAATTGAAAATCATGTAGAATTATCTGTTGATGAGTTTGATGAGTGCGTTGAGCGTAGAAAATGTTTGGAGTACTAGGGACAGATAAAGGAAATTCCTACTTTGAGGAAACTCCTGAACTTCGCTAAGAAATAAATATTCAGAGTGGCAAAGAAACATTTAGAAAAATATTAAGAAATATGGGATTTCAATGTAGGAAAGGCAAAAACAAACAATCTGTGCTAATGTAAAAACCACAAATTGTTGCAGAATTTGCAGAGTCTAAGGGCTATTAGTGAAAATCGAAAAGGCACACCTAAACCAGTAGTTTATACAGACGAGACTTGGGTTCATGCTCCTTATGCCGTCCAGAAGTGCTGGCAATATTACGAAGTACCAGGTGTTTTGACTAATATTAGTGCTGGTCAAACAACAATTGTTGTACATGCTGGGGGGTCCATTGCATCTATTGACGGAGCCGAATTAATTTCGATTCAAAATCCCAATCAGCGAATTACCATGATGCAATGAACAATTAAAATTATAAAAAGTGGGTAGAGGAGAAATTAATATAAAATATTCCACCTGAATGCATTGTTGCGCCATACCGTACAGGAAAATAAAGCACCTAACACTTCACGTCAAAAAGCACAGGTTATTCATTGGCTAACACAAAAGAAAATTAAACATGATCCGCAAATGACAAAAATGAGCTAGAGAGAGTGAAAATTAATTTTAAAAAAGCCTGTTTATTGGATTGATAGAATAATGGAACAAAGGCGCTTTACAGTTTTGCGCTTTCTTCCGTACCACTGTGACCTTAACCTTATAGAGCTATCTGGAATTTAATTAAACAAAAGATGTATCACCGATTACTTTGAGTAATCTGAAGGCTATGACAACAAGCTGCATAGCTCAAATTACACAAAATGATTGGATAGAAGTATGCAGACACGTGAAAGGAACTGAGCAAGATTTTTAGCGCCGAGATGGGTTAATGGAGGAAACAATTGAAGATATAATTATAAACGTTGTTCTAGAAAGCAACGATGATGACGATAAAGATTGCAATCGTAATGATGTTATTTCGAGAATATGAATATTGAAGCAAAAGAACGTAGTGTCACTGATACAGCTGATAAAGGGAACAGTAACACGGATATAGCAGATGAAGGACCTGAAACAAACATTCTCAGACTTGCTGCTTCCGAGAACTAACGTGAAGACATCAGCAGGTGTGGACTGTAAAAATTGTGTGACTGTACATTCCCAGTATCGCCTTTCCCCTCGCTTCCCTCGGTCCGCGCTGTTCCCTAAGCTTTATGTAGTAAACAGAAACAGTGGCGCCCTCCTTCAAGTGCATTCATATCTTGGCGGACTAGTAGTTATAACCTCCCCGGCGGTCCATGACAATCATCATAACACCTACCGTCGCCCCGAATCAGTCACGAGGCCGGTTCGGAGACCGGCGCCCGCACACCCCATTCCCAGGGCAAGAAACAGCAGGCTTGCTAAATCAGTAATCCTCCAGCCGCGTTCCTGAAGCGGCCCACCGGGGTGGTTTGGAGAGCGGAGTCCGTCCCTCTGAAGGAGAAAGTTTTCACTCAGAGCATATAATCCCGCCATGCACCACCTAGACTCCCGCCGGCACTTCTACCCTGAAAGAAACCACTAGATGAGAGATGATATGGAATGATAATGGAGTAGAAATGGAGGGACAGAAATTCAAGGGATGTAATTAACCTAACCAACATACGCCTAGCGACCCGGCAAACCCCTGAAAAACCCCATGGGTCAGGTAGGTCGACCACAGGAGTCGAACCCGGGCCTCCCGAATTATTTAATGAACGAAAAATGAAAATATTCTTCGTTTATTTCAGAGACACGGATTTTCAAATTAATATTGGTGAATACATCGGCGTAAAGTGAAAAACAAAGTCCAAAATATTTTCACAATTTTGGAAACAGTAGAAACAAAAACTGATCAGAAAAGACGTCCTTAGTAGCTGTTATTATGTTCAAGCAGGTATCCCGTAACAAGCATAGTTCACAAGTGTCGATATTACGTAGCTTGGATTTATATAAAATTCCTGAATCTGGAGAAACTCTGGAACATTTTTAGAATGATGGTAATACAACATGCTGATGTTCTCTTTGTTATTGGTACAGTCTACGTAGAGATAATACGTGCTATACATTTGCTTAAGAAAGAGCAGAGGACTTAAAATGAATGTTTAGTGTTTAACGCCCGCTTTTACTACATGCGGCACCGCAGGCGATGACACTGATGATACAGGAGATGAAGATGGAGCACAAATGGAATGAGATACCGGGAGAAACTAGAGATCCTGGAGAAATGCGCCAGCGCCCTGTTGTTCACGACAAATCTTAATTTGTGAACGTCTGGAATTGAATCTGGGTCACCTTTGTGAGAGCCAAGAGGTCTAACCACTCGGCTACGGTGTGGCCTAGAGAACTTAGAGCTGCTTTAAAAGTGAAAGAGATATTATAGAAAGGGGAGTCGGACAAATGAAATAAGACTTCCCCATATTACACAAAGCGGTATTTTAAGCTTTTGAACACTTCACAAGAAGTGCCTTATTCCTTGCACTTTCTTTATATTTAGAAATGTTTGATGTAACTCACAACTTTATGCTTGATTTAATTTAAAGAACTAACCTGCTCCTCATTGATCGTTAAATTAAATTTTGCCGCGATTATATGTTTAACTTAAGTTAAAAGTCTTGTATTATTTTCTTACCATCCGGCAGTTTTCCTCTAGAAAACACTGAAATCAAATTTACAAATTCCAACTGCAGTTCAAGCGTTTTAAAGATGTCCAGTTCTGAATCACAGCAATGAAACAACTTCCGTGAGAATTGTGAGACGTGGACCACGACCTACCGTTTAAAATCAACATTATTATCAAACTCTTGATTACGTTGTGTGGGTCAGAGAACAGTGCTGCCATTTTGGGGGAGTGTGGCTAAACTTGGGACATTTGAGATGCACAACAGCGACCAGAACTCATTTTTTGGATTGATGACATTTTTAGGATCTCATGTATATGTTAGGGAAGATTTTGGAGATTTTTCTATTGCAAACTTCAATAATTAATGCATATAGCCTCTATTTTATACTCCCACTATAATTTTGAAATAATGCTGCAGAGTAGGATAGGAAGGTAGGAGGGGTAGGTGGTTCAAATTCCGGCCGTGGCAATTAGTTACAACAGTGACTGTTGCATACTGCATTGTACTGTTCCAATCTTGCAGTAGCAGTTATGTTCACTTTAGTGGTTTCTTGATTCCGGGCTAAATAATTCAAATTTGTATGTGAAAAATTCTGCATTTCGCTGGTGTTTTGCGATGGGGCCAAAATTCGACAAATATTACAGAGATTTGGGGATCGTGTCCTCACCTTAAGGGCACTGGGAGGTTATTGTTACCCAGACAAGGCTAATTTTTACCAATATTAAAATTTGAATATATTGAAAACTAAACACTATCAGAAATTGAAATTCGGTATGATTACTATATAAGGATGTGTGTATTTAACTACTGCATAATAGGCTGGACTCGTAGCTCAGTCGGTAGAGCACCTGCCTGCTGGGGTCCAGAGTTCGATTCCCGGCGGTTGGGGAGGGGCTTTTTCTCCGACCAAGATAATTACCCATCTTCCCCAGAGTCTGGCAGTATGAATGAGAGCGTGAATGTGTGCGTGATCTAATGATTAAAAGCAAAGATAACGAGTTAACACCTTCGGTATGTTCCAAAGGAAAACAGCTGCCGATATGACCATAGCAGTTAAAGCCGGGGTATAAATGGGTATATATGTTCACATAGGTCCATGCAAATGGGGCATAAATCACACCGTGTGTCCTGAAAAAAATATTGCACCCTATATTTCATGTGCACTTTACTTGTAGGAATTTAAAGCTACATGCACCAAGTTTTATCCTAAATAACCTAAGATACAGTTTTATAATATTGGCTAAATTAAAATCACATATAGTTTATACTATGCACATGAAAAATTAATTAGTTTTGAGTAAAAAAAGATAATATTTTCAAGGACTGAATATTTGTTTTCATCCAGTTTATAAATCACATGAATAAAATGTTGGCCGAATGTGTTCAAGGAACCTTGACAAATAACCACTACAAATTTTATGTCAATATCTTTTATAGTTTTTGAGAAACATGCACCTATAGTGTGAAAAATCAAGGTTTTGGGAAATCACAATCAAAGATTAAGCACCATTCTCAGGAAGTGGGCGTAATATTACGCCGCCATGTTTAAATTGACGAATTAAAGGACCTTAATACCAGCTGACAACCTGTGTTATATCATTTTAAACCTGAACAATTATATCATTTTTAACATTAAACACAAAAAATGGATTTTTTGAAACCTATCGACCTCCCAGTGCCCTTAAAGGTTCGTTACTTACTGTTGAAAATGTCAACACTAGAGCCTATTGTACTTATTGCAATTGCGATATTAATGCCAACTATCAGACATTAAAAAGCATGTTAATACACAAAAACAAAACAGATTTTAGGATCGTTTCGGAAGCTCTAGACAACGGCAGCTTACATTAAAACGAGTCTCAAATAAATGTTAATAACTCATCGCATGCAGGAACCTGCATGTTTATTGCTGAACGCAATTCATTTCTTCCGTGCGACCACTTGTCAGAATTATGTAAAGTACAAGTTTCAGATAACAAATGCACGAGAGAACCCCAGTTATACAGAATAAAGTGGATAGAAATCGTTGTAAACGCTTTAACTTCACACTTTCGGAAATGCGTCAAGAAGTTGGTGAAAATGAATTACAGCTTAATTTTAGACGAACCAACAGATATATCGATTACAAAATTACTTGACACATCAGTGACTCTATGCGACAAATAGTTTGCACGTTTTGGGGGAATTAGAATTCGGACTTTTAAAGCCATAAACGCTTTGTTGGAGTGTCATTAACTTAAACCAGAAAATAGATTCTGGTGAGGTTGACAATACTTTCTTAAACAGAATATTAAACAATGAAATTATGCGAGTCTGATACGAGATTTAAACGCACCACACCTCATCTGACCCGTTGTGTTTGTCATTCATTGCGGTTAGCAATCTCTCATACAGCAGAAGGGAAATTGACAATAAATGTCGATTTCTGGATCAAGAAACGTACAACTGACTTTCGCATTGTTCCCTTGAAAATTCCAGCTGTGTGTGTAGAGAGGTGGCTTTCAATTGAACTGGTTGTTGGATAAGAGTATTACCACAGTGGGAACAGATGAAACTCACGTTAATACTGCCAGATCTAAAGAAAACTGTTTTATAAAGCAAATGATGTAAAACATGCATTGCAATCCTATAAATAAATTATGTTTGTATATTTTAAAATAAATAGTAAAGGAAGTGCAAAAGACAACCAAGGCTTGTGTACCTAAGTAACAATATTAACCCCAGAAAATAATTCAGGATTTGGCAAATAACATTATTCCTACCGGAGATATTGATTCATATATAGATCCTAAGGCAGTTGTGTGACATAAATTTGAGTAAATATTTCAGAAATTAAAGTAATTCTTGAAACTGCAAATCTCTTCGGAAACGTTGTTAAGATTACAAAATAAAACTCATAGAGAACTAAATAGTAGGTTCCTGAGTAACATTCAAATCCTGAAAAATGAACACTTTCTATATAAACGAGGTTCTCAAACCGGTCTAAAAATCCAATTACTGAAATATTTGGATACACTAAGCCCCACGTAATTGAATCTATCATTAGTCGATAATAGAATACTAGTTACATATAATAGCCCAAAACTAGTAACAAAATGGATTTTGGTGCTTAAACAAGTGCTCCTAAGGATTCCACGGATATGAATTCCTTTGAAGAGATGTGGTGCTAAGTCATCCCTATTCAAATGCAGAAGTGAAAAGGGTTCTCAGTCAAATGAACATAGTGAAATCAACAGTGCCTAATAGGATGAATATCGATAATCTGAGGTCTATTACATTCAGAAGTGAGATAAAGCTTAGGAAAGTCTTGTCATTTATATGAACCATCTCACTCCGCGTTAAAGTTGATAGGCACAACGGCAAGCTATACCAGACAGATAGGAGGCCACGAATACATGTTTTTATTTCTGAGATTGGGCTATAAGGTATATCTTCTTTTTTATATTCTTTTACATCTTTATGTGGCAATCTCCTATTATTTTTCTTGATTTCTATGCTTCCCCGCCATTTGCAAAATCAAAATCTTTCACTTGCCTGCAAGTACTAAAATTCAAAAGAAAAAATATAATGGATTTACATTTACAGCAGAGTTCATGTTCATCAGTGCATTTCCCCACATATCCAAACAATGTCTAATCATGTTTTGTTTTTTTAAATTTTCGTCCTCCAACCACCGTCATATCGGACGGCTTCATAATAGAGAAGTCAGATCTACTCAATAGTAATAATAATAATAATAATAATAATAATAATAATAATAATAATAATAATAATAATAATAATAATAATAATAATAATAATAATAATAATAATAATAATAATAATAATAATAATAATAATAATAATAATAATAATAATAATAATAATAATAATAATAATAATAATAATAATAATAATAATAATAATAATAATAATAATAATAATAATAATAATAATAATAATAATAATAATAATAATAATAATAATAATAATAATAATAATAATAATAATAATAATAATAATAATAATAATAATAATAATAATAATAATAATAATAATAATAATAATAATAATAATAATAATAATAATAATAATAATAAACCGAAATTTTTTATTTTCTTAATCTGCTTCAAATTTGGGGTATTTTTCCTAAAATCGGCTACTTTTGAATGGCTTTTACCGATTTTCAGAATCATAAAACTGACAACACTCTCAGGCTATCAGACAATCAATCCATTCAGGCTGATAGAGTAGCAGTATACAACTCAGAAGTTTTATTCACACCAAATGCAATCTCTTATCATTCCAATCCATTAAAATTCACATGCTAAACTCAGCAGTTTACTCACATTTTTACCCACACCACCCACTGTCTACCAGTCGCTTAGAGTTATACTTGAGACTTGCATACGCTCAAGACAAACACTAATAATTCTTCAAACCGAATCACAACTAAATTGCACTCGGCGCTGCCTACTAAACTCGCATTGTCAACTGTGCACTCAACTCGACTGACACTCCCGACTAGGCTTATTCAACTTAACTGACTCCTACTGGCCAAGGGTCAGCTCCTTATTTGGGGCCCAACACAAGTCGGAACGTGCTTGGATTAGAAGCTTCTGAAACCTGCCGAATGAAGCTTTCTGAAGCAGCCAATACACAAATTGTGGAAGATGGCTTAAAATGAACTTGTTGAGCTGGCAATTTCTCAGTCAGGAAGATCGGCCAGGTCAGTAACGTTAATCTGCTTGAGCCGCTGTAATATTATTTTAGATCTCTTAATCTTTCATTAGAATTCTTGAAATGATTAAAGCTCCTTCGTTCCTCATTTCGTTTGAATTCACAAAATGGAATTCACCCCTACGCATCAGTGAGATTTTGTAGTCTATTCCTACTTAAAACAAGTAGCGATTTAATCCTCTTCTTTATAATTCGGACCCCAGACTGCAGGCAGGCATCTCATTCTGTTATTGAATCTTGAAGCTCTGTGTGCACTATAGTTCAGAGAAGATTCCTAAATATAAACAACGTGAATCGAGAGAAATCGATAAGGTGAGGAAGTGTTTTCGATTGATGCTAAAATACTGTTTTATCAACAGTGTGGCATGTTAGAAAAGGTGTTTGGAAAACTCGAAGGTTGCCATACACTGTGTTGCACTTCAATGATTTTATTGAATAATTTCGTTTCTGTTAATATCACTTGTATTATACCTGAATGATACTGCACAATTTAAATATGCCGCTCCTGTGTCACCTAAAGGAGAAAAAGCTTTTCGAAATACAAGACTGTGTTGGCTGACAATAGGAAAGCTCTCTTTATTAGAAAATTTGCACAGGAGTTTAGTATATATTGTAAGTCAAGGCTCATAAAATGAGGTAAAATGTAGCATGTAAACGAAATCATACTACATGCCAACTATTTACCACTAACAATCATTCTGTGACATCAAATTCCATAGTTTATACTGCTTCTCGTGTACACTTTATTCTCAAGGTGGTTTGTGAAGATTTACCTACATAGTGCTCATGTAGGAGAATTCGGCAAATTTAACAAATTTAAACACTGTAAGGACGGATCCCAGTATAAAAAGTTGGAAGTACATGTGATGTGTATATTACATGTTTATTGTCAGTGCATGTTTGGGCACTGTGATTGGAATTCGTTATTTACATGGATATTTGCACAACAAACCCAATGAATGGTAGGTAATAATAACCATGCCAGTGGTATACAAACTAATAATGCTTTATAGATAAGCTACTGTAATTTGATGTCTGTTAGGGTACAAACTTTTCTTGCATAGGTATTTTGTAAAGATTAGAAAAGGCCAGAGACCTCGATCCACCATAAAATGTAATGTATTTCGTACTGTCTTCTATTGCGCAACAGTGTAAATTAAGGTGATCCTGACATAGTGATTGTAGGGGATCGTGATAATGGCAAGAATCGGCTGTTATAACTACCAAAATCTATAGGAAGAGGCTCAGGGAAACTAAGAAACAAAAATAGGGCTTCTTTGCAACAGATAAGAAATAGCCTACCAATGTTCAAGTTAAGCTATGGGGGGATACGCTGAACTGTTTACTGTCCAGCAACGCAAAGAAGCCCGCCTCGGTAGCGAAGATGGTAGTGTGTCTGCCTCACCTTCAAGAGGTCCCGAGTTCGAATTTCGGTCAGTGAGTTACCTGGATAAGGTTTTTTCCGTTTTTTTTTTTCCTTATCCTGAAAGACGAATGTCGGGTAGCTTTAAGCTCCATGGAGCCTGGACACATTTGAGCATCATTTAACCCATTTCATTCGCCGTCTGATATGACTTAACGTTGGAGCACGTAAAATTAAAAAAAAACCGCAAAGAAGGTCCCTGAAAGGCATACGCTGCCTTACACAGTGGGAGAAGGACAGCAAATGTGTGTGGCAGAGAACGCCTGCTGCACAAGGAGCAGACCGTTAAAACCCATACGCCCTATTCACTCTGTACACTAAAACCGAGAGGATTCATTCACAAAAGTAGAAGCCATCAAAATGCTTTTGAATGGTCTGTAACTGAACTGACATGGGATGTCATAAACCTATCCAGGGAGGGTGTGTGAACCTTCGTCAACCCCTCTGCGTCTCAGGCCTCGGAGACTATCTCTCCTGTGAAGGACAGTAAGTAACTATTGTGCAGTTTGTTTGAGGATATTAATATAATAACAATGGTGGGGAACCTCGGTTTCAGCACCTGGCAGAGTGTCAAAAATTGTTTCATGTGTAACAGTGGCAATGATGAGCAATTCACCAATGAAAAGAACTGTGTTTATGCATTCTTCTTTGATAATAAAAATGTTGGAAATTAATTTTTCTTTCACACTAGCCGTGTGTAGGACGCACTATTAAAAGGTAGAGCCAGAATGAAAAATTCAATGCCATAGCCGGGATTTGAACCACGGATCTTCTGGTTTCCATCCAGCCGCTCTAACCATTTGAGCTACTATGGCCAACGTGCCAACATGACATTAAATTCTCCAACTGTCTTGTGTTTCTCCCGGTAAACCACTAGGAGTTCTCATAAACACATGAGACAATTGCCTTAATGGCGACTTACTATGCTGTAAGTACTTTAAGGCCCGGGCTTTATAGGCCTTTATAGGCCGGGCTTTATCCTACACACGGCTAGTGTGAAAGAACAATTAATTTACATTAATTGTACCTAATAGTGGTCTGAACTATAAAGCCTGGGCCATAAAGTACTTACAGCATAGTAAGTCGCCATTGTGGTAATTGTCTCATGTGTTTATGAGAACTCCAAAGTGGTTTACCGGGAAAAACACGAGTCAGTTGGAGAATTTAATGTCATATTGGCACGTTGGCCATATTAGCTCAAAGTGTTAGAGCAGTTGGACGGAAACCAGAAGATCCGTGGTTCAAATCCCAGCTGTGGCATTGAATTTTTCATTCTGGCTCTACCCTTTAATAAAAATGTTGCTCTAAAGTGTATATTCAAATGATTTCCTCTGTTTTGACGCTGCATCGAAATCTTCATCATTTATGGGGGGGGGGGGGAAATTAGAGATTGAGTTAGGTTTTATTTAAACACAGTTATAAGGTACATAATCATCAAATCGACTGCATATGCATTAAATATATTACAAACCTTCGTGAAGAATTTGGAGCAACATTGATTACAATTTGTTAAAAGTAATGACTTCAAGAAGCCCAGATCTCCCTAAATGATTCAAATATCGCATTGTTGTGAAGTCACCAATTATTTATCTTTCAAGAGAAATTTTACCTCATTGGTAAAACACCTCATAGGAGATAACACTTAGGTTACTTTACATGCTCTTGTAAATCTTAGACTGTACCACCATATTTTATTTTGCATGCTATGTTGATCTTTTAAAAAAAAGTCCTAGCCCAAATAATAAATATCAAGAGGGGAAATGTGTGTAATTAGTAATTATACAAGGACATTATCACTGTCTCCGAAATGGGATCAGGGATGCAACAAATTATTTGTGAAATACACGATATCTTATTTCGTGTATGTGCAGAAATATCACGTCTATGTACTGTAGCTAGACTGATTGACTGAACTGAGGTTACTTATACGGCGGTACGGAAGCCTGGATGATAAATAAGATAGCACTCAATGTAGAACCTGTTTTCTATAATGTTGCACTGAAAGGGAGGGAATATTAGCTGTGAATCTGCTGTTATGACCCAAAATTGTGTAAGACTAGGACCTTTGGTCCAGTTTTATTACATCTTAACTCTTTACAGGTTTACAAATTGGTTCCAAAATAAAATATGACTAACAACCTATGACGAGGATCAAACATTTAATACAAAAGTATTAAAAGCCCAGAAAAAAGTTTAAACTCCATTGCATCACAGGATCCTAAATAACAATAATCATAGTAGAGTGAATGAAGATTAAAACCAAACTACAATCATGCTTTAGACTTTTCTCATAAATGTTACAATTATGGTTCAAAACCAAGTAGTTTTCTATTAGTATCGTTTCAATTTTAAGTGATATATGATATACGTTGGCATCACAAAAACTGTTAGAATAAACGAAGCAAAACTTAACTCACAGAGTGAAAAGCAATGTCTAGTAATTGATCAGGACTACTTGAGAAACTTGTAATATGCCAGACATGGTTGCCATCCAGCCCTCTTCCATAGATTATGCTTTACGTTTTGAGCACTGCTTAATCTGTAAAGACTTGAATAGCAGCTTGGATATAAATCATCTGTTCCACTGCAGGGGGCCCTAAAATCATAATGAACAGCTTACTGTATGCTACTGGAATGCAAGAAGGCAAAACTAACTTCTCTGGATCGCAAGTACCTTAACATTATTTCTCATTCGCTCTATACCAGAGCTCGTGGAATTGTTCCGTTGCACGTGTCATCAAAAAGACAACGCAGTGGAGGAATGAGTAATTATTGTGGATGTTCAAGCTGGCACTAATGATGAAGCTTTTAGAATGAGACACTCATGCTGGAAATGGAGGATTAAAATAAATACTCAGACTTTTATAACCTAGAAATGATTGAAAACATCTCCGAATGATTACATACAAGACAATAATTACAAAAGTAATCTAAACCTCAAGTTTACTCTGCTTGTTATAATTATTGCATACCATCAATATCTATACTAGCCTTTAAGCAGGTCTTACAAAACTATACCATTAATTCTCTTGAAGTTTCAGATTCTACGATAGCGACCATCATTTTTATCACATAAACCACAAAACCGAGCAAAGAGTGCGTATACAGTTGAACTATTTATGTAATTCTTATTTCAGCATATCTAATTAACAAGCCAAATTTCAAAGAATTCAAAAGTTGGGAAGACCAGATAGATGTTCTCGAGTATTTTATTACGTCATTTGGTGGAGGTTTACAGGTGCAACAGTTGTATTCAACTGATGACACTAGACATTGTTTTGAATAGAATTTATACAACTTTACTTAATTCACCATTAGATGAAATAATACAGTAATAAAATTGTTTTCAGTTTGAGTAGTACGGTGATGTTAGCCTTCAGCAGGAAGTAATTTTCAGGCTTTTTTTTAACCTTGAGTTAGACCATAATGTAAACAATACACACAGTCTTTCAAATTATGCCGCGCTTAAAATCTTCGGCTGTAGATGGCGGTAGGATTAGGATTAGGATTACTATGGAGGGATTTGACACTACGTTCAGTCTCGAACTATTGTACATATGTCCAGAAATGCCGGATTCTTTTTTTTTTTTTTTTGGTAATTTTACATCCTCCAACGCTAAGTCAAATCGGACGGTGAATGGGATGACTGAATGTGTCCAGGGTCCATAGGGCTTAGAGCTACCCGATATTCGTCTTTAAGGATAAGGGAAAACCCTAGAAAAGCCCTATCCAGGTAGCTCACCCTGAGCGAGATTCAGATTTGCGACCTCTTGAACGTGAGGCAGACAGGCTACCATCTACGCTACCGAGGCGGGCTCACAAATGGTGGATCCCCAAGATGTAGGATGAGACTAGAGGAGACAAGGACGGCCGTACCAAATAGCCAAGACGGTGCAGATGGCAGGGCTACTATATCTTACTTATATAGAAACTTCGCCGGTATGCCCGGACAACGAACATGCCCCCCCTCCTGCTGCACGGAAACGGTCCCAGAAGTTGGTTTGGAAATGGCCCCGGCAGCCGGTTCTGAGTCCAGCAACCAAACTACCGGAGGAGGAAGTAGTTTCCCCTGAGGAAATCATCCTGCCATGCACCACCGAGACAGCCGTCGATACTTCTATCCCGAAAGGGACCACCATATGAGAGATGGTGTGAAATGATAATGGAGATGAAATGAAGGGACAGGAAATTCAGGAAATGTAATTCAGGAGGGACAGGAAATGTAATTAACCTACCCAGCATTCGCCTGGTGACCCGGAAAACCCTCCGAAAAAGACCATTGGTAGACGACAGTAACTTAAATATGTCCTCGTACAAGTATCCTCTATCTGAGGAACAGCCATCGGGAGGAATGCTAAAGTGGTTTTTTAAATAATTGTGGTAGGTAAACCTTTTAAGCACTTACATCTCACCTTAGGTTTACAAGAACCATTTTCAAGATTAGAATATACCTACATTATTTGCTACCAAATGTAATGTAATATATGAGAACAAAAGTAAGCGCTGTTATGAGTATGTGCCATTTTGGAAGGCAAACACACTCTAAAGACGGGTTCTATTTGTGTGCAAGGAAACATTATTGATTCAAGTACTCGGGCTTGTATGGACGTAATTCCATCCAGCAAGGCAGACCTGACTTGCTTCACTTTTATATATTGTTCTTAAAATCTACTTTTTTCCCCCTTTAATCATATCTGCTCCTATTCTTTGCCGCTTTTCTTGCGCTCCTCCTTTTCATTTGGATAACAAAAGAATATCGCGTCATTGTTCCTAATGAATTAACTTCGTGAGACAATGGGAACACGAGCAGGGAGGTGCGCTTGGCGATAGCACACCACTCAATGAGCTGCAACTTGCCTAATTATTTCGTAAAGGCAAGAGCACAAAAGATGTTAAAGATCATATTAAGAATTGGTAGATGAAAAGGAAGAGAAGTGGCAGTTAAACGAGACTGAAAAGAATAAATGGAATTCAGCCAATGTCTGAGATAATTTAAAGCACTAATCTTTTTGCAGGTTACTCTCATTATACTTAAGATCCCATTGCGGTACCATTATTTCAATATCTCTTTCCAACAGATCATATTCACATAGAGGGAATGCACATGTACATTTCTATATTCTTTAATAGTCATTAAAAGTATGGAATTTATGTTTTAGTATCTGGAACTCTCAAGCTTAGTCGGTGGTGCCACAGCTTCTCAAAAGTTAGAAAGGGAATCCAGCTCCTATCAGATGATTTACTTCACTTGGGAGGGTATTCTGATGTCTCCGATTGACTGAAATTATATATGAATTCTTACTGGATGGAAGAGGGATAGTAACGAACTCTACTCTTGCTAATGAAGGATGCTGTCGAAGGACTCACTACTGAGTCGGCTTCACCTGTAATAGAATGTAAAATGAAATCAATTATGCAAAGGTTTACATCTATTAACATTAAGTAGACATAGATATAAATTTTCGTAAGAATGTTTTTAGAGCTATTAAGAATCAACTATCGCGAGTAAATAAAAACGTCATGTGAATGTAACATATCAGATATTTGTTTGTCTTGTATTGTGCAGCTGATTAAAACAAGTTCTATAAATTCCTATAAAGTTGTGGTTTGCTAAAATATTGACATAACCAAGCGAAGTGGCGCAGGCGGTAGCTTGTGAGACTCATATTCCAGAGGTCATGAGCCCACTTGGTGCGGCTGATCTTCCTGACTCATAGGTTGTTTTTAGGGGTTTTGCCGGAACGCTAGACGAATGCATCCCCGAATTTCCTGTACTTACATTTCATCTCTCACTTCACTTCACCTTTCATCTGATTTGTTATTTCAGGGTAACAAGTGTCAGTGGGACTCTTGACGTTACATGGAAAGGAAACTCCGCCTCCTATCTTTAAGGCATAAACACAAAAAACCTAGTGGAGGTATTATTTTGTAGGAATTAACACCCGTCCGATTAAAATGAGGCTTGAATTCTCTCACAATTAGTTACCACATGCAACTTGCCTTCAAGGCTATTAACGATTCATTTGGGGGGGGGCGGATTTCGGGATTTAGGAAAGAGGATATGTACGAGAGCTAGAAAGGATAATGTAAGCAGAAAGGAGAAGAAAGTAGAAGTGTGTTAGGTGACGGAGTTCCGCATTAGCACCTTTGTGACTGCGTAAAAGTATATTCCATTTTATAATTAGACGGCCATCGCTACACAGAACAATGCAGTATACAATGTGTCTCGCCACCACCTCTTACCACCTCCTTCATTGGCTAGAGCGGAGTTCGTTTCTTTCATCCAGTAGAAAACATTCATGTCTAATGTTGTACAATAAGAGACATCTGAAGTAAATCATTTTCTAAGAATATTGGATTCCTCTCTGCTGTTGTGAAAATATTAGTTGAGTCTAATTTTAGGAAGTCCGTATGATACAGTTGGCCTTGTCAGGACACTTGCTGTCACGCGGGGGAAATAAGACAATAAATTGCTGGTAGGAAGAAAGGAAATGAGGTGATATTAATTAGATTTAGTTTAGGCTTAAGGGCTTCAGAAATTCCCGTTTAAAAGAATGTCATTGTGAGGCTTCTCTACTGTGATACCTTGCTCCTGAACTTCTGCTGTGGTAGATGAAGATATGGCTTAAGTATGTAGTAGTATTTGAAGCTTTCCTCCAAGGTGCACTGAAATGAGGCGACTGAATCCAGGTTGGTGGTTAAGGCGGCAGTGATAGTAGGGTTACGCAAAAGTATTCAAAGCTATTAGGGAAAACAAGTGTTCCGAAAGCGCCAAGCTCAGCCAAACTGGTTTTCATGAAAGAAGGATGCCGGATATGGGAATTCTTCTGCAGTATAAACTCAGCCTGTATAATTCAGTTCCCATTCCACCAAGCTGTATTATTTGATATTGAATGCTGTGGATTTAAATGCGATGGCCACATTGAATATGCAAGTTCTGAAGCAACTATAAACTAACCAGACGTTTCTGTTATATTCCAAACCTCCCGTTGTTGTACAAAAGCCAATAGGGTGAAAACTATTGGTAAGGCGTAGGGTAAAGTTGCTAAGTTTCACGTCGCTTCGACAGAATGTTCACGTTTGTTGTAAATTTTTAACGAGTTTTCGCTTAAATATTTGAAGAAAACTGCAAGGAAAAATAACAAGAGTAATTAATTTCCATTCAAATAATTTGAAAAAGGAGACAAGAGAGATTATAGAAATAAATCTCTTAAATTCTGTTTATAGTGCTAAGCAAAGATTATATGGTTTCTATGAAATCAAAATAATTAAGGAACGAAATAAATTCCATAAAGAGGTTCACCTGCCAATTGGTATTTTACCTTAGAAGTTCTACTTGAAGGACAAAGAGAAATTAATAAACTGACTTTAGTGACTTTATTGATTTTAATGTCCTCTGTCAAAGTGGAATCAAAACAAAAGTATTTGAATTTCTTAGACGTTTCAAGTCAGACACTAAATGGAATCCTTATATTAATTTGTGAAAATTATTATGCAGAACGGGTAGAAAATAGCAACCCAGTATGGTAAAGAATCCAGATATTCGTTGAATCTAGGCTTTTTGCAGGGCTGTACGTGATTCTTAATCAGTGCAAAACGCTCGTTCTTACTACATACGACACAGCATCTGGACATTGATAATACATAAAAACAAGTTATGAAGAAAAGGAATTTGGAAACAAAATGCTGTAGGCCTAACTACAAAGTTGTAGTCAGCTGAAGAAGTGATGTTTGCGTTATCTTTGATGACGTCTCCAATCTCGTTATTCGGTGCACCTACTATGACGTTACTAGAGAAACCTCGGGCCGAACATTCGAGCCCCTCCCTGAATGGGAGTGGTTCGGATTGTGTTGGACTCGAGGGGGCAGTGTGTTCCCGACACCCACGGGGAATTGGGTAACTCCGGCCAGGCTACGGCCGCCCGGAGGGGTTAGAGGGTTGCCTCATAAGTCCCGAGTACTAGCCTGCAGAGCTAGTATAAGGTGTGCTAGATCACCAGGCGGCGCCACCGAGGTTTTCGGTAGTCTTCCTGCGGGGTTGACGCGCGTAAGTGGCGAATCCACTTCCATACCGTCTTGACGTTGTGCTCAGCAGGGGGGAGGGCTTTTTAAGAAATCAGGTTATACCCTATGGAAGGAGCCCCGGAGTATCCATCGCTCCCGGGTAGAAGGAGGACCGGGTCCTTGGTCCTACGGGTCCAGGACTAATTGGAGTAAGTAATGGGTTCTTTACCTCAGGTTACTGAGTTTTGTTTTAATATTTATTGACTTTTTAACTGCTGTGGTCCTCAGCAACCCATTCTACATTATGCCGGAAAGACCGCTCAATTTTGTTTAGAGTCCCCTTTATTGGGCTCTAAGTTCTTTAAGAGCCGTAAATCTCAGCTTCACTTCCTTCCGAAGAAAGTCATGCTAAAGATTTGAAGCCCGAAAATTTCCCTCACCCTCCGCTAGATTTGAGCCCGCAGCCTCGCGAACCTAAGCCTAGTATGTTACCCTAGACCACGAAGAACGTGCATGCTTAGTCCTGTCGGAGGATAAATATCATCAGTAAATTATATTGTGACTTTGTGTGTTGGTGAAATTAAAAGTCCAGGTTGCAGAAATTCCAAATCGCTCTTTATTTCCGTGGAAAGACACTTGTACAACTCTGATATCAGCAGAATGACGTAACACACACGTACGCGGTCTTCAAGTTCGTCTGCCACACGATCCACCCTGCACAATTGCAACTCACTGACTGATTCTCTGCACGTCTGCACACAGCTTGCTGCATGCAACTGCAACTCCCCGCACGACCGACCGACTGACCGACAGTGGTGCTGGCTGGCTGGCTGGCTGTATTAAGCCAAAAGGTTTTTGCTGCGTGCCCACCCGTTAAGAGTTTTACCGCAGGTAAGGTATTTCATTTCGGGATTTTGTAGAATGTGATGTGGGTTTTGAGAGTGAAGATTCTTGTGAGGTTACAATTTTATACCTTCGGGTTGAAAGGACAGGATGGAATACCTAGCACCCTGGTGTTTTTTTTTTTTTTTTTTTAGTATAAGTTGGGAAAAATGTTAATGCCAAACAGCTTAGGAGAATTAAGTGGAGCTCAGCTTTAGCTGCTGATAGGATTAGCTCCTGGGTTATTTTGGGTGCCCGCAAGCCATGCGGGGTACCCGATGTAGTCTAGAACGGCGTCTAGTGGGTTCATAATGTCCCAATGATCTAACAAAGGTGTTTCTATGTGTTGGTAAATTGGCGTATAATTTTAATGCCTGGCGCCTAATTTCATCCTTCACGTATGGAAGACCCGAAGCTTCGTAAAGCAACCTGGTGGGAAAGTAGCAGCCCACAGAATAAAGAGACCGTAGTCCTCTATTCTGTGCACGTTGGAGCCATGCCAACCAGTTCTCTGCGGCCATACCCCAGATCTCGCAGGCATATAGCATCACAGGAATTACCAGCGCTTGGAAGAGGTATAACCTCAGGCCAAGCGGCATCGAGCTCGACCCCAGAATTGGATACAGGGAAGCAATTGCTCCCTGTACCTTTGCCGCTAGGTCCCTGATGTGCTGGCGAAAGGCCAGGCCTCTATCCAATATAACTCCTAGGTACCGGACGGAGTTAGTCCACTCCCCCGCACGACTCTCCGACGGACTCTTATTTATACATGGGCCGCTGTTTCATGAAGATTGGCGAAGCCATCCGAAGCTTCACTGCCTTTCGAGGCGGCAGGCGAGGGAGAGAGGACTGTCCAGACGTTTCTTTGGCTCTTTTACTCCCCGCCCCGTCGCTGCTAGTGCGAGCATAGTCGTAACTTGGGCACTCTCTGTCTCTTTCACTCCCCGCTTCTCTCTCTCGGCGTTCGCTCACGAGCGGCAGAATAATGCCTCGTGACAATATTAACTCTGGCCGTAAAACTCCACAGTTTCTAATACCACTAAGTTGACCGAAGTTTGATGTATTCTAATTATCTGTTTGGAGCGTGTTACCCTACTGAGGTTAAAGAATTAATGCACTTTTTAAACTTATTACTCGAAATTGTAGCATTCGAATAATATCGCTAATTTCTGACATATCCCGACTTTATTGTTTAATACTAACTGTTTCTGTAATGATAATACGAAGCGGACATTGCCGTGAGTCTTACAAAATATTCAGCTTTAAGATCCTTGGCGATGATTCTCAGATCTATTTAACCCTTGCGCGGTCTTTTTATAGTGTGGCGTCGGGTAAGCTATTACAAGAGACGCTCTTGTAAGGCACGGATTATATACAGGAAAGACACAAATTATAGAAATACATCCACTTTCATTAAATTAAGTTCCATCTACTAAGCTTCAATCCCAAAGATGTTCTTCGTTACCTGGACCAGCCTTAAAGCTGCTAATTCGTAACTGAAACAAAATTTTACTATGTGATTTTACTAAATTCTAAGAATCTTAGTCTAATGTTCAGAACTATATCTAAGTGCTTAGCAACTAGGGGAGAAGACTCGTCCTTAAATGATAAACATTCGGATTTGCAAGCTGAGAAATTTTAATTGAACATGTAAAATCGTTAGTTTACTGTTTATTTATTCACATTAATACCATGTAAATTTGGCTCTAGGAATGATTTCAGAAAGTGAACGTTACGCATCTATTGACAAATTTCAGGTGATGTTTACAATCATCTCTGGCTAGAGCAGCAGTAATGTTGTCTGTACGTAAGACATGCATGCAAGTATCGTGGGAGCTGGAGCAAATTAATGAGGTAAAAGTCAACTGATAGCAGATGTTTATAATTAGGTATTCTTTTCACTCCAATTTGTTGTCAAATGGAGAAAGTAGATGGAAATGTACAGCCACAAACAATAAGTCAGGCTGTACAGAAACGATAATGTACCCTGTTTGAAGAATGTGCACAACCATTCATTTCGGACCCAAATGAACCTGTTGTCGACGGGCTCTTAAACCACGCTCACTCTCTCCGTCGCTGACCCATTAAAATTGTGAGATGATTTATCAGAAAATTTAAAACTGAATACGGAAATATATTCGTTAAGTCGTCGAAAGTGCTAATAAGAGAAGTGGGAAACGCACCAATGGAAGGGCTAGCTCATTAAAATTTGTAGTGTATTTAAGCGGAATAGGCACCATGCTAGGAGAAAATTACTACCACTGTTTCCTAAAACACAAGAAGAGGTTCAATGCAATTAAGGAATTTAAGCTTACCGAAAAGAGCAGTTTTTGTTAGTGAATAATAAAGTATTAAAACTTTTAATATTCTCATGTAAAACTATTTTAAGAGGGTGAGTCAATAACAAAGTCGCAAACGTCTGTTTCCCTTATACCATTTGTAAATTGCGAGAGCACTTTCTGCCAGCACCTAGTAGCACACCTACACTATACCGCAGCAAAGAAAGTCCCCGGGGCCTGAGACGCAGGAGGGTTAGAGAAGGTTCCCACACCCTCCCTGGATAGGCTTATGACACCCCATATGAGTTCAGTTACAGACCATTTAAAAACATTCTGAGGTCTTCTGCTTTTGTGAATAAATCTTCTCATTGTAATGTACAGAGTGAATAGGGCGCATGTTTCTTTCAACGGTTCTACACCTTGTGTAGAATGAGTTTTCTGTCACACACATTCGCTGTCCCTTTCCCACCGTGTAAGGGCGGCACTGGGGAGCACATTCCTTTCAGGAACTTACTTTGCGTTGGTGGACAGTATGCTTGTTTCAGAGGTAGGGTCATATCTCTCCGGCATGCGGTCAGTCAGTGGAAGCCAGTACAAGATGGCGGGCATGTTGTATGATTGTACCCGAGCAGAACAGCGTGTGGTTATGAGCCCAAGGACTGCCCACAGAAGTGCATCGCGAAATGCGTCCCGTGTAAGGTGACCGGTGTTTATTCCAGAAAGCTGTATTCAGTTAGATCCAGCAGTTTAACAAGGGAAAGCAAAGCATCCAAGTTGGGATGATTCACTTTCACTACTTTCAACAGAATCCAAAGATCTTCCATGGGTTGAAAACAAAAGTTTCAAGGCGGTTCCGTCAGCTGGGAAGATTATTATCACCTGTTCTGGGACATGCACGGCACCATACTGCAGAAATTCCAGCCTCACTGTCACACTGTGAATGCCACTCATATTGTACCACTCTGCGGAACCTCCGACAGGCCATTAGCCTCCAATAACCTAGATTCCTGACAAAGGGAGTGATTCTCCTGGATGACAATGCTCGCCATCACTCAGCAAGATTCACGAAGGAGCTGTTACGAACATTTCGTTGGGAACAGTTGGAATATTCACCTTACAGTCCCGACTTAGCCGCCAGTGATTTAAATCTGTTCGGACCTCTAAAATGTCCTTTGGGTGTTCGACACTTCTAAGCTGATGATGCCGTAACCTGAGAATTACCCGTTGGCTGCGACAACAACCAAAGGACTTCTTTTCCGCCGGTGTTCAAAGACTTACAAAGATGATACGTGTCTGAATGAACGGGTTGATAATGTCAAAAAGTAAAATAAATTTCAGGTAGTTACTTTGATGATTACTGTCGCCATCCAGTTTTGCGACCTATTTATTGACTCACCCTCATAATTACCTTTGACAATCAGAAACAGTACCAAGATGCTAATCCCATTGTTTAGAATTCAGCACACTACAATGAACACTATATACCTCGTGTTGAGTGTCTTACCTGATATGAGTGTTCAGCTGTTTGCAAAGAGATTTCTGAGTTTGTTCAACAAGAGTGTGATAAACTAATACTAAACTTTTCTTCAAATGCTATTTTAGGAGATTTTTAAATAGGAATACACCACATTACAAATTCATAGGTTGTCTATTTCACTTTCCACATGGCAAAACAATTCAACATCTTGAACTAGATGTGGATTACAGCAATAATACAGGGAAATGCTAGAATATTGCTTCAGCTTTGTTTACATTCTGAAGATGTAGGTGACGTTTTTGGGTTAACCAATATCAATACGTCCAGAAGATGAACGGTTAGTTGCATTTTCTGACTATATGGCTGAAAATTCCGTAACAGAAAACACTGAATTCCGTCCATGCGTATGCCACAACACCAAGAGCATCTGGCACGCAATTAACTATGCCAATCTTATCATAGAAATATTCATAAGAGCTTCAACATACTCATCCCAAAAATTTACGATTTTATTAATGTTTTAAAAGAATTTGGCACAGAAACGTATATCAAACTGTCAAATATAAATACATAGAGAATAATTAAACAACCTGCAATAATAAACAATTGCGTATATGCAAAGACCCTTAAAACCATAAAGCAAGGAATTTGTCTATACTGGATTGTATTAAGTTATTTCTTATCATTTTAATTCAAGCTGAACAGAGAAGAATTCAATGATCCATCACTAATAAACAACTGTGTACCCATTTGTCCACGCCAGATTTTATTAAAGCTATTTCTTTGCATGAGGACCATTATTAAACATGTCACTTGTCAGTGTTAAGCCTGGATAAAAAATGGGGAGTTAACACAGTCTGGTGAGCGCAGTTTATTCCGAGGGTTACGGGTGCTTTGCTATCAGCAAGGCCCCTTCCTGGCTCTCATGTTTAGAAATTTCTATGCGCGATTATAACTTTAAGCCCGATATTATAAGCTTATTTGACTAGAAGCTTAGTTAAACCAAACCAAAGTTTAACCGCAAATTTAGTGTTATAAATTTCTGGTTAAGCTAAACCACAGTGAAATGGTAATGATATACCAGAAGGCTGAGAAAAATGGAGATAGGTAATCTTCTTCTTGTTCTTACACCGCAAATGAATATCACTGATATACTTTCCAGCTTTAAAAAGTCAGTTTAATGTAATATTATAACTATTTTATGAAAATGAAGCTTAAAAAGTTCGACATTAAATACCCGTCACAACAAAAATGATAGCGTACGCAGTAAGAAAACTTTTAGCAATCAAGATACATTCACCGGTTTGCTTGTCATTTAGTTCTTACTAAAAAAAATCTTATGGTCACACATTACTGTATCTATTACAGTTTATTTTCATATACGTTTTACAAATTTTTCAAAATGACTCGTTTTTCTATGTAATTCGTGTTAATTATGTCCGAAAGGGAACATGTTCTCATACGTATACGGAAGGTTAGGCGACAGATAATATGGGTGGTATGCATAAAATCCAGCAATGCTTTTGCTTGCAGCCTAGCAAATGATCGAAGCAAAATAAATTGCTATAAATTGCATGCATAAAGCACTCGTTTTCGCTTGAAAGCATTTGCTACCCATACCTAGCAATTACTTGTGGCCTACCAGTCCACTGGAAGTGATGTTCTCTTATTGGGCATGCGCAAATTTTACTACGTCATGAAAGCAGGCGAACTGTACATAGTATGTACGTATATATTCCCGTAGGGGAGGGGATCCATCCCCTTCAGCTGCCGAGGTGCGGGCGCTGCGGACTCTTAGCACTCATGGTACCTCTGACGTTACCAGAGCATCCTCGGGTTGAACTGCCACGCCCCTCCAGTCGGGGAGTTGTTCGGATTGGGTTGGACTCGAGGGTTCAGTGTATTCCCGACACCCACGGGGAATTGGGTACCTCCGGCCAGGCTAAGGCCGCCCGGAGGGGGTAGAGTGTTTTCTAATAAGTCCCAGGTACTAGCCTGCAGAGCTAGTAGAAGGTGTGCTAGATCACCAGGTGGCCCCACCGAGGTTTTCGGTAAGTCTTCCCTGCGGGGTTGACGCGCGTAAGTGACGTATCCACTTCCATCCCGTCTTGATGTTGTGCTCAGCGGGGTGGGGGGCCTTTTAGACTCAAGGTATTGCCCTGTGGAAAGAGCCCCGTAGTATACATCGCTCCCGGGTAGAAGGAGGGTCCAGGACTAATGGGAGTGGAACCTCTGCACTTAACTAACTTAACTAACTGTATATAGTATATGTGCATAGTATATACTGTATTGGGCGTTGATTTTGTGTTTTTTGTGTAATTGTTGTCCTTCAACCTTAAGTCATATTGGACGATAAATGGAATAGGTGAAATGAAGCTCAAATGAGTCCGGGGTCCATGGAGCTTTGAGTTACCTGATATTTGTCTTACAGGATAAGGGGAAACTCCGGAAAAAACCTTATGCAGGTAACTCATCGTGACCGAGTTTCGAACTCGGGACCTCTTGAACGTAAGGCACACACGCTACCATCCACTCTACCGTGGTGGGCCGCGTTTTGGTGTCTTCTATTGAACTAGTTACCTGTTTTGTTAAATTCTGTAAGATTTCATCAGATAGTTCTGATACGAAAGTAGACGAGTTTAATAAAATGCCTGTGAGAGTGACTAAAGAAAATCCAGTGTTGTTAAACAAATCTGAAGCAAACAAGAAAAGCAGACAGCGATTGGAAATTACGGAAGTTAAGCAACTTTGTGGCAAAAGGATGAATTCAAAATAAATCACAAAGAGAATCACTAACACGAAAGCTGTAGTAAAAAGGAGACCTAAGCGAAGGAAACAAAAAGATTTAAATGAATCATTCACAGCAATAAATCTTTTCACTTATGTCATTAGATAATAATCCAACCTTAAACAAGATCCCAGGAGAGATTTTGAAATAAATAATTTTCCTCGTATAATAAATGCATACCGATTTCATTACAGGTTGCGTACTCTATAAAATTTCGAATGTAAAGAAGGACATTTGGACATTTTGCAGTACTTTTTTTTTTTTGCACAGGTGAATGTGAGGGGATGTGACAGGAAAGGAGGCTCCTTCTTTAGCACCAGTAGTACCACAAAGCAAGCCCCAGATATCTACAAAACGTCAGCGCATGTGTGATTTTGAAACTGAGGAAAGTAGAGGTGTGTCCAACCCCCGAGTACCAGAGGCTACTGATTGGTGAACAGCTTAAGTTAACAAGAGTACAAACGGAGTGTTTTTCCAAAAAGCTCTGGTGTATATCCATGTCTTCTCCAACTCCAACCTGGAAACACGGCTCTCCAACGTATCTTAAAGAATTCTCAGTTTCTGCTGACTACTCAAAGCTCCACCACACGTTTCGTGATTTTCTCTCACAAAATAATCACTTAACCATGTGACATTTTTGCTGCTAAACCTACATAACTTTTTGAAATCCTGTTCTTCGGGGTTCCTCCTTTGTTTGTAGACATTTCTTTCCCGAATGTTCATAAACGCAGCTATTTTTGATTGCGATAAACCTTTTGCTAAGCTAGAGAAGGAGAACTGAGGCAGACTTCACTTGTTCATAGTTTTTGCTATGAAACAAAAGTAATTCCTATGTGTTATGCTTACCAATTCTAGTAATTGCTATTCGTCATAGCGTTTGCCTAACCTGGCCTACATGATCTAACTTTTGCTAAGGCAAAAGCAATTGCTAGATAGTATTATGCATATATTGTGACTTTGTGGGTTCGTGAAATTAAAAGTCCAATTGCACAAACTCAAAATGTTCTTTATTTCCACCGAATTACAGTTGGAACACTTGCCGATTACATAGAGTTACGTAGAACATACAATTACAATCCACCAGTTCGTCTGTCACAGGTCCACTCCACACTCACAATAACGTACAAATCCTCTAATACACGTACACAGTCTTCCAGTCCGTTCTCTAGCACTGCGCTCTTCACGGCTGCTCGCCAAAAACTGAACTGACTCGTCCGCTGCAGCCCTTATATAGGAAGATCGCTGTTTCCGGAAGCTTCACGGTTCGGAAAATCATCCCGAATCTTCCAGACGTCAGGGGGAGGTGAAAGAGATGGTACAGTGCCTAGTGACACTTTCCTAACCATCCCCTATGTTAGCGCTACAAGTAAAATGGGTGGGCGTGAGCTCAATGCCTCCTGTCCCCTACCCAGCTCCAGTTGGTCGTGCCTTCCGATAATTGGGTGACAATATATATATATAGTGACTTCGTGGGTTCGTAGAATTAAAAGTCCGAGTTGCCGAAATTCTAAATGTTGTTTATTTCCGTAGAAATACACTGTTCAATTGTCACGTAATAACATTACATCATATATACACCGCAATCTTCCAAGCTCGATGACAATAACAATAAGCTCTCGTTACAGCAACACACTACAGCTGTTTACTATTCCTCACGACTGACTCTAGTTTTACAACTGTCCGCTGGCGTGTCCCAAACTCTTACATATCTCATTCATAATTTCTAGACTATTCTAAAATAAACCAGAACCCGGATAATCTCTATCAGTCAAGAAGTCACCAGAAATTTCCATTTATATCAGTTTGTTTGTTTCGGCAGACCTTTATCTGCGTGCTAACTTTATCTGCCAGTTCTTTGTCTCCAAACTGCCCGCCTATCAGTTCCTTTGTGTAAACAAGCTGCGCGATCGTAGATAACGGGTTCGCGACAACATATACGTCTACGCTTAATTTTCACCGATATACTGTTATTCCAATAGAAATCTGGTAATGAAGTATGTGATTCTAGAAGCTTGTACTTCTTCTTTGCACACTGCAGGGGCTTCGAATTTCAATTAATGAGGTCCCATTCGTATAGTAAAATATTTTTAAAAATACGTGATGATTTCACATCTGAAAGATGTTTATGAAATATCTGGTTCTCCGGGGTCTATCAGTTATTTGAATAACTTCATTATCAAACGGTAGAGCCAGGCTGAAAAATTCAGTGCCATAGCTGGGATCTGAATCATGCATCTTCTGGTTGCCGTCCAGCCGCTCTAACCCTTGAGCTACTATGGCCAACGTGCCGACATGACATTAAATTCTCCAACTGACTCGTGTTTCTCCCGGTAAACCACTTAGGAGTTCTCATAAACACATGAGACAACTACCTTAATGGCGACTTACTATGCTGTAAGTACTTTAAGGCCCGGGCTTTATAGTTAGGGCCACTATTAAGTACAATTAATGGAAATCAATTGTTCTTTCACACAAGCAGTGTGTGGGACGAACTATGAAACAGTAGAGTCAGATTAAAAAATTCAATGCCATAGCCGGAATCTGAACCACGCATCTTCTGGTTGCCGTCCAGCCGCTCTAATCCTTGAGCTACTATGGCCAACGTGCCGACATGACATTAAATTCTCCATTGAATTTTTCAGTGTGGCTCTACCGTTTCGTAATGCGTCCTACACACAGCTAGTGTGAAAGAACAATTAATTTGCATCAACTTCATTATCGTTCAGCAATTCAAGTACTACCACCCGGATATCCATGCGTACCGGTAGTACCCCTTTCTACAACGTGACGCCAAACTGTAATTACATGGGAGAGTTCTAGTAAAGTTAAGTTTAAGTTTAACGGAAGATTAACATAATGCGAATTTAAGTTTAGAACTTTAATTTAAAGCTAAGCGAGGTTTATGCCTCCTTTATTATGTAACATGCGAACGAACCTTGTAAGCGAACCAAAATTCTTTGTGTAATCCTCTCTTTTTATTTTCCTTGTTTCCACAGATAACTGAAGCATATAATTTGCCGTTTCAGCATATATTGCTCAGAATGCCGTAACAGAAACCAATATGTATTATGGTATTCGGTGTGGAATATTCTCCTACAATTACTTGTCAGTGAACAATGCCATTGTTTTATTGCACTAGCTCGAAGGGACATTTTTTATGAGCAGTCTATCTATTGGAGAATTGGCAAAGACAAGTTTCATTAATATTAGTTAGCAATACTTCGGTAATCGCTACGCTCTATGTTGTTCAATATTGAAAACTGTGAATGGCTCTCTTCGCGCGAATATTACTCTTTTATGCATGTCACGCCTCCAGCATTTATTTTTTCAGCGTCATTGATTCAGCTAGCCATCTAACATTTCTGCTTCCCTTCAGAGAACGCTGTATTTGTTCTTCTGTTTTTGATCCCATATTAGAGAAACAGGCTCTTTATTTCTCATATCTCGTATACGTGGAAACTATTTTGGAGGTTTATTCTTATTTATTGAATTGCTCATTCAGGGTTTAAACAGTTGCATATTAGTCCTTCTCAGTTCCCCTTTAAAAATGAATCCTTAACTGCTGTACCTCGTACATTCAACACTAAAGCGGAGCTATCTGCAATACTGAGCTCTTTACAAAATCCAAAATTACTGCGATGTTACAAAATAATGCGTTCTGCAAAGTAATCAACTAATTTTCAAAGTATGAACCATTAGATTCTATGGTCTTGAACCATCTTTCAGCGAGGTTTATCATCCCACGAATGTACCAATCTATGGCTTTTGATGCGAAGAATTCGATGACACGTTTTTCTTCGAGTGGAGAAAAAATCCATTTACGGAGCCCAACTGTGTTGGTGGACACAATGGGGACTGTGGGGCTCACCTGTCCTTGGCAATGCCCACTAGAAAACCTCCACCGGATAATGAAAGGATAATGAACTGTAAATGGCGTGGCGTACTGCGGTCCTGCATAGCACCCGCGTTAGTATGTGAGAGATGGGATGCTAGGACCCAACGGGTGCGAGCTCGTGGAAAGTATTACTAGGCTACTGACATGGAACCTGACTGCAGCCTAGGGGTTAAAAGCTGATAATGGGTAAGGACAGCTACCGGATTATTGCTTGCTTGCTTTCCACCGTACGTGGCGAGACTTGATGTCCTCCAGGTACAACTGGCTGACGGTCTTGCGCTGTTGTTCTGTGATGTGCTGGTTCTCTGAAGGTGGTTCACGCGGAAGCAGGGTTGAGCCCACTGACTTCCTGAGGAGTGCCCTGACGCTCGTAGTGAGCTCGCCCAGCTTCCGGTGTATGGATTTGTGCTCTGTTGTGATGTGAGTTGCGTGCGTGGTCTGGAGCTCTCTTAGGAGGTACTCCAGAGCAGTGAGTTTGGCCGCTATGACCAGGAGCTCCGAATGAAGATCCTGAACGGCCTCCCCTAGGCCCCGGACTTGCTCCCTGAGCTGCTCCTGGCTGGTGGTGTAGTCTGGTGTTGCCGGCTGTTGATGACGTTGTTGATGATACCTAGCGCTCAACTGCTGCTCAGTGGCTGGTGGCGCTGGAGGGACAGGCGATGCCTCCCTGCAGGGATGCAGGGGGCATAGCGCCTGTCCGGTGAAATGGTTGTGCCCTCCAAAGGAGGCATAGTAGCAGTGGCGTCGGAGGAGGCCGTGTTCTGTGAAGACCGAGGTGAGGCTGGAAGCACCACAGTAGTGGTACTTCCGCTCGGCTGCACAGGACTCAGCTGCATGCCCGTAGGCGCAGCAGCGGCGGCATGGAGCTTGACGGTCCTTTCGACTGACTTAAGTGTGCAGCACCCGCCCTAATAAGGACAGGCAGTTAGCAGCTTCCAGTTCCTTGTGGCTGGCTAGCTCCACCCGGACGAGTGGTGTCGGACCTCGGGCTGAGGTGATGCGTGTGGCCCTCATTGCTGACGGCCACTGCTGCTGCGCTGAGGCACTCCCGTTACCACTATGCTCATGCGGCGGTGCAGTGGTTGAGGCGGCGTTGGCTGGCTGGCTAGCGTTGGCGACTGGCCTGCTCCCAGCTGGGTAGCAGGGCCGGGTTCTGGCTGCGGTGTTGCAGTACGTTCCTCCTCGGCTGGCTGTGCGGTGGCGATGACTGCTGGTTTCTTCGTTCCTCTCTTGGCACGACCCATGTTGCTGCTCTGAAGGTTCGAGGAGAAGTGCCCCTTCGATGACACTCACTTGCACTACTTCAGTGTTGTCAAAATTTCTTCCACGTAGAAAATGGGCCATGGAACGGAAAATGTGATAATCTGATGGTACGAGATCATGGCTGTATGCTGGGTGTGGTAGCAGTTCGATTCCTCCCAATTCCTGAATTTTTTTCCCATGGTTGTTCGTGCAGTATGGGGTATTACATTGTCCCGTTGCAATAGAATTCTTCTTCAGTTAATTAATGCTGGATACCTACGTCTCAAATTTCTTGAACTCGTTCCAGTTGTTGAGAATAAAGATTAATCGCCCGCCAGTTTGGAAGAAGCTCCCACTGAATCACACCTTCAAAATTCAACCAGACGCACAACATTGCTTTGGGACTGAACTGATTCTTTTAACAATGACTTTAGCAGCTTGGCGAGAATCAAGCCACTCTTTCCAGGCATCAGCGTTTCGGTAATATACCCAATTTTCATCGTAAGTAACATTTCTCCTGACAAATATATCGGCCATGGGATTGCGGATGAGCTGACAGATACCCATTCTACTTTCAGCCTGTTGAGGTGATTATTTATTAACAATTGAAGACTGATACAAGCTCCTAATGTACGCAACAATAGCCATGGCATCCTGTAAATAGCTTAGCCAAACCAAAGAAATCCAACAAATTATCCAAAACATGAAAAAAAGACTGCTTATTTGACTACTAATACTTATAAAAAATAAGTCGGAAATTAATTTGAAAAATAATCAATTTTATTTTAATGCCTATTTTATGAGAAATACCTAGATATGAATTGCTAATTAGTATATTGAGTGCTAAAAGCTTTAAGTGATATTTATCAGGCCGAGATTGCATCGAGATCTGATAGTCATTCGAGATTTGATAAGTAACTTACAGTTCGTTGTTAGCCAATTACTTATTGCAATACCTGAAAAAAACTAAAGGGCAATAATAAATCATAATAGCTTCCATATTTATTTTAAATTAAGAAAAAAAATATTGAATTGAAATGTGATCAGATAAAATACTGCCTATAATTTCTATAGGCAAAACCATTTTATCCACTCTTTTGTTAATGAATTACTTAAAGTAACAAATGTCTTGGTTGTTAGGTTATTTATGTAGCCGAATTGAAACTTTCTATTTTGAGAGCTATTGTAAAGCAGTAAAATTTTATAAAATTGAGCCGTATTGCTATTAAAGAAGCTGCAGCTGTAGCATGTGCATCAATTTCGCCAGCGAAGTCGAAGGAAAGGTATGTTGAAGTTTACAAAGTTTCCCGAAATTGGTACTTTGATAAAAAGGTAAACAGTTATGCCAGTGAGACATTTGGCATATTTTCATGAATAATCTAACTTTTAGGTTACTATAAAGTTAACCACTGGCGCGACAGCCCATAAGAGGGCCAAGGCCTACCAACCCGACTGCCGGCCTCACGCCCACTTACGTACGGCAGAGGTAGGCGATTATCCAATCGATACGGGGAGGAGATGTGGTCAGCATCTCGGCACCCCGAACCGGAACGTTGGTTTTCGTGGCCAGGGCCACTTATTTATCGTAAGCTCCTCACTTTCCTCAATATGCTGGGTGGACACCGATCCTATATACGGGACTTACAATGCGCACCCCATGGGTGGGATCGAAGCCGGGTGGCTTTCCGTGGCCAGGGACATAATGAAAATAAAAGTAAAACTCAGTTATAATGTTATTTTGTTACGAGGAAGACATTTACTATAAAAGAAAACATTGGTTTACCATTGACACAAAAGCATCATTGTTGTCGACACAGGTTATTGAAACTGTTCAGAAATGAACAGGGACTGTGGTTCAATTGTGACAGAACCATTGCTCCTCACTGAGGTGTTTTTCAGATGTTTCTGTGCCCCATAACTTATAAATGCTGAAGCAGGTACCCTAACTTAAGCTGCCTTCCCAAAATATCACTTCATTGCCTCTCTCAATCTGATTCTACTGTCTGTGGTGCAGCTTATAGTATGACTGTACAACAAGATTCAGAAGGGCGATATAGCACGTCTGTCTACAGATAATCTTTTGTTCCTATGCTGCTGACCGGTGTCTCCTTGAAGAGGAGAGTGAAGTGAGAGGATACCAAGAGAGGTCGGACTTGAGGATAGACGACAGCAAAGGGCAGGGTCTCTAGTAGCTACAGACTGAAACTCCATAGCGACCGCATGTACAACTGGCTCCACATCCCTCATACACGTTTACACATCCCTTAGGGGGCCCGCAACAATGATATCCCTTGACCCCGAGGACCAGGAATTACAGGGAGAACATTCCCATACCCGCGAAAGTCTTCCCGATATTTAGAACCCTGAAATACCAAACAGGATGAACCCTTCGCCTAGTGATCCAGGGAAACCACGACAAAAGCCATAGGTCAGGAGTTTCGGATATGGGAATTGAACGAGTATCTTCAGAATGCGGACTACAGATCTACGCCGAGTATAGTACGTCCTGGCCGTTAAAAAGTACAAAAATAATTAAATACGATGTATAATCAAGGAGTGACAACTTTAATAAAGGGTTTAAATAATTCATTACAAAATTAATCAACTTCTATTCAGAAGAAATAATAAATTATTATTTGATATACAAATTTATTTTAAGAAAAGGGAATGTTTTGTCTAGTTTGGTATTAAGCACATGCAACATTTATAAGTAGAAAGAGGATTCCTAAACAAATACCTGTATTTTTTTCTACAAACATAAATGCCTACAAAAAGGAGAAAATTCTGAATAAATGGCCATGGACATAAATATGAAATATTTTTTCACATAAGTGTATTATTTTTTACAAGAATATGTAAATATTATTTTCTTGTAATCTTTCATAAATATATAAATCAGAATTAATCTTTGAGTTTTGTTATTTTTAACCTAGATAATTGCTGATTTATTTTATTATAAATGGAAGGATATATTTACGAATTCGTTGCATTACATCACAGGCGCCGGAGAATGTTTACCATATCATGATTCATAAGGTAAACCGAAAAGATTAGACCAGAATAACAAACCTGACACACTGATAATTTATCATCCGCTATCTGTAGGTAGATTTCACAATATGTTTATACTGGCCACACCGAGAGTGTGTGTGTGTGGTGTGATGAAGTGTGTGAATGATGCAAACCATGTTCCCTTTTCCTGTCTTATGAATAAGTATTTTAGGTAAATTGTGCATCCTGAAAACATACGAAAAGCTAAATCAAGTGTCAAATCGCGCCGTCAGCGATAACTAGACGGATTTAAAAACCTATTTTCCAGTTTTTACCACCTGCATGGATAAGTGCAGATCAACGTTCAAAAGTCACTCAAAATTTATCTGGAAATAAATATACCGCTTCTGTGACTCGCGTGAACTCATTGCAATAATAACTTATAGAGTCTGATTTTTAAAAGAACATACGTGAATGTCATCTGTTTCTCCACGTGGGAAACTTCAATGTTGTCGCGAAAAGGGTAGCAAGTTATGCAGCCCTCTCAAAACTCGAAACACAAACAAGCGTGCAAAACTATCTCACCTCATCGGAAACATGCTCATTTAACCTGCATTAGCCTACTTAGAAGAATAAGTGTTTTCAATACACATTCACTGTGTTATAGTGTCCTAAAAGGGTTATTTTTTAAATAATTTATTAACGATTCTGACAACTGAAATTTTCACCCGCAGTAGCTCATGGTCATTGTCTATGTCTTCGTGATAGTCTGCAGTTCTTTATGATCTGATGAGCAGGAGGGCATCATCAACAAAACCACGTGACTTACCGGCATGACCAATAACAAAGCGGCTACCTTTTCCTATATGCCCTTTTGTGGTACCCTCAAATGTCCACACCTCTGACGCAGTATGGCCGGCATTTACCCAGGTTTAAAGCAAGTTCTTATTCAGCATTTCTTTTAAAAACAAAGCCCTTGGCGCTACAATATCTGATTCTTTCGAGTATTCATTTTTTATTGATTTCTCTAACTCAAATCCAGATCATGAAGGACTTTGTCCAAAGAGCTCTGCTTCTTTAAGGGAAGAAAGAAGAAAGGGTGCTCCTTCCGGGTGTAATAGTCATAGATGTGCTTTCTTACGCCATCTAATTGAAAACTATGCAGTTGTGTGACAGGAGGTGGTCTTGGTCTTAGTTTCCCAGGATTTACAATTCGTGATAAATATGGCTGTAGCTTTTTCTCCACTTGGTTGAAAGTAATAAGTGGTTCATTGCGAAGAAGCATATTCTCCTCTGTTTGTACAAAGAATTCCCTAAGAATATACAAATTCCTCAGCTTCGCTGTGCAATGTAACAGCACGGCCATAAGCTGAACTTTGTTTGGGGCCAAAAATCCTCGCTCTCCTTTAATCCTACTGTCACTAAGTCTTGCTTCCATGACAACGTATTTTAATAGTGTTATAACAAAGTAGGCTAACTACACTAAAGCAACTGAAGGCTCAAGTACACTTTTGTTTCCGTACACAACTAGTGATAACTTCTTGAGGAATAGGTGATTAACCAGTGTAAACAATGAGGCAACCTTTGTTTACCTTTCCATAGCAACGACGTTCCCCTCTTCCCCTCCACGTTCCTGGCATGACAGCTGTCATGATTCTTCTTTCAAAAATCAGACTGCAGGTGAACCGGCTTCTGTAAGAGTAGGAAAACCAGTGTTTATTTAAATTTATGCAGAGCATTTGTTGCAGCCACTTTCCTACTCAGAAAGTAAGTAAATGATGTCCAGATTAAGAACTTTGAGACTAAATATTCATTGAGCCTCCTGAACAGCCAACAATAAGAACAATTACCTTCCTAGGTAATGGAAGTTTGATGAAACTCTGTTAAAGCTTGGGCTACTTGGGTGAGCATTGCTGAAACACAAGGTACAAATTCCAGAAGAAAATTAGAAATGTTTTCTTTAAATCAACATTCTTTTAACTGATAAGTCTTACCAGACGACAGATGAAATGAATTAAATTATGTTCACATGAGCCCAGGGACCATAGAGCTTAGAGTTAACTGCCAGACATCTTTAAGGATGTGCGAAAACCCTGAAAAGTACACCTTATCCAGATAACTCTCCAGACACGGACTCGTCACCTATTGAACGCCAGGCTTACCTGTGCTATAGACGCAGGCAGGAAAGGTCGTCGTTGAAAATGACGAAATCGTGAGCATCATATTTAGTGCCGTATAAGGAACTATCTGGAGCAAATAAATATAACAAGTGTGAGGTTAAGCAATGAGACAAGGTATAAGAATGGCCAAATGGTGTAAAATACGACAACGTACACTTTCTCATAAATGGAACATCACACATGATAAAAGCAGGTAAAATGCTTTCCAAAAACGTTTCGTGTCAGTTGTGTAGTTCATGATTTTCATAGACTATATGAATGTATCAGACTACTATCCCAATGTAGATAGGTTTGTGTCAAATGGAAAAACACTCTTTCTTATATCACCATTGAAATTTGATATTTCACTTTACCATGGACCAATAGTCATGTTTTGCATAAGTTGTAAATAATTGTCCAAAAACGAATCACTATATATTGAATCAGTTCAGGTTTTGTTGAAAAATGACCATATAAAAAGATATTTTGGCATTCAAAACTGCAATCGAAACTTCTTTGTGTAACTGTATCTACGGGCAATGAAAACCTATGATGATAACAAATTAACAATATTACGTCATTTATATGAATTTAAGTAAAGCATTGTAACAGTTTTGCCGAATATTTTAATATTTTTACCAAATATTTTCTTATTTTCAGCACATAGAGATAAATATTTAACACTTTTAGTACATAAATATTCGCTCCATATTTATCAGCAGATAAACCTTTCATACTTTTAAAAGCCGTGAGGCAATAGAAAGATCGTTTTCATGTTGATTATAGTTATTTAGTTCAAATCGATTTTAATATTGTTAAAAGTGCGGTTAAATAAGTATTATTATTCTCATATACAAATGAAATATTTTACGTTTTCCGCCCTCTGTTACTGATTTTAGTACTTCTTCAGTAAGCGTGCAGCAAAATACCGGTGATGCACTGCGAGTCCATTTTACATTTAAGGCCACCATACAGAGTGACAGTATTCCACGGTAACGACAAGTCCCGGGTTGGATTCCTCACTAACCATATGCGCTTCCGTGGTTTTCTCTGCTCAGCAAGTCAAATGCTGGGGTGGTGACTTCTACATGCCGCTCTCCTCAGTACCATTTCTTCTCATTTCCTCTCCGCCTTTTATTTTACAGGTTCAGTATTAGTTGACGAAGATATATGGTGCAGAAGCTTGGAATTTGGGTGGGGAAGCTCTGAGTCATCCTCCAGTGACTTGGGCGGGTCGTCACCGAGCCTTCCCAACATGCTGTTCAGGCACCCTGCGCGTCTCTGCGTGTTGGCCGATCTTGAAGCCCATAGGTTCCTTGCGGTTTCTTCAGATCATCCGTTCCTCCCTTGCGACTTGAAGTGCAATGCACCCCCTTCGTTACCTCATCTGCCTATTCTATCTATATAAGGTCGTCATTCATTGATGTGTCCATTTTGATGACGTTAAAAGGATGATATTCGGCTGTCGCCCGAAAGCTTGCCAATCGCTAGAGACGGACAAGTATAACAGTCCATATTCCAAGCCACGCTTCTATCACTGGGGAAACAACCATCTTTAGCAAGCTGTTCATCTTAATTCATACGATACAAAACTTAATGTATGATAATATTTCCGTAAATTCTTCATATTTTATGAAAATCGTTGTATTTCCTTGTATTTTGTAAAATATACATCTTTTTGGTTCTAAAATAAATTTTGTTAGCAATGCTGTCACCGATGACATTGTTGTGTTGGAGCTGCCGCAAAGCCAGAGTTCTGCGCGTGGGCAGGAAAGAAAGAGACATATAGTGGCGCGCAGAGCTGGGCGCTTACCGAGGGAGAGAAAGAAACAGAAAGAGACAGAGAGAAGTCTGGAATTGTTTCGTTTTTGTTTTTCTTATGCCGTCGCGACTTAAACGACTGGTCTACTGCATTCTAAAACAATGACTAAGAGTTATAAATAGCAGCAAAGCGTGACAAGCAGTCAGTTGAGTTGTGTAGTTGTGTGAGCTATGGACATTTCTACTGTGCCGCAGTGACTTTTTTCGTTTGTTTACTGCAGCGGAGCCTCGAGTCGACCTTGAAGACTGCTGTTTGTCAAATGCACGTCTTTTTGCTGTTGCAAGGGCTGTACAAAGCTTCTGTTTATTACAATAAAGTGTCTTTTAAATTTCTGCAAATAAGACTTTTGTTTCTACCAGCCCAAGAAATCACAATACCCCACAAAGACAGTTTTCCAGAAACCATTGAAGCTGCTCTTTCCAGCAAATTCATGTGTAGTGGAGAGTGTGAGTGAGTGTGTGGTGTTTTAGGGCCCGTCGACAACAAGGTCATTTAAATCTACCAATTTCTATATGTTACGTTTCAATATTAAACGCCCTTTAAGTGTTTTTATTTTTTATGCTTTAAGTGACAGATTATAATTAGTGCTAACTAAGGAGAAAGCAGTCCTACGCCTTGGTGTAGCGGGCCAAGGTACCATGTCTTGGTCCCTGGCCACGAAAAGCGGCCCAGGTTCTATCACACCCATGGGGGTCCGGATTTCAGGTCCCGGGTATAGGACCGGTGCCCACTCAGTATCGTGAGCAAATTGAGGAGCTTACGCTAGGTAAGCGGCCCTGGTCACGGAAACCAACATTCGGACAGGGGGATGCCGAGATGCTGACCACATCTCCTCCCGTATCGGTTGGATGATCGTCCACCTCTGCCGTCCGTAAGTGGGCGTGAGGCCGGCAGTCGGGTTGGTAGGCCTTGGCCCTCTAAGGGCTGTCGCGTCATTATTATTATTATTATTATTATTATTATTATTATTATTATTATTATTATTATTATTATTATTATTATTATTATTATTATTATTATTATTATTATTATTATTATTATTATTATTATTATTATTATTATTATTATTATTATTATTATTATTATTATTATTATTATTATTATTATTATTATTATTATTATTATTATTATTATTATTATTATTATTATTATTATTATTATTATTATTATTATTATTATTATTATTATTATTATTATTATTATTATTATTATTATTATTATTATTATTATTATTATTATTATTATTATTATTATTATTATTATTATTATTATTATTATTATTATTATTATTATTATTATTATTATTATTATTATTATTATTATTATTATTATTATTATTATTATTATTATTATTATTATTATTATTATTATTATTGGTGTTGTTGTTGTTGTTGTCCATTTTAAAATAATGTCATATATTATGCCTGTGTTATTCAACATCGGAGTCAATACGATGCCGCGAGAAGATGCGTATAACCGCTCTGTTACCTCATCTTAGGTGCGGCTGATCGGCTTTCCTCCACAACAGAATAGCAATTGTGTGTCACCTTCCTGCTCTCGAAAGTTCGTTTTGCATATCTCTAGAACGTCACCTTTCTATTCGAGGTCTTCACCGACGTCCGGCAGTCAGTCGTGTTGAGCTGAATCGAGTCGAGTTACAGTTGATAGTGAAGTGGACATTCTTCAATAGACAGTTGCTGTGACTGTTCGGTTAAATGCAATGGACAGTGCAGTTCAGTTGTAGTTTGTGATTCAGCAGTTCAGTCGTTTGGATACTGCAGATCATTTGTGTTATACTGAATATGTGCAAATGAGCTTCTAGTGGAACACATTGGTACTATGCTAATCGCCTAACTGGTGGATAAGCGTGTTTAGCAGCACTGCTGTTCACATTTGTTACAATATTTTGTAAGTTTTTAATTGTGTCCCGTCCTTTGATTTGCACTTTGTTATTTAAGCAAGTATTTTCTTTGCGTATAGTGCACGGACATGAGCAATCGATGAAGAACTTCTGATTGCTGTTTACGGCTTTGGATAACAACATGTTTGCTAGTTACTCTAAAGAGGCATTGATTTTCATTGCGCCATTACATACTGAACTTTGTAAAACATATGTTCTCAATTGCATTTTTTGACTGTCTGTTGATGTTTTGGATGAGGATTCACCCACTGACCAAGCAGGTTCACACAGTGACTTAGAACTGTTCCATGACGGATTCCTCCATTCATTATGCGACGACCCAGTAGTGTGTTTGAGTGTTGTGTTGATTTTGCGCCATCAGATATCTGCAATTTCGGTTTCTTATTTTAGGTTGTTACAATAGTAAAGCAAAAGGAGTAGTGAAACCCATTAAACTAGCCCTGTAAACTTGTTTATTTGGAATTCAGAAACTGGAGCGCACATATATTCTGCATAGAGCACTTCATTGTAAGTCTGATGCAGCAATGTAGCAGATGCTCCGGAGGCAGTTTGAAAACCAACACAACCGTGGAGCAGTTCCTTCCTACACGTAATGCAATTCATGACAAGTGAACCCAAAGGCATAACGACGATACGAACACCTGAAAACATTGCACGGGTAAGTGCTGTTCTCCAAGCTAGTCCTTAATGATGTTGTGTCTCGCCTTTTTTCAGTATTTTGGAAAGTAGGGAAATATTACGATGTTTTTAGGATTGTTGGCATTCGCTCTCACATGTAAGAGGTAAAGTGGTAACATGACTGGCCGCGCTCTTATCCTTGACCTGCCTGACCGTACAGTCCGTTTTTTTTTTTTTTTTTCCAATTTACGTCCTCCAACGTTAATTCATATCGGACGATGAATGAAATTGGTGAAATGATGCTCAATTGAGTTCGGGGTCCATGGAGCTTAGAGTTACCCCACATTCGTCAATCAGGATAAGGGAAAACCCCGGAAAAACCTTTTCCAGGTAACTAGCCCTGACCGAGATTCGAACTCGGGACCTCTTGAACGTGAGGCAGACATGCTACCATCTACGCTACCAAGGCGGGCAAGTCCGATGTGAGGGAGGAATATTAATCGTACTGTAACTTCAAACTACAAAAGTAAACGTTTTGAATAATTGCAATCTGATTAGCATTTACACTATTTTAAGGGTTCAACTTTATTATCCAACACAGCATTCTTATACTTTAATCAAATTTGGTTTGCTTTAAACACAACATCATTAAAATCAACAGGTATGCATTTGTAACACCGTTCTTCGAACTTCAATTTAACCCACCGAGCTAATGACACAAAAATACTCCAAAATAGATAAAATAACACAATAAGACATTTACAACAACTGCAATAGCGTTGAGCCCACCTCGGTAAGGTAGATGGTAGCATGTCTGCCTCACGTTTAGTTTAAGAGGTCCCGAGTTCGAAGCTCGGTCAGGGTGAGTTACCTGGCTAAGGCTTTTTCTGGGGTTTCCCTTGTCCTTAAAGACGAATGTCGGGTAGCTCTAAGCTTCATGGACCCTGGACACATTTGAGCATCATTTCACCCATTTCATTCACCGACCGATATGACAACGTTGGAGGACAAAATTACAAAAAAAAAAAAAAAAAAAAAAAAAATCTAGTACCCTTGAATACAATTACGAGGCGTGTCCGTAAAGTAACTATGTCTTTCTACCGCCACCGCAGCGCTAGTGTCACAGTTCCACGCATTGACACTCGTCTCTCTGGTTCATTGCCTATCCACTGACGCCGTTGCAGCCGGATTGTGTTGTGTTTATATTGTTTGTGGTCGTTTGAAATGTTTAAGACTTTATGATCCCGCCGATTACAAAATACGTTCCGTAATATCCTTTTTGAACGCAAGGAATGTTAAGCCAAATAAAATGCGTCATCACTTTATAGATATATGTTTTGAAAATGTAATGCAACATGTAATGGGAGAAAGTTGGTTAGGCAATTTACTGATGGCAAATCCAATGTTCGTGACGAAGCACGCAGGGGGTGAACTTCTGTTGTCACTGATGGTTTGGTTGAACAAGTGAGTTGTGCAATTCACGAAAACAGACCATTCACAATAAGAATGCTCTGAGATGTGTTTCCACAAATTGCATAAACTGTTTTGCATGAAATTGTCACTAAGCGCTTAAATTATCGCACAGTGTTTTCCTCGTTGTGTTCTAAACTGCTCACGCATTTCCACAATATGAAACGACTTATATATTCCTTATCAATACAGTGTTGAGGCAGATGGATTCTTAGGTAGAATAGTGATCGGATATGAAATTTGGATTTCAAATATCCCTACAAAATCAAAGCAACAGTCGTTGGAGTGAAGGCACGCAGGATCCCTTAAGGACAAAAATTCAAAACAACATTGTCAGCGTCAAAAATTATCTGCATTGTGTTCTGGGACAGAAGGGCGTTCTACTTGTTGAGGTCATTCCCAGAGATGCAACCATCAATGCACTACGATTGTGAAACATTGAGAAATACTCGGCACACAATTCAAAACAAAAAGGCGTGGAATGCTAAATTTAGGCTTTGTCTTGCTTTATATCAAGGCATGTCTCCATCTGTCGGTGCACACAAAACCTTTTTAAACAATTCGGTTGGGCGCAATTCGATCACCCTTCGTACAGCTGCAATCCAAACTGGTTCTTATTTTCCTGAAAGGCCTCAAATTTTAAAATCCTCTACAGATATCATTTTTCTTTTAACCCTTTTCTCTTACAAGTGCCCAAAATTGTTATCATTAGCTCGATAGCAAGCTTCCATGCGTCGACACCATGACTGTAGCATCTTATCCGATGCATCTACTTCAGCTCTCACACTTGCTAATGCGTTCCAGATTCGTTGAATAAGAGACACTTCATCATTTATTTCGACTGCACACACTATTTCTTGTGATAGCCTCAGAAATAAAAGTCTAAAGGATTCAAATGGGGCGGCCATCACACAGGACCATACGAACCAATCCATAGATTTGAGCAACGATGATATGGAAATTGATACACTGGTGTACTGTACTGGGAAGGTGTACCTTTAGTGGTCGTTTAGTGGTCTAATCCTTGTTTCACATAGGTTTGACCCATATCTCTTAACGGTGACGTGACCTTATCACCTCTCATTCGCTGCTATTGCAGTATAGACTGTTGTGCGGTAAAATTAGTTCGTTATTTAACATGGTGATATATCTTTATATGTTGGAAGAGAATTGTCAAATGTATATTTTCGTAAGTGTTTGAATTAAATATATTACGCAACAGAGTTGATTTATCTGAAATGCATGTTAATTTTAAACGAAGTAAAGAGGAGGTTCCTTTGTTCTCAAGCACATGGCACGATAGCACGTGATTTAGCGGTAGTGATGACATATTTGTTTATATGACTTTTATCACTGACCTTGTTTTGAACTGGATTAGTCATATATCGCCATTCAAAGGCGTGATGTGCCGAGTGCGAGAGCTAAATTATTTTATTGATCGTTTATTGCGCGCGCATTCCTTATGTGTATAATGGCAGAGTCTACCGCCAGTTTTTCGCTGAAGCATCGCAAGGGAAAGCCTTTACAAAGCGGCGAAAAAAGAATTGTGATGCATGTGTTTAATGCACTCACAGAGAAGAATCCGTCTTTGCAGTGAGAGCAGTCGAACAGCTGTGCTCTCAACTTACAGGTGTGTTAGATGCGTAGGAACATCGCGACATGAAATTGAGACAACAGGAAAACTTACCACTCCAGGGGCGATATTGCTATGTGGCGAAAACGTTATTGAAGGACAATCAGATTTTACCAGGATACAAATCGCAAAATATACTACCTTCACGAGACTTGGGTGAATGAAGAACACACAAGTATGGCGTGACACGAGCTTAAAGACTGAAAGACAAGCATGTTTGCAAGGTATGTGTGCATGTGTGCATATGTTTTAAACTCTAAGGGTAAATAGGTGAATTTCATCTAAATTCATACAACAGTGTACAAAAGGATTATCACTACTGTGCTGTTGCTTCATTTACTCATACCATGATGTGGTGTACTAGCTTATGATTTACAAACCTCAACTATAGCAAAATATTTCACTCTTACAGTAAATTTTTAGGAAATCAATGTTACTGCTTTGTTAAAACGCATTTAAATGGCATGCCAATGTCGCATTCGGAGGTAACTCTAGTGATTCTGTTTTACGCTCTGAGTAAACAGCTTTTCAGGACTGTGGAAGAACTAATGGTTCTTAGTGAAGAACCTGGCAATAGTGGTAATGATATTTCTGGAGGAGAATACGACTATGTACCAAATACAAAGAGGAGTCTTGCAACGCGAATTTGCTACTTTTGCAACTTTCTTTTTCATTCTTCCACAAAAGTGGCCTTTTTAAACGAACATTATAAAACATGTACTTTAGATCTTGACTTGACACATTACGTCAAATACTAAATTTTCCTGCACTTCCAAGAAACGGTGGTGTTGGTCAAAATAACCAGTCGTTCTTACAGGGGAAGGTCGTGCAGTACCGGCTGGTTTAAATCTCTTGACTTTACCCTGACACTGTGATGGTTAATCGGAATCTTACTATATTATTCTCTTACCTCTAGACATGTTCTATAAATGGCATAATTTAATGATTTTTATTTTTTATTTACAGTACTTTATTACAGCGAAAGCAAGAAAGGCTATAATTATAAGGCTTGTCGAAAGTGTCTTGCAATATAGGCTCCTTTTCTGTTACAATATAGATTGGCAGTGATACATTGCACCGCCACATATAGAACAACAGTAAAATAAAAAAGCATGGGAAGTTATTGTCACTATGTCTGCTCAGTTCACAAATGTTTAGCTCATGGCTGCTATAGGCCTCAGAATATCTTCCGTGCGCTAAGAGTTACACTAACCATCATTAAGCACTCAGAGCAGACAAAGAACTGAAGACAGGAAGAAGATGATCCGACTATAGCGCACGTGGTTGCACAAGCTTACTACTGCTTACTGGAAACTTCTGCCACATAGAAGCGAAAAGGGGAATAACTGTAGTGGCTGGTACTGCATGCCGGCCGATACTGCACGACCCTCCCCTACGTAGATGGATTAGGGCAGTCCTTGGTAAAGTTTCTTAATAAAGCTGGTATATAATAAAGGCATGTGTTAATGTAACAGATTTTCCAATACTTTCGTGATACATCATTTCGACGCGTGACCATGTTACGGCGAAGTGCTTGCCCTTGCGGCAAACCCGCATACCAACTTTAAATTAATTGGGCTCTAATTGAAGCTCAATTGGAGCTATGAGTTCTGATATCCTCAGGTGAATGGTTGTAGGAAATGGATTTTGGTGGCTGTTGTTGTTTACTCAGTCGTATTAAGTATACTTGGTTTGTTGTAGAATTATTTGGTTTAATTCTGGAATCTATGTTTGTCTATCGACTTGGATCGGTGACCACCTTTCAGACTTCGAAATCTTCGCTTCTCTTCTTAATGCACGTGAACACGTTCTTCCTATCGTAGTATCAACTTGTAAGTAAAGTTTTTCTTACTTCACCATTCAGTTCGAACCTTATTCTAATCCCCTCTCTAACTTTAACACATGACCAAACTAGCTCAGACCGCGCCGTGGCTCAGTGGTTAGACCACTGGGCTCTCACCAAGGCGGACTGAGTTCGATCCCAGGTGACCGCAAAGTGAGAATTTTGGTGGACAGCACGGCTCTGGGTTTTCCCCGGGACCGCCGGTTTCCTCCGCCATCTCATTCCACCGGTGCTCCACCTTCATCTCACGCATCATCAGTGTCAGCACCTGCGGTGCCGTATGTAGTAAAAGCGGGCGTTAAACACTACACATTTCATATCAGTTCAAACTAGCTCACCCTTCTCAAATGTTAATTATTATTGGTTTCTCATTTTATTCCGAATTTTCGCATTGGATTGCAAAACTCATATGACTCACTGACGTTCCGCCCACCCTGAGTTGGGGAACGCCTACCCTGAGCTGTTTGTAACTGTATACATCGTTACCAAATCAGCGAAGTAAATCTCTTTAGCGTTCATGCTCAACTGCATTTTGAAAGTCCTTTGTCCCAAAACATTCCTAGCTGAAAGAATACAATAGTTTTCAGACAGTGAAACTTTACTAGCACAAAGAAGGTTACGGCCCTTCTTTCCTGTCTCTGCGACGTGTACAGATTTTTACAAGAATATTTTCTCTTTCTTGCCTGGATGCTAGTATATATGTTATATTAAATTATATTCTTCCGTTCTTATTCTTTAAGTCAACTGCTATCATTCTAATTTCATATTATTATAACAAGATAGTTATATTAGTTTAGCAAAGCATTTCTATTAATTTATCTTCTCTTTTAATTATTTGACTTCGATTAATTCGCCGTCTCCTAATTGCTGCCTGATACTGCGGTTGCACCCTGCAGGCAGTGCTGTTTCTAAACAGCCCGGTTACCTCCTTTCCGTATGTCGGCTATTCAGATGAAACCATTTTTAAGCTTCACTGTATTGCTACCGCATTCTTAACCCGCTTCCATCCAATACGAATCGATTAATTTCTAACTTTAGCCAAACAGAGACCTCAGAATATCTGCTCCACTTGGAATAACTCACAAGGTAGGAGTTGGTTTCACTTTTCTGATCTTCAGTTACGATATCAGTCTAGTTATAAAATGGCTTATACGAGCGGTGTGCTTTGCCTGCACACAGCAATCTGCGAACGCCAGTACTATAGCTAGTATACCATTTTAATTTAGGGATATCGATTGGTGCAAGTAGAAGAAGCAAAAGTTACAAAATCCACGTTCATCAAAAGCCGTCGGTTTTGTGCTGTAGTCTATATAGACCAAGGCTAAGCTGTTAAAGTTATTTTAATGAGGAAGAATCATTAAGTGCTCCTTTCACTCCTATGAAAATGCTGGCTTTTAAAAGTTGCTAATTATAGAGTTCTAAAGAAGCGCGGCCTTTTATTTACCTCTTTTACGTGTCAACTTGCTGAATGATTATCCTTAATTACTTCATTGAATGCACTCACTTCGTACATAGTTATGTTATCTAAATAAAGCATCGTTCATATAATGAAGCAAATATAAGCAGGAAAGATCTTGGTTGTTTTTTTATTTATTTAGTGGGCTCTAGTAGAGATGTTCGAATGCTTTATTTGTATTTCAATGAATACAGATTTTAATGAGTAAATATATATGTACAGAGTTATGGAAACTGTGGTTTTCCTTTTCACGTTGGACCTTCAGTCCGTGTATATTTACCAACCCTCGATCATTTCATTTCATTCCCACTCAGCTCGCTGTAGCACTGATATTGAAATAAATTATACCTACATTAGTTTACTGAATATATATCATATATATGGTAAAACAATACAAATAATGAGAATGGTTACAGTAGTACGTACAAACAACATACCTTTCACGGAACGAGGATGATTCCGCATTTGGGTGATCTCGAGCTCGATTCCTCTCTACCTCCCGCCCTGACCTGGCCTTTTTTTTTTTTCTTCCTTCGTGGTTTCCTCTTGTCGCTGTTTTCTCAATTACCACAATGTACTTATTTAATTTACCTCTTTTCATTGTTACTCCGTTTCCTTTCCATCTTTCAAGTATGGCCGTAGGTTTCGGAGCAAATACCGGACAAACAGTTATGTGCAGAGGATCTACTCTCATTAGTCCTGGACCCGTAGGACCAAGGACCCGGGTCTCCTTCTACCCGGGAGCGATGGATACTCTGGGGCTCTTTCCATAGAGCAATACCTGATTTCTTATAAAGCCCCCCCCCCCCGCTGAGCACAACGTCAAGACGGGATGGAAGTGGATACGCCAGTTACGCGCGTCAACCCCGCAGGAAGACTACCGAAAACCTCGTTGGGGCCGCCTGGTGATCTAGCACACCTTCTACTAGCTCTGCAGGCTAGTACCTGGGACTTTTTAGGCAAACCTCTACTCCCTCAGGGTGGCCGTAGCCTGGCCGGAGTTACCCAATTCCCCGTGGGTGTCGGGAACACACTGCCCCCTCGAGTCCAACACAATCCGAACAACTCCCCGACGGGAAGGGCTCGGCAGTTCGGCCCGAGTTTCCTCTAGTAACGTCAGAGGTACCACGAGTGCTAAGGTTCCGCAGCGTCCACACCTCGGCAGCTGAAGGGGACGGATCTTCTCCCCTGCGGGAATGCCGGACAAACAGCGTAAATGCTTCTTCAAGGAACGTCACAGAGCTGCTTGATCAACGGGTCGTTCATTGCTCTTTCTAGACAGCTGGAGGCTCTTTCGAGCCTCGAAATATTAGGGACTTATGCGCATCTCTGTAGACTGTGTGCCTGTGTTCCTCAGTCTCTTGGGGTACCTTCACTTCAGCCTGTCCTCCTAGGAATGGTAGCCACAGTAAATTTAGAGTCGCAATTTATTAGGTGTCCCCCTTCGTGTATGACATGTAAATCCTTTCCACCACGTACACCATAAATAGCTTCATTGAGAATACGCAGATTGCTTTAATTCTGTGCAGTTTGCAATGCCTTACGTTTGGTATATAAAATATAATTAAGTGCATTGGTCTAAGTGCTAGACAAGCTCTGAAAACCTAGTAAGGAATAATTAATCTGTATAATTTTGAATACTTGAACAAATGGCGCTTCCCCCAAATAATATTTGTCTCACGTTGGTGGTCTTCGAAATAGTTTCTACAGATTTTTAAAAGTATTCTTGAATTATAACTCACAAATGTAGAAACTAATGTCAGTTATAAGGGAAATTTGGGTTTCAAATTTTTTAATTTGATTTCGTTGACTGAACCACACATAAATGATTAAGTCCCTAAATGCATTCTTCTGTTATTTATGATCATTACACTCCTTGGAAAAAGTATATGAGGGTTCTATTTTGAAAAACAAAAGTACATTAATATGCATGGAGAAGAACAACAAGCAACACACATTAAAGCAGTATCTAAAGAATGTTTTAAATGACTCTGGATTCGTACAAAATCAAATATCACATGATGTGCAGTTTTTATGGGGAAACTTTTACAGGATTCATAGAATCAGCTAACTTAGAAGCACTGAAGATATGTTTGGCTCAAGCGAATGTTTATGGCTAAAGTTTACTAAATTTTTTTTTAAATTATGTCAAAGGTGAGCGACTTATGAAAGAATACAATGAGAAAACAGTGATGCGATCATGAAAAATAAATAGCAGATTGCACCACTATCACAACTCCGGAGAAAATATCTGCAGGAATTGGTCTGTTCTTCTTCGCAAGAAAACAAAAGCTCAATAAAACTGATAGCAATGGTTTCCATTACATTTCTGGTTGCTTCAACCTGAAAGAAAGATGGAAGTTGTCTGTGAAAGCTTATATGAAGTCTTGTGTCAATATAACCTTAGGTTTGTGTTTACAGAGGTGCGGAAGATTTACTGTGGGACGTTTCCGTGCCGGGAACGTTTAGAGGAACATTGATGTGCTAAATCCAAAATCAATATCTCGAAACTTCTATCTTTGTCATTCGGATTTTTTACGACCACAAGGCTATAGTTAAGAATATCACCACCAAAGCGCCGGGGTGTTGAAACTTTCTTGCGCCCTTATGATTTGAGATCTAATGATAACTCCTCAGAATATTTTAAAAGCATATTCGCTCTCAGTGCCGTTTTCCGAGCTTGTGACTCATGCATAATGAACCCTAAACTAATATAGTTGTCAATTTTTCTTATAATTTGTAGGTTGCATAAGTTATAGGTAACTATGCTAAGTAGTTAACATTGTTCCTTATGTATAGAGGAAACGCTACTAATATTCCACATTTACTTCTTTTTTATAATTTTACGTCCTTCAGTGTTAAGTCAAGGGTGAATGAAGTGGGTGAAATAATGCTCAAATGTGTCCATGCTCCATGGAGCTTACAGCTACCCGACATTCGTCTTTAAGGATAAGGGGGAACCCAGGCAAAAGCGTTATCCAGGTAATTCAACCTGACCGAGATTGAACTCGGTACCTCTTGAACGTGTGGAAAACACGCTACCATCTACGCTACCGAGGCGGGATACGTCTTAATGGTTTGCTTACAAAGCTATCTATATTTTCCACTTAATACATGGCATAGTTGCTTTACCTAAGTTAACAGGTTTACACTAAGCTCTTTGAACGTCATGTGCTTATATTTATATACTTCCACCTCACGAATAAAACATCAATATATTCTGTCATTCTCTTTGGGCTCATTCTTAAGTTAGGGTAAACCATCTTATATTTGGAAGTGAGTCTTACCCTGCTTCACATGAAAATTTTAGATCTGACAATATATTATCTTTTATTTATATTAAATACGAGAATGCAATTTTTTTAAGATGGATGTTTGTGTATGCTCTACTAGGTTTCCATTTTTATTTTTAAATACTAAAATATAATATACTAGACCTGGGGAAGAGTACCTCAGAGGTGTGAAAAGAGTTGTCCTTCCCCTTCTTATTAGCACACTTACGTACACGTACAATAGATGGAACCGGTTTTCCCTTTGTTTTTCCCCGGTTTTCTGTTATGATGGCTACGAAAGGAGAGGAAGCCGGAGACTGGCAGGACACTTTGTGTGCATTGTTCCCTAAGGCCTGTAGTAGACTGAGATGATATTGCGTTTCATCCAGGAATTCCATATTAAGTTTCCAACGAAAATATTCAATTTGAAGAGTCTTGAATAAAAAAAAAGTCTTAGATAAAAGCGCGTATATATACAATTTTATATGACTTTTATATATACTGTGGGTTTTTTTGTGTAATTTTACGTCCTCCAACGTCAAGTCATACCAAACGATTAATGAAATGGGTGAAATGCTGCTCAAATGAGCTTAGGGTCTTTCGAGCTTAGAGTTACCCGACATTTGTCATTCAGGATAAGGGAAAACCCCGGAAAAACCTTTTCCAGGTAACTCACCCTGAACGTGAGGCAGACACTCTACCACCACGCTACCGAGGCGGGCTATACGGTGTGTGTGTGTGTGTGTGTGTGTGTGTGTGTGTGTGTGTGTGTGTGTGTGTGTGTGTGTGTGTGTGTGTGTGTGTCAGAGAAAAAAAAAGAGGAAACAGAAAGCCTCTAAAAGGTCGGAAATACCAAACATCGTGTAAAAGTAGATCTTTTAAGAATATCACATGAAGAGTTCCACAAAATATTCCCATCCATAATTTCACTGGAAGAATTGCAGTTATTGTTTATTTTCTCGAACCTTTTAAACGATTTCCAGTAATACATATATTTAACATGCCTGCATAATAAAATGTATGTTTTGAAATTTCTGGGAATGGTTCTCTTCATTTTGATTGAATTTTGCAGAATGTGGTAATGCAGTAAAACCAAAAGAGGTAGAAAACTCTTATGACATGAAAAATTTTGATGTTGCCAAAACAAAACAGTTTCGTGAAATGTTTTGCGGAGCTAACCACGTTCGAAGAAGGTCTTATTCATTCAACATTCAACTGTCTCTCATAATGACTTGGAGAGACCATTGCATTTCAAAGTCAGTCTACAGTGATCCGATTCCTCACATACAAAATAATAAATAAATAAATAAAAAGTAAAAAATAAAGAAATAAAGAAATAAAGAAAAAATAAACAAGTAAGTAAAAAAGTTAAAAAAAATTAAAATCCGTTAAGAAATTATTTCGCCAAATTTATGTTGGGTAACAGGAAGCGTAGGTAAGAACTGTTTTTAGAAGAGAGATAAAATAATTGGTATTCAAAGTAGTTTTATGTTTAACCAAACGGATTATATATTAAAAGAACAGTGAATTACAAGCTATGTTCTTATATCAATCATTCTCTTCTCACATTTTCCAGTGAGGCACTTTCCCTCGCATTCAAGATCCAGATTACGTGGTGTCCAAAGGAATAATATCTGATACCATCGCTGTTTTAGCTGTTATTCAGTGCAAAATTAATTTCTGAGCAATGAATATGGATTCATTGGAAATTATAGGCACCCAATCCCGGCAATGTAAAACAGGCTAAATTAGGATCTCTTATCTGACGAAATATTGAAGCTACCAGAATGAACATTTCACAGGATGTAGAGGGGTGCAATATAAATTACCTAATGTATGTATCATCATCATTTCTAGCACTACAGCTCAGAGTGGGCCTCGGCTTCCCTCAGGATCCTCCTCCAGAGATCCCTTCTTCTGGCTACCTTCCACCAATTTTTTATTTCCAGCCTTTTCACATCCTCCAATACTCCATTCATCCATCTGAAGTTTGATCTCCCTACTCTCCTTGCACCATACAGTTTACACTCCAATACTGTCCTAATTATGTCCTCTCCATCCAGTCTTTGGACATGCCCTGCCCATCTTAACCTTTCTATTTTAATTGATTTTACAATATTGGGGTCTTTATATATTTTATATAATTCATCGTTATATCTGATTCGCCATTTCCCTTTCTCCTTAATAGGGCCATAAATTCTTCTCAGTATCTTCCTTTCAAAAATGTTCAGTCTTTCCATATCCTCTATTGTAGTGACCCATGTTTCACACCCATACATCAGTACCGGTTTTATTAATGTTTTATAAATTCTAATTTTTGTTTTATATGTTAAGAGTTTTGATTTAAAGTGTTTTATTAGACTAAAATATGCCCCATTGGCATTTCGTATTCTTTGGTTAATTTCCTCTTTCATGGCATTACTTTCATTCACAAGAGACCCTAGGTATGTGAATCTATTCACTCTTTCAAATTTATAGTTAAGAATATTGATATATTTTTCTGGATCTTTAATTTTCTTCTTGACATTAGTCACCATATACTTTGTTTTCCCTTCATTTATTTTTAGACCCATCTTAGTTGCTGCCTGTTCTAAGTTTATAAATGTCCTTACCATGCCCTTTTCTGTTCTGCTGGTTATATCTATATCGTCTGCATATGCCAGTAATTCTGTGGACTTATTAATTATTGTACCTCTTGTTTGGATGCCAGCATCCCTAATAACTTTCTCCAATGCTAGATTAAATAATAAGCATTAGAGTGAGTCTCCCTGTCTTACTCCTTTGGTGGTGTTCTGATAGGTCTGAGAGGTCCTTTACTTGGCACACACTATTATTCATTGTGGCTCTAATTAAATTTATTAGCTTTCCAGGTATTTTGAATTCTTTAAGGGCTTCATTCAGCTCCAGTCTATTTATGCTGTCATATGCTGAGCTGAAGTCGATAAACAGATGATGGGTTTCAAGTTTGTATTCCTTGGCTTTTTCCAGGATTTGTCCTAATAGGAAAATCTGATTAATTGTTGATTTTCCTTGTCTAAACCCTGCTTGATAATTACCTATGATCTTCTCTGAGAATGGTAACAGTCTTAGGTATAGGATTTTGGAGAGTGTTTTATACACTATTGATAAAAGTGGGTACCTCTGTAATTTTCACATAATAAGGGTTAACCCTTTTTATATATTGGGCATATTAGGCCAATCTTCCACTCATCAGGGATTTTCTCTCTAATGTATGTATATTTTTCCAATATATTGGTCTACGTACCAAGTTAGTGTACTTGGCTAGTGTACTTGTTTCCATTATACCTTATATATATATATATATATATATATATATATATATATATATATATATATATATATATATATATCAAAGCGTCTCTACAACGGGTGTTTTCGGCATTTATTTTTCGTTTACAGAGGGTTGTGTTTTAACACAAAGAAATTACAGAAGTTGTACGTGGAAGGAGTAATATAAAATGAAGTGCAAATAATAATAGGCTGGTATGTATTATGTACTATATTTTCAACTTAAGTGCCATAATTGTGGTTTATCGCCTAGTTTACGTGTCTGTTTTCAGTTTTCCTTTTCCAATCTGCAATTGTTTGCATATCAACATCATTTGCTTCACCACACACAGCATTCCAAACAATGTCATGGCGATGTTTGAAACTCCCGTGACATCCATTGAAAGCTCTGAAATTGTCTTTACCTAATTTTCCTGCTGTCTAAAGCTTGAGTCTGAAGCAATGGTGCAGAAATGGGATTTCCTATAGAGCGCGCACTGACAAACCACTCAAACACAGCGCGATTTTGCTCGTAATATTTTGTGATACCTTCCACATGCCCTGCTGTTTCCTTAACCACTCCTCTTTAATTGTTAATTTTTTCTTAAAAATCTCATAAATCTTAGTAGTTCCTACTTTAAACAACACAGCTAATTCTTTAAATGGATGTTACACAAAAATTAAGAAACGGCTCACGAATTTGAACAAAGCGTAAAGTCTAATATGTTTAGGTTGCTAACATGACAAGAAAAGTGAAAATCTTGAGGTTTTGGGGGATAGCCTGTAAAACCGTCCTTATTTTGGAGGAACTCTGTAGAGCTTTATGTAATTGAAAAACCTTAAGTAGTAGAAAAAAACGAACTGCATATGAATATAGGTATCTTTGAAACACAATATGATTGCCTTAAGTATCCGCTGTTAATGGCTTCAATTTTAAAATGTGTCCAGGGTCCATGGAGCTTAGAGCTACCAGACATTCGTCTGTAAGGATAAGGGAAAACTCCGGAAAAAAACCTTATCCAGGTAACTCACCCTGACTGAGATTCGAACTAGGGACCTCTTTAACGTGAGGCAGACATGCTGTAGTCTAGCAACGCAAAGAAGGTCCCTGGAAGGTATGTGCTGTCTTACACAGTGGGACAAGGACAGCAAATGAGTGTGGCAGAGAACTCCTGCTACACAAGGAGCAGACCGTTAAAAAACATGCGCCCTAATCACTCTACACACTAAAACCGAGAAGATCCATTCACAAAGTAGAAGCCGTCAGAATGTTTTTGAATGGTATGTAACTGTGTTGACATGGGGTGTCATAACCCTGTCCAGGGAGGGTGTGTGAACCTTCGCCAACCCCCCTGCGTCTCAGGCGTCGGAGACTATCTCTCCTGTGGAGGACAGTACCATCTACGCTACCGAGGCGGGCAATATCACGATGTTACGGAAACAGTATACATAACGTAATTTCTAAACCAGCTTAACGGGCGAGATGAACCCATGGTAACCCGTGAGGTTCAAATTCAGGAAGTTCTACGTTCGATTTCTGGTGGCGACACACTGTGACCACGTGCTTTTCCGAGGTATTCCCTGGTTATCATGGCGAATTCTGGTTTTATGTTTTCTATCATGATCTCTCTACCTCATTTCCTCTCATTTGATTAGTCACTTAAACGTTGCAGACTGACTCGGGGCTATGCATCCGTCCACGGCGGACAGATGACACAGACGCTTGCAATTTGGAACGTTTTCGCGCCTCCGCCATTGGGTGGACTTTCCAGTTCTGCACTGTTGGGTCAAGCTTTTCCCGGTTTCCGCTGGAGGTGACTTTGACTAGTCGCCGCCGAGTGCCCCGAGCTACGTATTAGGCCTATAGCTTTCAGGAAACTGTGTGTCTCTGTCGTATCTACCGGCCGGTCCTACAGACCATAGCCTCCCGCACTTTCTTCATTTCATTCATTCCTCCCAAAGATAGAGGCACAAATTTCTTGCGGGTCAAGGTGCTAGTTGTTCCCTGTTTTACCTAATATGCTTATCCTATCGAATCCAGACCGGCATTTAGTGGCCTGCTTTTGAAACATTTGACCAACTATTCCGTATCCTCTATCTCCGTTGTGCCTACATCGACTTAATGTGTAATTATCTATTTCTACTAACAAGGAAACTATTGCTATGCTCATACCTGCATTCGCTTAACGCTGCAGTAGGCGCATGACTCACCGTAACAGGACTGGGCGCGTGGTCTACAGTTGTAGACCATTTTATTTAATTCCTTTAATTATGATTATTTTCGAATTAGATGAAGTAATTTACATCAAAGGCACCAGGAGAGTATTAACAATGTAAAGCAATACTTTAACAACAGGAAAGTGGTTCAGAGAACAACCATAGTAATAAAAATAGCATATAGGGCATTTTACTAGTAGAGAAAGAGACCATTCCATTCTATTATAGTTTTATATTTCAAATTCAATTTATATTCATTATCATAACTAAAATGTAATTGAAAGAGCTGTAAGAACTTACAAACATTAATACTTTACATCACTCTGCTTTTATACATTTCAATACAAACGTCCTTTGTGTGATCTTTGCGTGCGTGTTTGTAACACTTTGCACAGTAACGGCGGGTAGATGTGTTGCGTTCTCTTGTGAAAATACACCAATGGCCAACATAGTTATGATGCACTGGAGGATGACTATTTACTGGCTCTTGAATTCCTAGCAGCACTCTTGCACGTCCTATTTCTATAGGAAGCTGAGGGTAGATTTGAATTCTCTCTGTGGCTTCACAAGTTCCCATGACAAATCTTCAATATTTCATTGGTTGGTATCCAGTATTTGCTTTTTAAATGCAAAGAACATTAATTGCAGATATATTTAGCAGGTCATAAAAATGACCATGGTCCAGAGGCGTGTGTTACAGGCCACATTGTATTTTTGTCGTAGCTGGTCCACTAAATCAAATGTAGCTTTCGTCCTATTATAACAAGTAACAATTTTAGATTTTGTTTACATTCTTGTTTCTTCATCAATAGCATCATCGTGATGCATGCTGAATATAACCAATACAGCTTTATGTTTCTTACTACAATAGAATCCTAAGGTACAGTCTTCTCTAAATCCAAAGAGAGGTGAATTTTCCTCAGTTTTTCTATTTGGTAAGAATTCTGGAGCAATCTCAACTTTATTCTTTCGAAGAGTGCCAACATAAGTTAGTTTCTTTTCATGCAACAATTGTTCTACAGCCGCCAACATGTTAAACTTTAAAAAACATACACATAGATTCATATAAACAATATTCTTGTTAAAAGGTACAGTAATTGTAGACCGATATGGATAGCTATTATGTGTTTCAAATGTGAAGAGTTCTCTCCTGTACCAAATCAGATGCGTTAGAGCCTTCAACGTTGCCACCTCATTACCCCACTGTTTTTATGTTTCCCTCTCTCTTGCACACTTGCGAGTGTTCTTGACGCTAACACAAACTGAATATTCCAAGGTTTATAATAATACAGCTGTTGAAATCATAGTTGCTACATGGATATTCTATATTACGCAAATGCTTTAAATATTTAGTTTAAAATTAATTATAGTTTATGAATTACTTATTTTTCTAATCCAATGAAAATACCAGCGCTGTATCCATATAGCTCTGAATGTTACTTATGTTAAGAGATAATTCGTCATTGTCATTGTCTTCATCGTCTGAGTACTGCAAATTTATTATGATAGGTTCCAAAATTTCATTACGTGCTATTTCTTTCTAAAAGTCGTCTTCTTGTAGTTTATCTGATGTCTCACGCAGTTTTTTCAGTCTTGTTGTGTTCCTTGTCAATTTCTTTGTGAATAAGTCGTTCAACGTCAGTCAGTTTAAAAATATTATTTCCGTTTGCAACATAATTGGGCCCACACTAACTCTATTGGATTGTACTAGCAGTAGTAAGAGCGGGAGGTGGATCGCGTCTCATTGATTCAGCTGATACACTTTTTCATGTAAGAGTAACTGAATAATGCTGCTTTGAACTCTAGAGTAAATAGAAATTACGAACCATTCATAAACAAAGATATAACATCTTGGCTTATCCAAAGCACATATTTCTTTTACCACCTCATGTGAGTAATTCCATATATACGTTCACGCATACATGCCAACCAATAATGATGTTCATGACAGTGCTTACGCCGCAATGCAATGTTATAATATAATGGTATCTACCTTATTTATTTGTATTAGGAAAGCTATTTGTGCTAGAAATATGGAAATTTTACGGTTATGTTGAAGCTAAATTTATTGTGGATGGCACACAGTTCCACGTTGGTGCTACAATTTGAAGCGATTATATTGGCGAGCAAATAGTTCCACTTTAACGCGACAATTTGATACAAATAATGTTTAGCTCAGGGTAAATCAATGAGGTTTCTCACAGGGTATGCGTGGATATGTGTGAGAAGGATAGTTTAATGACACTGGAATGCCCGTTTCAAACTGATTTATTGACTGCTTCTTTTTCTCAGAACATCGAACTTGAAGTTGCCGACCAAGGATTACCAATATATCACTGTTCAGAGAGACTGAAGGTGGAATGCTTATTACTCGATAAACTTAATTCGTTCTTCACGTACATATGAACCGACAAATATCTTCTCTCGCCTCTTCTGGTCTGTCCTCAACCAAGACAGAAGAAGTGGACCGCCCTAATCGGCCTCACGCCGTGAACTGTCTTAATGGCTTGCCAGCCACGAACTGCCTGACTGTCCTCACATGCACCTGGGTGTATCTGTGTCACTTTCACTTTTTGGAAGCCCTCTTTATTCAACCAAAGATTCCCTTAGTGGCTATTTTGTCGCCATTATGAAGGATCCGAAGAATGCCCTATTCACACAGTCAAGTGCTATCCTTTAGAAATCTGCTAAGGACAATCTTTCTTACGTTTCTTTTGTTAAAACAGCTATTCTTCCCCAACTGCTATTCCACTCAACTGCCCTTGCACGTGTTGTAACAAAGAACCCACATTCCTTTGAAATCCATCATGATTATTTATACACTGCAATTCTTAATTTCGGTATCAATGTTAAATACTGTGACTTTGTGGGTTCGTGGAATAAAAAGTCCAATTACACCACTCAACAATGTTCTTTATTTCCACCGACTTACAGTTTAACACTTGCCAATTACACAGAATTACTTGCTGCACACAGTTACAATTCACCAGTCCGTCCGTTACAATTTCACTGTACTCGCGGTTACGTAAGCTCCGGTACACATTCAAAGTTACGTACAGTCTTCCGTTGCACAACCCTTTCGTTCATTAACACGTCACTGACTAACACTTACACCAAGAACTGCGACTGTCTCCTCACTCACTGACAAAACCAACTCACTGACTGACTAAACCAAAACCAACTCAACTCACTAACTCCGTCTGTCTGTCTGTAGCTCTCTTTATATAGGAATATCGCCGGTTTCTCGTGTTTACAGGATTGTTCTAGTAACAGAAAGATCGAGAAACAGGTGTAGAGAAAACCGGCGACACAGTCATGTTTTTTTCCCTGACCACAGTCTGTCACCACCACAAGACAAACGAGGAGGAGGTGTGGCTAACCGAACCTCCCCTACCTTCCGCTGCCAGCTGCTTTACAGGGTGCTCCAGCGCCCGCGTTACACTGCTCCCTCCTCAAAGCTGTTCGCCCCGAACAGCCCCATCGCAGCGTGCGAGGCGGTCCAGGTGTACCACCAGCATCTGCTCGGAGTCTCAGCCAGAAGTAGCGCTGCCGTAGTTTGTCAATCATTCGGTTCGCTCCCAGGTGTCCTCCTGAAGTACCGGCGTGCACTTCCTCCAAGACTTCCGGGACCTTGCTCCGGGGAAGTACCAACTGTTCTCTCTGCGCCTTCCCATCGGGTGACTCCCATACCCGGAACAGCACGCCCTCTCTGGTCTTCAACGAGTCCCATTGGGCCCAGTACGACTTGTAGGTGGCGCTCCTCGGTGCGATGTCCTCCCAGGTTGGTCTCGTCCCTGCGTCCACTTCCCTCAAGAGTGGCCCCAAGTCTGCGTCCGCCAGCTGCTCCCTCCTCAGGCCTGCGCTATCCCAGCCTTCAGCAGGCGCTGCCACAACTATTCGGACTGCTGCGGCACGCTCCTTCTCTTCCACTCTTGTGCGCTCTTGGCCGTCCTGGATCTGCAATAGGACACCTCCAATGTAATGGTCGCTAGCGTCGGTGTCCACAATGAAGGCGCCACCCGGTTGTGGGAAACCCAAAATTGGAGCACTGCACAGGGTCCCCTTCGGGTGCTGGAAAGCGTCTCCGGCGTCCTCCGTCCACACATAAGGCCGGTTTTCCTCCGTCAGGCGGGTGAGGGGTTTTGCGATGTTGTCGGCCTTTTCCTCTAAATCATTAAGGCGGTCGTCTACTTGGCCCATCTGCTTGCCCAGCTCCGTCACGTCATCCCTCACGCCGGCCAACTGTTCTTGAAATTTGGCGGCGAGAGCCTCGTTCGCCACCTTCATTTCCGTGGTCAGTTCGGCCATCTTTGAGGTCATTGTCGTGGCCAAGTTGTTGTTAGCCGTTTCTATTTTTGCAGCGAGGTTTTCATTTGCCGTCTTCATTTGTTTCAACTCGGCGGTGAGGTTGTCGTTGGCCGTCTTCATTTGTTTCAACTCGGCGGTGAGGTTGTCGTTGGTCGTCTTCATTTCCATCATTTTCTCCAAAATCTTTTCCAATGCCGCGTCCATGGTTGTAATGTTCGGTGATGTTTTCCCGCTTCCTGACACCAGTGTGACTTTGTGGGTTCGTGGAATAAAAAGTCCAATTACACCACTCAACAATGTTCTTTATTTCCACCGACTTACAGTTTAACATTTGCCAATTACACAGAATTACTTGCTGCACACAGTTACAATTCACCAGTCCGTCCGTTACAATTTCACTGTACTCGCGGTTACGTAAGCTCCGGTACACATTCAAAGTTACGTACAGTCTTCCGTTGCACAACCCTTTCGTTCATTAACACGCCACTGACTAACACTTACACCAAGAACTGCGACTGTCTCCTCACTCACTGACAAAACCAACTCACTGACTGACTAAACCAAAACCAACTCAACTCACTAACTCCGTCTGTCTGTCTGTAGCTCTCTTTATATAGGAATATCGCCGGTTTCTCGTGTTTACAGGATTGTTCTAGTAACAGAAAGATCGAGAAACAGGTGTAGAGAAAACCGGCGACACAGTCATGTTTCTTTCCCTGACCACAGTCTGTCACCACCACAAGACAAACGAGGAGGAGGTGTGGCTAACCGAACTTCCCCTACCTTCCGCTGCCAGCTGCTTTACAGGGTGCTCCAGCGCCCGCGTTACAATACATTACTCTCTCCTTTCTCATGGATCAGTTCTTCCAAAATCTGAATTTTTGTCTTAGCGTGGATAGTATTCTTTAGAGATTGAATAGTTTGCCGCTCGTCACACACCACTTAGGGGGAATGCAACACGACAACACCACAGAACTCCGATTGGTTGCTCACCTAGTAGCGCTCAAGGACAAACACCTTCCCATTTGAAACACATAATAGACATAAACTAAACATACAACACCTACCTATTGCCTAAAACGATTAGGCGCGTGGTCTACAGTGGTAGATCAACCTAAGACAGCGGTCAATTGTGTCACTTTCTGTAGTACTGATTGTGAAGACAAAAGCGCGCCTAACAGCTACTAAGAACCGGGAGTTTGCAGAAGTTGAAGTAAAAAACTTCGAAACATACGTGGTCTACATATGTAGACTACGCGCCTACTTCATCTCTGCTCTATGTGGGATCTGTGTGCCAAAAATTGGGTGCGGAGTACAGCTAGAAGTGTTCGAAAATGACTTCAGAATGTGTAGGAACATGTAGGCATAATAGCACAGCATTGTACGGGAAGGAATGTTTACTGTCGCGCTGCTGGAAGAGTTACCATGGATTTAACTTTCTTAACAGAAATATCTCAAATAACGCACTGATTAATCTTGTAAGAGTAAGAGGGGTTCTGGCGGGCCTCCCGGTCGTGTGCTAAACACCAATGAACTCACCACTTCAACCAATGGAATTCGCAGAAATTACAAATGGCAGATGTATGTTCACTCCACGTGGAGTAATCAGTGCGTTATCTGAGAGGTATCTATTACCAAAGATAAATCCATGGTAACCGTTTTAACAGCGCCACTATACCACTGCGGGCAGCGGTCTCCACACAGGCATAAGGAGCACCGGCAAAGAATTGGCAAGGGATGTCCAGCAGCTACTTGCAAGTGGTGGCGTGCTATTCTTTTCAGGTTTCAATTTTGGGCTTTGTGGCTCTACTGGGCAGCAGATTTTTGGTACACAGGCCCCACATAGAGTAGAGATGATGCAATCAAACTCTTAAGCGAATACAGATATGAGCATAGTGATAGTTCCCTTGCACGGTTTGTGGCAATTATAATGTTGCAGATAGAAGGGCATGCTGTTCTTAAACTATTAGTGTTGTATTTAAAAGACTACAGGTTATATACAGTTATATAAATATCAGTTTGGGAGTGGACCTGTTTTTTTTTTTTTTCCCGTTTAGCCTGTCCTTAACCCCAGATTCCAGATCACTAGTTGTCTAAACGCAATTCCAAGCGGTTCTTAATGGAGAAATTTGGGCGTTCAGTGGAACGAGGTATCCGGTGTAGAGGATATACAACAAAGGGGGCACATCTTGCGTAATGTGACCTACGAGATGTTTATTGCGGCTGCTATCCCTTGGAAAATGTGATGCAGTGAAGGTTTCATAGGAGGCTATAAGTCACAGAGACCGCGGAAGTCTTTAAGAGTTCCAAACTCAAAGACACCTCACTCTCCTGAAGCAGCCCAGAAAGGGCAGTGAACGACCCTGGCTGTTCAACTCAGGGAAAAAATCACAATCCTCAATAGGGAATCACTCTCAACTAGGTCAAGGGTCATACAGGACTACAAAGGAATGAAAGAGCCGACCATCTCGTCATGATTGCTGCCAGCTACAGGGCCACACTAAGTTAGAAATCCATTAACTTAACCTGGAGCAAACAAAAGATTACTTGGAGCTGTTAAAACACCACCACACTACGATTTGGAATTCTATATATACCAAATGACGCTAAACCTTTCATCCCCATCATATTGCACAGATAGTCCTTAACTTTCAGGTCCAATCACAATCACAACCCAATTTCGTACAAATCATGCAGTTTTCAATCCTAACTCCACAAAATGAACATAAGAGCCTCGCCATTGTGTAGCTGCCCTGAAAAGCCTCTACAGACGGCCAGACATCTGATGATTGAATGCACACTGTACTCAAGAGATCGATCAGCTGTATTAAGTTCAGTCCCCCTGTCAGTGGTTTTGAAGACACATTTCAACGCAGTAAAGGTCGCGGAATTCCTGAATAGCATCTTCCGCACACTTTAATAAAAATATATAAATTGCACAACAAATGTAAATACCCCGCGATACCTATTATTGGTGAAACACGGGATGTAAATAATTTTTTTAGATAAAAAATCCAACAGTCCTGCATATTAGTAGAGGAAACTCTTTCCGTGATGCAAACATCCACGCCATCTGTCCGACACCGTCTTATGCCATGGACCTAGAAGCACACCTGAAACTCATGAAAGAGAAATGATGGAATAAAATCATGGTAGATGACAAAGCATCCCAGCATTCGTTTACCGATCAGGGAAAGCCACAAAAGTCCAAGATTAAAGTGGGATCTCGATGAGAATCAAACCCAAGATCTCCTGAATGTAAGCGCATGTATCACGATTCCTGTTCTTTGATTTCAGGCTCAGATTGAACTGGAGCCCTACGGCATTTAAATAACCACATTAACCTACTGATTCGCATCGTTAAGGTTGCTGCGATTTTCCGTTAATCACCTTCGGGAGTAAAAGTAACGTGAAAGCGGCTCCATTGGGGGTGAGTTCACTGAGTGTGAAAGCGGCAAGGTAAAGTCTGTGTTGTGTTCATCACTGACAGGCGCTTAGTGAACCGTGAAATAACCATACCTAGGCGAATCGTTTGGGATACGTACGCGAATGAGGGGTTGAAAGGGATGCACAAGGGATTCAAGTTGGTTGATTGGATAGCTGGCTGGTGTAGTCTCACGGTTCTTTGCTCTGAAGGTTAGTACTTTGTTTGCCCACGATCCCATTGCTTTTGTTTCGACAAACTGTGAGCTTTACATCGGTGTTGTGATTTCTTTTATCAATGAAGCGTTAGAGCATGACTCAAAGCCAGGTTAACTTTAAGTTTACCCTGACGCTGGTGAACAATAACCACTGGAACCGAAATAAATAAGCAGAAATATTTGCTCACCGGAGAGAAGGAACATTATTATTCCACAGAGAGCTTTCTCAACACAAATGTTGACATTTTAAAACATTTGTTTAAAAGCCAAGCGTTTTCTCATTTCCGGATTGTTTAAAACACCCACAAGTATTGGCCAATACCCAAGTTAGAAAGAAAAAGCGGAATATTAATACGTGGAAAGATAAAAGAGTGTTACATATTAGATGTTATGCTTTTCACAAGGGCTTTTATTTTATTACTTATATATTAGTGCACTGATTTGGCAGCTTTTTCATACATGATGTAGGCAAAATTATTCCTTTCAGAGTGCTATTTTTAAATCCACCACTCCCCCTCACCGAAAAACTAATTTTCCTGCACCACCTATGAATTTTTCTCCTTTTTCTTCCTTTTATTTCACCGCAAACTTTAATAACATGTATTTAATATTCAATATTCCGTGTAAGTTTTGTTTTCGCAGACATGTAAAACAAAAATAAGTGATGCTTTAGTTTTATCATTTAAATCTTTTCTTTATTTTGATTTATTTCTTTATACATGCGTCGTTCAAAAATTAGTGGCAACAATGTCTGCAATTAGCGCTATCAGCGGTAAATCAAGTAAGCTGATAACAATGAAAAATAGGAGCATCTAAAGTGTATTAGCTGTTAGTTTGAAGACAATAATTTTATTTAATAAGACTTTTGGTAAGTTTAATTGTAGGCTGTTATCCTCAGTACTCTAAAAATGTTTAGAAAATACGAACAAAGATGCTGCATTAAAATTCAGTTGGCAAGAGCTACCAATGTTCGACAATGCCATACAGAATGATTGGAAGCTTGTGGTAGACAGACTTTACCATATAGTACCGTGGCTAGGTGGGCGAATGTATTTCGTAGAGGAAGGGAAGACGTTCGTCAAAAACGTGGAGCCAGCCTCGGTAGCGTAGATGGTAGCGTGTCTGCCTCACGTTCAAGAGGTCCCGAGTTCGAAACTCGGATAGGGTGAGTTACCTGGATAAGGTTTTTCCGGGGCTTTCCCTTATCCTGAAAGACGAAATTCGGGTAACCCTGAGCTCCATGGACCCCGGAATCATTTGAGCTTCATTTCACCCATTTCATTCATCGTCCGATATGACTTAACGTTGGAGGACGTAAATTACACACAAAAAAGGGGAGCTGACAGACCGCAATCAGCAAGTGATGATGTGCATGTGAATGCTGTTAGAGCACTACTAGAAGAATATCGTTGTTGGACATGTATTGAACTAGCAAAGGAAGTTAGAGTTCCTTCTGATACGATTCTCCACATACTTAAGCAGAAGTTAAAGATGAGGAAAATCTGCTCGATGGGTTCCACACAGTCTTACAGAGGAAACAATGTGGCAGAGGATGAAAACAGTGACATTACACTTTAAACGCTATGAACGTTTTCTTCCACATATCATAACATTAGATGAAACCTTGGTTCGATGTTACCAACCAAAATTAAAGAGAAAATCAAATCAGTGGGAGCATATTGATTCAGTAAAAAGGAATCGACAGTTCAAGTCATGTTCATTATTGTTTTTTATTTTGTTATTACTCATTCAGTTCCTTAAGAAAATCGTGTGAATGGTGCATATTACAGTCACTTTATGGAACACCATTTACATCCAGCTATGCGTCGTAAACGTCCAAATCTCCTGATTTCTCGTCCAATTGTGTTACATGATGGTGCTTGCTCTCATACGTCTGCCTCTGTTATTAATTTACTTCGCAGATGTAACTGGGAAATTCTGAGGCATCCTCCGTACTCCCCAGATATGAGCCCATGTGATTTCGACCTTTTTGTGAAAATTAAATTATTACTTGGGGGAATTCATTTTAGAAGAGACAGGCAATTATAGCAGCAGAAGAGCAGTCTGCTCGAATATTAGGACAACAACAGGCTGTGGATGGCATCCGTCGGCTCCCTGATGCGTGTAGACGAGTTCTTTGTGTTGGAGGAGCTTTTTCTAAGCACTTCAATAATGTGACTGCTTCAACAATGCTTTCTTTGATGTTAATCCAACTGGGCAACAAAAATAATTTTTGAATGTTTCGAGCACTTCATGAGGCAATTCCTACTAATTTTGGGTTAAGAAAAACAAATATGACAATGAAAAAAATTGTATTAGCTCTAGCTTCTATGATATACACAAGATGGAAATATTACGTATTAACGGATTGAGAGAAAAGGATACATTTTAATTACATACATGCTAAAAACAATGAAAGTGCATTTGATTTCTTAAACTGGTAATTACATGCTAAGAGTTGTAAATTGCTGGAAAATTTCTTCGCAGACAGTCGTGTCTGAAGAGAATCATGTGGTGGCCTATTGACTTCGTCGTGTTTTAGCTTGCCTCTTGTGATGGAGTTCCGCAGAATCCCTATACAAAGACCAACAGTAATCCCCAAGCATTACTTCATTCCAATGGCCCTGATATCTTTGTTCCACAACAGAAATGTCCTGATGGAACCTCTCCCCATGTTCATCACTAACAGCCCCACAACTAGGAGGGAAAAAGTCTAGGTGGGAGTGGAGAAAATGGATCTTAAGGGACATGCTGCATCCAAGGTTACTGTATTTTTGCAGGAGCACTGTCACCAAATGCATCTACGGTATTTTGACAGGTGTGCCAACTCCCCCAAAAAATCAGCCCAAATTTAAAATCGTCACTCTAAAAAATTAAATGTCACTTAATCTTCAAAACCAGAGCTAATCTATCATTTTTGTGGTTATTTTTTAATTTAGCAGATGAAAATACATGTAAATTCACTATTTTTAGGCCCGAAAATTTTTCATTGTGGCCCAGTGTTATTGAATGACATAAGTATATGCTTACTGTATTTCTACAGTAATTAAATATCACCACTTTTCTGCAAGCAGTCATTTAGGAATGAGATGAGATGATGAACCTAAAAAAAGTATAGGCTTCAACAACGGACAACGTAAACGGCAGAGACGCGCTGAGTTCCTTCACAGTTACTGGCTTGACCACCCCGCCGGAGGTAGGGACTTCAATTCCCATAGCTGACCTGCCTGACCCCCGTATTTCCCGTCACTCTATTTTACTTGCAGGATCACTGTCACCAAATGCTTGTAGTTGTCATCTACGGTATTTTGACAGGTGTGCCAACTCCCCCCCCCCCCCCCAAAAAAATCCCTCCAAATTTAAAATCTTCACTCTAGAAAATGAAATGTCACTTTATCTTCAAAACAAGAGCTAATCTATCATTTTTATGGTGATTTTTTAATTCAGCAGATGAAAATACATGCAAATTCACTATTTTTAGGCCCGAAAATTTTTCATTGTGGCCCAGTGTTATTGAATGACATAAGTATATGCTTACTGTATTTCTACAGTATTTAAATACCACCACTTTTCTGCAAGCAGTCATTTAGGAATGAGATGCGATGATGAACCTAAAAAAAGTATAGGCTTCAACAACGGACAACGTAACAGGCAGAGACGCGCTGAGTTCCTTCACAGTTACTGGCTTGACCACCCCGCCGGAGGTAGGGACTTCAATTCCCACAGCTGACCTTCCTGACCCCCGTATTTCCTGTCGCTCTATTTTACTTTACCTTGGTTGTTTTAAGGGTAGCAAGTATCGGTAGGAGTGCTGGCGGTTCATGTCAGGAAATAAGGATGCTTTGTGTAAATTCTGTTCTCGAATCCCAGACCCCACCTCCTCCCGCCTGATAGGCGGTGCAAGCTTGCAGAGGGAGGCAGCCCTGTTATAACTTGCCACCGGGAAGTTTCAACCTGGTAAAATGTAGGGATCCTACATGCCTCCTATCCTGTCACCACTTGTCACCTCTCACTTCATTCCTTCCTCCCTAGAGGCATAGCCACAAAAGATCTCGAGGCGCTAAATCCCTCTCTGCATCTCATCCTATATTATCAATGTTTTTACTATAAGTTTATATCAATTCAAGAAATTAAAAGGTTTCTATAGGAAATCTACACATGGCGAAGTAAACAATCAGTCCTTGAGTCGCCTTCCACCATTTTCTCTAGCTGTCTGTGTGATGGCACGCACATAAATTAAAGAGGAAATGATCAAGCGAATGATTCATTGCTGACAGCAGTCAGTACCAAACCATTACTACGTAAATTGATTTTACAGTAGCTGTAGTGGTAAAGCACTGACGGAGTTACATTATCATGAACTAAATGTGGCTTCCTGCAAATAACGCAGATGTCTCATTTCAAAGATAAGTCTGTTGTTACATTCCGTTTACTTGATCTACCACCCACAGTATAGTATGAATAAAAGCTAATGCATTCCATTCAGAACTTAAATGTTGAAGTTTCAGTGGATTTCACTACATAAATAAAAAATAAAGAAAATTAGAGAAAAGTCTACTTGTGTGTATGTGCGTGTGTGTAAGAGAGAGAAAGAGAGGGAGAGATAGGTGGAATATTGCAGTCCAAAAGGAAACGTCCGATAAATAGCAAATTGGTATTCATATCTTCCAAATAGCATTTTACGTGGATAGGTTTTCGAAATGTTTGATTTTCTCTAAAATAGCTCCATCGACATTTATTAAAACACCACATGTTTAATGTGTTTTCATTATACAAAGTGTATATCTTGTAGTTTGTGGAAATAAGCTTCAAAGTTCTCTTCACCTTAAAGGAACTTTGTATAACATTGGTAATTCATAAAGTACAAGGGATAGGAAAAAACGTGCTGGATAAAGATATAGAGCTCTTTAATGTACACCATTTCCTTTAAATAACTTTTCTGATGCTTTAAATTCCAAGATATAACTAACCATTGGTTTTAATTTTTCAATACTTGTCTTATAAGTGTCGCTATTCAATTGTTTCTTGGGTATTGAATACTAAGATCAGTATATAGCAAGCAGTTTGTTAAACATTTTAACCTCCAATATGGTTTCCTTTGTCGCCTTTTAATTAAGTCTTTAATGAGACCATTTCTGCGTTACTTTATTTTTGGATAATAATAAGTTAATATACAATACATAAGAATATACAAGGAATATAAAAAACATTTTACGAATGGATAATTTAATTTCTTATATTTGTAAAGCTGAAACTCAGACAATCAACACCAACCCGTCACCAGGACGGGTAGTTAGATCTAAAATAGTATTGTACTTAAGTTTGAGGTTAAACTAACTTGAACACGTCAATATCTAGTAAACAGTAGAGAGCATAGAAACACGCATATGCAATTGTGCTTCCAGCGTGACCTCTAAGAGAAAGGCATGGAGGGGCGACCAGGTTCGGACGACGATGTACGCTAGCAACGAACGTTTCCAACATAGCACAGGCTAGCTCTCCCCTAGCCAATCACAATCTCAGGGCTCCAGCAAGAAACAAGCCACTTCCAGGAAGGAATGGGGTCCCCTGCAGTTTCACCAAGTTTCAGAGTGTGGCATTTCTTGAACGCAAATTCCGTCCAACCGCAACATACCAACCACCATCACGTGGTGCTACAACCCAGAAACAATAAGGTCACACACACACATGAAATAAAATAATACGAACGGAGAATTTATGGTAGAAGGGTAATTACTGCAGCGTTCACGCAACGACTCGGGGAAACCACTAAGAAGAGCAATAACAAGAGAGACCGGCCCGTCAGGAATCGAACCGGAGATCTACGGCATAGCGGGATGATTCAGGATCGCGGCTGGTGGGATGCCGTTTTGTGCAAGCCTACCTGGAGTCTTCCTTGCTCTGGGGGAGGGGCGTATAGTCCGGTCTCCAAACCGGCCTCGTGACTCTTTCGGGGCTACAGTAGATGGAATAACGATTGTCCTGGTCTGCCGTGGAGTTTCTGTCTAGTAAAGTGTAAGGACCCCGCCCGCTTTACTGTAGTGTGCTGTCGCCGGCACTTTTTGCAGCTTACATGGCCGACATTCCTACGCACCACAACACCCACACCTGTCAGTATGCGGACAATCTCATGATCTTCGCAGTAAATAGAAACCCCAGGTACAGCTTCCGGCAAATCCAAACCCAGCTCCGGGCCATTGGCGAATGGAGCGCAAATTGGCAAATGACAATTAACCCTGAGAAGAGCTCTGCAATTCTCCTGGCGAAGTATCTTGGAGTGATGCTGGACCGTAAATTAACTTACGTTCCGCACGTCAAGGGCAGGGTCCAACTGAGACACGTCGCGCTCCGGAGCCTATACCCTATATTCCGTTAAACCATGCCTCCCCGGCTGTGAGATCTGGGGAACAGTGTCTAATAGCAACTTCGTCAGGCTCCAGACGCTACAGAACAGGCCACTTCGAATCATATACGATACAGACTGGAAAGTTCCTGCCCATATGCTTCATGAGCATTCCAAGATCCCGTACATTGTCGATGTCATCCGCGACAGGGCACGATCAATGTTCGACAAAATCCAAACCCATAACAACCCTTTGGTGAACACCCTGGGCAGATATGACCAGAGGGAACAAAGACGCTTGCCATCGTACAAACTACCAAGAGAGGTCTTGGGGCCCCTTGGTTAACCCAAGAGAAACCCCAGATGTCTCTATGACCCATATTACGCCTGATGGCTCAAGTGATATGCAACCCGTAACCAAACCGGAGCAAAAACATCAAACCGTCTCTCCCAAAACGGGGGAACGCCATAAAGCAGCTGCCTACTGAGATTATTCAAGGGCACCCCAACCCAAATTCCCTAAAATCCACAATCTACCCCTAGCACAACATACCATCACACTAGACTCATTTCGCAGGTAAAGCCGCAAAGTGGCTAGGAACTGCGACATAAGACACCCGGACGGGGAGAAGCCCCGCCCGACTAGGACTACCTTTGGACCTCTAGACCTCTTTGCCGAATCTCCTCCGAACAATCCAATCCAATCTAATTAGGTGCCCGCTTGTGAATCCATGGGGGTATAAGTCCTCCATACCAGTAGGGTAAACAGGAAAGGAAGAAGCAACATAAAAGTTTAACTTTGTACTTTAAAATAGGTAATCGAGGATGGATTTAATTCATATGCAATAAACTTTCCGAACATACTTTCCATACATGTTCGGAAAATTCACATATCGGTTCCCTTAATTTGAGATGTACAATTATTTAAGCCGTTGCCATTTATTATTCTGTTTGGTATCTGCAAACATTAATGGTGTTATTTGCATTTAAGAACGTCTGGAAAAGAAGGTATTTGTTCTGAAAGTTTTAGTAAATGGGTGTTTACTCCTCTAGCCTCCGATATTCTGTAAAGCTGCAAAGGATATAATCCAGAAATTCTTATGCACCGTATTAGTGACTTCAAGAAGTTATCCGCGCAATGAAAGCTTGATAGCGCATTCTCGGCACTATCCACCGTAAAGTAGTAAAAAAGGTAATCACTTGGAAATTCATTAAAAGCAGGCCTGGAGGAAAATAAACCCTCCTTCATTAAATGTTGCATTTGCATTTCAATGGGTTATTACCTATTTCTTTTATGGAGCCACGGAAATGTCATTCAGACTGCATTAATGACGAAAGTTTTATATACTCTGATAGGCTCAGAGATTTTAATTCATTTCGTTCCGCGTTAAAAGTTTAGTGTTTTCGCCTATTCACTACATCGCAAAACCCATAGCCGCAGAATTCTACAGACACATTGCTGGCTGACTGACAGCAACGGAAATCAGTTTTCAAAACGTCACAGCAATACTTTTGCGTCTCCTCCAGTAGCACACCCACATGACGCTGGGATTTCCACTGTTCATTACGGCGATTTCTAAGGTATTGCTTGTTTAGCATGGATATAGAATAATTCTGATGAGTAACATGGTACACGATATTTGAGAGAGAAATTCAAAACTTCTTTAGTTCTACGCGTTCTGCTAATTTTAGTCGATATTATTGCTCAGTTTACTGCTCAAAATCATCTGCAATAAGAGATAAGTTGGTCCAATTTGTGCATAACTTTGATACTTATATTCCAAAGACAGGATACCAAGATTACCAAGAAAATTTCTCAACTCTGAATAGTCCTTACATTGAAAATGCTGTCATATTTTTTATTTCATCAAAAATGGTTTAAATGAATTCGCTCAATATACAGCAGCATACATTTAAAACGTTTACGTGACAAACAAAAAGCATATCTTAAGCTTTTTTGAGAAAGGCCTATGAAATTCTTTGCATTCGGATTCAATGTATTATTTCGTGTACCGGGTACACTATAACAGAGAAGCAAAACATATAAAAATTTGACGCCTAAAAATCAATATTATTTATTTATCTGATGGTGCTATTTAGAATACAAAGATATTTAAAGAACTTTTAACATCTTACTATATGTATAATAAGTGTGTCAAATGAATTTATAAAAAAGTGTCCAACATATGTTTATGAGAGGCTGTATGTACAATATATGTTCGATGCATATGTAATATAACTTGTACGGTTTCATTTTGGGTTTAGTGAGCCCTTGATTTCTCCTTGCTAAGTGACGATCTATAACCATTTATGTACTCATATATATATAATGTATGCGTATAATATAAGCGGTCTTTGTTTTTGTGCTCTGCGGATTGCATCAATTCTATACTCTGTGAGGTAACTACTATTTTCTATTCCATGGCTCTTTCAACTAATAGTCAAAGCCTTATTCGCAAACATATCATTTTACAATTCCAATGAACCCCTATTGAAAGGTTACGTAAATACTTTTTATCCTTTAGTAGTTTATGTAACGAAACAATTAAGATATTTTATATAACAATGTCGTCAGAAAAGCGTGGACTTCTCAGTGGTGGAAGAAATGTCAAAATCAGTTGAGTAACTATTGAGGTTACCCAACATACACATACATACAAATTTGCTCCTCTTTCGTAAAATTGATATAGATACAAAATTCAACTGTGCAACGTCGGGTAAAACGGAAAATTCTTTATAAATTTAAACAGCCGACTCAACTCTTACTTCTGGAGAATCCATTTATACACATTTATACAAAGAAAATACTGTATATTCCATTTTCCAATATCGCAGCTTCAAAATAAAATTCAGATGAAGTGCAGAAAATTGACAGCAAGGCTTTTGCGTACCTAATCTCTTTCACGCAAAAAATATCGTGAAGGTATTAACCACAATTTCCGGTTACTGACAGAGGTTAAGCCATTCTGTCACTAGATTTAGGGACGAGGTGGTATTGGGAAAGGGATTACGAAGTTTTTGGAAATATATATTCACACAGAGCTACTCCAGGAAGTATTTATTCCCAATTTAGGGATAATATAATTGAGAGAAACTAAGCATTTTAATGGGAAGAAAGATAGAACAGTATTACAGCTTACATGTTCTGGTAGTTATTAATTTTTTCAGGTAATTTGTTTAACAATTTTCTTAAATTTCATTTTTCCTAACTTTTCCAACTGTAATGTTTAGAAATTATTTTATATGCATTTAGTAAAGGCATTTTAATACAGCCCCTGACAAATCACAGACATAAAATTTCAACTTTGGGGAAATAAATTGAAGAAGTTTTTGCATCAATGAGGGACGTTAGTAAACATACAGTTAATATATATTAATTGTTCACTGCTAAATAAAAATTCGTTCATTGCTCCTCTCTCTCGCCGAAATTTCAAGTGTTATACCAAAAGTTGAGCTACTGAATGCATCTATCTTAATTTTGTAAGCATCTTATGTAAAAAGCAATGAGATTTTCAACACCTTTCAAAAATATGTAAAAATAACTGCATGCAATATATTTAAAACCACAGGGATATGTGTCCTGTAATATATTTGTTTATGCGTGTTACAAATCACCATTCTCTATTCATTAACTTAGATAAAAAGAAAACTTGGCAGTGTCTAAAATGGAAACAAATTCCTTCAGGAAACCTTATGCAAACCTTATGCATACACATAAGTTGTGCAGGCCACCTTTTATTTTTGTTAAGTACAAAGATATAAGCTTTTTCTACTTTTCTTTTTCTGTATAAGCTACGTGCTGTGTGTATTGCTAGGTTTTTTGTATTCCCCTATAGTACTCTATTAAACTGCTCTTTTCTTCTTCAAAATATTACTCTATGATTTTTGTTCAGTGGTGTATGTCATTTTGAACACAAATTAAAGTCGCTCAAATATTTTTAATTATAGTTACATTTAATATCTGAAAAACAAGATTTGTCAACGGCTTTGAAATCATCACAGGAGCACTGCATTAGAAATAAAAAGGATTAGAAGGGAGAAGACGAGAAGCGAGTGTGGAAGAAAGAGTAACAGAGAACCAGGCAGACCAGAACAAGATAAAAGAACGGGTAGACAGAAACTAAGTCGTGCGAGAGAGACATTGGCGAAGTAATGGAGCAGGTGATAGTGAAAGAGATAGGGAGATAGAAGCTAAATGTGGACGAGAAAGAAAGAGATGAGGGTAACAGAAGGCGAAACAGAGATAAATGTTTGTAAGCAAGTCAAAGCAGGCAAGAGCGTAAGGGTGGACAAGATAGGATGAAATAGAGTGAAACAAAGAGAGTACGAGAGAACAAGAGAAAAGGGGGTAGATACGAAAGAGAGAATGAGAGGTAAGCTTGGGGGAGAAAATATTTATTGAGACTGAGAGAAATGGAGAGGAAGAAAGACAGAGAGATAGAAACTACAGGAGAACAGAAATTAGGAACTAAGAACTAAGAAAGAGAAAAATTGGAAAATAGAGCATAATAGGAAAACACAGAGAGATAGAGAGTGATACAGAGTAAGAGATAAAGTTAAGGTGAGAGGCCAGAAAGTGGGAGATAAAGAGTGATGGACTAAACGCAGAGAACCAAATGCAAACAATGAAGGATAAATATTAAAGGAGGGCAAGAGAGTGTAAGATGGAGAAGTGGTGTGAAGGATGTAGAGAGCGAGGAAGAGAGAAAATAAGAAGAGGCAAGAGAAGGGGGCCAAAAGGAAAAAGAAAGAAAACTAGAGAGGTCGCGACATTAGAAGAAGGAACAAGGGACAATATAGAGACAGACACACGTAGAGTAAAACTGGAGAAAGAATGAAGAAAGATATCCCTTCATAGTTGAAGCATTAACACGTATGCAACTACGTGTTATGAGAATGTGGAAATACAACACAAAACAAAATCTTCTAAGCATTTCTGGCATTAAACTCAACCACGGCCAAGACATATTTCACAAATCACATCGACATTTGAATAAAAATAAAGCAGCGTGAAATGAACTCACCTGTTGTATCATTTAGTTTCTCTAAATGTTACAAATGCCTCAAATCCAATCACTCCATGATTGAAGTTGGAAAACAAGTGTTATACGGGTTTGGGAGTTCCAAATCAAGCTATGCCCATGTAGGATGCATTTTAATTATACCTTTAAGGATTAATAAACAATACAAATTTTACAATATCGGAAAGAGGAGATTCCGTGGAGTTTTAGAACCAAAGATGGAATAAAAATCATAATTTTATCCCTTTCTGAATCCTCTTAACTGCAGGCTTCGCACCAGCTATTTCAGCTACACTGGCATCAAGAAAGAAGATTGAAAGCTGTGCCCATTACCACTAAGGAAGTGCAGCACTTACAGCTGCTCCGAAAGTTGCAGGATGACATTCCTAGCACTGCAGTTGCTCTTTGCTCACCGCTAACCTGTTTCAAGGACATTTAAAGCTTTCAGCGGTAACGGAAACGACAAAAATTATGGACACAACAGAAAAACGACAATGGCTGGCTGAAAAAAAGCTTGTCTAAATTGCAAGGTACAAGAAATCGTTTACAAATCGAATCAATCAAAGCATAATAATATGGGCGCTGTGGTAGTCTAAGAAACCGAAAGGAGTCAGTGATATCGGTTAAGCAGCGAAGAAATGAGTACATGGAACCTGAAACGCTGGAGTAACAGCGGGAGGCGTACGCCGAAAGGGGCACAGGGGCTCTGGTCCATCATTTAGGTGGGTAATAGTGCAACCTTGGTAATAGTGAGACGCTTCAGTCTCCTTTATGCCCTTCATAATTCCTTTAAGCTTTAGTCGAAAACATTATAGCTCTTAATAAAAAGGAAAAATTGTGTTCATTCACATGTTTTTCTCTACCCTGTATCGTGTTTAGTGGGCATACAAACTAATCTTAAGAAAGTTTAAAATTTCACATTTTTTTTGCTGAAATAAATCATTGCGGAAATAGCTACACAACACTACAGCTATAGAAATAGCTACACTCGTTCAGGAGTGTAAAAATTGGCTCTATCAAGTTACATTCAGGCAAGAATTAATAATGTTACCGACGTTGCGCGGATTGAAGTGGATAAAGCGCAGACTCGCTTAATTCCCTTCCTGAGAATGGCCGCGCCGTGGCTGAGTTAGATCGCACGGCGACCGCAAAGTGAGATTGTGGTGGACAACACGGCGCCGGGACGGGATTTCTGCGGGATCTCCCGTTTCCATTTCACTCCACCGGTGCTCCATCTTCATCTCATGTATGATCAGTGTCACCACCTGCGGTGCCGTATGCAATAAAGGCTGGCGTTAAACACTACACATTTCATTTCCTTCCTGAGAGAACTGACCTCCATTATTTGTTCCAGGTTTTCCTTGCTCTTATTCACTAATAGCAAAAGACCTAATATAGGCTTAAATATATCCTTTTATAATTATTTAGGCATGATCATCAGGGACGAAATTTGATGGTTTAAACATGTTTGAAACATGATGAATAAAATCATTAAACCTTATTTAAAAAGGCATAAAGATTACAAAGAAATGTTATATAAAACTGACATTTATTTTCTTAATTAAAATTAATGCATAGAAAATTATAAACCAATATATCATAGACATAATTTCTACACAAGGAGAACAAATACGTGTAGGAATGATTATTATAATTTAAAAATTATATATATACATATATATCTTATATCTAAGAGGGATAAGAGGTAGGGAAAATGGAATTTGAGAATTGTGTGGGGGGAAAGAAAGCATAGAACACTATGTAACAGAATGCGAGGAGGTTTCAATTTGGAGAAAAAAGTTTTGTGAGGAGAAATGGGAGAAAGTAGAGAAGAGGATAGTAACTATAAAAATGTTAACGGGAAAGGAGGAAAAGAAGGTAAGAAGTATTGGTGAGTTCTTACAGAAAGTAAAAGAAAAATGGGCAAGAAATGTAAAGAATATAAAAAGGGATGACAGGGGTGGGGGGAAGAATGGGATTAATTAGGTAACAAGGAGGCATGCAGGTTAAGAGCTACCTGGTAGAGCAGAAGACCAGAGTGTCATGTAAGCCAAGGTAGCAACAAGGTAAAGACAAATAAATGTAGCCTTAAGTTGTAAATTGTAAAATTTTGTAGTAATCACAATAAATAATTATATATATATGGAAAATTCATGGAAGACCAAGGTCAAAATGAGTAGATAACTAGTAAATACACAGTGATCCATTGCTATAAGGCATAGAGCTGTTTGTAAGGAGTAAGAATATGAGCTACAGTAGAAGTCCGAATTAACGCGGTTGTTATATAGAGATGTAACACTAGAAGGGACACCAAATAAATCAATCCCACGCAGTAGGAGGGCGAAAATATGCATGTAGTAATAACACTCCCGTACATATATTACAGTACTTTTAAAATTACTCAAAGGTTATGCTGAGAGATATATTCCACCCCGTAAACGATCTTGATTTATATTCCACTGTGAATACTTCACACCTTTCTAACTTTTCCTCGTTTTAAAAACGTAAGTTTTACCTGACGCACCGATGTGCTACGCTTTTTCTCTGCATAGTGTTCGATTGCGGCAGCATGAATGCCGTTAGATTCATTTTGGCTCGCCATCGAAGAATCACATTGCTTAAGTGAGTTAGCACTTCCTTAACATTTAGAATGTTTTCTTCCACCTTCACGTCATTTGTTCGTCAGTCATTCTTGTTGTGGACAGCATTAAGCGAATTGTTGCATCAGCTTCATATACTACTCAGTTAACGTAACTTCCCTCCACACCTGCAGGGCATGATTTCTTTCAGCAGTATTACACATATCGTTACTTTCCTGAAATGTAGCGGCCAGTGTCAACGGACATGGGTGGTGCTGAAAATTATACCTGTGCTTTAGGAATATTTTATCGCAACTTTCCAAATAAAGAAAGTAAAATAATTAATTACAATGTTTTTGAACGGGGACATAATGTTACCCGCGTTAAATCCGAATCCGCGGTATTTCGAACCGCGTTATTTCGGGCTTCTACTGTAATAAAATTATATACTACGAACACAGAACATCGTTAAGTTAGGTTTATTTTAGGGATAATTAGCGGAATTCTTAGTGAAATCCAATTTGTGCAACAAGTAATATTCACAGTGCTAATTCACTATCCGGAGTAACTGACTAATAAAGCAGCTTTAATTACAGCAAGAGGCGCAAGAGGCGCAAGAGGCTCTCGCCCATTTCGGGGCACTTAAGGTTTTATCCCATGTTCTTGTTTTGAAGCATAACGGAATGTTGATTTTGAAGCAGGTCTTACATAAGTATAACATTAACTCCTTTGAGTTCTCAGATAAAAACAAAACTCGTTGCGAATGACGGCTTCACGGTCTATGATAACCAGGGCTAGGAAGTTCGTACCGCTCGCTGCTCCCTATGCAGGTTGCGATTGACCCTCTCCCGGCATCCAAACAAGTCATAGATAAGAAATGCACCACGGAGAGGTATTGAAACCGGTTGTCCAGAGGAAAAAATGACATATGAGACGTTCGTAAATGCACATCTATTTAGAACATTATGTACAATATACAAATTCTTATATAGTAGATACGGGTTTGTCTCTGGTTGATCTCATTATTTATATAGGCATATTGTGGCAACATCCAAGCAATTATAACGCGGATTGTAACATTTCCTGATCGAAAGTAAAATAATATCCAAATGATAAAATTAATTTCTTAAATATCTGAAGACTCTTACTAGACAAAATGCCAAAGCAGGAATTTTACTACTTATTTACTCATCTGCGGCCGTATTACTAAAAACAATAATGTACCTCTGAAGCCTTTCAAATAAAGAAACTCATTCTATGTCCCGTAAAACAAGATTTAGTTTATTGATAATCTGTTGCAAATTCGTTAATGATTTCAGCTATGTGGCTTCTCTTTTTTTCCATGTTTGCTGAAGTACCCCACTTAAATGTAAATGTAAGTAATAAAGTAAATAAGAACATGAATAAGTACACTTCCAGAACACATACAATGGTTGTACAGCAAATTTAGTTGCTCATCTTTAAAGCACAACAAAGATATTATTCGAATGTCTTTCTTCCTACCAACGTGCTCTGTGTCATGCAGTTACACCTGTTTTGCAGTAATGAGTTGCAATCTACGATGAACCTTGCCATTGCTAGTAGCACTGCGTGGTACGGCCATGCCTGGCCGCTCTTACACTGTTCAAGGAAATCAGTACGAACTCACTAGCTCTGATGATAAGACATAAGGTCAAGTACAACAGCACCTGGTTACAGCAACTCTTAAGGTAAATACTACCTTAGTTTGAAAAATCCGTAATGATAGCTGCTCCGTTAACAATAGCCAATAGCAATAGTTTGCTCCACACGCAAACAATGTTTTCTAGATTTACAATTTTAATAATACAATGTCCTTTTTTCCCGCAATAATGCAAGTAAAGCATGTACAAGTTTATTCCCCATTCTCAGCTGAACTGTATAATTTCCGATGTTTTAAATGTTGTTCTTATGTAGAATATCAATAACATAAAACTCGTTATATGCTTAATCACAACAAAATATTAAATAAAGACGAAAACTGCAAGAAAAATGGCGTAAAATCCAAAAATACCTGAAAATTGAAATGTTAGGAAATGACTAAGTATTTGTGTGTTTTCAAATCTGATAAAGATTTATGAACGCCTTAGTCATGCCATTGATGCTAAAATGTATCATCAGATTCTGAATCTCTGATTTTTAGTGCAGAAATTATAAAAACGATGTTTAACATTGTCGAACAAGGCCCTAAAGGTACACCTATATACGTTACATTTCAAGTGCGTTCGAAAAACATTTCTTTTTGCGTTCTGGCACTTCAGGACACACTCCTAAAATGACATTTTTAGCCAGCTACCATATGAATAAATTACATGCATGCGTATGTGCTTAACATTTTCAAGAACAGTTCTTCAAGGTGACCTAACATCACTTGTTGTAACCGCAGTATTAGGTAGCGATTAGAAGGCGGAGAATTAATCGAAATCAGATAATTAAAAAAGAAGATAAATTAATAAAAATGCTTTGCTAAACTAACATAAAAATCTTGTTATAATAATATGAAATAAGAATGGATGGAGTAATGATTAAAAAGCGGTTGACTTAAAGAATAAGAAGGGAAGAATATAATTTAATATATATATATATATATACTGGCATCCAGGCAAGAAAGAGAAAATATTCTTGTAAAAATCTATGCACGTCGGAGAGACAGGAAGGAAGGAAGGACCGTTACCTTCTTTGTGCTAGGAAAAGTTCAATGTCTGGGAACTATAGAACATTTCCAGCCAGGAATGTGTCGGGACAAAGGGCTTTCAAAATGCAGCTGAGCATGAACGCTAAAGGAATTTACTTCGCTGATTTGATAAGGATGTATACCGTTACAAACACCTCAGGGTAGGCGTTCCCCAACTCAGGGTGGGCTGAACGTCAGTGAGTTAGATGATTTTTGCAAAACAATGTGAAAATTCGAAATAAATAAGAAACCAATAATAACGTAACATTTGAGAAGGGTGAGCTAGTTTGGTCATGTGATAAAGTTAGAGAAGGGATCAGAATAAGCTTCGAACTGAATCGCGAATAACAAAAACTTACTTAAAAGGTGATACTACGACAGGAAGGACGTGTTCATGCACGTTAAGAAGAGAAGCGAAGATTTATAAGTCTGAAATGTAGGAAAGTGAAGAATAGCACAACCAGCGTAAGTGGTAGCAGCATTAGAAGCTTATTAGAGCAAAGTAGACGCCGTATAAAGATGAAATAGAAACCGCGCGGAAGTAACTTTAAACAAGCAATCCAGGGTTTCAAGTAAAATTGAATTTATGTTAGGAATTTTTCTAACAGGTGGTCACGATCCAAGTCTATAAGCAAACTTAATAAGAATTAAACCAAATAATTCTGCAACAAACACAGTGTTATTAATACGACTGAGTAGACAACAACCACCAAAATCCATTTCCTACAACCATTCACCTGAGGATAAGAGAACTAATAGCTCCAATTGGAACCCAATCAATTTAACACTGGTATGTGGGTTTGCCGCAGTGTTCTGGAAACGATGTCATAGATTTAGATTTTCTCCACTGCATGAGAACCACCCCATTTATATTTTATATAGCTTCCTTGTTTGCGGCTTTCAAGATTTGCGCCTGCCCTTTCTGTCACCTTAAGCTGCTGTTTCGAAGTCATTAAGAAAGTACACCACTGAAAATGTGGTTTTCTAAAGTTTTCACCTAATATAGCTTAAATTTCATTTTCGGTGTTGCCTTGTGCAAATAGTATATGGTTTTAAATTCCAGTTAGTTTCGTAGTTATTAAATTTTAAAGCTAAATTTTATCTATCTATACCAAATGTTCCGCAGTATACAATTTTAACCCCAATTTTTAAAACTTCTCTGTTATTTACCTGACCACAACGCTCAAATATGTAACACATTTTTTACACTAGCCCTGATTCAAAAGTATATGCCTTTTAAATTCATTTGGATCTTTAAACGTTTCAGTTTAGTTGCTTTGAAAGCAATAACTCAATAACCGTTAAGAGTAGAAACAAATGATGGGTTAGATTCAATTGTTGTGTACTGGGAATTTCCATGTCAAATAGCACAAAAAATTAATAAATACTGTAGCGTATGAAACAGTTTGAAAAAGTTATTATCCTGGGAAGAATAATCCACTTATATAAATATGAGTATCTGTTTATGTTATAATAGTAAAAATATATTTTGAGCATATGGTAATGAAGTACTTTTAAGGCTGTCAAATGCATATGTTAAGTTTTGCGAGATTTATACCAAATTTCAGTGTACTATTTCGTTAATGGGTGTGGGTAATAGGGAAGCTCTACGCGCTACGGAATTGTTAGACCACTCTACTCTCATCAAGGCAGTCCCGATTCGATCCCAGGCGACCACAAAGTGAGATGTGTGGTGGACAACACGATGCTGAGGCGAGTTTCCTCCGAGATCTCCGGTTTCCGCCGCCATCTCATTCGACCGGTGCTCCATCTTCATCTCACGTATCATCAGTATCACCATCTGCGGTGCCGCATGTAGTAAAAGTGGGCTTTAAACATTACACATTCAACGCGCCGCCTAACAAGATCTTGAGTCGTTATGTATTTTGGATGCCATAACAGTTCATTTACGTATGTCACACGAGGTCAGTATATTAAACTGTTGTCGACCAAAAACATTTTATGCAATCTTTAACAAAAATGAAAGGGAGGAGGGAAGGGAAGGAGGGAAGGGAAGGAGGGAAAGAAGATGGGAAGGACGGATGGAGGGAAGGATGGAGGGAGGGAAGCATGGAGGGCGGGAAGGAGAAAGGAATCAAGGAGGGAAGGAGGAAGGGATGAAGGAAGGAGGGAAGGGTGAAGGAAGGAGGGAAGGAAGCAGGGAGGGAAGATTGTAGGGAGGGAAGAAGAGAGGGAGGGAGGGAGAACGGAAGAAGGGAGGGAGGAAAGTGTGGCTGCATGAACATTATGTACTCAGATCAGGAATAAAAGGTCATTTGGTTCCACATGAAAAAAAAAGTGGTAGAGACAGAGTTAGACTTGCAGGTTTGACAATCTTGAAAGGAATGGGATTGCTTAGTTTCATTTGTGAATATGAGAACTGTGGCATGAAAGGAAGACTATGTTGAAGGAAAGATGAGCAATATCTAACGGCAGAGAAGATGAGATTCACTTATTATTGGAGGAAGAAGGAGATGATTTGTAGGACATTGCTAAAAACAAAAGAAAAGTCAGCCAACAGTGAGAAAAAATGCTGAAGACCAGTCAGAATTGAGAATTGTAGGGAAAATTTTAGTAGAATATTAGAAATAAATGGCAGTGGTTAGTGAATACGACTGTGAAAGTTAGGACTTTTGCACTTTAAAACGTTGATTTGCCCTTGTCAGTTTCATGTGTTTGTGTGTTGTATGATGAATGTCTAGGACCAAAACCAGACAAACTCTTATGTAACCCAAGCTGGGCATTTACATTCATAAATTATATTAATATAAATTGAAGAAAGAAAAACAATATCATTTTCATTTTTCCCCTTTATAAATATCAGTATAGATTTAAGGTATTATACTGAAAATGTGTTAACATCAGCGGTTTGGAGAGTGAGTAACGCCTAGTCCAGCCTCATCAAAATGGCCTTCCCAAATAAGCAGGAACAGTAACCCTGGGCCTTATCACGAATTGAATTTCACGTAGCTGTGACTCGCTTGGCAACACTATCAATGCATCGTCGGCCTGCCTTTCAGCATTCCGTGAAATTTTGAACTGGACTCCTAGAGACAAGGGCTTGGCCTTTTAAGTGTATATGCGTGTTCCAAAAGAAACTTAAAGATTAGCTGGTGATGTAAAAGGTAGCGGGAGAGTCCGCCCAGGCAACTATACTGGATAAGCACTTGTCTGAGAAGAGGAATACAATTATAGACAATCTACGTTACTATCTTCAGCGGAAATGGGTCCCTGCACGAGTTAATAGACGCCACATGTATATCTTGGATGGAATTTTTCCGTGTCAGCATTTAGCTGCAGCCCAGATGGAACGAATCCCCGTTTATGTAAGAAACACTAAGTGAAAATTAAGTCTTAATATAAGCACGTACTATAATCCAAATATATGTTGAATACAATATTTCATTCATAACGGCAAATGGAACCACAACAGCCAATCGTATTACTGCACAACAGCTAAGCTAATATTTGGCACAACCGAAATATTTCAATCTGAAGTTGTTTTCCTGTTATTATTAAAAATATCCCAAGTGATTCTTAGCCCTGGATCTTACAAAAGGTGATTGAAAATCCGATTGCAGAATGATGTGTATGTAGAACGGCTCTCTGATTGGTCAATTACTTTTGTTAAATATTTTTACAAAATGAGTAAATTTTATACTTAGGGTGACTGCACTAAAACTATGTTTACTTAAAGTGCGTCCGTCAAAAGGCAATAACTATAGGGATAAGGAAGTCAAATGGTAGAGCTAGAGACTAAAGTAGGAGTAAGATTATAGATAAGTAAGTAGAGCGAATGCAAGGAAAACACCGAGTTCTATAATATACCAATTTACTATATCCTAATTATTAAGTTGAAATACAAGGCACTCCATAAATCTTGAAGAGAGTTGGGGTTGAAATAATGATAACAGTTACATTATTATATCAAAGACCCATACGGGCTTACATTGAGGTTGTGTAGTCGTGTATAGTTAGACGATGTGTGTCGAGTAGCCAACACTTGGGTAGAGTCTGTCTAGTGAACGCGAGTGCAGTTTGCCCCTCAATGGAAACTACCCTCCCACCCACTAATGACCATCATAAATCTATCTCCACACTTCAGAAATGGAACACTGTCGTTGAGGACCAATAGCAACCCTGATTTTCTCGAAGTGACAGTCGCAGGTTTACTCCACGTGGACTCTCAGTTGATCTGTTTCATTACGTGCAGAGATTCGTTGTGTGCCACGATGTGGAGACCGTGGGAGGCAAATGCGGTGGTAAATATAAATGAAGTAGTAGATAACTTTCAGTCAAGTGAAAATAATCAAAGTGGTGACAATATTGTGAATAACTGGGCCGAGTTATATTACTGGAAAAGCCTCAAAAAACAAAATTATAACGGGAACTGTTTCTAAGCAAATTCAAGCGCTTGTTTTGAACACATATAAATATGTGCTGACAAATAACCTTGGTAAGGGGTCGTGCAATGAACCTGATGATAAATTCTGGGTATTCACAGAAATACAGTAAGAAATATTGTGATGAAAGGAATGCCAAAGACGCCGAACAAGTGTGAAAACAAAAGGAAACGTTTTTCTAAAGTAGATAATTTCACATGTGATGTAATTCGTCGAGAAATTTATGGATTCTATGCAAAAGGGAGAGCGCCCACCTTAGACGAATTGGTTGCACATTTGCAAGAAATTTGTGTTTTTCCTTATGGGCACTGCACTTTGCGCAGCCTCCTAAACGAGCTGGGTTTCAAATACCGCACTTTGAATAAGTTAAGGTTATTATGGAATCCAGTAGAATTGTAGCTTGACGATATATAGTCAAAACTATGCAAGTTTTGCAGTAATGTACATAAGATAATTTATTTAGACGAAACCTCGTACGATACCCATGACGTATCGAGAAAGGTGGCAACCTTGCAGAAAGTTCTGGGAGAAGGAGGGCCGGTGTTGTAAAACGATTATAAGGGTTTGTCAAAGGCAGCGGCCGACGTACACATGAGTTGACTAAACGGACTCTGGCATGACGAACCTGATTCGAAGACCAGCATGACCTCCGGAAAAACCAAACTAGAATGACTCCCTCTAGAATTAGCCACGACTGACAAAATACGCAGTCTGTAAATACTCTTAATTTCAATATGGTGAACTATTGCCAAATCAGCATTCCAGCGCCAGAGAATCTGCGTAAACGATTCCTAAGTAAATCTAAGCATAATCATATTTCTCAAAACATCCTAACTGCAATTAGGTGTCTAGGTGACTCGGATTACTTTAGTCGGCAAACTATAATTCCGATCACCTGCACGTGGTCAACATGAGTAAACAGGAAACTTATGTCATATATATTGTATATAATAGATATATTAATATGCGTATTTGAGGTTACACCATCGTACTTCCTTTGTCAAAATAACTCTTTTCACATTTTAGAATTTGCTCGATCGTATTTATTCGCACATTACCTTCGCTGCGAACATATGTCATGTGAAATTTCATATTACTCTGTTCTCATAAATCAGTAGAATAAGGACTTCAGAATGTGCAAAATGTGCCAGCAAGTCACGGCCAGGAAATAAGTATTAATTAACAAATTCCAGAACTTGGTATGTTCTCAAGTATTCCTCAACCATACATCTGACCATATAGACATATACCTATATAAAAGATTTGGGATTGCAAAATTCTATGTTTCAGTTACATAATACACAACGCAAGGTGCTCATAATGTGCATTGATTTATAATCACTATGTACCCCTAAGTAGAACTGAAGATACAGGCTGCAGTCAGATATGCCATAGAGATACGCGAGTCCCTAATAGTTCCCGGTTCGATTGCCTACTGACCAGAGAACCCCATACAAATCTGAAACTAAAAAAGGGTAGTTATAGAAATGAACACGAGGCCGCCGGTAGTGCTAAGCCATCTCACTTTATGTTGACGCCAGCCAATGTGAACTTACATATTAAGACAGTAATGAACCAGCTTCTATTTCTATGTTATGCTTATATCTTGAGTTTCATTGTGAATGACCCTTAACCCTTAAATGGTTTATAGCACAATATATTGGAGCGCGAGCGTGGTAAATCAACTTATAGTTGATAGTATAGTTTATTAGCAAATTTATCTGGGTGTTAAAATAGCTGCCTGTGGGGAAAACACAGTAAAACACTGGCAGTAATGGGAGCAGTGAGAACATTTCTATGTTTGATATCATTCAATGAACCTGAAGTGATTTAATGGTTTCACACATGCCTCAATATAATGGCAATGTACTTTAGATCAGAATTTTGGGAAACAAACGTTACGTTTAGAGGTTGAGAGGCGTGATAATGGAATTAATAATTATTTCGAATTCAGAGGCTGGCTGGTGTAGGTATCAGTTATAACTTCTTTCAAATTTTATTAATTCTCATTGGGATCAGCGTGAGTATTCCTACTAATAGGTAGCCCATCTTTCTATTCTGTACATTCTATTTGCTCTTCTCCAAAAGTCAATTTCTATTACTTATAACTTCCCTTCTTCTCTTCGTTTTACTGGCCAAATATCTTATCTTTATAAGTCATAACACTTAAATATTAGAATATTAGTAGTTCTTTATGTTTTAAACAATAAGTTCCTATCTATTATGTGTTTCAAATGGGAAGAGATATCGCCTGTAGCGAATCAGATGCGTTAGAGCCTTCAGTGTTGCCACCTCGTTACCCCCACTCTTTTTATATTTCCCTCTCTCTTGTACATTTGGGAGTCTTCTTGGCGCTAGATGTAGGGAACGCAAACGCAAACTGAATTTTTCAATTTTTGTTGAAATCACAATTGCAACATGGATATTCGTATATTATGCACATGTTTTAAATATATAGTTTAAAATTAATTATAATTTATGGAAACCAACGAAAATGTCAGCGGTGCATCCGTATAGCTATGAATGTCACGTTAAGAGATAATTCGTCATTGTCATTGTCTTCATTGTCATCGTCTGAGTATATATATTATACATATATTAATATGCGTATTTGGGGTTACACCATCGTACTTCCTTTATCAAAATATCCCTTTTCACATTTTAGAATTTGCTCGATCGTATCTATTCGCACATTACCTTCGCTGCGAACATATTTAATATAGTAGTTAAAAGAATCACAGGTCATCTTAAATTTGTATGGTAACGTAAATGTACTTTTAATCAGTTTATTTAACAAAATCTACTTCTTATATCTTCATATTGCTCTGATTCTTTATATTACGCACTCTTATCGTGTAAATTGCAGTACTTAACCTTGATGAGACGAGGATTTAGTCCTCATTTCATTGATTCAGCATCCAAGTATGTGGATCTAAACATCCGCAGAAATAGTGTCATTACCCATTTCGTTGTCCTACAAGAGGCATGCAGGTTGCGCAATCCATATTCAGATGCCTAAAAGCGAGTCGCTATGTGAAGGCCTGTCGTTCCATACACTTTCGATGACATCGTGAGAAACAGCTGAAAATGAATTGAAATCTTAAACTCGACAACTGCAGTAATGTCGGAAATGGCTTTATAGATTATTGTAACAATCTGTGCTTTTTGAAGAAATATGCATTATTAATTATACAATACGTTTTTGCATCTCTTACTGTTTGCAAAAGATCACAATGTTATAAAAAGTTCCTTCTGATTAAAGCTAGTTACACATATCCCCAGAACAAACTAAGTATGCAGCTTAATTTTAATGGAAATATCTACTGTATGGTATTTGATCCAAAACGTTTGATCCATTTTTAAGAAATTCGAAAATTTCGGAAATATTCCATATAAAGGGCAATGCGAAATGGGAGGTTTTCTTTAAAATATTTAGATAATATTTAGAAACATACTCAATTTGTGTTCCAGGTTTTGTAATAAACTTGCTTTTCGATTATTAGTTATACTGCTCACGCACACACATGTGCGTACCATTTTGTAAAATACTCTAGACTCATAGTTTCAAAATCGTATATCTGGTGAAGCATCAATACGCGCTCTTAAGATGGAATGCATTATTTCCTCTATCAAGTAAGCCTGCGCAGTACAAACTGGAAAGCATATATCAATCAAGTGCCCAATCCAGACTTACTGCTTTTTAAATGACTTGGAAATACAACTATTTTGCTAATCCGAGCTATAGATAACCGCATACTTTTAGTTTCACGATGCTATTAAATTTAATTCATTCATATTTAATTCCAACAATGCACAAAGTTCCTATTTAATAACCTTGGTCACTAGTCAGCTAAGAATATTTAAGGGTTTATTTTGCTGGTTCGCGCAACTGCATGTTGTTCTACCCTGTCATTAGTAAATAAAGACCGCTGGTAACAGCAAAAGCATAAGATTACACTTTAATCTATCCAAGCACGCAAACAATACCAAAAAGTTTGGTTAGCTTCAAGCACGACAGACAGCGGGTAACCACCCACAAAAGCTTCATTTCTGAATCTGAAACGAAAACACTATTTCGATATAAGCGAAAGGGCCACTTCTTCTTCTACACAGTCCACCCGACTAGTACTTCCAACGCAACTCTGGGAGGAAGAGATGAGGCGGGGATACGAAGAGCGAGCACAGTCGGACCTGTATATGTGCTTGCAAAGAAGGGGTACCTAATGTCTGCCCACCACAAGAAGATGAGCGGGGAATGAAGGGGAGAAGAGTTTAAACTGTTTATCTGCTCTGTTAGTGGGTCTGTTTCCTACGAAATGAGTGTATAAGAGTGCATATGAGCCATCTATGCTGCCGGATCTAAGGCTCACTTCAGTAGCTGCAGTGATAAGTATGATGCATGGGTGAGTTGTGTGACTGTACTTTACATGAACCTAGCATCGGGAAGGTGAGCATAAACAAAGTAAAAGTGATTACATTGCACATTCGTCTACCTTGCCTTCTTGTGGTGGGCAGACAGTAACGATTGCAACATAAGAATAACACCAACGCCGACAAGGCCTATCTAGACCACTCGAAAACTAGTCATGGAGAGAGCTTCCAGGAAGCACGAAGCTCCTAGTAGACTCGCCAAATGAGTAGGGGAAATCGTTCCATAGCGTAAGGAATTCACCGCCTGGCTTCCATTACCTAGTCCAACAACCCTAAATGCCTATGGAGAGAACATAATGAAAGGAAATAATGGGGAAAAGAAGATTCTTGAATGGGAATGGGAATCATCCCAGCATTCCCAACCGACTCAGGGAAGCAACCCAGCCTGAGTTGCCGGCTCCAAGGGATTCGAATCCGGACCTCGTTAACAGGAGCCTACCACATCATCAGAGAACCACTACCTTCAATTAGTACGACAGCGTTATGCGTTAGAGCACTTTCTAGAGATTCCTTCAATCTACAAACAGCAATAATGTTACGTATGCAATTATATATTCTTAAAATCTCTTAGGCACGTGCATTTGTGAGAAGTTTGGCTCAGGAGAGAAGTTCTGCATTGCCTTGTACCATTCACCAAATAGGGTTATTATATCCTGAAAACACCGTGGTCTGTAAACCAGATGTTGTTACATTTTCCTCCCCCTCCCTTTCTCTCTCTCTCTCTTTCTCTCTCTTTCTCTCTATCTGTCGCATTCTTTCTTCATAGAGTAATCTTCACCGGCACAGAAACCATGCATCCAGATACATCGTTCTTGAAAGACAGATATACAAACAAAACATTTTTGAGGCTCCTTATATCAAAAAAGTATTTTAGAAAAAGTTTCGTGTGTTGTGCGTGCGTGTACAGCCTAACATACAACTGTTGAGCGGTCACTATGGCCGCATCACGGTCGTATTGTTCCAAACACGCCGCTAAAGGTCAGATAAAGGTTAAAGTTCATTTGCAGTGGAAAAATTATCTCTAAACCCTGTCATGGTTGCTCAACAGTCAGTTTTAAGCAAGCACACTAATGTCAAAGAAAAGTATTGTACATTGCTACTTGGGCTCTGTTATTTCGAGCAGCCGAATAGCTAGTCGAACTCCTATAACGTTTAAATGTTAACAATTGGAGCTTTTTTATATTCTTTAAGGCCCCCTTTCAGCGGTAACTGCAGGGTAGCAAATAAAATAAAATACATACTATATTGTGTTGATAGCAAAGAAGAAATACGGCGTTTTGCTTAGACGGATGTGCTAACAGTCCCTTCTCTTTTATAGTAGAATTCTAAATTAGAGTTTCATTTAAATGCTTAAGGGAATACCGAAATATCATGTGAATAATCCAGTACCGCAGTCTTCTATATACGAGGGCTGTTCAATAAACAATGATCACAATTGTTTTTCACAACGTACCTTTATTCATCCTTATATTATTGATGGTCCTTCTCAAAATATTCTCCCCTGAATGCGATGCACTTGTCCCAGCGTTTCTGCCAGTCTTCAAAGACATGCAGGAAACAATTTTTTCAGAGATCCCTCAAAATCGCCTCCGCAGCCTTCACCACTGCCTCTGGTGACGGATAATGCATCCCACGAAGGCGTTTCTTCAAGTTAGGGAATAGAAAAAAGTCGCATGGGGCTAAATCCGGACTATAGGGCGTGTGAGCGATGCGCTTCACGCAACACATAGGCAATGTGCGGCCGCGCATTATCATGGTGCAGCATCCAGGTCTGCTTCATGGAAATGTCTTCTGCGCCTGATATGGACTTGCAATGTTTTCAGGACATCCCTATAGTATTTTCCAGTTACTGATGTGTGTGCAGGTACAACATGCTGATAAACCATTCCATGAATATCAAAGAATGAGATGACCATAACTTTCCCAGCAGAAGCAACCACTTTTGCTTTTTGGGGGTTGGTGATGAAGGAGATTTCCACCCTGAGCTTTGCTGTTTGCTCTCAGGATCAAAATGATGTATCCAAGTTTCATCAGCAGTGATTACGTTTGAAAGAGACCCCGGATCGTCCTCTAACATCAACTTATTACCTCCATTGCAGCGGTAGGCGATACTGAACATGTCTGAACTTGCCTGGTTCTCACAGGTGGGAAACAGGAGTACCAACAATGAAACTACTACGGCGAGTTAGTTTCACATTAAGCTAACAGAATATAATAAGAATGAATTTTAGTGCGAAAAATTATGACCGTAAAAAATTATGATCATTCTTTATTGAACAGCCCTCGTACTTTAAAATGGATAAGGTAGATCTAGCAGAGAAATTAGTTGGAAATATGTATATAATTTCAACGTTTATTCACTTCCTGCTCATGCTTTCACGAGTGGGAAATTGAAATTCCGGCGTCCATTTTGCAACTTTACCGCATACGTTAATGAAATGTAGATATAATCTTCCAGCTATTCATACGCGTATATACTGTTGCAGACATGCAATATAATGGTATTAAAAAAAACAACAACAAAAACTTTGGTGGGTGGAATCCTCTACTGCTATATAACTGTTTATGAACGCCTCGCACAGAGGCGTTATGGTGAATCGACCGCATAGCCACGCCGAAAAGGAACAACTTTAATTTTCGGGAGTCGTCTTTATTCTTCTAAATGTCAACATTCGTTATTTCTACCTTATTTTTGTTTTTGCCCCAAAAGCTCTGCTGTCTGTGTTCTCAAACGGGTTTTCCTGTACATAAATACCGCACTGAGCGTAAGTAAATTGGTTTACCGGAACGCCGGATAGATGATTCTTCCCCTCAAGTTTACTGAAACGAAGATGTAACAGGTTTCGCTTAACCAGAGGAGAAAGTAAATATTCATAAGGTTTCAGTTCTTCAGACATCGAGCTCAAAACGCTACTGAAATGAAACCTTATTAACGTGTATTGCTGAGAAGGAATATTCCACTGAATAACGGTCGAGGAAGCCTTGAATGTAACTTCGTGTCGGTTACTCATACTTGCTCTAAAACGTTGCCTTCAAATGTATATGAGGTTAGTTACTAAAACGCTTAATGAAAGTTGGATTTATAATACCCTATAAAATCACAGATATGTTAGGTTTGAGAATCATTTATCAATTACAAATGTACACGTCGAAGCATGAATGTAGACAACGCTAACCTTTTTGAAGGGTCCTTTACAATACTCGCGTATGGTATCTTACAGCAAAGCACTACCAAAATGCGGAAATCCGCAGCGAAATCCATTGTATGTTAAGCTTTGTTGTTGCCTGCTCTGCGTAATGCTTTCTCGATAGTAAACGCCATAATCTTTCTCAAACTATTATGTGTTTCAAATGGGAAGGGTTCCGGAGTCCAGCTAATCGGATGTCGTATAACACTCAGCGTTGCCAGCTTGTTACACCACTCCTTTTATATCCCCCCTCTCGCACACTCATACAACATGCAGGTCTCCTTGGCGCAGACGTAAGGGTAAGCAAATTATATTTTACGAACCATTACAATGATGCAGTTGTCAAAATCAAACTTGGAAAAAGCATTTTCGCAAATTATGCATATTTTAAATATTATAACTATAATTATAGTCTATGAATTACCTGTTTTTCTAATCAAATGGAACTGCAAGTGGCTCATCCATATCGTTGTCAATGTCACTTACGTCAAGAGACAATTCGTCATTGTCACTGTCTTCATCATCTGAGTCTTGCAAATTTATCATTATAGGTTCCAAAGTCTCGTCACGTGCTGTTTCTTTCTTAAAATCGTCTTCTGAAAATTTTCTGCCTTACGCAGTTTTCCCAGTCCTGTTTGTGTTACCTTGTCAATTTCTTCGTGAACAAGTCGTTCAACGCCCGTCAGTTTAAAGTATTATTTCTGTGTGCAACCCGCCTTTTTATTTGAGCCCACATCAACTTAATTGGATTATATTGGCAGTGGTAAGGTGGGAGGCGTATTACCTCGTGTCCCATTTCAATTGCAAGTTGATCCAGCTGATACACTTTTTCCGTGTTTTTAAAACGGAAGTACTCTTTGCAGTAACACATTTTTCGTTTCTGTTTTCGAAAATGTTTTGAAGAACGTGTACACCTTAAAAATAATACTTCGAGCCAAACTTCGCAATACCTGCCTTTTTGACTCGCCACTAAATTCACCGCATTTTTTTTTTTTTTTTTTTTTAACGTGGAAGGAAAAAATGGAATTTACCCACACCAACCCATGGGGCTGGTAACATAGGAGTCCCCGCCTCGGTGGAGCGCACCGTTGCGAAATACCTACTAAAAATCCTCCACTACCTAGGGCAGCAACCCTGGCGATGTTTCGCTGGTCCCGCATTAAGCACCCAGATTCAGTTGTCTGTTATATGTATGCGGCGAACCCCTATGGTGTGCTGGGGAGGGAGGCGTCATGGTCACAGGACCCTGATGCCCACCTTTCCATTATTGGTAATCTTGGGCAATGTGCCGCGCGTTTAGGATGTAATCAGCTCTGCGCATAGCGTTTACGTCGGTAGTAGTTTAATCAAATTCTCCTAGTCCCGGTGTACGGGTGGGTCAAGTTGTATCTATGCTACTGTACATGACATGCAGGTGACATAAAAATCACCCTGGGGGCGTCATCACTCTATAGTATAGTATCTATAGGTAACGTCAAGCTTAATTGAAGTATAGCGTATAATAGCTATTTGTTAATGGAACTAATATATGTTTCTTTCTTTATGGCTGCGTCTGTCACTCGTGTCCATTGGTGTGCTAATTGTCGTCATCAGTGCGCACATGGCGGGCGGCCTGCCTTTCTGATGCAGGTGCACCGCAAGAAGCCATTGCTCTATTTAATACTTAATCTACTGTTGTGTAAAGAACAACTGAATGATATTGATCTGAACTCTCCAGAGTAAATAAACACTTCTTATCCAGCATTCATTCATAACCATAAACATATAGCATGCCACAGGCTGACAGGAAATGAAGTGCTTTCTCTTTCTCGAATTTAACACCTTGACCTATTCCCAGTAATTCTTTTATCACGTCATGTCAGTAGTTTAAATTTCAGTTCTGAGTAATTAAAAGTATATGTACATACATACACATCAACCACTTTGAACTCTCTAGAGTAAATAGAGATTACGAACCATTTATAAACAAAGATATAATCTGACCAGACACTTTCTGCTAGGGCAGCAGGAAATTTATTGTTTCCTCTCGCTCAAATTGACTTATTCAAAGTAATTCTTTTATCACGTCAAGTCAAACATTTAGGTTTCAGTTCTGAATAATTACAAATATACGTACACGCATACATGCCAACCAATAATGATATTCATACAGTGCTTACGTCGCGGTGTATTATAATAAAGGTAGTAGTTGTTTATTTATTTGTATTAGAAAAACTATTTTAGCTAAAAATATGGGGTTTTCATGGTTATGTAGGATACATCACCCTCTACCTTCCACATTGGTCAGTTTTGGTAACATCTGAATTTTTGTCTTAGCGCAAATAGTATTTCATACAGATTTATTGGGTTGGCGCTCCTCATACACCACTTAACGGGAATGCAATACAACACCGCAGAACTCCGATTGGTTGCTCACCTAGTAGCACTCAAGGATAAACACCTTCCCATTTGAAACACATAATAGAACGCTCCTTTTGTAAACGTGTGTGAAGGGAGAAAGAGAGAAAAAAGGTATATCAATCTTCCTGATTTGTGGAAGGAAATTTAAATGCTTTTTAGAGGTCATATCTCTAAATAAAAAATAAAGAAAGAAACGATCCTCTTTTATAATTCAGGGTTTTTGGCGGAATTTTAATGTATTCTTCCTTTTGACCCTTAAAGTATAATCTTTAGAACCATTAAGAGCTTTATATTCCACGAAGTAAGCGTTATTTGTGAACTTGAATATAATTTTCTTTACCTGAAGCATCCCTAAGTAGGCTAATCATTGGCCGAAAATAAAATCAGCAGCAAAAGCCCTGATTACCGGGGTTTCACTCATAATAAGGTTTAAAACGGCTTAAGAGCTTGGAGACGAGCTCTTTAAACCCTCTCTACAGGCAGGGGCATTAAAGGTACTGCAGTTGGAGGAAAAAAGCGGAATGTACATCCTGCCTTGTATAAACATGTATACTGAGCATTGCAAGGATTGTATGTGCAATGGTGCCAATCATTAAGGAACAAATTTTGGGATATGAGCAAATTGCTATCGAAAGATCGGAGGAAACATTAATAATTTTTTATGAAAACATAGCTTTCAATATTCATTAAATGAAATGTATATTGATATTACTAATTATTGTAATAGAGCCTTGTAGATTTAAAACAAGACAGGCAACTGTATATCGCATCAGTAGTGACATTATTTTAAAATTCGTTAGTAATATCTACCTGAATGACAGTATTAATGAAACTGTAACTTAACTTAATCAAGTAACAAGCGTTATCGATGTAGTTTGATACAAATTATTTCGCATTAACTGCTCGCGTCATCGCTGTCTTTTGAACCATAAAACTTCCTTTTTCGTCATAAAATAGCGCCTTACTTGGAAATTGAAGCAGTATATTTAAAACGTATTGTTGTTTATAGATTGTTGAGAAGGGATAGACATACCAAAAAGTAAGTGACTTGTTACAAGTCACTTATACCTGATTTCACCAAATTATGTTAAAATCTACGTTAACAAATGTAACGTAACAATAGTCACAGCGCTAACACACCTGCTAAATTTCTTGCATTTCACCAACCTGTTTTCTGAAATTGTTAACAAATCTGTGTTAACGCCAAGAAACTTGTAAATATTACAGCTATAGAAGGCTATGGATGAGTCAAATTATTTTCTGAGCGTACTGCGATGCGCTTTTGTTTTTATTTTCGTCTGCATACAGCTGAAAAAATGGCAGCTAAACAAAATCACAAACAAAAGCCGTGAGACAAATTTCTCATCGATGGAGAAAGAATTGTTAACTGAATTGGTGACGAAGTATAAGGATATCGTAGAAAATAGAGGACGGATGCGATGAATGTAAAACAGAAAGATGTCACCTGGGAAAAAATTGGAAACTAATTTAATTAAAATGTATGTGTCACTACTACAAGCACGAAACAACTTCGTCAGTACTACGTAAATTTAAAACGAGGTGCGAAAGACAAGTGACGAGTGACTTGAACGTATCAAAACGGGAGGTGGACATTGTATTATCCACATAATTCAGTGAATTATAAAATCGCAAAGTTATTAATACTTGAAGCAAAGCCGAGATCGGCATATTCATTTCGATGCATATTCTAACTCATTATTACGTAAATTTAAAACGAGGTGCGAAGGACAAGTGACTTAAACGTTTCAAGACGGTAGGTGGACAATGTATTATCCACATAATTCAGTGCATTATAAAATCGCAAAGTTAGTAATACTTGAAGCAAAGGCGAGATCGGCATATTCATTTCGATTCAGGTTCTAACGTCAGTATTACGTAAATTTAAAACGAGGAGCGAAGAAGGACAAGTGACGAATGACTTGAACGTTTCAAGACGGGAGGTGGACAATGTATTATCCACATAATTCAGTGCATGATAAAATCGCAAAGTTAGTAATACTTGAAGCAAAGGCGAGATCGGCATATTCCTTTCGATGCATGTTCTAACCTCTCTTGTACTTCCGCAGTAACCTTCATAGAAACTTCTTTGGACAGTCTACACCTCTGTACAAAATTTTCTTCTGATAGCTCCTAAAAATAATTTTTCCTCGTAGGCCGCACTCTACTACGAATGCCATTTAGACGATCTTAAATATAGCAAATCGACATCAATAGATGCGTTCACGCCCGCCATCTTGGCTATTTACAATTGTTAAGGGCTTAACAACAGAAATTTGGCTTGTTAGTTTAACAAAAAATTTTATACGAGTGTTAAGCTAACACTTGTTGGTGAAATGCAATCTCTGTTATAACTATTGCTAAATTCGTGTTAAGTCTTAACATCTGTTGGTGAAATCGGGCATTAGGAAATTAAAATGCATAAACTTTTGTCACTTACCCATTAACTTCACTTCAGGTACTTTGTGTTTACATAAGTACTCCGTTGAGCATATTAGAGTTTTAAAAGATCTTATGTGCTCTCTCACATGATTTTCTCTGCTCGCATGTACAAACTATTTTAAAACTTCTTATGCTTCTATCCACTTCATGTTAATTGGGATAAAAAGCTTGTAGAAAGGCATTTATAACGTATATCCTTATATGTATAATGAGTAAAGCGTGATACCGAACTTAAAGGATTGAAATAAGTAAAGAATCATGATGGATTTCAAAGGAATGTTGGTCCTTTGTTACAACACGGGCAGGGGCAGTTGAGTCGAATAGCAGTTGGGGTGAATAGTTTTTTTAACAAAAGAAACCTAAGAAACAGTGTCCTTAGCAGAGTTCCAAAGGGTAACTCTTGACTTTGTTTGAATAGGGTATTCTTCGGACCCTTCATAATGGCATGACAAAATAGTCACAAAGGGAATCTTTGGTTGAATAAAAGGCTTCGAGGAAGTGAAAGTCATATACATCCACGCGCAGCTGTGGACACTGAGTTCGTGGCTTGGAACCGATTAGGGCAGTCCTCTTCTTCTGTCTTGGTCAAGGGCAGACCAGAAGTGATGAGAGAATATATTTGTCGGTTCATATGTGCGTGAAGAATGAATTAAGTTTTATCCAGTAATAAGCATGATATTGGTAGCCCTTGGTCGGCAACTTCGAGTTTAATGTAGTAATAAAAGAAGCAGTATTTAAACCAGTTTGAAACGGGCATTCCAGTGTCATTAAAACCATCCTTCTCATACATATCCACGCATACCCTGGGAGAAACCTCATTGCTTTACCCTGAGCTAAACACAATTTACTTCAAACTGTAGCGTGAACGTGGAACTGTGCGCCACCCATTACATTTGTATCAAGAGGAATACAGAAGACTTAAGTAATAGTGAAATGCTGTAAGACCTGGCCAGTACCTAAATTGTGTGTTTTAAAAGCATAAATACGTTTTCCCTAGAACGATTTTGTTCATCTCTTACTGTATATCAGTTATCCGGAATGGGGAGGCTTCAGAGCTTTCAGAAACCTCAAGATACTTTATCAATAAAGCTCCAAACAACATTTAATGTTTTGAGCATAGCGAGGCGAAATTACAAATACTTTATCGTTAAATACTTTAATGTATTTGTGATTATAGATTTATATAATCTTCTAAAGTAGACCTCAATTGTTGATTCCGCCGTTTTAAATATTGCATACTACAATGTCCAGGTAGAAGTCAAATTTCGCCCTTCTTTATAGTATGTGAATGATTTGGTAAAGCGTTTCCATTCCACGATTTCACCCCTGGACCTTATTTGTAGCACAGTAAGTAAATATAGTTTTCAGGAGTAACGTTAATTGCGCTCTCATGTTATAACCCAGAAATATTACATACCTAACCCCTGCTTCTTTATAACCTTATTTCGCTGACATATATCCTTCCCTTTCCCATGATAGCTAATTCACATCATCGAATATTAAACAAGCCATGTGCAATGCAAGGATATGCAATAATATCTATAAAATTTATTTATATAAAATTAAACTCTATGTCAGTAAAATCTATTATGGATCTATAATAATATGACATTTATATATAAATGTTATTTTGACAGATGCACATGTTTTTATTCTGAGAGGCAGATTTAAACCGATGAACCGCCTCTACTATTTGTTGACAATCTACATATATTTCAGATGTATATTAAGCAACTCTGTTAATTAATATGTTATATTACAGGTTATTATAACTAACTCTGACAATTATCTTCTAATATATTGACATAAATGTTCATGTTTAAGAAGGCATTCGTTTGCATCGCGGAACAACCTGGGCCTCGACAGCAGTCAAGGAAAGATTATTAGTTGCATGACAGTTAAGGGACATGGGCCGAAGTTACTGGAACAGACAAAAGTATATGGAGCAGACCTTAGAGTTGTTTACTCGCGTCCAACTCAGCAACTATCCTTTTCTAGAATGACTGCATTAATAAAAAGAATTTTAGTAAAGCCTATATGGAAGCTGGAGAGTTTTTATATAAAGTTAAAAAGGAATGGATTTGCTCATTAAAAAGAGAAGTAAACAAGGTATAGTTTTAATGGGAATTAATGTGTAGCTAGCTAGTAGAAGTTGTATAATGAATATGGTAACTTAACAGGCTGGGCTGAGTACTTAACCATATTTTTATAGTTTTTATTTGTAAGAAGCTTAGTAAAAATAAATGATAGGGAGTGTAGGTTACTTGAATATATAAACACAACAGCGGGCAAAACCAACGCCTGATGTGGTACCCTTTGTAATCCAAGTTAACGGTATAAGGAATTAGAAGTAGGAATCAATAAAGCAAGTAATTCTTCATTATGTCACCTCTACTTCAGATATGAATTACTCCAAAAAATTTGATTATTACTACTGGAGTTTCGAATTAATCCTGAAGCTTTATTTTAACTTCGCACAAATTTAGAGTTAGAATAGTCACTGGTATGTGCGTTCATATAGTAAAAAGCCTTGTTTTATTCAGTGTTAGTTAAATTTTATAAACGTGAGATTGTAAGGTATGGCTTTGTTTTTTCTAAAGACTAATAATAGACGATGTAGGATAGCCTTATAAGAGTGACTGGGGAAAAAGCCCTCGTTACAAATTGAAGTTCTGACAAATGACAAGGGCATAATGTCTATTTACCTGGAAGTACTATATGCTAAATTAAAATTATGGAAGAAAACTCAGACATGCTTGAAGCACAATTCACAAACGTTTTAGCGATTTATGTGAACAGAAGTACAGCCTTATATTGTACAAAATCACTTATACAAGAAGCACAACCAAACTGTTGGGAATTATCACACGTATTCCAATCCAACTCAGAGGAGGGTATATGTCTGGTATAAGGCAAATAATCTACAGCTAGGGGCAGTGAAGATATTAATAATCTCAAACTATTACTCCTATAAATTAACCTACACACCGATTTCAGGAAGGCCAAAGAAGGAAAGAAGTTATAACAAACCACAGGACAGAATGATGAATTAAGACAACGAACGTGTACTTATCTTCTTCGACACAAAATAGATATGCACAAGAAATAACATTGTATGTCTCAATCTTTTAAACTCTCCCCCACTTTTTGATCTTTTCCGCACGTTTTATTATTGTGATGTGTCGACTATCAGCCAAAATTATCTGTAGGTACAATTTGGGCAGTTGAAAATGTAAACAGATAAACAAGGCGTTCACTTGGAGAAAACTCGGTAAACCTATATACCTAGAACTTTCTGGATGATTCTAGATGTTTCTGAACTTTGAACGTTCAGGAACTGTGTAGAAAATTCGATCGATTATTAAAGGGAGTAGCCTCGCGGTGCAATGAGTCTCGGGAAATGAGTGAGTCAGTCAGAGACCGAGTGAGTTAGCGATGCGTTTCTGGTGCGATGAAAAACGCTGTTCTCCGAGTGAGTTTGCGATGACTGTAGTGATATGCATCGAGTGGTGCTAGGGCAAGAGATTAAAGACGACTCTCAGGCGAGTAAATGGTCAAGGAGGAGAGCCTTGCAAAAAGGTTGAGACGTACTGGTATAAGCCAAGTTAAAGCTGGATTAAAAAGTGTTTAGTTTTGTAGCATATATAATTGTCCCTGCTTTGTTTTCCATAATGTTGTTCATATTGCCTGTATACTATAATATGTGTATTATGTTAACTTTTGTACATATATATGTTATTAAACTTTATACCTCTGGACATGTTCAATGTTCACAGCCTTTTCTGGCTACAAGTGAACCTACTGAACGCAAATCAATCTAATCTAATCTAATCTAATCTAATCCTAGTTGTGCTTCGTTTTTCACTACATAGTGAGGAAAGGGAAGTCATGGTGACAATTACACTAATTCAAATTTGGGAACTGACTGTGAGTTAGCTCAGTGAAAGCTGATCCAGGTTATTAAGTGGCATAAAACTGGTGGCACAGAAATGACAGTTGAAGAACTGGGCGAAGCCACAATATCCTTTAGAGATCCTCTGGTGACATTCTACCATTAAGGAAGCGAAAAATGCTGTTAATTTGTTGGTTGGAATGTTTGTTGCTATAAGATGGACATAACTAACGAAACGTTATTCCGTAAAGAAATCAGGTATGCAAGTTACCACAAATCTGAACCACTCAAAATCCGATTTTAATTTACCAACAACTACAGACAGCGCAAGAGACGCAATTGAAAATGTTATCAAGCTAAATTTGCTAGTAAACGCTGCCCCGATCGTTGAATCTCTATTCATCTACAAACTCAATGCTGTTATTAAGAGAGGAAAGAGATTAAAATGCATATAAAGTCCTTGAAGTAGGTTAATGAGTTCCTTAGTGAAAGGAAAAATATCTAAAAGGAAGTAACAAAAAAGAAAGTAGGATAAAAGATTGTGGTCTTTCAGTAGGTTTATTAACACATGTTTAAATTAAAAACATAAAATCTGCATATCTAATAGTCCGGTTTATGGAATCTATACCAGGCCTTATTATGCAAACTTCATTTTCAACTTTATTAACTTCTGAATCAGATTTCACAAAACAATTTACAAATGTTGCAGATATAATCTACTTTCTACCTTAACGAACTAACTAAACCTAAAGATTACTGGATCCCAGTAACCTTACAAATATAATCTATCTAAATCAACTTTTTTCTACTTTACTTCTACTTCAACAATAGAAATCAGATCTACATTTCTACCACAGCTTTAATTCTTATAACAAGCTACGAAAGACTGTTTCCTACAGTTTTAAAATTTCCTCCTCTGCAACTGGTATCCAAAGCTTCCTCCTACTGGGATCCATCTCCTAAAGGAACTGGTATCAGTAGATGGAGCTGGTTCGTCAGTTTCAGACATCCGGGTAGTCATCTCTCCGCTTCTGCATAATCAGTTGCATCTGTCCGTTCTGATACTCTCCATATATATCTTCTCTCTCCTGGTATTCTCTTTCTGTCTATGATCTTTCTGTCTTTCTGTCTTCTTTCTGTTGTCCATAATTGGCGTCTTAAATCAGATCTTCAAGTCTGGTAATCTGTATCTTCAGTTTCTCTTGGTCCTATTTCCCTCCGACGATCTCTTAAGTTATATTCTGTTCTCATAGTTTGAAATGTTCTTACATTTCTTTCTTGAAATATTTTGTCGCGGGTCATATATTCCTCCAACGCCTTAATGGATATTATTTGAGACATATTTTCTAAGTGTACATAATCTTCTGCATTTCTTAAGATGTTCCATAAACATTTTCCTTGAAGTTTCCTTCTACCGTCTTCTACTAGTTCGCTATATTTATTGCACTCAAAAATAACATGTTCAGGCGAATTTAAACAGTTACATTGCTCACATAAATCTGAGTTCTTCTTCCCTATTCTTTTTAAATATACATTGTATGGGCCATGTCCTGTAACAACAGGAAAAAATCCTTTTCTTGGTTCTATATGTTTCAATTTTAGCCTCAATTTGATGTCCGGAAATAAATCATGTACTCTTCTTCCTACGTGTGCATTATCCCACTCTTCTTGCCATTCTTGTAATAAATAATTTTTCACTTCTTTCATAGTATTGTATGTTTTTTCCATAATTTTAAAAACATTCCCATATTCTTCCTTCTTTAGCCAATAAGTTGCACTCCTTAATCTAATAATATAGTCAATAGGTCAAATTCCCGCTACTATTATTAGGGCCAAAGTAGATGTCGTTTTTGTAGCTCCGCTGCTGCGAAGTAGTATTTGTCTCTGAGATTTTCGGATTTAATTTGCGCAGGATTTGACCCTTAAGCTTTGTGCCCATGTACTTACGCCATATCCTATTATACCTATTACAAAACTCATATGATATATACTTGTTGCTGTACAAGGTATTCTATAGCTCTTTTGTACAATTGACGCTAATTTCATAATGGCATTTACTGCCTTTTCTCTTACGTATTTCATACGGCTGTTTAAAAGTAATTTTCCATCTAATTCTATGCCTAAATACTTAAACGTATGCCTACATGCATTAACAAATTGTTAAGAAAGAGAGGACAATAAATGCCATAAAAGCTGTGGCCATTGAATTGGGTTACGCTGTGGATTACGCTACGGAGGGCACTGCGACATCTATTGTACCTGTGCTCCAAGTGGAGCATCCTCGGGAAGAAGATCAAAGCGAGAGGAGAGAGATGGCGGCTGACCCAAGGACTTACGACAGTGCAGAGGGCGGGATCCCTAATATTTACCAGTTAGAATCTCCCACGTAGGCCAACACAACAGACAGCCCTACCGCCATGGTCCGCAAACGGCCCACCAGGTCGGCCCGGAGACCGGAAACCGTCCTACCGAAGGACGAAGTGTTTATATCTTCCTGCTATGCACCGCCGACACATCCGCCGAAACTTTTAACTTGGAAGCGATGGGTGAAATAATAATGGAGATGAAATTGAGGGACAGGATATTCGAGAAATTTAATTAACCTATCCAGCATTCGCTGGTGACCCGGGAAATTCCCCGGAAAATCCAATGGTTCAGGTAGGTCGGTCACGGGAATAGAACTCAGACCCATCTCTTGTGAGCTCGGTCATTTACAAAGATCCTTGCCTTTTTCGTAAATAAAGATTTTCAACTGCGTATAGGACTTTTTTTCTGTCAGTGCTATCACCTCGTAAGCCAGATACTGGTGGTAGTTTACACTTGTTTTAATAAATGTATTATCTTCCGTGTTCGCTAAACAAAATGGCAGAAGAAAAATCATCATGCGAAAGGTATAAAGTCTCCCTTCAAGAACCATCGGGTAAAAATTTGATTTTAATGTGTGTGTTTTCTTTCCTTCCTTGTTTCTTTCTATCTTTCTTTCTTTCGTTCTTTCCTTCTTCTTTCTTTTTCCCTCCCTCCCTTCTTTCTTTCTTTCTTTCTTTCCTTCTGTTCTGCTTTCCATCTTTCTTTCGTTCTGATTTTCTTATAACGGTTATCTTAGCCAATTGCAGTTTGAGATTTAATTTGAGTCATAGCTTAGATGCCGTCTCCAAATCTTCGTCTTTCATTAGTCTGCTACCGGCTCCTACAGTGGTGAGCTAGCCCTTTCACCGATATGGACATCATATGACGTCCAAGTTAAAATGCCCCAAACCGATATGGACGTATATAGATGCCCTGCGCATACATGTATTTAATGCTCGTTTAACGCCAATTATTTTAATCTTCCTGTTATACAATAAATTTAAATTAGTTCTATAAGGGATGTAAATGTACACTTAAAGGTTTCTTTTTGAATTGTACACCTCCAAACCTGGATAAACACCTAAGAGCACATCTGCAAACTAACGCCAAATAATATTGGTTTCCTTGCGAACTTCTTTTTTCGCAACACACTACACATTTTCGAAATGATTACAACTTTTTTGGTTGTGGGTGGTATCCTTTTAGGAAAGTGTTTTCTCTCAAGTATGAGGGCTGATTCTTACCGCCCAGTATAATGAGGCATCTGAGTATTCTAGTACCTACTCAATTAGGTTACGAGCTCTTTATACGCGCAAGTACAGGTAGATGAATGTCTTACATGAATTTACAGCTCTGAAAATTACGAAACAATTGTGCATGGTTACATCCAGTGGTATAAAAATACTTTACCATTTAACTGTTTTTGGTAAAGAGGGATAGCTGATCCACATCACCCATATTTGACCCGCCATTTCCCCAAACAATGGAGTAGCTAACATGCTATCTGTAGACCGGTACACGTCACGCTACGTATATCGTAAACATTTCCTTCATGATCGCAGAGTAATATTTCTACCGTAATATCAGAAGCCTGTACACATCATACCCAAGCTAATTTATTTGCTACATTACGGCGATAAGCCATGGTTAACAATGAAATTTAACAATTTCAAATGTGCCATTAATTTAGCTCTTGATAGCTATAAGAAATCACTCTGAACACAGAGAGGGTATAAATAAATAAAATACTGAGCGAAAACAGCTGCATAAGGCTACCAGAAACCTTGGTTGAGAAACACTGTAATAACAGATGCTGACAGAGTTTTCTTTCCAGCGTGTGTGTGTGTGTGTGTGTGTGTGTGTGTGTGTGTGTGTGTGTGTGTGTGTGTGTGTGTGTGTGTGTGTGTAACGCAACATATGTGATTATCGCTTGGTATAACATAAACTAAACTTGAACCGGAGAAGTCGCTTGCGTAGCTATACATACATTGGTTTGTATATACACAAAACAAAATGATTCAAATATTACGCGCGTTCGGCGTAAAGAGTGGCTTTTGCTACAGTGAAACAAAGTAGTGAAATTTCAGCGATTTATTAATGCTGGAGCTCACATGACAACATAAACATATGTGATATTCAAAAAGTTAAAATATTTGGCCCTTTTACAGCATAAAACTTCAGAGACGGCTGATTGTAAAATCTAAAGGCATTCGGAAACTACTGACATTTATCTTTTGAATCAATATTTCCTATACGCCAGTATAATGGACATTATCATTGGACGCTGAATGAATTTCATTCTTCCACCTTCCGTATGCTCTCTGCATCGGATTTTATCATCAATTTTCCAATAGAATATAAATTGCTACAATGTTAATTAAAATCTATTGCAAGTTCTCCCTGCTTATTCACAAAAACGCTTTTCTGTTTCGAATTCCTCTATCAACGAGCCAGATGACTCCGCCTAACGTGTTCGACGACTCACATTCCGGAAATCCCGGGTTGCAACCTCCGGGGCTCATCAATCTGGCCGAAGGTAGTTTTCTGCTCTTTAGTTTATTTTTCGGCTTCCCTCGGTCGCTAGACGAATGCTGAGTTAATTAATGTTATCCACATGTTTTCCTATTATTCCTTTCATCACCAAATTTCATTCTTCTTAACATACGAGGCATTGGGCTGATAAACTATCTTGTATATGCAATGATCCCATGCATTGGCTTGTAAGTCCTACACAAATAGAGTAATCGTAGAAGATGAATACGAAGAACTGTTGCATCATGCAAACAACCTCATTGTGTCTTTCTTGTGTTAGTAAAGAGCTAGGCTTCACCTGGAAACTGAAATATATCCTGCACAAAAGGGCTATTTTAGGTGTATGCCTTTATATGGAGCACATATTGGTGCAACTTTGTCCCTCCATTACGCCCATATACGCAGGGCAGAAGTGGGAGATTATTCTCCACCTACGGTGCTACGATGGTGAGAAAATTGGGCACCGGTCCTATACCCGTGATTGATCCCGGACGCATTCTGGACGCAGGAAAACCAAAGCACTATGCCCACTACGCTACTTAGCTGGACTTGCATATAAGGAAGCTTGAAGAACATTTGTCAATATTTGCAAATTCATTAGAACAAAAGACAGTTGAGGTGGATACAAATTCTCAAATTTTGGGTAAAACATAACTATAGTATACAACAGGAGAGAAATTCTCCGTGGGATGAGCCGCAGAGGGCTTGGAAAACGTTCCTACATCCTCCCTCGATAGCTTATGTCACCCCATGTCAGCTCAGTTACAGACCATTCAAAAACATTCTGACGGCGTCTACTTTGGTGAATGAATGTTCACGGTTTCAGTGTACAGAGTGAGCAGAGCAAATGTTCTTTTAACGGTTCTTCTCCTTGTGTAGCATACGTTCTCTGTCACACACATTCACTGTCTTTGACCCACTGTGGAAGGGGGTGTATTCCTCTCAGGGAGCTTCTTTGCGTTGCTGGACATTACAATCTTTAAAAACAATTTCACATTAATTTGATCAAAATTTGGAAATATTCAAGTTGAGGTGAAATACATATCAACTCTGTGTAAAGAAAACATTTGAATATGTGAGACTGTGTATGTTATTTATTATTATTATTATTATTATTATTATTATTATTATTATTATTATTATTATTATTATTATTATTATTATTATTATTATTATTATTATTATTATTATTATTATTATTATTATTATTATTATTATTATTATTATTATTATTATTATTATTATTATTATTATTATTATTATTATTATTATTATTATTATTATTATTATTATTATTATTATTATTATTATTATTATTATTATTATTATTATTATTATTATTATTATTATTATTATTATTATTATTATTATTATTATTATTATTATTATTATTATTATTATTATTATTATTATTATTATTATTATTATTATTATTATTATTATTATTATTATTATTATTATTATTATTATTATTATTATTATTATTATTATTATTATTATTATTATTATTATTATTATTATTATTATTATTATTATTATTATTATTATTATTATTATTATTATTATTATTATCATTATTATTATCATCATTATTATTATCATCATTATTATTATCATCATTATTATTATCATCATTATTATTATCATCATTATTATTATCATCATTATTATTATCATCATTATTATTATCATCATTATTATTATCATCATTATTATTATCATCATTATTATTATCATCATTATTATTATCATCATTATTATTATCATCATTATTATTATCATCATTATTATTATCATCATTATAATTATCATCATTATTATTATCATCATTATTATTATCATTATTATTATTATCATTATTATTATTATCATTATTATTATTATCATTATTATTATTATCATTATTATTATTATTATTATTATTATTATTATTATTATTATTATTATTATTATTATTATTATTATTATTATTATTATTATTATTATTATTATTATTATTATTATTATTATTATTATTATTATTATTATTATTATTATTATTATTATTATTATTATTATTATTATTATTATTATTATTATTATTATTATTATTATTATTATTATTATTATTATTATTATTATTATTATTATTATTATTATTATTATTTTACTAATAGCCTTAAACACTTGTTCTTAAAAACTGCATGAATGAGATAATACAAATATAATTATAAGTACTGAGGAAAACCTGGCAGAAATCTCAGTCCGGGAGTGACGGTCCTGGAGAGCTTTGAACTGCGGAAAACCCGTTCACGAGTCAATCTACTAATTAATTCGGTTACAGTTGTATGTATGTACACTAACTTCAGAAATGACAAAATTATTTTGATAGATCTTTGACCATTAAAATAGCTGTTATCACGGATAGGCACGGACAGTAAAACACCTAAAATCAATTTATATATTACTGGAACGCTTAAAATGGTTTTTGAAACCTACGATCAGAAAAATACGGAAAAATAAACGGGTTGTTACACCAACAAAAATAGCTGGAGAACCAAAGGTCAGTTAGTTGTTACGCTGCAGAAAATGCGTGCAAAAACAAAGGCCAATTAGACTTTCTCCCAAGCAATACATACAGAATGTTACAAAAAGGTACGGCCAAACTTTCAGGAAATATTCCTCACACACAAAGAAAGAAAATATGTTATGTGGACATGTGACCGGAAACGCTAAATTTCCATGTTAGAGCTCATTTTAGTATTTCTCTTAAAATGTAAATTGAAATCATTCGTGCAGACAATTGTCAAAATACCCCATTGTGGTTCATGCACGATGGAACTCCTGCACATTTCAGTCGAAGTGTTCGTACGCTTCTCAACAACAGATTCGGTGACCAATAGATTGGTAGAGGCGGACCAATTCCATGGCCTCCACGCTCTCCTGACATCAACCCTCTTGACTTTCATTTATGGGGGCATTTGAAGGCTCTTGTCTACACAACCCAGGTACCAAATGTAGAGACTCTTCGTGCTCGTATTGTGGACGGCTGTGATACAATACGCCATTCTCCAGGGCTGCTTCAGCGCATCAGGGATTCCATGCGACGGAGGATGGATGCATGTAACCTCGCTAACGGAGGACATTTTGAACACTTCCTGTAATAAAGTGTTTGAAGTCACGCTGGTACGTTCTGTTGTCGTGTGTTTCCATTCCATGATTAATGTGATTTGAAGAGAAGTAATAAAATGAGCTCTAACATGGAAATTAAGCGTTTCCGGACACATGTCCGCATAACATATTTTCTTTCTTTGTGTGTGAGGAATGTTTCCTGAAAGTTTGGCCGTACCTTTTTGTAACATCCTGTATACTGGGTGTTTCAAAACCATACCTAACGAACATATACAAGTAGTTACTCAACTTCTATGTGACACACACAGATAGCTTTTACCGCCACTAGAAGCGGAGAAAAGATACTCCAGAATTAGTATGGATTAGGCAGTAACAGGAACAAGAACGCGTGCCTCACGCTGTCGGAGTTCGCAGGTATAGGCCACACGCCGTGCCGCGTGCTGTAACTGTTTGTAAACATACGTGCATACCCCCTAGCAGCTTGCTACTGTTAAGAATTTCTTTGGCTTATGAAACTGCAATAAAGAAGTTATTGCTTAATTATTGCTTATAAGTGTTTGACGTGTTTGAAAATTCCGATATAGCAGTCCATGATGGCAAACAAGCTGGTGGACATACGCAACTTATACTCTTTAGAGGGAAGTTAATGTTAGTGAGGTTGGGAATGGAAGCATTAAGTGATCAACAGAACAGAAAACATCAAAGAACTGTAGATATATTAAACAAAACTAAATGGCTTATACAATGAGACAAGCATTTTATTTCACGTGTTTAATAACACTAAATAAAGCATTTATAACTGAAAAGGAAGCTGTTGATGTTTATAATAAGTGTTTAAAAGTATTGTACAATTAAGATAATAACAAATGCTTTGAAGTTAAGCAAATATATATTATCATTAATGTAACTATTTTTACAATTCATATTTTTAATGAAACTAAATTAATCGTGCGTTCGTTGAACTCCCTTCAGCTCTCCCACCCATCAAAACCATATCCGCCATTTCGGCGTTCGTATAGCGCTCCATATTGCTTGGATTTGCTATCTAAGTACGCGCAAAATCGTCTTTATTAGGACGGAATGTGTAGTTTTACACTGAATAGCAACCTTACCACTGCCGAGTTAATAGTCGACTTTTGCACAAATAACTGCCCTTTGCTCCTTTGCTGAAAGGTATGATAGGGTCGCTGATAAAGAGCAAAGAGTAATGTTTTTGTTTTCGTGGCCGGTGCATCCCAATAACAACGTTTGAGTTTCGCTCACCAGTGGTTCCTACACTGCCTAATCACAAAATCATGTAATATTTCATGCTGCTTAAAATTATACCTAACAGAACTTCGAAGCCGCGACACCAAAATTCGGGCTAGTTAACTTATAAACTACGCAACGGCTATAATGGTTCAGTGTCGTTTTGAAACAACCTGTATAAGATCGCAATAAGATCGCCTAAATGGTTCACAACTTCACAACTGCGATCTTATACCTGTTTCAAGAAGACACCGAACGATTATAACCTTTGCGTATTTTATATATAATGAAGCAGTGTCAAATCCTCTGTATAACTTTTGTTACACTTATATAGGTGTATAAGTTTCATTTAAACTTTCGTTTTCAAACTTTCTAATAACCTTCTGTAAGTTTTGCTGCTTGTTGTGCTGTAATCAAATTCATTGATGTTTATCAATTTAATGTCTTACTTCAATATTATTATAATCTTCTGACGTAACATCCCAAATTTAACTCATAATACGAAATTCTTATATCGACGTATCTATAGCTAATAAAAGTCTGAATATCGAAAACCAATACCTCTTCTAACAAGTGCAGGTACAAACAATATTGAAACATCAAAGCTACAGTATTGTATTTCCCAAAGTGGCAGCACGGACTTAAATGTCTCGCTCACAATGTGGCAACACGACGTGTATAAACAGACCCATAGACTACACATTTGTGTCATGCGACTGTGGCAAGTTTCGTGTGATCCAAAAAAATCCTACGATATTTCTGAAGTTGCACCACATACATGTATGTTGTGCGACCGTCGCGTCGTATGGTAGAGTGCTTCCGTTTAACTCGATGTACTATTTCCAGTTCGCATTGCACTTGTACCACTCAAAATTGTAGGCATGAATGGGGTTTTAAGGTTTTCGGAGAAAAAAGGAAAGGGGTGACATTAAATTCGTTTATCTTATTGCAGACTTTATAGATCTCTCTACTGTCTTGGTAGAGATGCTGCTTAGTGTTGCCAAATTAATACTACTGCTCTGATGGCAAGTCTACATAGTAACGTTTTGCAATAATTTCAGATCTAGAAGAATGTGTCTTTATGGTATGCTAAAATTCTCCAAATAGATTTAAACGGAAATATATTGGTACAGAAATTATGGATCAATTAAATAAATTAATGCTTGTAATTCAATTATATATGAATATTTTCTGCATTTGCTTTAATTGTTAAAGAGTTTTTGGATTGGCAGTTAATTATGAGTACAGTTTGGCTCGGGACAAGATGTCATTAAGTATGGTAAATAGCGAGGGCTAGTTTCAAGCAGATTCCGAAAGCTGGGCTGTTTATATTAATGAGGACAAAGTTACAATCCAAAGTTGCCAGATTAGGTATGACAGGCTAGCTTGGAATTCCTGGAAAGGTGACAAGGTTTCTTAGAAATTTAAGAAGATAGCTTAGGACGGAAAGCAGAATATTTCAGTAATGTAGAAATGAAGCGGCAACATCGCATCAGATGCCAGTAGTGGGGGTCTCAGTGTCATTAGCAAAAGGGGAGGTGATTAGGAGAATTTTGGTAGCTGAGTAGGGCTTTTAGGGCAGAATCTTGGACACCGCTGGACTGGTTGCCGATGGTCGGCAGGCAACTTCTCGATTTAAGTGAATACTTAAAAGTTATTAAACGATTCAAACTTGGATTCTGATGGCATCTTTACTTTTATTACCACCCACGCATAGCCTGACATAGCACTCTGCGCGAAGCAACAGAACACATTGCTTCAAATTGGAGCAACATCTTCGGGGCATACAAACCTCTTTAATATCATCTGAAGTCCCCTGAATCCAAAAAACTGTATTTCGAATATGATGTATGTGTATGTATGTGTTTGTTAAAAGCATAAGTCAAAGACGAAACGTTGGCTAAAATTCGCATTCAGGTTCAATACTCTCTAAGGATGTTATGTGAAGAATGTCAGAAAAATCCCTTCGCCCCAAACTACACTTTACATTGAACTTTTTTTTTTTAATTCTGGTTTTCTCAACAATGACTGCAGTGTCTTTATTTGCTGAAAATACCATATTATATTTAAGCTATCTTTGACAAATTAAATGTATATTTGAAATATCCTTGGAATAGTCTATCAAGTGTTCTTCGTTGTTGTTTTTTGTGTGTAATTTACGTCCTCCAACGTTAAGTCATATCGGACGGTGAATGACAAAGGTGAAATGATGCTCAAATGAGCCCAGGGTCCATAGAGCATAGAGTTACACGACATTCGCCTTTCAGGATAAAGGAAAACCTTGGAAAAGCCTTATCCGGGTAACTCACCCTGACCGAGATTCGAACTCGGGACCTCTTGAACGTGAGGCAGACATGCTATCACCACGCTACCGAGGCGGGCGTTCTTCGTTGTGATTGACTTTTGCAAGCTGTTAATAAATAACAGATAGACAACACCTTTATGTACAACAAAGGTAGAGAAAGTTAAAGTACATCTTTTATGATGCAACTTTTGTATAGTTAACCATACCGAGCGGGATGGCTCATCCGGTTTCGACTGTGGCGCGCATTCGGTATGCCCGGATTCTATACCCGTTTCCGACCTACCTGACCCATGGGTCTTCCTGGGTCGCTTGGCGAATGTTGGGTAGGTTAATTACATCCACCTATTTCCCTGTCTCTCCATTTCATCTCCATGATTATTTCATATCATCTCTCATCTGGTGGCCTCTTTCAGGATAGAAGTGTCGCGAGAGTCTCGGTAGTGCATGGCGGGATGATGTGCTCTGAGTGAACACTCCCCTCCGGCGGGATGGACTCCTGTCTCCGGGCCGGTCTAGTGGCCCGATTCAAGAACGCGACTGGCGGGTTTCCGGCAGTGCAGACTTGCCTGGATTGTTCCTTGCAACTGGGGTTGGGGGAGGGTAACCTCCGATGTCCGACCCGACCTCGTGGCGGTTTATGGGGCACGTTAGGTTGAATGACGATTGTCCTGGGCCGCCGGGAAGTTTCTAACTAGTAACGTGTAGGGACTCCACCCGCTGTACTGTAGTCACTCCTTGAGGTCGGTGGCCCTCTGTCTCCTCTCACCTCATCCTCCCTCCCGGCAATGCCCACTTGGGGCATAGGTACAAAAGACCAGTCTGGTTGAGGTGCCGAATTCGCTCCGAACAATGCGATCCAATAGTTAACCATTCCGAATATTTCTTTTTACTGCTTTGAATTTTCCAATATTTACACTTTTCTCAAATTGTCTCTCTCCCACTGGTGAGCATGTTTCGTATCTTGCTTATTTATAAGCAGACATCGGAGCCCGTACACCTTTAAAGGGATATGAAGTTTACGAGTCTCACAGTATATAACTGCTGACGTCAGTCCCGGGGACAACACGCAGGTAGATCTGCCTTTCAGGGAATTCAATGTGTTGGACATATTGTGTTAATAGCATTACTTTCACAACAATTATTGGACAATCTCCATTTTATAAATCAAAAGTTTTGGGTATTATCAACAACCACTAAACAGACTGAATAATGTACTTTCAAGCTGTCTAAAAGCAGGCGAAGAGGTTTCTGCAAAAATTAACAATATACAGAATGCACCACCTACCAAACGAGCAAAAAATGAATTGTCCAGTATTCAACACAAAAATACTGGATTTACAATGCTGCGTCATATAAGAAAGAAATTAAGTCTCTGACAAACAAATGAAAATGATTTGTACTACTCATATCCACCATTAACGTCATGTGACACTGAACGAACTTTCTCCCAATAATTTTATATTGTTTCAGTGAGAAACGCAGAAAATTCACTTTCGACAATTAAGGAATGAACATGATCGTTCACTGTAATTCCCGCATCGAAAGCAATGAGAAGGATGTCATGTTGTAACGTAGCTTACACTTTGTATCCGTACCGGACTGTACACACAGCGCTTCGGTATACTTGTTGACACAGACGATTCTTGATGTCGCGCCAGACCTTGTATAGTACCTGTGCATGTACAATGATTGCTAAGGTGTACGGGATCCGACGTCTGTTTATAAGTAACCAATGCAACAATGCATGCATTCTGGAAGTGCCGGCAAAATAAGGAACTTTTCATTCGTTAAAGTTGCCTCATTATAGAATAGATAAACATTTCTGGAAGTATGCTACTTTCTCTCGAAATCCTTTTAAGTGCATTGAAATGCCTTTTGGAGTTGTAATATTAGTTGGAGTAGGTAATATTCTGCGACATGCTTCACACCAAACTTGTAGTTATTCGCCCCCTATTCTAACTACAACTAATTAAAAGATTAGATATGTTAGAGATCGGCGCAAAGAAAGTTTTCACTGCAAAAAGCTCAAAATAGGCAGTGTAAGTATAAATATTGAAGAAGCTGAAATTATTTACATATATGCCACATAAAATAATCATTTATATGATAGATCAATATGGAAATATTAAATAGTAAACCTTCGCCAGTAATTCTTTAAATTTGCACTCTTCGGTTGCTCCGCATTATTTATGCAAATCATAAAATTTCGTTTTAGCTCCGACGATGGTCTATAATTTTTATTGAGTTTGTTAGTTTGTTTTTGCAATTTACGTCCTCCAACGTTGTCATGTCGGCCGATGAATGGAATGGGTGAAATGATGCTCAAATGAGCCCAGGGTCCAGAGAGCTTAGTTACCTGACATTCGCCTTTAAGGATAAGGGAAAACCCCCGAAAAGGCCTTATCCAGGTTACTCACCCTGACCGACATTCGAACTCAGGACCTCTTGAACGAGAAGCAGACACTCTACCGTCTACGTTACCGAGGCGGGCACTGAGTTTTATGTATTAAAGGCTAACATGCGATTGTTGCATTTCCATTTAAATAAGTCTAGTCTTTTTGGGTCACTATTTTGTTTTCAACAGAATGAGAAGTAGAAGAAATAATAAAGTCATGATATAATTAATGAATAAATCTACCATTGTCTGAATGATAGGGTTTGAAGAGTGTGCACTTCGATCTATGGAAGTTCTTTTGTGTCAACGCCATTGACGGGACGTCCCAAAAAAGGTAGGCGTTAAAGGGGAGGACACAAAAGGAATTAGACCTGAGGAGAGACGACAGCAGAGGGTAGGGTGCCCTACAGCAGATTATGGCACGAGCAGGCGGCCCGCCTACACCCTACGGTCACAGACATACCCTAGGGGCTTGGAGACCGGGAATCTTCTCCGATTCTGAGCGCAAGGATTTACAGAGAACAAATGCCTTCCTACTCGGATTTTAAGAAATTACGGTAGGCCAAAGCATGATAAATGTTGAAGATGATAATAATAATAATAATAATAATAATAATAATAATAATAATAATAATAATAATAATAATAATAATAATAATAATAATAATAATAATAATAATAATAATAATAATAATAATAATAATAATAATAATAATAATAATAATAATAATAATAATAATAATAATAATAATAATAATAATAATAATAATAATAATAATAATAATAATAATAATAATAATAATAATAATAATAATAATAATAATAATAATAATAATAATAATAATAATAATAATAATAATAATAATAATAATAATAATAATAATAATAATAATAATAATAATAGTAATAATAGTAATAATAATAATAATAGTAATAATAGTAATAATAGTAATAATAGTAATAATAGTAATAGTAGTAATAATAGTAATAGTAGTAATAATAGTAATAGTAGTAATAATAGTAATAGTAGTAATAATAGTAATAGTAGTAATAATAGTAATAGTAGTAATAATAGTAATAGTAGTAATAATAGTAATAGTAGTAATAATAGTAATAGTAGTAATAATAGTAATAGTAGTAATAATAGTAATAGTAGTAATAATAGTAATAGTAGTAATAATAGTAATAGTAGTAATAATAGTAATAGTAGTAATAATAGTAATAGTAGTAATAATAGTAATAGTAGTAATAATAGTAATAGTAGTAATAATAGTAATAGTAGTAATAATAGTAATAGTAGTAATAATAGTAATAGTAGTAATAATAGTAATAGTAGTAATAATAGTAATAGTAGTAATAATAGTAATAGTAATAATAATAGTAATAGTAATAATAATAATAATAGTAATAATAATAATAATAGTAATAATAATAATAATAGTAATAATAATAATAATAATAATAATAATAATAATAATAATAATAATAATAATAATAATAATAATAATAATAATAATAATAATAATAATAATAATAATAATAATAATAATAATAATAATAATAATAATAATAATAATAATAATAATAATAATAATAATAATAATAATAATAATAATAATAATAATAATAATAATAATAATAATAATAATAATAATAATAATAATAATAATAATAATAATAATAATAATAATAATAATAATAATAATAATAATAATAATAATAATAATAATAATAATAATAATAATAATAATAATAATAATAATAATAATAATAATAATAATAATAATAATAATAATAATAATAATAATAATAATAATAATAATAATAATAATAATAATAATAATAATAATAATAATAATAATAATAATAATAATAATAATAATAATAATAATAATAATAATAATAATAATAATAATAATAATAATAATAATAATACAGACATAAAGGCGCGTACCATAAACTTATGGAATTATGGGCACTATGAAGTTAGTATACTTTACCCCTATATATATGCGAAGACTAAAATTTCTAAATATATCTTTAAAACAGGCAAATGCCGAGCTGTAGTTGCAACGATAAGATTACGCCAGACCACTTATATAATTTAGAGAAGGAGCGGTTGCATTGAACAAAATTATGTTTATGGGCCACAGCAACTTAAGCATACAACGGATGTTTGTATTTTTGCTGCCAGAATGTTCTCTGTTTTAGTAAACCAGTAAAGTAATCTTTCAGGTGAGGTCAATTAGAACGGGGCAAAAGGACACAGTTGTGGTATCTCAATGTTATGTACTTCACAGTTGCATATTTACGGTGTTTACTTAGCTCGGCAGCTAGCGAAGCCTGCCGATATGCGAGGTGTGCTAAACTCAGCTTCTATTTATTTATCCCTGCAGAAGAGGGTGTTTATTGTCTGGCCGCTTTGTTACGAAAAGGTAGGGTAACCTTGTCTTTCTCCCCTGAACAAAAGGTGGCACAGGGAAACTTCCTGCTTGAAGGCGGTGAAAATGATCCTCAAAGTTGTCCTCGTGAAAGTAAACACATTTAACTAGAGTACTTTAAAGAATCCTTTTTAAGTTAACTTATGAAGAGATATGAATCAGTTAATGTTCCAAACTATGCATTCGGCTGCCTCGTCCTCTTTTTTCTCCTCTTTCATCGGATTATCCTCCTGTTCGACATTCTCATGGACCAGACAATGCTTTGGCACCTGCAAGCATAGATATTAAGTGAGCGGCTATGGTCCAATGTTATCTGGAGGTCAACGCTGGGCAGTGGAAAGGTAAACAGAGATAAATAGCGCTACCGCCAGGTGCTCAGAACCTCCTGTAGCTTCCCGTTTCTGAACGTTCTGGAACCCTGGACATTTCTAACGGCTATATAAGGGGAGCGCTCTCACCAGATAGTAATAGAGTAAGTGATGATAGAAGTAATTTATGGAGTGCGTTTCTGGTGCACCAGGAAGTGCAGTTCTGCATGTGATGAATGTGTACGCAACTGTAGGAGAGATAGAAGTGTATGTTGGAATCTGTGGCAAGTGAACCGCCCTTAAGAAGATGCGAAGAAAGTGAAGTAACACGAAAAATTGAAGCAGTGCGCATTAATGAAATGCCTGTGAAGAAGGTGAATTTGAAGTAAAAATTGAAAGTAAATCAAATTATTAAGTGAGTGGCCCAACAGTTGAAAACTGAAAATGCTGCAATATCCAGCATGGATGATCAGCCCAATGCCTGGTATGGCGGTGAAGAAACTGCAGATCAACTGTAGTGATAAAAGGGATAACACAAGAATTCGCAGATCATCAGCATTCACCAAGTGAGTAAGGAAAACTGCAAAATAATCTTCGGTTAGTTTGTTTGGCATTGGAGGTTTGAGTCCGGTATCTCCCTAATGCGAGGTGCGCCCATTCTTGCGGTGCCACCTCGCTCAGCGCATTCGACTTCCAAATAGCTCTAATCGTTTTTGAAAAAGCACAATTAGGCTGCAACATTCCTTGAGTTTTCGTACGCAGATTGGAAATGGTTAATTTTTACCTTCCTGATCACGACTTATTTTTATTAAAATGTGTTTACAAATCACTTATTCTATGGTTTTCAATGCTGTTGATTATGATGATGATCATCGTCAAGGGTGTCTGAATTCCGTCTGTAGTGAGCCCAACTAAACTGAGAGGTGATTATGTTATAAATAATATTATAAAACTCCACTGTAGTCACTTTGCGCCAGTTGTTTGGGCAATACTGCTCTAATGCCCGATTTCACCAACAGATGTTAAAACTTAACACGAGTTTAGCAATAGTTAAAACAAAAATTGCATTTCACCAACAAGTGTTAGCATAACACTCGTATTAAATCTCTTGTTAAACTAACAAGCAAAATTTCTGATGTTAAGTCCTGCTATATTTAAGACCGTCTAAATAGCATTCGTAATGAGTACGGCCTATGAGAAGAAATTATTTTGAAGAGCTATCAGAAGAAAATTTTGTACAGAGGTATAGACTGTCGAAACATGTTGCTATGAAGGTTACTGCGGAAGTACAAGAGAGGTTAGAACATGCATCTAAAGGAATATGCCGATCTCGCCATTGCCTCAAATATTAATAACTTTGCTATTTTATAATTCACTAAACTATGTGGATAATACCTCTCATCTTGAAACGTTCAAGTCACTCGTCCTTCTTTGCACATCGTTTTAAGTTTAAGTAATACTGACGAAGTTGTTTGGTGCTTGTAGTAGTGACACATGCATTTGAATTAAATTCGTTTCCAATATTTTCCCATTGACATCTTTCTCCTTTACATTCAGCGCATCCGTCCTCTTATTTTCCACGATACCCTTACACTTCGTCCCGAACTCAACTAACAATTCTTTCTCCATCGATGAGAAATTTGTCTCACGGCTTTATTTATGATTTTGTTCATCCGCCATTTTTCAGCTTGTGCAAACGAAACTGAAAACAAAAGCGCATTGTAGTACGTTCAGAGAATAATACGACAAATCCATAGCCTTTTATAGGTGTGATATTTACAAGTTTCTTGGCGTTAACACAGGTTTGTTAACATTTTCAGAAAACAGGTTGGTGAAATGCAAGAAATTTAACATTAGTGTTAGCGCTGTGACAATTGTTACGTTACATTTGCTAACGTCAATTATAACATATGTTGGTGATATCAGGCATAAGCGTACCCTTTGCAATTGTAAACTCTTTTTAGCGTTCTGTTATCAAAAATAATTATTTATGTTATAAGTGGTGAAATTAGGATTTTATTTTACGAATATGGTGCTCCCTATTAGACTATAATCCGAATGTAGCAGTTCTATGAGTATAATAATGAAATCATTTTAATATAAACGGCATACACTGGTATTAGAGAGCTCAGAAATTGGTAAAATAACAATAAATAACCCGAATGTTTCAAAGACTACGTGCAAGTATTGCGGCTTCACTGTGACCAGTCCACTCAAAGTCCTGCCCAAATATCTGTCACTTTTATTCCATCTGATACTTTCTTCAGTTCGCCTACCTGATGCTGCACTATACTTTCCTCACAGCATGTCCATTGAGAGAAATCTGAAGCCAACACAATGCGGGTAAAAAGTGACCCTGAGTGGACTGGTAAAAATGAAAAATGTAAAGGGTGGATATGGCGAGATAAACAACTCTGCCGCGAGGACGTAGGTATTTGAATGTTTTGTTTCGCTATCTTCCTTAGGAATATATGGTACATGTAATAACCCTTTTTACCGAGCGGGTTGGCTAAGGCGGTTTCGTTTGTGGCCCGCATTCGGGAGGCCTAGTTTCGATATCCGACGCCGACCTACCTGACCCATGGGGTTTTTAGGGGTTTTCCCGGGTCACTAGGCGAATGCTGGGTAGGTTAATTACATCACCCGAATTTCCTGACATCCATTTCGCCATTATCATTTCACATCTTCTCTCATCTGGTGGACCCTTTCAGGGTAAGAAGTGTTGGCGGGTGCCTCGGTGGTACGTGACAGGATGATTTGCTCTGAGAAAAACTGCTTCCCCCCTCCGAAAAGTCGGTTAGCGGTCTACGGACCTGCTCCTGGGACGTCTGTTGTGACCGTTTTCGTAACGCCGTAGAGGGGCATGTCTGTTGCCCTGGCCTGCCAGAGGAGTCCTCTATTTAAGTAAAATATAGGGACCCTGCCCTCTGTACTGTCGTGACTCTGTGGGTCGGCCACCCTCTGTCTCCTCTCGCCTCATCCTTCCTTCCGGAAGTGCCCCACTAGCCCCACTAGGAGGTATTGGTACAATGGATCACGACTGATCTCCATGCCAAATCCCCTCCGTCGTAAATCCTAATACATGGTCTGAATTTATTTTTAGTAGAAAATCCAATGTTACTCCTTAGAAAGCTTTCAAATTTTCATCCCGCACTTGCAGGAGGGTTAAACCGTATTTATACCTGCTACTGTTTTAACAAATATTCAGATCGTAGATCAAAGAACGTACAACACTAGAAACCAAGAAACAAGCTAAACTGGTCAACGCATTGCCATAAATTGAAGAATGAATTGTGAGCAGATAATGCGACCTCCGCGAGAAATTAATCATTTAGAAAACTTAACGAAGTGTAGGAGCTATTTATTTAACACGTACAAATACAAAGCGCAATAACTGTATGATTGGACTTAAAACCAAATCTGGTAACCATTTACTGGCACAAACAAAGTACGGCACTAATCTGATAAAGGGCAACTTTTAGTTTATGTGTTGTAAGAAGAAGTTTTAGTCGTCTGGTGTATATAACGCAACGGTTCTGTGGTAAAAAAAATGAAATCAACACTTTTTACTCAAACAGAAAACATGAATGTTGTACGGCTTCTTTGTCCGAAGTTAAACGGGTTGTAAGAAGAGTTAAGTTCTAGCGATTGTGAAGAATCCGTATAACTCAGCTTGAGCGAGCGTTAAATACTTTTACAACAAATTCCTTCAGAAGGTGATGATGGTCTTGAATATTCCAAAGACACAACTTTTCTGTGAAGTTATACTAATACGTGAGTTACTCTATCAAAATTGGTAAATTATTTTAATTTCGACTTTCAATTTGATTGTTTATGATAAAATGATTTGTTCTGTAAGATATCTGTTTCATTCAGACTTCAAGTTAATCGAATGGTTTTCTCAATGAAAAAGCTAAATTATTCTCACCTAATTACACGTTTTCACACCGTTTCTTCATTACGTCTCATGAGCAGGCAAATTACAAATACGAGTTGGCTTACTGCTCGACACATCATTGACCTGGAAAACCTTTATCGAACGTAAGACTGTAGTACCTTGAGGCGGTACTTGCCCGTTAAGTACCTCGTTGAGCCCACCCGGCACTCAACACCTCATATGATAGGATATGTGACGGGTGAGGGCTACGGATGGGAGGCTTACAACAGGTCGGGGTTTTCTCAGTGTAGGTCTACATGATTCTCTCTTTTGTATTTCAGGGAGTGGGTGCGTCCTGACAGTGTATGGGTATTATCACAAAGAAGACACCACGACCATTGAATGTAAAGTTTATTTATACAAGTCGCCCTCTCCACTCGTCACTGCTATGTAGATGTTATTCGCACATTAGGTACGAGATTTAGGATTGGCACGTTGCTGTGCGCGTGACATGGCGGCTAGTTTGAATCACAGCCGCGAGTGAACTCGTAAATATCTAGCGCGTGCCGAGTGATGTATGTAGCTGTGTACGCATTGTCTTTTCTGGACGTCGAGAGCATTACTTCGCGCAATAGAGTATTTCCGGAGGGTTATACAACTGAGTTTGGTAAAATCTCGATGACATCACTCGCTAACACAGAGTGCTTGATAACCACCTAATATGTGTGTTGCTCCGTCCATTCGCGAACACGGACTTGGATGAACTTTCCATAGTTGTTGCCCCCTTCACTCGCCACTACGGAGTGTTTTTCCTAGCAAACATCAAACGTTGCTATTGAACAAATTTCCCCTTCCTTTCGCCGAATTTTGGACATTTTAGAGGTCACGCGACCTGTTTCTCGTTCCTTATAGGTTGTGTTTCATCCCTACTCTTAAATTTCATCGCAATTTCTGGTTTCTGAGGCATGTATTCCACTCAACTTTCATTTCCCCACTCAACTTTCATTTCCCCACGGTCTCGGTAATTAATGCAGAAGCACGTTTGAAAATGGGTTTCTTAAATCCCCGGTGTCTATTCTCTCATCACGTATCATGTGCAGACCAATGCAGGCGACTCGCTGTCGCTTGGGTCTACCCCTCGGGCGATTCTCGAACAATGCCACCTTTGTCGGCTCAACACAAGGAAAATTCCTGTGACGGTAAGTGTTGATTTTCCCGGCTCTCTTATCACGTTGGGTTCACGTGCTTGCAGTAAAACATATAAATTGGGACTGCCTGTTTAGTTTATGCATCTGTATATTTAATCATTATCCTCTATATTTGTTATAACTTAGCTTAATTCATAGTGTGGTATCTATCCGCCCTTAATTATGCATTTAATATGACTTTCGCGGCTATTGTGCCAAAGTTATTCCTAACAGGGAGGGTATCAACCTGGTGCCTTCCGAATCACTTAATTATATCCGTAAATGAATAAACGCTGTTTATTTGGACTGGAATTTTCTTTCTATAAATCTTTAGTTCCACATCTTCTTGCATATGCATCTCCTGTATGGAGTGCAGCAAATAAAATGCATCTTCATAGAATTAAAATTATCAAAATCGATTTCTTAGAACTGCAGCAAATGCTCCATTGTTCGTAAAAAACCATCAAGATGTACTAAACATTCTACCTATCAAGTAATGCATGAAACATTTAATGATTTCAAATATTATTGGAGGAATTTGCACTAGTACTGATTTCAGTGCCTCATGGCAATACTTCTGGTGAATGATTTTACTTTTATCTGTTGTGGGTTATATGAAAACTAAAACTGGAAATTTAGAATCATACCAGAGCGCATTCTGTCATTCCAGTTTGTGAAAGAAGTGGTGCGCCGGAAACTTCCAAATTAATGAGATGATAAACTGTATGGAAAGAAGTTTTTGTGCCGCTATAGCAGGTTAGAGTGACAATGATGGACCTTCGGATGCGTTGATCGAGAGACACATGTGCAAATCTTGACTGTCATCATCTATATATATTGTAAGTACTATAAAAATGAGCATTGTTGTCTTTAGTGTTACTTTAGTATTATTAAATACCCTTGGATGTAGGATAATATTGAGCGTAATCTGAGTGGCTGGTACGAAGCTTACATTTAAAGGTTGGCAACCCTGTAGCCATTCTGGATGACGTGTCTCTATGTGGAATAGTCAATTCTTGTTCCTGTCTGTGGAACATCCATATTTTTGGCAGTATTTGAATGAGAAAATAATTTTGCCAGCTTTTATACTGGCTCTTCTTTTGCAAATAAAATACTGCTACTCTGGTCATTAGCTTAGAATTTGGAAGGTAGCAGAACCGTGCATACAAGGAATGGCGCGTAAACCAGCTAAAGATTTCTTTAAATATCCTGTTTTACATACGTTGTTGTTGATGTTTCTCAGGAGTGCTAATGTACTTGAGTATTTTTATTTAATATATTACCGCTAGTTCTTGGGTTTCTTTACTGAAATTAGCGTATAGCATTTGGGTAGGCGCAATAAAAATTAAAGGAGTGGTGCAGAACGCCTCGTAATAGAGAACATTAAAATGACTTTCGCGTCTCAGGCAAAACTTGCGATTGCTTACGGACGAACTCCTGATTGTGTTGCAGATCGGATTAGCATTTTATATTGTGAAGTGGCATTAAGCTAGCTATTTATTAGAATAAACCTGGTAGTCATTTAAGATGCTGAATAAAATAGATTCAGTGTCGAGAATAACAGCTGTTTGTGTCCAGTATGCCTGGGTCAGTGCACTCGACTGACGGCCGGCTACGCATAATCCGGTTATCCGAACCCCTCTGTGTGGGACTATGTGAGGCTACTACTTCTGATACCCACAGGAACTCAATTATGTCCGATGACTCGTTACCAGAGGGTGGAATGTATGAACGTGTGAACATTATTACATCTAAAATGTGTTGATCACATTCTGATGCTTCTTCCTGTACAATACTGAAAACCGAGGTATGCTAACAGTGCAAGGAATGATGGTTAGCATATTATCCTCAAAACCCAGAGGTACCGGGTTCAAATACTGTCTATGTAATCACTAATAGAAAGCGAAGGAAGACTTTGTTACACTTCGATTACTCTCTGATTTAGGATTTGTCCTTACGCTACATTGTTGTGTTTGTGTTACGATGATTGCATAACTATCAGGTCTACGTCGAACTGAGCGTAGAATCATTTATTGTCCTTTACTATTTAAACTTCTGCTGAATACCTAGATTTTCGTTTTAAAAGCTTGTCATCTCACAGCCTTTTCACCCCCACGGAAATTCGGCACATACTTTCAATATCATTTCACTGAATATCTCTATCCCCATCACCTTCCACTGTGAAAGTTGGTCGTCCCTGGAATCCATTGCCACAGGATGTCAAGGACTGCAAACTTTAAATGCTTTCCGTCACCAACTGAACATTTTAGTTGAAAATGATTGCTAATAGAGGCTTTTTCCTCTTTTTCGTTATAGGTATATACTGTCGAGGCGAATAGCACAGAAATTTCGGTGCCGAGTGATAAGCGCGGCTTGACTACACAAAGAGCCTGCAGATAAAAATAACAGGCGGACAGTGCTTGCATAAGCAAATAAACATAGCCCTTGAGATAAGTGACTTACCAGCCGAGATAGGGTTTCACATAAGGAAGGTTCTAGTGATATCTCGATTGACAGAGAATAGTTGTTTTTCTTATTTGCTCCAGAGTCTCTCGAATTTATCAATGAGGTATTTAAGAGAGCGACGACTCGTTAAGAGTCAGTCGTGAGTAGTAAACAGTTGTAAAGACATGTAACAAGAGTGTTGTAAACAGTGTAAGTTGAGTAAGCTGTTTGTTATTGTCATCGACCTTGGTGTTGTAGATTGTGTTATGTGATGTAATTCTGCTGCTACGCAGTGTGTTTCTACACCAATAAAGAACATTTAGAATTTCGGCAAATTGGACTTTTAATTCTACGCACCCACAAAGTTACAATAGACATATAATTCTAAGATATTTATTATTTTTTACTTACTTTCTCTAAATTTCGAATTAAGTTAAGATTATGGATCCTTGAATGTAATTTATTTGTATCATCATTTTCTTCAGAATGTTGCATTCAGGGCTGTTTATACAACTTAGCGGAAAAGAGGCTGCTTGGCCTGATACTTTTTTTTCTTTGTAATTTACGTCCTCCACCGTTAATATCGGACGATGAATGGAATGGGTGAAATGATGCTAAAATGAGCCCAGGGTCCATAGAGCTTAGAGTTACCCGACATTCGCCTTGCAGGATAAGGGAAAACTCCAGGAAAAACCTTATCCAGGTAACTCACCCTGACCGAGATTGGAACTCGGGACCTCTTGAACGTGAGGCAGACACTAACACCACGCTATCGAGGCGCGCTCCTGAGATCTGCTGCAATAAATAAATAACACGTAAATTTTCTAAACTGTCTATGTAAGTATGAGAGTGTGAATGTGTGTGGGTGTATTTAAGAGCACCCCAATAACAAAATGAAACTATAACTTGCCTAAAACTTCAAAGATCCTGTTGTAAATGTATGGGAGCGAGAAAGAGAAAGAGATACCTTAAATATATATTTTTGGGCTGCTATTGGTGATGGATGTTTAAAGGATTTTTATCTCCGTTTCTCCTTCTCTCCTATATTTACAATAGAATCGCTCCAGTTTGGACAGATTATTCTTAGAACCGTCTTTGTCAGTCATCACTGCTTCTTTTGGTGATAATGCGCGCAGGCGCACATGTGGACACGGCATCCTGCAACAGGAAAAGCACTTCATGACCACCGCATTTCACACACACACACACACGCGCGCGCGCGCGCGCATTCCCACTCAGCACATGATACCTAATATAGAAAGCTAAATGTCCTTTATATCCTTGCATCTTATTGGATATATTAAATAGAAACATTCAAAAATAATTCATTTTTGCATTTTGTATTTGCAACATGCTCATCCACATTAAATGCTTGTCTAAATCTCTACCCATACGTCGTGAACTTCCCAGCTTGCACTGTTTGTTCTGGTGAATCTGAGATTCCCGTAAATGACTTAATTATTTCCTCGTAGCTAACTTTGCTGCCTGATTCGTCCACTTGTTCAGTATAGTCACATTTAGCTACGTGCTTTCCTAGGTCAGGTTGTTTTTATTTGTGCCATAGTTAGCCTCGGTATATAATAACTGGGATAGTGTCCAATTTACACCGCAGGAGACACAGGAACTGCAAATACTGTAATCTCTTTAGTCGGTTTGCCATTTTATCTGCGGCAGAAGTACCAGAGTGATGTGTGTTTGATTTCAAGCCGATTAAACCGCATTGTGAAAAACTCGATTAATAATGCAGCTATCTGTTGCCGAATTACATATCTGAGGGCAACCTGTTTCCAACAAGTACACGAGATGATTCTCTCCTCTTGAAAACCATTTGGGGGAGATAATTGCATAATGCATTTGAAAAATTGCAATATTTTCTCAATGTTATAGACTGCAGATAAATAATGACAATAGTCAGCGCTCTAGCTTGCAGAACATTAGCTAAGCTTTGAAAACAATTTACACTCCTATTCTTTCTGTATTTCCTTCTCTTATAATTTATTGTTCCTGGCAATAACCTGCACAAATTACTGAAGTATCGCTTGAGAAATGGACTGATCCTAAAATACCTTTAGAATATTTCATAATATACAGACATTTAATTCCTAATGGAATAACATTCCAATATTAGCAGCTTTTATGTCATATATATTTAATTCAATATTACTGCGGTGGTTATTTTCGTAACAAATTGCAAAATCCATGCGACTATGGTCGAATGTAACCTCGACATCGCCTTCCACGTCTGCCATCACACCGCTTATTTTATATTGGCCATCGCCGTCATGCAGTCTGGGCATAACTGACTGCAGTCGCTGGGACACAGTGTGGAATGAATGGCAAGACAATTTCGTATCGCTTTAATAAGCATGGCTGTTAGAATCGCTTGCATTAAGGTGTATCCCTGTAACAGGGATATAAAAACTGATTTAGAAATTAGAGTAAGAGGGGGATTTGTAGCAAAATAATTTGGGTCTTTAAGTTCTAAATTTTGGTAACTGCGAGGCACCAAATAAGGAAATGGAGAACCCCACCCACTTTTAGGATATTTATAGAATCAACTTCTGGAAATCAAATATATAATATTTCTGGAAATTTTGGTATCAGAAATGAAGAAACAATTTTCTCCCATGGGTATTCCTCTGCTAGAAAAAGAAGAAGAAAACGCCAATAAATGAACTTTTCACTCGTCGCTGCCCATATAATGGTCTATATTTCTATTCGTGTTTAAAATATAAGTCTGGGCAAGCTTTTGAACTTTACTTATGTAATAACTTGATTGGCATAGGTGTCTGAAAATGGGGTAGAATATACGGAAAATATTTTATTCCCTTGCTCTGCGCTGTAGTGGAGCGGCTACATCAATAAGTTCCAGTTCAGTGCGTCCGGGTTATTCTCACTCGTTGGGGTGCAGACCTTAAGCCCAACTCAGCACCATGGAGAAATTGAGGAGCCGCAATAAGCTGCCAACTTGTCCACAAAAGTCAAAATTTCCACTGGAGGATGCGTTATGCAGGAGGTATCACCTACCCGTATCGGTTGGGTGCTCAGCCTTCTCTGGCGGTAGCGTAGATGGTAGCATGTCTGCCTCACGTTCAAGAGGTCCCGAGTTCGAATCTCGGTCAGGGTGAGTTACCTGGATAAGGTTTTTTCGGGGTTTTCCCTTACACTTCAAGACGAATGTCGGGTAGCTCTAAGCTGCATGGACCCTGGACTCATTTGAGCATCATTTCACCCAGTTCATTCACCGTCCGATATGACAACGTTGGAGGACGTAAGTTACACACACACCCTTCTCTGTCGAGCGTAAGAGGGTGGGAGGTTAACAGTAGGGATGCTAGTAATCGGCCCCAAATTGAGCTTAGCTCCAGGGTATCATTAGTTGATTGTTACTACTACTACTACTACTACTACTACTACTACTACTACTACTACTACTAGTACTACTACTACTACTACTACTAATAATAATAATAATAATAATAATAATAATAATAATAATAATAATAATAATAATAATAATAATAATAATATCGTATGGTTCCTTTCTACCTCTGATGACAATGAAGCTGATTTTTCCTGTAAAAGGTGCATAAAGTATGCTCGCACACCTAAACCCTGAACATGCTGTCTTTAATTACAGCATATATATATATATATATATGCGTTATATTTGGTAAGGGGAACAGCTGTTGATAATCGTTATGAAATGAATTCATTTCTTTAAATTTTCTTCCCGAGCCCAAACAATGAACTTGTAGGAACAGAGACAAATTAAATTTAAAAAATAAAACAATAACATAAAACCTCGCTTTTAAGATTCCAAACACCTGAGTTTGATGCTCCGGCAATTATGGAGCTGAGTGTTGAAATTTCAATATGAAACGTAAAATGTAATGTTTTAAAAATCTGGTGTATTACACTTGAATGTCTTTAGCTATTCTTGTACAAACATTTTTGAAAAAAAAAAAAAAACGCTTATTCTTCTATCCATTTCGTGTTAAACGTGATAAACTTTTGCAGAAATTGCCTTATTCATAATTTTCTTGTTGATGCAAGGGGGAAATGGGAGTACAGTAGGCTTTAAGCAATAGTAAAATATTTTATGAGCTGGTCGTTGTGGTATAGCTTTGACATCCCCATCTCTTTGCGTTTCCAGGACATAAAAAGACGAATAAGCGTTCGCCATTTGGGAAAAGTGTAAGTATTGGAGAGTTAAAAAAAATAATAAATGGGAAGAGGCCGCGCCATGTCTCAGTGGTTAGACCACTTGGCTCTCATCTAGGCGGCCCGGGTTCGATCCCAGGCGACCGCAAAGTGGGATTAGTGGTGGACAACATGGCGCTGGAGTGGGTTTCCTCCAGGTCCTCCGGTTTCCCCCACCATTATTCCACCAATTGCTCCATCAATCATTCTTCTCAGGCGTTGGGCCGACCCCTCATCCCTGATTTCATCTCTCAGGTCAGGTGCTTCGGCTCCCTCGCTATGAGGGAACCCAAGCGATTCCTAACGACAGCATCGACGAGAAAGTTAGGAAAAAAGTAAATAGGAAGGAATTTCATGGACTTGGCTCATTCCACACAAGAAGAAAGAAAACGGAGTGTCGTAGATAATTTTTTTTAACGTAATCCTCATTTCTTGTAATAAGATTTTCTTAACCACTTATATAAGAGACATGAGGAACTAAAAGGACATATGAGTTCATTTCAAGATAAATTCGAGATATAGGTATATTTCATTTGGCATAAATATATCTTAAACCTATTGTATTTTAATCGGAATAGTTAGAACTATTTTTGATAAAATCAATATCGTCGAAACATTTTCCATGGTAAGTGTAGTATGAGATGAGAGATTTTCTAAAAGATTTTTGTGTCGTGTCTTGGAAGATGCTGAAAGAATCAGGTTCAGTATTAGTAGGCTTTTATTTTTGAGTTTTATTACTCGCACACACCACATACAGAGAGAGGGGGAGGGAGAGTGAGGGATATACTATGTTTAAACATTTTTAGTAATATTTTGTAGAACGCACCCAATTGCTTTATTTAAAATTGGCCATTGTGCACTATGAAGCCATTTCGTTCATTCTACATTATTTTCAAACATAAGGTTTTCTATTCCAGATATTTTAAGAATTGTAGGAGATTGAGAATGGCCAAGATACTATATTAAATTGGGACTTGGCGGACTAAATTGTTTGGTAGCCACTGACGAGTGAGAATGCCAATTTGTATGAAAATTCAAAGCTGCCAATGTATGGAAAAAGGGTGGAAATTTCCTGAAAGGCTCTTCTAGTTTTATACCTCTTGTTGTGGACTATAAAATACTATATAACACGAGGTATTAAACGGAGGTTAAGCTTTATGATGGCAGGAAACAGTTTATAAATTAAACGTCTATATTTCTGAACAAAGAAGGTTTCGCTCCAATAACAAATTAAAACAAAAATAAGTTTTTTTTTAGTATAAGAAAAAACCAAGCCTGAAGAAGGTGTGCGAATTAAAATTGCATACAAAAGTGTGCGAAAGAAGAAGAGTACAATATTCGCCTTAATTAACAGAGGGGACTTAACAGCTTCGTTTTTTTTTCGTTCTTTTTTTTTCTGACTTTAGTACTGATGACCAAGAAAAGCTTTATTAACAGACAATCACTTAGCGTGCACATGCATGCACACCATGTTTTATATGCTTGCATGCATCGGGTTGTATTTTTCTCGTGACAGCTTTTTAAACGATCTTAACTCTTGGTAAACTGCTGGTAATAAAGTTTTACGTCCATAAATTACCTGCCTCTGCACTAATAAGTACAGTCAGCCCACAGTTGATCACCTCATAGGGTAGTTATATGAGAAAATGTAAAGCGAACCCGTCGAGAAACTCGCAGGAATGTATTTAGTTGTTCCAGTAGGATTGGACATGGAATCTATGAACGAAAAGGATAATTAAAGTATGTGTTTATAGAAGTGCATCAATAATCTTTGGCTTACTAAACTGTATGAGACAACATGGGTAAAGAAATTAAGAGGCCAAGTGCATTATACATTAGCAATTTATATATACGAGGTCTGTTCAAAGGTATCACTAATTTTGAGTTTTCGAGGGATAGGTAAATTCGATTTTCGATTGTTTTGTGGTGTTACGTTGGTACTCATGTCCCTAAATTATGTTGACAAGCTCGGCCATTTTGAATGTTCAGTTAGTTGCTGATAGTTATTTTTCTTGGACGTGTTTTGGAACGTCTTCGATATTTGCCTATTCCAAAAATTGGAACAAAGAATCTGTATTAAATTTAGTGTGAAAAACAAAATAATATTAAGTGCACGGATGCATTTCGACTGTTGTATGTGGCATATGGCGAAGATATCTTGGACCAAATCAATCGGTGGTACAAAAGGTTCTCAGAGGGTCGAGAAGATATGGAACACGAAGAGCGTCCCGGATGCCCGAGCTCGTCAACAACAAACGAAACCATTGAAGAGGTAAAGAAAATACGATTGACCGTATTATTGACAAATTACTCGTAGTATTGGCCAATCGTTGAATCACCGTTCGAGGGCCTAAAAATATCGATTGGCTCGTGTCATTCGATTTTCACCAATGATGTGGACATGAGACGGGCCGCCGCAAATTTCATACTATAGTTGCTTAATTTCGATCGCAAACATCATCGCATTAACGTTGCTTGGGAGCTGTTGAACTCTGTCCGCGAAGAATAAAGCTCCAGAGGGCCATAACTGGTGACGAACCATGGGTTTGTGGTTATGACGTGGAAACTAGCTCAATCATCCCAATGGATGCTGCCACACTAGCCAAGACCGAGAAAAGCGCGCCAAATTCGGTGGAATGTGAAGGATTTACTTAGAGTTATCTTGGATTGCAGGGGCGTGGTGCATCATAAGTTCTTGCCGCAGGGTATAACGGTCAATAAGGAATATTATCTCAGACTTATGCGCAATTTGCGCGAAGCGATCCGCCAGAAACGCCCGGATTTGTGTAAGGACAAAAATTGGCTTTGCACCATGATAACGTTGCACACATCGTTGCGTCTGCGCGAATTTTTGGCCAGAAACAACCTATGATACCGCACTCACCGTACAACCCAGAGTCAGTTAGGTTGTCCACGGGAATCGAACCCGGGCCACAGACCCCCCTGAACATCCCGCTCGATGCGTCTTACCTAATCTAAAATTCAATTGTAACTGTGTGAAAAATTGAAGTAAAAGGAAGGGAGGCAATGAATGGAATAAGAATATGCAAATATAAACTAGAAATGACAACCAAACGGTTAGAAAGAATGTACGAAGAACTAGTTGAATCCAAAATGTTGCATGCAGTGGAGATCTGGGGGGGGGGGGGGCACTAAGGTAAACAAAACGGTGTACCAAAACTACAGAAGCTTTTGTAAAGAGCTGCTAGGCTTACCAAGATCAACACCTAGGGAAGTAGCTTTAGTAGAATTAGGAAAGACAAGAAGAAATGAAATAATAATGGAAAGAATAATACAATTTTGGTATATATGTTTGGTTAAAGAAGAAGGGGAAATTATGAAATTATGCATGAGACAGCAAAAAAAGATTAGAGAACTCAAATAGTTGGTGGGCAGAGATAGGAGGAATTATGGGGGAAAATAGGAATGGGAGATATATGGAGATTGGAGGAAAGGATTACATGCGATGAGGGTAAATTAGTAAAATGCAGAATAGAAGATATGGAAAGACAGGAAACATGAGGAAGTCTAGAAAATATGAAATCATTACTATTTTACAAGCAAATAAAAAGGAATTGGGGACGAAATTGGGGACGAGAAGATTACTACAATAAGGAAGAGAGAGAGAGAAGGGTTAGCATGGATGAGAATAGGAATAATATTTATAAGAGGGATAAGAGGTAGGGAAAAGGGAATTTGTGAATTGTGTGGGGGGAAAGAAAGCATAGAACACTATGCAACAGAATGCGAGGAGGTTGCAATATGGAGAAAAAAGGTTTGGGAAAAAAAATGGGAAAAAGTAGAGAAGAGGATAGTAGCTATAAAAATGTTAACGGGCAGGGAGGAAAAGTAGGTAAGAAGTATTGGTGAGTTCTTGCAGAAAGTAAAAGAAAAATGAGCCAGAAATGTAAAAAATGTCAGAAAGGAAGAGCAGGGGGAAGAAAGGGACTAATTAAGCAATCAAGGACGTATGGAGGTTAAGAGCTACCTAGCAGAGCAAAGGACCAGGGTGTCATGCAAGCCAAGGTAGCAACAAGGTAACGACAAATACATGTAGCCTAAAGTCAAAATTGTAAATTTTGGAATTGTGTAACATTTGCAAGGTGAAAGGGCGCACTCAAGAATAATTTTCGGCTTTTCAGACAGTAAAATTATAGATCACAAATACTTTAGGGGGTGTAGCAATAACTAATGGCATTTCGCCGCGTCAGACTAGAAATGTCGTTATATTTAGCGTTGATCGTTAAGCTACTGAACCTGTCGTTAACACAGGACTGAAAATCGCCAAGCTAGCATCATTGCTTGCGAGCACGATAGTTCACATATCAGGAGGTTTCACACACAGTTGCTGTTTAGATACGATTTGACTGGAAAATGGTTAGGGGCGCACAGGTCTTCGCCATGTTTTCCCCCACCCCAAGCACTGCAGAACATTCACGAACACAGCAGCGCACAAGACTATTGCTTCTCTCTTATCCACTTGTAAACGAGGTACTGGTATACTAAATAAATAAAATAAATAAATAAAGCTCTACAATACCATCCCCTGGCAACTAATTTCTTAAGCCAGGGTATAAATATTCTAAACTTTTACATTTATTTAACTTTATATAATTTCTACAAAATATTTGTACAGCTAATATTAAAAATCACAATAAAACAATAAAATAAATATACAATAATAATAATAATAATAATAATAATAATAATAATAATAATAATAATAATAATAATAATAATAATAATAATAATAATAATAATAATAATAATAATAATAATAATAATAATAATAATAATAATAATAATAATAATAATAATAATAATAATAATAATAATAATAATAATAATAATAGTAATACCTTAAAAACAAGTACTTTAATTTTTCAGTCTAGCTCTACCTTTTCACAGTGCAACTTACACACGGCTAGTGTGAAAGAACAATTTATTTCCATTAATTGTACTTAATACTGGCCCGAACTATAAAGCCCGGGCCTTAAAGTACTTACAGCATAGTAAGTCGCCATTAAGGTAGTTGTCTCATGTGTTTATAAGAACTCCTAAGTGGTTTACCTGGAGAAATACGAGTCAGTTGGAGAATTTAATGTCATGTTGGCACGTTGGCCATAGTAGCTCAAATGGTTAGAGCGGCTGGACGGACACCAGAAAATTCGTGGTTCAAATCCCAGCTATGGCATTGAATTTTTCAGTTTGGCTCTACCCTCTGATAGTGCGTCCTACACACGGCTAGTGTGAAAGAACAATTAATTTCCTTTACTGTCAATTTATCGATTAACGCTTTACTGGGACAATTTGATGAGTCAAGCTGTTGTTTAATTGTCCATTCCTTCACTAAATTCGATTTTATAAAATATATCCTTATTACGTTCTTCGTAATTCTCACAATTAATCCTCATACTCGCATCCATCAGTTGATTCTAAAATAGGTAGGAAACAGGGAAAAGTTTCTGTGTGCTTGTAAAACGAGCCTTTAAGTAAATGCTGGGAAGAGAAATGGAGATAAGAACCTGTACAGAAATAGGGGTTCTCGGAAGACACAAAATAGTGATACAAAAATGGTAGAGAACATTTAAATAGGTACGAAGAAACTGAAAATGTAGCAAGCCCGACTAAAATGAAAGTAGGAGTCAATAAGACATAAAAGGTAATAGTAGATAGATATCCAAAGAGTAAAATATGTTCACAGAGCTTTTATGAGTAATTAATAAAAGTAATATCATCTGTGACTGAGATATTGTATTCATTGGCTGTAGGCGAGATGAAAGAAAAATAAAATTTCTATTGATGTTAAGTGTAGAAATGAGTGGAACTGCTATTTAACTTTTGTTTCTCTAGCACCAAGTTTAGTAACATATATTATAACTGGATACGATTTTTTACATCTATGGTGATTCACTGTGAGTTTCGAAAATAGATTTTTGAAATTAGAGCATAACGAAGGAAATCAATAAAGTCATTCTATCCTCAATGAAGATACAATGTAAGAGCAAGTAGCAAGAGAATAAAAAGGAAAGATTTAAAAATAGGGGACATGCGTTTCTGTGGGATACGTGAATTACAGATGGAAGTATGAAGCTACAAAATAAATGTAGAAGGATGCGATGTTTTAAGTAGGGAGAAAATATAACACGATGAGGAAATGAATAGTTGATACTTTGTAAGAGAAAATCTTAGGGGAAAAACTAGAGCAGCCCCCTTCCCCCCCCCCCTCCAAAGGTTGCTTTGTAAATTTTAATTATCAGGAGACGAATAGATTCTATGATGCAGAAAACAGTGAAGATCTAGAAAATCTTCTTCGAGAGAAAGGAAATCAAGGAGCTTATGTAAACACAGGGAGAATAATTATTTCGAATTGTGATGAAGAGTGGGGAAATGGTTTAGGAATGCCAAAGAAATACATAAGTTATCATACATTCCTTTGAAATTCACCTATTGAAATGTATACCCATAGAGCAAGAGTAGATAATCCCCTTCTCTATTCGAGAAGAAGTGTACAAAGTAATTCAGGTAATGCTGGATGAAGGAGTAAATCTTGTTTTAAATTCAACTTTTGTATTGTTAATAAGTAATTATGTGACCAAATTAATCAACCATTGTCTTATCAGACAGTCCCACTGTCCATCGAAGTAAATTATTTAATGAAACTATGACAAAGTAATGGAACATAGTTGTTCATCCTGCCCTACGGAGTGGAATAGCTCAGGCGGTTTCGTCTGTGGCGCGCATTCGGGAGGCCTGGGTTCGATTCCCGTGGCTGAGCTATCTGACCCATGGGACTTTTCGGTGGTTTTCTCGGGTCGCCAGGGGAATGCTGGGTGGGTTAATTACATCCCCCGAATTTTCTGTCCCACCATTTCATATCGCTTATCATTTCACAGAATGTCTCATCTGGTGGTCGCTTTCAGGCCAGAAGTGTTGGCAGGTCTCTCGGCGGTGCATGGCAGGATGATATGCTCCCAGTAAGAACTTCCTCCTTCGGTAGGACGGTTACCGGTCTCAGAAATCGGTTTCGTGGTGGGGCTGTTTCCGATCCACAGAAGGGTGGGATGTTCGTTGTCCTAGCCTGCTGGGGGAGTTTCCATCTAATAAAGTGCAATCTGCACTGCCGTGGATTTTTGGGACGGCTGCCCTGTGTCACCTCTTGCCTCATCCTTCCACACAGGATGTGGGGTACAGATCACATTTGGGTCTCCGTGCCGAATCCTCTCCGTAAAGTAGTCAATTCCTGGTTTCCGCCTGTAAAGAAAAAAAAAGTAAAAATTGTCTAAGAATGTAAATGTAAATGAAGTTCAGTTAAGCGGAAAAAGTAGAGCTAGGGTTGACCTTCAAAGAATTAAGAAAAAAGAAAAAAAAAACGAGCTTCCAAAAGGAAAGGTATAAAGTATAAGTTGAAACCTGAAATAAATAATTTAATTTCAGTAAAAGATAACAAATTGTCAACACTGTAAAATAATGCAATTATTGTATACATATCTTAGAGTTTAGGAAATTTTAAAATCGTTCATATGAAATAAATACTGAAATAATGGAAAACAGGTAGTGGCATAAATAGCTCCTTCACCTTCATAGGGCATAGTCAAGTGTTTCCAAGTCTGGATAGGTTGAGTTGTGCGTGCAATTTTAGTTGTCGATATTTGTGCTAAATATCTAACAACCGTGAACTTTCAGATATTAGATTCAGTACTCCTACAAAAATATCGAAACAAAGACAAACTGAAAACCAACTCAGAGGAAAGACTCTGAAAATTTATATACTCTCAGAAGAAAAAATGAACAATTTAAAACTGGTGTAATAAATGCAGTATGACGAGTGTTGTGTTATCAGTATGAGAGAAGTTAATACGAGGTCTGTTGAATAAAGAATGATCACAGTTTCTTTTTGACAACGTACCCTTACTCATCCTCATAATTTTGATGGTCCTTCTAAAAAGAGTCTCCCCTGAATGCGATGCCAGTCTTCAAAGACATGCTGGTAACCATTTTTGAGAGATCCTGCAAAATCGCCTCCGCAGCCTTCACCACTGCTTCTGATGATGGATAATGCCTCCCACGAAGGCGTTTCTTCAAGTTAGGGAATAGAGAAAAGTCACATGGGGCTAAATACGGACGATAGGGAGGGTGCGGAAAGCACTTCACGTTGATTTTTGCGAGATATTCAGCAACACCATTGGCAATATGTGGCCGCGCATTATCGTGGTGCAGCATCCAGGCTGCATCACGGAAATGTGGTCTTTTGCGCCTGATATGGACTTGCAATGTTTTCAGGACATCCCTGTAGTATTGTCCGGTTACTGATGTGTGTGCAGGTACAACATGCTGATAAACCATTCCATGAAGATCAAAAAATGAGATGACCATAACTTTCCCAACAGAAGCAACCACTTTTGGTTTTTTGGGGGGTTGGTGATGAAGGAGATTTCCCGACTGAGCTCTGCTGTTTTCTCTCAGGATCAAAATGATGTAGCTAAGTTTCATCAGCAGTGATTACGTTTGAAAGAAACTCCAGATCTTCCTCTAAAATCAACTTTAACTGCATGTTACCTCCATTGCAGCGGTAGGCGATACCGAACATGTCTGAACTTGCATGGTTCTCACAGGCGGGAACCAGGAGTACCAACACTCACACCACTACGGCGTGTTTGTTTCACATTAAGCTACCAGAATATAATAAGGTTGAATTTTAGTGCGAAAAATAATGACCGCCAAAAATTATCATCATTCTTTATTGAACAGCCCTCGTATTTTATTAACTATCAGTGTGAAATCATAAGTTGCATAGGAGAAGAAATTCCTATCAGTATTGTAAGAAAACTGAAAAATTTGGATCAGAGACCTAGATCAATTTAAATTCACAGGGTAAACATACACATTCTTTTATTAATGAAAAATTTAAACGAATATAAAGGAATATTTTGATACCATATTTTTTGAAGAATAGCAATGTTATAAGGAAATGACAGGGAAATGAGTAAATAGTAGCAATAAATATAAAACCATATATTAAAGTCAATATAAAATGTAAGAAGCATGCCTTACAATTCTGCAAGTTGCTAAGAAAACACAAGTCAGGCAAGTTAGTTTCTGATGCAAAACAACTGGTTAAGTCAGAATAGCTATGGCAATTAGGCGTTTCTAAACTCAATAAAAGCTATTAGCTTGAAGCATGTATTTCAATCCCGAAAATTAGAGTCTTAAAATTTAGCATGAACAAGTGTAAATGCTGTGTTTCACTGAAACACAACTTTCTTGAATAAGAACCTTAAGATTTGGTAACATTAATCTAGGAACTTTGGTAGGGTAGCCATGAAGTGGGCGGACGTAAGCAGATAAGAGTTTGTGTTTCTAAAATTCGGGCCTTACAGATTCCTACACTTCACTGAAATGCTTTACAACGATCGATTATCGGCGGTCTGCAACACCTAAAATCCATTCTCGAGCTCTAACATACTTGACGGTAGCCTCTAAGAGATTCGGAGTTTAGCATTTCAGCGATTCACGCAAATTATGGTTCTCGTTGTTATTACAGATATATTTATTTCAAATCGTGAATTTATTGATGCATCAAACGTTAGCAGATATAGTATTTCAAAGGTGATAGTTTTCTAATATTATGATTTAGGAAAACACTAATCTTTTTTTATCAAACAGATGATAATTCGCTGCAAATATATCATTGATTAGCTAGCATTAAATTTGTAAGTCAACTTAACCGGTGTTATCAGTTCTTGCACACATGTACTTAATTCCCAAGGGTCACCATTGTAGCAGCCGACAGCAGATACATCAAAGACAAGTACATATTAGTGACGGCTTGTCACACGTGTAAGGACGTGGTTCTCACAGTCGTGACTTTTGTTTCCTGTTCAATACCCAGGACTCGCAGGAGTCTCTTAAAGCTGGTTTAGATATAACGTAATATAGTTGTGGCGATAGCATTTTTCTAACAATTTCATTAAAATGTATTCTAAACTGAATATTTAATCTATTTAGGTGCGGATACGAGTTAATTAAGTCTTCAGAGTGTTACAAGAAACGGCCAACCAGGCCAACGGCCTGTTGATGTATTTACTACTGTAATTGCTAGTCATTTCACCAGAAGAAAGCCCTTCCTTTAACCTTTACCTCCTCTCTAAACATAAGGTAATATGAACCGTTGGGTAAAAATTTACAGCGGTTGCCACATTTGTTGTAAAGTTGTTCCTTACTCCTGTCTTTTTGTCTGGAGTGATAAAGAATATTGTCTTTAAGTCTTAGTATTTATTTACACCTTTAGAATTGCATTCTAATATCATTGCCTCCTTATCTTTCGAAAAAACAAATTGAAATTCTAAATTTTTAGGGATCGACTCGGTCTTCTTTTTTAAGCCTTTTCCTAATTGAAATCATATGGCAGTCAGATTATGCGACAGGATTTTCTATAGTTTGTCAAATTTCTTAACAAACTTATTTCCAATAAATGACCCTTTGCTTACCCATTCCACTCCATGCCCACTCCCGATACAAAGCCATTAGTGAGTACAATAGAACTAAGCGATGTTAAGAATCTGGACAAACTGTACTCTCTAATGGCATTGTACCGGGGGTGTGGAGTGGAATGGGTAAGCAAAGGGTCATTTCTTGGAAATAAGTTTGTTAAGAAATTGGACAAAGTAGTTGAAAAAAATGGTGCCCAGAAACTGCATGGGCCAGAGTAAAGGGCCGAAACGAACCCAGAAACCTCGCTGAAGAGGCACTTAGTTGCTCTTCTTACTGAAAAATCCTGCGGAGGGCTAATAGTATTTTCGTTTAAAATAAATAATAAAGAATAAATATCTGGAAGGTTAATCCGAGAAATACCCTAATTACTCATTCTATTAATTCCTGTGGAAGGCTAATGGTATTTTTCGTATAAAATAAATAATAAAGAATAAATACCTGGAAGGTTAATCCGAGAAGTGCCCTAATTACTCATTCTAACAAGTACTAAAAAACGAGAAGTGAAGAAAGGAGCTTAATTGAACCCTTCAGAGAATTAAAATTAAAAATCAAAAGGGTTTCATATCATACTCAATATCCTGAAACAGCTGTTTAAGAGTTGTTTAAATTTCCCAGAGTAAAAGAGGAAACAACTTGTTACATTTAAAGAGGATTTTCTCTGAAGTGTGTTCCTGTGATGCCATAGGGGCATGTGCTCTTCAGATGTAACGATCACTCAAATGGCTGAATTTTGTTTTACATCATCACATATTGTGATACTCGTTTACAGACATGGAGCAAAACAAATGAAAGAGATTGTCAGATATAATCCTGTACAATGCCTCTTGATTTACTCCGCAAATCACTGGGTGGAATCAAATGTGTATTACTTAAATAAAGAATACAAACAAAATGGTCTAGCTATGCGTCTCAATTCAAAAGCTTCATTGTTTAAATCCTGACACAAGCTGACTGAATAATTCTCATATTTCCCTTCAGCTAACGGTTAATTACAAGACGGCATGTTTCTGTACCGTGACTTCAAGCACAACCATAAATTAAAATAATCAGTACAAAGTGTTATACAATAAGATACTGAATCGTGTACATTAAAGAATATATAAGAGCGAAGAATCATTGTTTTACTTTCTGGTATGACCGGTGTAGATCTCAGCGGATGAATTTTGGGTGAAATTAATGGATTTTTGTAACAGTAGTATGTGGTTTAAAGACCTTAAGATATTTTATTTTAGAAGTACCATAATGTTCACTTGTCGAAACGTGGAAATTACATCCAATAATAAGAATTATTTTTTAGATTGTAATGTTACAGTAAAAATACTTATAAATGTATCAATGTAGTGCATGATGTGTTCAGCTCACATTTTGTATGACGACTACAAATATAAACAGAACAGTTAATATCATCTTTACACCTCAGCTGCCTAATCATTTTAATGTACTCCAGAGACTGTACGTAGCATAGTAATCTCGACGATAAACTCTGGACATTTGTGTACATCGCACCACTTTTATTTGCGTAACACTCACTCTTTCTTTTGATTTGATGGAGTTCTGCATGCGGAACTATTGTCGTACCCCAGGGTAGGGTGACGACTTGGGTTCGTAGCTGGATATCAAATGGTAGAGCAAGGATTGGGCAGTTGAGAGGAGAGTAGAAGGGACAACACTTAGTTTCCTCACATGATAAGAGACTGGGTTTTAATTACAAATGTTAAAGTACAGAACCCGCCAAAGCCTTGAAGCGGCGTTGGCGAGAAATGCGAGGGCTGTTCAATAAAGAATGATCATACATTTTTTACGGTCATAATTTTTCGCACTAAAATTCAATCTTATTATATTCTGTTAGCTTAATGTGAAACAAACACGCCGTAGTAGTTTCATTGTTGGTACTCCTGGTTCCCGCCTGTGAGAACCAGGCAAGTTCACACATGTTCAGTATCGCCTACCGCTGTAATGGAGATAACATGCAGTTAAAGTTGATGTTAGAGGAAGATCCAGAGTTACTTTCAAACGTAATCACTGCTGATGAAACTTGGCTATATCATTTTGATCCTGAGAGCAAACAGCAAAGCTCAATATGGAAATCTCCTTCATCACCAAACCCCAAAAAAGCAAAAGTGGTTGCTTCTGCTGGGAAATTTATGGTCATCTCATTCTTTGATACTAATGGAATGGTTTAACAGCATGTTGTACGTGCACACATATCAGTGACTGGATAATACCGCAGGGATGTCCTGAAAACACTGCAAGTCCATATCAGGCACAAAAGACCACATTTCCGTGAAGCAGACTGGATGCTGCACCACGATAAATGCGCTGCCACATATTGCCAATGTGGAAGCCGAATATGTTGCAAAAATCAACGTGAAGTGCATCCGTTACCCTCCCTATAGTCCGGATTTAGCCCTATGTGCCTTTTTGCTATTCCCTAACTTGAAGAAACGCCTTCGTGGGAGGCATTATCCATCACCAGAAGCAGTGGTGAAGACTGCGGAGGCGATTTTGAAAGATCTTTAAAAAAATCGTCTGCAGCATGTCTTTGAAGACTGGCAGAAGCACTGGGACAAGTGCATCGGATTCAGGGGAGGCTATTTTGAGAAGGACCATCAAAATTATGAGGATGAGTAAAGGTACGTTGTCAAAAAAATTGTGATCATTCTTTATTGAACAGCCCTCGTATTATACATATTACATAATTATTTGGTGAAGCTTACTTACAGGGATGTGTCCCGTACTGCTGCAGATGTGAACGAGTAAGGCCTCCACTGACGGGCGGCATGATGACGCAGACTCGGCGTGAGCCCTACAGAATGATTCAGTTTAAACTAGCCACCTGCAGCAATAATTCACCTTAGAATACTCACGCGCCGCCGAAAACCACGGCTGTAAGTCTGAACAAATAACCCGAAGAGAGGGGGCCAACACACACTGAACCTCGAGACCTTCTACATTAGATCAGCAGAAATCCTTCTAAAGGTTCTAGAACAATCCATATCGGTTCGAAGTCCCAAGACCCGCTGATTGCAAATTCTTTGTTGCTAGGTTCAATGCCCAAACTGCTGAGTTCCACATTCATGTACGGCTCTTGTCCCGAAAATTGACAAGCTAAGGGTTTCCCGTCTTTTGTCCTGCTATGAGGTTCGACATCTTTACACTCACAAATGATAATTCAGTTTTATAAAGAAACCTCATGCTGTAAAAATTCCAAATATCAGTATCAGTGCGACAGTATCACACCAAACTTTCTATGAACCATTGTTTTACAGGCAAAGGAAATATTCAAATGGAACTCCATATTCAGGCTTAAGTACGTCTCTTGTTAGAAAGTATTGATACTTAAAGTTGTTTTTTACGATAAGTGTTGCAGGAACGTTCGAATTACTGCTCCTTAAAGGTAAAAGCGATAGGAATATTTAAGTGAAGACATCGGCTTCCGTTAAACAAAGCAAGGGCGTCTCGCGTGACTGACCATATAGCTTGCACCAGAAAAACAAATTAGCGGATAATAGGTCTTCAAGCAAGGGGTAACATTAGCAATACGTTTAATGGTTTCAGGACTTTGAACTGTTCTAGTTGGTTTCGTTCTTTTGGATGTTTTACGTCCTTCATAATAATTAACGTCTTAGACACAGATCAGCGAAGTTGCCTCGTGAAACACTTCCTAAATTCACATAGAATGTCAAATAACCCCTCTTTAACTAAGTAAGAGGACTCCACAGTTAAGCGTAAGGCACGCGTTAGAAATGTCCAAGATTCGATTCCTGGTGACTGCCCTTTCTGACCATCCCAGCAGAACCGTCCTCTTTAAATGATTCATTTCCAGGTTTTCCCAGAACGTTTCTCAAATTGGCTTCCCCAATAATCATTTCATTTCATATAGTGTCACTAATGCAGCTCCGCATTTCTATATTCTATTTCCTAGGGTTTTAATCACAAACATGTTGTATGCTTACTGGAATAAAATGTGTTAATTTCATTGTCTATAATTGCCCATTTTTATAGTCTATGCCCTCTCGTGGCTAAAGAAAATTCTTTGTTTGAATGGGAAATTTAATCACTGCATTTGTCTATAGTAATGGTATTACTTTTGCTGTTTATTTGCTAGTGTCATTTATTAATGTGATGTTAACAATAGTATTGCAATTTATATTTCCTTACGGTTTATATTTGCAAGGAGCCATCTTTGATAACATGCATTCCTTTCATACATAATTAGTTGCACTGTTTCGTATAAAAACTATAACAATAGTAATAATCACGATAATAAATAGTAGCTACAATAAACAAATAATAGCTATAATAACCGGTTAATAATATTACAAATCATACTGAATAACAGTTGTTAAAAAACCAGCATGGAAGTTTAGAATGGTTCAAGAGAAAGGTAATTAAAAACTGAAAACTAGTTTGTTGTAAAAATACACAGTAATTGAAGAGTATCAATTTAAAGAAATAATGTTTGAAATTCACACTTCATTCATGGAACTCAGTAAAAATATTAGATGATGTATCTTAATTTGTGTACTCCTCTATCATGTCTGGAGTTTTAAAGTATCTATTTTGCGAAATTTGGGCTAAAGATATGAAAATTATTATTTTTCCTTCATTGAATTGCAGCTTCATATCTACTTTCATATGAGAGTAAAAGTTTCTGTCAGAACAACTTATAAGGGTAGAGACTTAAGTACAATTTTGAAACCAAGAGCAGTAAATAAATAGATAAATAAATAAATAAATAAATAAATAAATAAATAAATAAATAAATAAATAAATAAATAAATAAATAAATAAATAAATAAATAAATAAATAAATAAATAAATAAATAAATAAATAAATAAATAAATAAATAAATAAATAAATAAATAAATAAATAAATAAATAAATAAATAAATAAATAAATAAATAAATAAATAAATAAATAAATAAATAAATAAATAAATAAATAAATAAATAAATAAATAAATAAATAAATAAATAAATAAATAAATAAATAAATAAATAAATAAATAAATAAATAAATAAATAAATAAATAAATAAATAAATAAATAAATAAATAAATAAATAAATAAATAAATAAATAAATAAATAAATAAATAAATAAATAAATAAATAAATAAATAAATAAATAAATAAATAAATAAATAAATAAATAAATAAATAAATAAATAAATAAATAAATAAATAAATAAATAAATAAATAAATAAATAAATAAATAAATAAATAAATAAATAAATAAATAAATAAATAAATAAATAAATAAATAAATAAATAAATAAATAAATAAATAAATAAATAAATAAATAAATAAATAAATAAATAAATAAATAAATAAATAAATAAATAAATAAATAAATAAATAAATAAATAAATAAATAAATAAATAAATAAATAAATAAATAAATAAATAAATAAATAAATAAATAAATAAATAAATAAATAAATAAATAAATAAATAAATAAATAAATAAATAAATAAATAAATAAATAAATAAATAAATAAATAAATAAATAAATAAATAAATAAATAAATAAATAAATAAATAAATAAATAAATAAATAAATAAATAAATAAATAAATAAATAAATAAATAAATAAATAAATAAATAAATAAATATATAAATAAATAAATAAATAAATAAATAAATAAATAAATAAATAAATAAATAAATAAATAAATAAATAAATAAATAAATAAATAAATAAATAAATAAATAAATAAATAAATAAATAAATAAATAAATAAATAAATAAATAAATAAATAAATAAATAAATAAATAAATAAATAAATAAATAAATAAATAAATAAATAAATAAATAAATAAATAAATAAATAAATAAATAAATAAATAAGTAAATAATTAAATAGATAAATAGATAAATATATAAATAAATAAATAAGTAAATAAATAAATAATAAATAAATAAGTAAATAAACAAGTAAGTAAATAAATAAGTAAATAAGTAAATAAGTAAATAAATAAATAGATAAATAAATAAATAAATAAATAATATGAGTATAGTTTATATGCAAAATTTCCACTTGATACACCTCTTAACAAATAAAAGATGCACAATTATATTTTTACATTTAGTCTTTTTTCTAGCAAAGGCAACCAAAGCTTATATAGTTTCATTAAAAAGTTTAAAAATATCTGTGGCACAAGAAAACGAAATTTTATAAACAAGTCGTACAGAGCATGGCAAGAACAAATATTTACTGATATTTTCAAATGTAGTTACTGACTTAACACCAAAAATTTCATTGATTCTCTCTGAAAGATCATGCTAAAAGTTTTTAAATGTATAGCGTATTACAAAAATAAAATATTGAAATATTAATTTTTGAACAAGCGGTTTTTTTCCTAGATAGATGAGGTTTGTATGTAGTATCAACATGACATTCTTATGATTGCATGGAAATCATAGAAATTACTGTGCCTTAGGTGGTAAATGAAATGAGTGTGTCTAATTCAGTGTTATCGTCAGTTACATTGGAGTCTATTTTTAACTTGTTGACTGCCTATTTCCCTGCACATTTTATCCGTTTTAGCACTTGTTAAGAGCTCTAGTTATCAATGTCAACTGCCTATGTTATCGTGTGTAGTAACAGCGAACTTTAGGCACCATGAAACCACCTCAAATTGAACAAATAATATTTCTTTAGACCGTAATGTCTATGTCGAGACAACACCGGTAAATTAACGATAACTTTGTTTCTTCAGAACAAAGTGGCTTCTCGTTTTTAATAAACATCGGAACCGTGGGTGCTCTTATTTGGAAATACCTGATGTAGACAGTGTGAAAGATAACAAAGCCGCTCAGCTTAGCAGCGAGACAGGCAGAAACATAAGAATTCAATTACTACAGCTCATTAAACAGTGTCCACTACATGTCTGAGCGCAGCCTACACGCCGCGGCCCATGTCATTCACTCAAGATTATGTCACTTTTCTTAACAGTGCGATGGATTGAGAGTCGCTAACCCTCGGGCAAATAATTGAGGCGGTCGACGTAAGGACACAGTAAAAAACTTCGGAGAAAAAGATATGATGTGTTGCAGTTGCATAATCTTCTCTACTCCTATACAAACTGGTCTTACAAACGTTTATTCCTCTATCTGCTTTATGTTAAATGAGATATACGTTTGAGGAAATTACTTTATTGGTAATGTTATAGTAGGTACAATGGGATTTGGATAATACAGTAGAGCATAGACGTCAAATCCTTTATGAGCTGCTCCTACACAGTGTTTTGGCGTTTCATTCTCTTTACACTTCCAGAACTTAAGAAAACGAATAAGGGACTTCCCATCTGTGAAAAACATGAATAATATCGAAAAATTAAAATAAACAACAAGGAATATCACGGAAGAGTTTCACTGTAAAAAAAAAAAAAAAAAAAAAAAAAAAAAAAAAAAAAAGCTAACATACGAGGTGTGATCAGTACTTTTTGGTATATTCTCCATGTCGGTTTAGGCACTCGTTGCTTCATTTTCCCCTTATTTTTACCGTTTTTATTATTTCCGTTTGGTTCCTGTACTGTTTACATATCTATACTATACACAGAAACACCCATGCCCAAGGCGGGACTGGAACCTGCGACCCTCTATGCGGCGGAACGCTAGAGACATGCGCTCTAGCGAGCGCAGCCACCAGGGTCGGCACTTCGTAGGATTAGTTTCAATATTCCCTCCCGATAAAAATCCTGTCCTTGCATGTTACTTGTTGTTACGTTGTCAGCCTTCTCTGAGCTCCTTCAAGTAAGCAAAATGTAAAATTTGTTTAGAGCGACTGGTCGATAATGTACGAGCAAAACTACTTCAACCGTGTGGTAGTCTTCTGGTTTGTATTAATGGCGCACGTTGTCGTGAAGGGCGATGACGCCCTAGGTGAGAAGTCCTGCCCTTTTCCTCGTAATTGCTTTACGCAATGGTATCTAGGTTTCACACTATCGGTCAGCTGTCACTATGTGCCCTCTTTCCAGTAACACTGCCCACATTGTCCAAAACATTGTAGTCATCACCTTAAAAATTTTGTATTTGGAGAGGAGTTACATTTCTACTCCATTGACGCTGTACTGTGAGCGCTGCGGTCTCCCAGCACGCGTGGTGAAACATGCCAAAACGTCAAGGCATATTGGTCTTCACGATAGAGCGCTGTATTCTCTTGTCTTGTTTACGAGAAGAACGAAATATTAGGAACCTGAAGTACAGTAAAGGACTCAATAGAAGTAGAGCACTTGGGAGCTGTATGCGCGTGCGCTCGCGTGTGTGTATGTGTGTTTTGGTCTTGTGTGCTTGATTTGAAAAGTATCGCAATTAATTATCATACGCAAATTTAAATTACCATTTTGTCGCCTGACACAAAGGAAGCTTTGGATTTCCTCTTCTTTCTCTTTGTTACAATATTCAATCATATGATTTCTCGCGCCTAGCGCTGTATGTCATGTTGATGTCCAGAAAGCATGATTGCTTCTGAACAGAATGTGCATGCACTGACTAGCTTTTACACGTGCGATAGGCTTGCGCAAACAAAATTTGTTGTTTCGCTTCTTTCCGATGCGCCTAAACGTTTTGCCATGCAGTACCTATTTCTGATGTTACTAGAAGTATTCTGGGTCAAACGTTCGAGTTTATTCCACAGGTTAATTGTTCAGACAGAGTAGGTTTCAACGTGTAGTGATTTCCGTTACCCATGGGTATTACCTGAACATGGCTGGGCATTGACACCCAGGCGGGTTTGGTAGACACACCGAAGTTCTCCGGTATGCGCCAGTGCTATCTCTCCGCCTCACGGCTGCACGTGCCTGGGTCGACGTCGGAACTCCTTCCTCGGTCTCCACGTCGTCGTCGGCTGCTTGCTTTACACTTGGCTCTAGCTGCTTCATGTGCATGGATTCTTTTTTGGGGTTCTCAGGGTGTTAAGGTTGAGACAACACAAACCAACGATAATCTCCAAACTGCTTTAATTTGTCCTTACACTTGTGGAACCCGGGCACTTAAATAACTGCACTTTCGGCGGACATTTTATAATACCTTTTTATTGGACGCGGCACTTCGTCGAACACACCTGACGGATGTATACAATACTGCAATGAGCAATGAGCAACAAATGAGGACTGAATGGGGGTTGCTACCCTCTTATATACACACAGCACGGCGTCACAAGGAAAAACTAAGATGTTATTGACCTGTGTAACGGTACAGTAAAATACCTAGCATTCCTTCTATTGTCTGACATCCGCCCTTCATAGACTGTCGCCCGAGTACAGTGTTTCTCACGTATATCAACCCGGGTTCGTTACAATATCTTACATCAAAGTCTACAATTTTACTTTCACTAACATAACTAGTTACAGTTATTAAATTTATGAATAATTATTAAACATATTACATAAGTAAATGAATAATTGATCCGAGGACCAAAGTTCCTGTTTCAGGTACTAGACTGGCTGGCAGGTAGATTACATCCCTAGTGGCTCTACCAAGATTGTTTGATAGTATTTTTGTATTGCTTGACACGCGTAAGTGGCATATCCACTTATAATCTGTAGTGAGGAGGGTATCCTGGTATCCTCGACGTTGCTCCATTGACGGCCGCTTACTGCTGGGCGTGTAGTGTTGGATCCTGGTTCGCCACCAGTGATAATGTAGTGAAGAAATGTATTCCCTTCCCCGGAGAATTATTACAAAAGTTGCAGACTTACTCACACAAGCTTTTCCTTTTGCTGGCTGGAAGGATTTAGTGAAATCTATGGGAAATAACTTCCTGGTACTGAGGAATAACGTGACAATATGACAAATGCTTCCGAACAACATTCCTTATTCTACAATCATACCCGTAACGTAGCTTCTTCATCCGAATTGTGCACGAATTTGTTGGCGCCGTCCTAGGACAAGTACTGCAATCCTCGTGACAATTTCTCTACCGGTTGCAAACTTTCGACACCATTCTGTACAATGCGGACGAGGCATTACAGTAACTATGTAAATCTCAATTAATGCCGCTGAATTTCAGCCACAGTTACATATTTCTCCAACAGAAATCAAATAATCAAGCGGATTTCTTTGCGAGGAGCTTTCCAATATAGCCGTAATTATTGTTTACCTGCAGGTAGCTCTATAGTTGGTGTGTGGCTAAAGCTCTGCATATTTGCCAACAGCACGTATTATAATGACCGCCTACAACTATTTTCTCTATAACGGACGGAATTCTGGAAATATCTGTTGTGCATCATTGGTTTCTGATCAGCCCTCTTATATTGTGTATTTTAAAGAGACCCCTAATTTTGAAGTAAGATTCTGTTCATCTCTTACAGTTTCCTAGCTATGCAAATATCATCCAGAATGAGAAGAAATTCTTAGGTGATTCCAGAAAAATAAAGATATTGTTTAATTCGTATATAGCTATCTCACAATCGTATAGTAAGTATTTAAATCCGGTAATCCCGAGTTTCGTGCGAGATCCATAAAACCGTCGGAATTTTGTGCGGGCCACCTGAAGGGTACGCCCGAATTCAGTGTGGCTACCTACTACCTGTCCGGTTTTATTTGCAGCCTATTAGCGTATTACCCAGGAGGCACCACGAGGAAGTTGACTGCTTAGCCTCCCATTAATTCTATATATGTTTTGCTTTTATTTCATTCAGCTGCTTGTTGTTTCAAAGAATTTGAAATCTTCTGCCTGTTTAAAATGCACCCAGGACATTTTTTCGTGACTGTACAATACGAGTTGTTCAGTTATGTCCATCGCAGGTGATAATTTGATGTATAATTTAAAATTCTCTTTAAAGCAAGCCCACCGTTGAATTTCATCCCTCAGCTTCTTCTGGAAATAAAATTTATGTTCTTCTGTTATACAAATCCTGGTCACGGAAACCAACATTCCACCTCTGCCGTGCGCAAGTGGGCGTGAGGCCGGCAGTCGGGTTGGCCGGCCTTGGCGCTCTAAGGGCTGTTGCGCCATGGGTTATTATACAAATCAGTTCTTTTTTCAGCGTAAATCACTTCCATTGCTTTCACTGGATAACCCTTGAAGCCACTTGACTTTGATGCCGATTCACATTTTGAGTACTGAATCGGCAGAGCTAATTAGCAGAGAAACAAGTTTCCACTCAGGTATTAACGTCACAAAATTTAAGTCTTTTAAAAGGGTTATTCAGATAGTTCGCACGGAATTCATGACGTGCCTTATATCAGAATTATTGACAGGCATATATTTCTCAGATAACCGAAATCTTTATAAAATGTTATAAGTAAAGGCACTTTGCCGTGAGGATGTTTCTTGAAAACCTTCAGGTTGCATCCGTGGAACTTAAATACCAAATTTGTTTTTAATGGACTCTTCGTTTATGATGGGAGCACGCATACATAACGTTTTCTAAAAGCACTTTTTTCAGATTTGTCAGGCCTCAAAATAATATTTTCAATGAAATTTCTACATCAATTTTTAGTTGAAACGCAATACTTTTCCTTCCTACTATACACCGCAGAGAAATAAAAAATAAATAATTATTTCTATAATTTCTCTGGTGTATACGGGATATTCATTATAAGCTGCATTGTTTTATAGAGACTGATTTATTCAGATAAAATAATACTGGTATTTCCTCTAGCGTCGCATGATATCAAATATAGTGCCTCCGGTTTCGCATTTTATCCTCACTTTATGGACGAGTCAAAGTAAAGCCCGTCGGAGTATCATATTTGATATGTTCAGTACAGTATGATCATATTTCTTTTTTTTATCTCTGTCGTGTATGGATGGTTGAATTAGAAAGAAGTATAACAACTAGTAATGTATATATCATCCCTGAAACTCCCTAGAATTACCTCAAAATAAAAATAATTTGATGTATTGAATATCTGTGTTATTTTGGTCATTAATAACAAGCATTGATCCAGAGAATAAAGTTTGTAGCTAATTCTCGTTTTGAATTCCTCCACTGTTCGTTTCAAACCAGATATATTTTGACTCATAGGAACTCATTAGGCACAAACATATATACCAGGTGAGTCACCTGCAACTAGGTATTTATTTTTGAAATTACGCAACGTGCTAGGTGACACATGTGACTTATGCCTTTCTTGAATGCCTTCTAACAGGTGATTTGCACAACATTTTATAGAGGAGGGGTAGATAATTCAGTGCATAAGCGTTGTATGGGACGAAAGCCTATCACTATGTATGTCGATTCCAAAAAGCATCATATCCGGAAAAAAAGAGCTGCAGTAATAATTTAGAGAAATGTACGTTAATGAATTTATATTTAAATCTTCAGCCAATACGTATTTTCGTTGTACAGCCATGTCAAAATTACTAAGAATTAGGTAGATTGTTTTTGTTTCTGTAACAAATTACAGCACCTTTTAGCTCACACAGTAATTGTAACCGGGATGTAGGGGGAACCACAGTAGGGGGAAATGTTCGTTGTGCTGGCCTACATGGGGAGGTTTCCATCTAAGTAAAATGTAGGGGCCTTGCCCATTGCACTGTCGTGGCTCTTTGGGGTGGCCGCCCTCTCTCCTTTCCCCTCATCCTTCCTCCCGGAGAAACCCCACAGATGCAATAGACCAAGACTGGTCGCAGTGGCGAATCCCCTCCGTAGTAATCCTAATCCTACTGGAGAAAATTGCAGATAAAATCACATATTCTGCATAAAAAGGGTACAAAAGTCTAGATATCCTTTCAGTGTCGACCACCTAAAGTTGTTATTGATGGGTGTTGCTCCCTTTTTACGAATTCAGTCCTTCTTGGTTAGGCGAAATAATAAGAGCAATTGGTTTTCATATTATAGGTCAGTATTTATAGAAGTACATAAGAGACACTTCAGTGTATCCACGGCAGCATAGAAGTCATTTTTATTCATATGCGCTAATCTGAATTTCATCCCTCAAAGTGCGCGTTAAAATTTATTTCCGCCAGGTAGAATATTTCAATAGCAGCCCATCTCTCTAAAATGTCTTTCGATTGTAACTTTCGAGTATTTGAGGTTTTGATGTTGGAGGTATAGATACTAAAACAATAAACAAAATATGCTGGCATAGATTTTAGAAGCATATAAAACACACTCGCAAAAAGGCAAAGCGCATTATGGAAAACCTGTACCCAAAACCATTATACCTTGTATTACGGATAGTAATTTGCTATATGGTATAGATAACCCACTATTCAATTAGGTGCATTTACTTGTCGTCAAGCATAAAGCAAATAAGCTCTTCTACAACAAAACAAATATGAGGGTTGTGGAAACGTAGAGTCAGAATGAAAAATTCAATGCCATATCCGGGATTTGAACCACGGATCTTCTGGTTTCCATCCAGCCGCACTACCATTGTGCTACTATGGCCAACGTGCCGATATGACGTTAAATTCTCCAACTGACTCGTATATATTCTTAGGTTTTTCATTTTCTAAATGGGATAAACGATAATGACGCATACATTTCTTCATACAAATGTGTAGTTTTACGAGTTAAGTAGCGAGATATTTTGCGCTTAAAAGATACATAATGAGCAAATAATACCCAGCAAACTGTGCACAGAAAGAAATGATCGACGTAATTAAAGAGATGTGATACTTTTAGGCGTCTCTCAATTCCGTTGGCAGAGCCAAACATACCACCAAATACCTAGGGGTGTTGGAAATGTGATCAAATCATTCTCAAGTTGAAAACAGTTTAGTAAGTCAAACTAGATAGTGTGGGACACTACATGTAGAACACCTGTATAATATTGGTTTTCTGTCCAGTAATTTGATTGAAACTTCCTGTATATATTGACGCAATTATTGTTTTCTAGACAAAAAGGCGGATTCGGATTTTTGTAACAATGTTTATGGGTTTGTGTAAAATGTGTATTCTTTTGAAGAATGGATTCAATATGCTATACTTTTGAATACTTACCATGGCATAGACGTCTCACTGCTAAGAATATAATTGTATATATCTTCTTTTACACACAACGTTAAATAAAAAAGGCAAATTCTACAATAGGACCCCCGCAACAGGGCAAGATCTTTCGACTCTTTTCGCTTCTAGGTGTTCACTTGGATGAAGTTATGAGGGGAGAGATCTGAAGGGCGACCAGACATGGATGACAACGGACGCAAGCTGAAACGGAAGCATGGACAGAATCCCAAAAGTTTCCCCAACGAACGCATTCAACACCCACCCACTAGCCCCCAATATCCCAGTATAGTCCAGCAACGCAAATAAAGTCCCTGTAAGGAATATGCTTGTTACATAGAGGGACAAAGAGAGCGAATGTGTATGGCAGAGAAAGCCTGCTACACAAGGAGCAGAACCGTTAAAAAAAGCATGTGCCCTATTCACTCTTTACACCAAAACCGAGAAGATTATTCACGAAAGTAGAGGCCGTCAGAATGTTTCTGAATGGTCTGTAACTGTACTGATATGGGGTGTCATAAACCTGTCCAGGAGGGTGTGGGAACCCTTGCCAACCCCCCTGCGTCTCATCCCTCGGAGACTTTCTCTCCTGTGGAGGAGTACAGTTCCTCCCCTGTTGAGGCCCACACAGAGGCGAGTCCTGACTGAGCAGTTCCAACCGAAGCCTGGAAAGAAACCTTTACAAAGTGCGCCACCACCGCCCAGCCGCAACCTATCGGAAACCGTCACCTGGCCCTAGAACTTTAAAACAGACTGATGAAAATGAAGGAAATGGTGGAGATAGGAATGTTATTGTACAAAAGATCATGCCTCAGCATTCGCCTTCCGACCCAGGGAGAGCACGAAAGTCCCAATGGTTGGTTGTCAGGGATTGAATCCGAAAATGCGAGTTGCTCACGTTACTGCGGCGCCATCTAGCTCGGTAATAATATTAAAGGCACTAAAAAAAATTAACCTTAAACTTGCATAATTCCAAAGTTTCTAAAATATAATGTTCAGAACCTGTAACACACATAGGTTAAGATGCACAGTTTTTGTGTTTATTAATTTTGTGTTAATAATTTGCGGGCATAATTTTAAAACTTGCCGTTTTAATAAACATCAAAGTTTAAAAATTAAATTAACTTTTGCAGAAATGCAGTGAATTGCTGTTTATATGACACGTGAAATCATTTAAAACATAGGAAGGCTTTGTAATTTCCATTTGATTTAATCCGATTACGCACTCGGTTGCTTTGAACTCGCTGTAAATACATTCTGAAAATATGCGCAGTGGCCCTTTAATGTGAGTTAATTGCCGACCGGGAAAGGTTTGTGTTTGTTACAACTTTAGAAACATGTCAGATTTTTAAACAATTAGCTCTTATTTGCTTTAAGAGCAAACATGGCTCACAAGCAGATACGATCTCTGTGTAAAATTGGAAGTGATCCCTAACTCTGTTGCCCATGAATCCGCAAGAATGCAAAGTAGATATGCGATAGAAGCAAGTAATTCAGGGTAATAGGCCTGTGTTGCGAAGTGGTGGGAGTACGGCTTCGGGCAAGAAAGAGAGATTACCTACCAAGGTGAACTAGTAGGACCTTCCTTCGCCCTCGATTACAACCGCTTAAAGGAGATGTGATGCTGGGGTACTGACACTTTTACCTAGTCCCTTTATGTTTTCAAACAAATCTTACCCATGTCGAATAGAAAGTAGCCATAGCTCACAGACCTCATAAAATGTGGCCTATAACGGCACGTAACTGTTTACGTTGGTACTGACAAATTAACCCCAGCTACTACCAAAGTGACCTAGAGAGTACCATTCTAACCACTGGATTAGCAGCGTGTTTTACGCCCGTAATGTCGAAGAGTAACACTACAAGCTAGTTGTCAATGAGACAGCTAACGAAGTACCGATAACGGCAATGCTTCATTGAGTTTGGCAGAAAAACAAAATAATAAAACGTTTAAAGATAAGGTCAAATTCAAAAATATTTTGCTCTTTTTGTGTTAATAGACTATTATGTGTTTCCAATGGGAAGAGTTCTTACCTGTATAAAATCAGATGCCTAAGCGCCTTCAGCGTTGCCACCTCGTTACCCCACTCTTTTAATATTTCCCTTTCTCTCGCACACTTGCGAGCCTTCTTGGCGCTAAACGTAAGGGAAAGAAAACTGAATTTTTCAAAGTTTCATAATAATTGCAGTTGCTGAAATAACAATTGAAACATGGATATTTGTATATTACGCACATGTCTTAAGTATAATGTTTAAAAATAATCATAGTTTATGAATTACTTATTTTTCTGTAAATGTTACTTACGCTAAGAGATAATTCGTCATTATCATTTTGTCCATCGTCTGAGTCTTCCAAATGATAGGTTCCAAAATCCCATTACGTGCTATTTCTTTACAAAAATCGTCTTCTTGTAGTTTATCTGATGTCTCACGCAGTTTTTCCAGTCTTGTTCTTTGACTATTTCTTCGTGAGTAAGTTGTTCAGCTTCAGTCAGTTTAAAACTATATTGAATGTTTGTAACATAATTTAAGCCCACATTAACTCAATTGGGTTGTTCTGGGAGTGGCAAGGGGCAAGGTGGTTTATAATACCTCGTGCAAGGTGATCCTACTGATACGCTTTCCCTGGTTTTTAAACTGAAGAACAACTGAATAATGCTGCTTAGAACTCTCTAGAGTAAATAGATTACGAAACCATTCATAAACAATGATATAATATGACCAGACACGTTCTGCTAGGCCAGTAGTAAGTGTATTGTTTCCTCTCGCTCGAATTCAACAAACACGTTGGCTTATTCAAAGTAATTCTTTTATCTTTTATTTATTATTATTATTATTATTATTATTATTATTATTATTATTATTATTATTATTATTATTATTATTATTATTATTATTATTATTATTATTATTATTATTATTATTATTATTATTATTATTATTATTATTATTATTATTATTATTATTATTATTATTATTATTATTATTATTATTATTATTATTATTATTATTATTATTATTATTATTATTATTATTATTATTATTATTATTATTATTATTATTATTATTATTATTATTATTATTATTATTATTATTATTATTATTATTATTATTATTATTATTATTATTATTATTATTATTATTATTATTATTATTATTATTATTATTATTATTATTATTATTATTATTATTATTATTATTATTATTATTATTATTATTATTATTATTATTATTATTATTATTATTATTATTATTATTATTATTATTATTATTATTATTATTATTATTATTATTATTATTATTATTATTATTATTATTATTATTATTATTATTATTATTATTATTATTATTATTATTATTATTATTATTATTATTATTATTATTATTATTATTATTATTATTATTATTATTATTATTATTATTATTATTATTATTATTATTATTATTATTATTATTATTATTATTATTATTATTATTATTATTATTATTATTATTATTATTATTATTATTATTATTATTATTATTATTATTATTATTATTATTATTATTATTATTATTATTATTATTATTATTATTATTATTATTATTATTATTATTATTATTATTATTATTATTATTATTATTATTATTATACTTTGAGACTTAACCTTAGATTAGTTGTTGCAGGTAGCACAACACTGGCTCTGACGTATTTAGTTCCCCCAAGAAAATCACAAATATCCAGTTAAGGTTTCAGACATTCAAACACTTTTTGTGTCATTTCCCATTCAATTTCAGTTAATGGAATAATATTTGAAGGTTGGGTATCTAATATATCAATAACTGCTCTCTTAGACTTGAGCAGGCTTTAAACATAATACATGCACTGTTCCACCGGGTTACAACATCTTGTTTTAATTTTATCTGTGAAATATTAAGATCGTACAGCTCGATCGAGAGTTCAATTTCTTGGTACGGTCTGTGTTTAAAGTGGACCACTACTTTTCTGCATTTACTAAGGAGGATATCTATAGAAGCAATTTTAATCTCCTTATTGAGACTTAATTGTAAATTATGAGCAGAGCACATAACATTGTCATATTTTGATTTCTCAATACCATGTACAATACTCCTAGTAATATTTATTGTATAATCAATTATGTTTACTCGACACGATTATTCGAATAAAACATTTTAATCTTTAATCTAAAATAAAAAATTAATCGATTAATCGTTTAGGTTAATTGATTAAATCACGCAGCACTACTATTAGCATTATCTCTTACGTTACACATAACCACAAAGCGTTATTATTTTATATCATTTTACCCAACTCCATCACCCTTCAGTTTACAAAAGTTCTCACCCACGTGAATATTAGTTTTAATTTCATTATTATAGGACTTCATTACTAGTTTCTTTACTCAATGGGAAAGTTTTGTAAGCTCCATAATAATAACTGTTCCTATATTACAATGCTTCCCTGTTCTCACAAGCGTTACATGAGCCCGTTCCTTTGTTCTTCTGTGTTGTTGTTTCACAAACAGATATTCCAGTACCAAAATAAGCAAGATGAATGCGATAGGTTTTAATTAGCTTCTTTAATGCTATTTTATGAATTCGGAAAACCAAATGGCTAACAAACTAGACAAGACTGTCTTACAGTAATATACAATCGAACTGGAAAGAACAAAGAAGAAATGCAATAATCAGATTAGAGTGTAGCCAACATAATTGGATATAACCCCTGAAATTAATGAGGACAACGATGAGAATTCTCGTACCTTCAGCGTACAGAATTTACCATTAGATGCGCAATATTGGAACCTGATATCTCGCTGATCATAACTCATAACTATATTCTCGAATTATCATTCTTATCTCTGTGTATTCAGATAACGTAACTAATCTCTGTTTCATATAACCTTGCCCCGCACTCCGCGTGCAACTTCCTTACCCCTCATCCTAATTGGCTAATGCTTTCGCGCCATGGACCATAGGCGGTAACTTCCCGTCAAATTTAAAACTGCAGTAAACGTCATAATAATCACCAGGAAGATAGAAAAATCATACAAATAAGAATATGAAGGCATTCAAAAATAATGTAGTTTATAATGAAGCTGAGCAAGTTGAAACTTAATGAATGGGAAATGAAACTGAAACAAGTTTATAATGAAAGGCTTTCGGATTTTTCCACTGGGATTTTTTTTGAAACCAGCACACATATCTTGCAAAAATGCTTGTCTTTCAGTCTTAAAAGTCGTGTCACGCCATACTTGTCGTGTGTCCTTCATTCACCCAAGTCTCGTCAAGTCTCGATGTGTATTCCGGGACAGTCTGATTGTCCTTAAATAACGTCTTCGCCACACAGCAATATCGCCCCTGGAGTGGTAAGTTTTCCTGTTGTCTCAATTTCATGTCGCGATATTCCTACGCATCTAATACTCATACCTCTAAGATCAGAGCACAGCTGTTCCACTTCTCTCACTGACAAAGGCGGATTCTTCTCTGTGAGTGCATTAAAAACATGCACCGCAATTCTTTTTTCGCCGCGTTGTAAAGCTTTTCCCTTGCGATGCTTCAGCGAAAAACTGGCGGTAGACTTAGCCATTAGACATATAATAAGTACACGCGCAATAAACGATCAATAAAATAATTTAGCTCAGGCACACAAAACAACACACCTTCGAAAGGCGATATATAACTAATCCAGTTTAACACAAGGTCAGTGATAACAGTCGCATAAACAAATGTGTGATCACTACCGCTAAATCACGTGCTATCGTGCCATGTGCTTGAGAGATATAGTTTTGAGATATATGCGGTTTTTTTTTCAATATTAATTTAAACACCGGAAATCTGATATAGACACAAATGAAATTGAAAGTTATGTGAACTAGTATGTTATTTAGTTATACTCTGAAGTTAAGCTTTTATATAGTTTCTAAATGATATTAATTATAAACAAATCAAGTTATCCCGGTTTGAGCAAATTCTACCGTGTCCTAGATGTTTTTAATTTCATGTTGTCTTCTGCTAATACAAGCTGACAGCATATATCAACACAGAACGGAAATATACTTTGTCATTTTGTGTTAAAATACATATTCTTATTCACCTTTGGAGAAGTTATAAACAGCATTTATCCAGTAGAACGAGGGTGGGTCAAAAAGTAATGCCTACTATTTTTTTCTCTCTCTTAATTGCCAAGAAAATTGAATCCAATTGACATAGCTTGAAAACTACAACATTGACGATTAATTTGTCTCTATTCAATATAATCTCCGTCGTTTTCCACAGTTTTGGCCCACATTTCAACTAGGACGTGTATTCCAGTATGGTAAAACACACGGTCTTGTTTCCTAAGTCATTGACGCACGGACGTTTTCACAGCCTCCTCATCTTCAAAATGAATCCCACGATGAGCTTTCCTAAGTGGCTCGAACAGATGCAAGCCTGATGGTGCCAGATCACGGCTGTATGGGGGGTGAGGTAAGACTTGCCATCCCAATTTCCCAATTTCTGGAGTGATGTAACGGCTGGTGTGTGGTCTTGCATTGTCATGCAAAGAAAAACATTCGCCATAGCTTTTGTTGGGCGAACTCGGCGAAGACGTGCTCTCAGCTTTTTGAGAGTTCTGTCGTATTGGACATTATTTATTGTGCATCCCTGCTCCAAAAATCAATCATAAGCACACCCTCTGCATCGTAAAACACTGTCGCCATAACTTTCCCTGCCGACCGCTGAGTTTTGAACTTTTTTTTCTTCGGTGACGTTGTGTAATGCCATTCCATTGACTGACTCTTTGAGTGAGTGAGTGAGTGAGTGTGTAGTGTTTTAGGGCCCGTCGACAACAAGGTCATTTGGGCCCGTTGCCTCTTTGATTCAGTTTCAAAAAATGAACCCACGTTTCGGCTCCAGTAACAATTTTTTCCAGAAACTGCTCTCCCTCTAAATTTAAGCGCTGCAAGTGTTCGGAGGCTATTGTTTTCCTTGTTTCTTTGTTTAGGGCGGTTAACATTCTTGGTATGCAACGTGAACAAACCTTTGAGTAAACCAGTTGTTGAATAATCGTCATCACTCTGCCTTTACTGAGGGAGGTAGTGCGACACAATTCACCTGTTGTTACCCGGCGATCACCACGAATGATGTCATCGACTCGCTGAATGTTGCATGGAGTCACTGCAGTCACCGGCCTGCCGCTTCTCTTTTCATCTGCCAATGGTGCTTGCCCTTCAGCTTCATTACAGCGACGAACCCATCGTCTAACAGTGCTGACATCCAATGTTGCATCACTATACACATTTTTAGCCTTTCGTGAATGCGAATTAGCGTTTCACCTTCCATATCAAAAATCCAATCACAGAACGCTGTCTAATACGAATGTCAATGTCAGCCATTTTGCAAGAGGATGCAGTACTGACACCTGTTGACTTAGGAAGTTACTACTGCAGGTGATTGGAGAAGAAGGTTTGACGAATTGCGCCAAATTCTAAGTTTTCACATAACTTACTTGTTTAAGGGGGAAAAAATAGGAAGCATTACTCTTTGACCCACCCTCGTACTGGCTTCATGCGTTTTCACAGTTTTATTCTGTGTTTATGGGCGCCGGGTTAGCGCAATGTTTGCAACTCTCGAGCTAAGGGTCCGAGTTCGATTCCCGGCTCTGGGGTAGCGATTTTAAGTCGGCCCTATCCGCGCCTTGACCTCTGACTAGCTCATGTGAAGTGTCCCCAATGCCCAACGTGGTTCGGAGTCTACGATATAAACTGTAGGTTCTCTCGCCTCATCTCATCTTCGCTAACACCCTAGCATTTGAGATAATGGACACCACCCTCTGGGTGTCTCCACCTGAGAAATGGGTCATCACGTGGTTGGGCAAGGTTACCCCGATGTCCTTAGTTGCCATATGGGGAGTGTTGGTATAAATACGTAATTTGTGTTTATTTAAATGAAAAAAGTAATTATCTTAAACGGAGTGAGCACTATCGCCCCAAGTTCCAGTAGTACCCTCTGCAGCACGGAGTAAATGTTAGAAGATAAAAAAGCTCTGGAGATAATGACACTTCACTTGAATTTTCAGTAGTTCCTCAGAAGCACCAGCCAAATAAACAATTTCTTCTTGACAGTCATTTCTTTCTCCTAATATCACAGGCTATGAAGGATTCATCACACTTAAGTGAGTATTTAAATTGGTCTTATTCAAACATTTTTATGACATGCAGTCAGAAAATACTGTGACACAGCGACTATAACCCAAGGTTAGCGAGTGGTCAGCGCCGTGCACACCGAAGAATAACACAATTAAGTCGGGCTCTCGCCTATTGTAAATACCGAATGTATTTTCTGCAGTTTTCTTTCTTTCAACCTCTAGACCGTTCTGGAATATCAACAGCTGCTATATTACAGCGAGTTGATGAGGTACTACGGGAATTCCGAGGGAGCTTCTGGTGCTTCTCTGAACAAGCTCCTGGCCACGGCTATGATGTGCAGGGAGTGCTATTCTATTACTGCAGGAGAATGTAAATGTTGTTGCGTTTTGACTCTCTAGTAAGAGAATTTGTCCGCAAGAACAGGCTACATCATGTGTATTTCATTACGCCGCTAGTCTCGCAGAAAGTGAAATGGTAGTGAAAACTAAATGAAATGTCAGTGCGCAGCTGAACTAAATTACAGTAGCAATGTGACAATAACAACTTACAGAAATGACAATGGTGAAGTTGAAGTATATCGTAATAGTCAAGTGGCAGTACAAACTTACAGAAGTGACAGTTAAAAACTGGACAAAGTCACATTGGTGTCAGAGAGAGGGAGAGTACAAAAATCACGATGGAAGAATCACCTAAACATATATTAACTGCAGGAAATACTTTAAAATATATGGAGGGAATACTTTCCAGAATGGAGAAAATTAAGACAGGAATGGAATCTCGAATGGAGAACTGGGGAAGCAGATGAACGGGCCTTAAAACGGGCCTTAAGGAGGAAATTAGCAAAGAAATACAAAAAGTAAATTCCAGTTCGGCCATGACATTGAGAGCAAAATGGAGAAAATTAAATCTGATCTCTATTTGACATTGACTCTGTAAAACCAGAGATAGACGCTACGGCAAAAGCGTAAAAGACAACATCACAGAAGAGTTAGAGGAAATTGGATCTGATATGGAAGATCAAATTAATGCGGTGCAAGGGGCTCTACATCAGTAAGAAGGACTGATAGAACACCAGACGAAAGAAAGCAAGAAGATAATAGAAGCTGGAATGACGAGTGCCTCCACTAGCAGGCGAAAGGGCACAAGAGAATAAAGTCGCAGTGAAAGAGTTCAACAGCAGTTTGCAAGCCAAGGTCAGTGCTGAAGGTGTACAGAATCCTATGATTAAGTGATAGTCTAATCACAATACAGGGAAGTCATCAAAATTCGTCGGTACCACCTAACGGTACTTGGAAGGCCGCTGATGCCATTGGATGCATCTTCGAAGCGACGTGGATAGATGATACCAGTAATGCTAAATCTATTTCAGAGGTCCTGGGACCCCGTCTCACAGTCGGTTCGGAGGGAAATATTACGTCGGGGTGCAGACGGATGAGCTGAGAGGCAAACGTCATCTTGTTGGCAAACACCTGAAGCAAGTGACCGTATGAGGGTACATTATGATCATTTATCGTAAAGTGCCTGTTTCTAGGACAGTGATCTCGTTGCCACTATAGTTCACCGAGCAGTATAAGTAAGTCCTCGAACTGCAGCATCCGTGAAATGGCCTATATAAGGATATGTCATATACGAAGAAAAGCTCACGAGCTTACCCCATAACACGGCATTGCTCCCGAAGAGCAGTTCAGAGCGAAGCTGTGTGGCGCAGAAGCAATGGCCAAAAATGTTCCGTAGGTCGGCGGTGGACGGATAGAGATAAACACAGCGTTTCTATCCAGCGTAAATACTGTAGACGTTATGAGATAACGAGAATCTTTTGGAAGTTTCCATTCCATCCGCCACTAGAAGTTCTGAAACTAAACAGCAAGCGAGTTAGTAAATTTTTGGAGCCACAACTGCTGTTCTCCGAGCAAGTGCGCGACGACTGCTATCACACTATGTGAGTGACACTGAGTTCATATCCTCAGCGAGCAATCGTTCAGAAGAAGAGGCTATCCACATATATCAGAATGCCGCTACGTCACGAAGAAAATAACACATTACAAAGTTGAACTAGATCACAGTAGCGAAGTGCAGTGAGATATTTCAGGAGCGACATTAAAAACTGAACTAAGATTTCTTGCGGAGATTCAGCCACAAAAAGAACAGCTGGTATCGAGAAAACAAGCTTAACCATCTCATTAACAGATGAGAAATTTTATATATATGTTCATTTAATTCTGTGTCTGTGAGTCATCATCATCATCATCATCATCATCATCATCATCATCATCATCATCATCATTATTATTATTATTATTATTATTATTATTATTATTATTATTATTATTATTATTATTATTATTATTATTATTATTATTATTATTATTATTATTATTATTATTATTATTATTATTATTATTATTATTATCATTATTATTATCATTATTATTATCATCATTATTATTATCATCATTATTATTATCATCATTATTATTATCATCATTATTATTATCATCATTATTATTATCATCATTATTATTATCATCATTATTATTATCATCATTATTATTATCATCATTATTATTATCATCATTATTATTATCATCATTATTATTATCATCATTATTATTATCATCATTATTATTATCATCATTATTATTATCATCATTATTATTATCATCATTATTATTATCATCATTATTATTATCATCATTATTATTATCATCATTATTATTATCATCATTATTATTATCATTATTATTATCATCATTATTATCATCATCATTATTATCATCATCATTATTATCATCATCATTATTATCATCATCATTATTATCATCATCATTATTATCATCATCATTATTATCATCATCATTATTATCATCATTATTATTATCATCATTATTATTATCATCATTATTATTATCATTATTATTATTATTATTATTATTATTATTATTATTATTATTATTATTATTATTATTATTATTATTATTATTATTATTATTATTATTATTATTATTATTATTATTATTATTATTATTATTATTATTATTATTATTATTATTATTATTATTATTATTATTATTATTATTATTATTATTATTATTATTATTATTTAGTTTTAATGGAAAGTAAACTTTTTCTTTTTTAATATTCAATCGAAATAAGTTTAGTTCTAGTAAAATATGCTGAATTATGGAAGGAAGATGTGATTTTGTGATTTAAAATAGAATTAATTGAATTCTTTTAAAACGATATTTATTTAATCTCCCGGTAAACCACTTAGGAGCTCTCATAAACACATGAGACAACTACCTTAATGGCGACTTACAACGTGTAAGTACTTTAAAGCCCGGGCTTTATAGTTAACCTCTATTAGGTCAATTAATAGAAATTAATTGTTTTTTCGCACTGTCCGTGTGTAGGAGAAAGTATGGAAAGATAAGAGTCAGACTGAAAAATTCAATGCCATAGCCAGGATTTGAAACACTTTCCATCGTACTCAATTGTTCAGAGAAAAACACCGTGCTTTAAATTCCAATTGGAGATTGAGTTTCTTTTTAGACTGATACTGTCTTTCCAATTTTGTTTCCAGTTTTCAAAATATCCATGATTTGTGTGATGGAGAGTAACAAAGAAAGCGGAGGCAAAGAATGGTAAGAATTGAAAAAGGAGGCTTAGGGGAAAAGAGACGTAAAGTGTAGGGCAAGATTGGAAGAGCGGAATACATAGAGACGAAGCAAGTGAGCAAAAAGGAAGTGTTAAGTGAAGGATAGAGAACAATATCCATACGTAATAATGCAAGCAGAGGTTCGGGTTCTATTAGTATTAGTGACAATGTGTTCCACTGCAAATTCACTCCATGCTTCATTCTAACAGTATTCTAAATTACACGTAAGCAACTTGTAGCTTTCAGTGAACATAGTGACCTGGTTTATTCAACAGATTTCGTATGTTTGGTACTTAGAACAACAGTGTACACAACACGTGTAAATGTCAGGAGTAATTAAGCAAAAGTGTCTAACACTGGTAGTAATAGGCATGTGAAACAAAGCCTAAGGTAGGAATTCGGTTCGTGTGGGGAAAAGTGGGAAGTTGAAGTAACAAGAATGTGGTGAAACGAGTTCTGCCTTTTAGATGCGGAATGACACATGTGCGGGGGTAGCAGAAAACACTCTTACAGAAATCAGCAGGTGACCACGTCATCAAATCGGATGTCTCCCATTGACATCGCTTTCTCTATGCACTATTGTTTGCTTTTATGTACTCTCCACCAATTACTTTTACGATAGCGTGTTTTTCTAACTCCTTCGAGTTAAAGGAGACAAACCCTTACAAAATTGCTGCACTACAATTTTCGCTGTATTGAAAACAGGAATCCGAATCAAGTCAGACATTTAGCAGTTAGTCGTTATATGTTGGCTTTGAAATTCAATATTATTTCCATGATAGTCTGAGAAACGAGTGAAAAGCAGTAGTGTTGTAAAAATACCGTATTTTTAAAATTCATACTAATAATAACAGCTATTTCAAATTTGACTGGGGTCAGAAAAGAATTACTTGAAACAAGTTATAAGCCTTAGAGAATACTTATGTTTTATTCTCCAGAACCATCCTTTTCTGCCCTATCTGTTAAGATTATTAAAAACTATACAAAGTTCCATTTGAATGAAGAAGCCTTGAAGTACTATACAGAAATAGCCAATGTCTACACGGAAAATTCAATATATTTTGTTTTATGTAAATACTTTAAATATATAATATTATATGGAAATCTACTAGAGCCATTTTTGAAAAATTAAAACATTTTGCAAATATTTCCAAATAAATGTTGGTGTGATAGCGGAATTTTCTGGGATACGTTCGTGTAATATCATTGGACGATATTGAAGTTCACCAACAAGTTTGGCACTTATCCATCATTCCGTTTTGGGGTTAAACTGACACCAAGTGCACACATAAGTGTGCCTGCAGACATTTTCTCTACTTTTTGTCTTTTTGAATTTAGGAGTCCTCAAAGCATTCATGTCCAGTGCAATCCTGATATAGAATTTTTGGGTGGAATACAATACTACGTGCCTAGTAGAGAAATTGAAGCTTAATCTGGACAGCATGCTTCTTATGGCATCCGAATTACAGATTTACTTCTATTTGGTATTTCTATATGGTGATTACCACTGTGACTATCTCACCCCAGTTAACCTATTTAGCTGCACAATGGATATTGAAACCTTCTTCAGATCATGAACATAGTGGTGAGGCAAATACAAAAACGTACAGTCATGATGTAAATAGTTCTCTTTTTCGTATTTTGTTTAAGTTCTATTAAACAATGGATTACTGAAAGAACTAGAATTTTTTTCTTCTAATTTTTGGTTCTAGAATAAATTAAGAATTCAATAAATACCTCAGTTTTTGTCGTCGTACTGTCTCAAAATGCAAATACTGTCTTGTATAGCTAATAGGCGTCAACATTTTCTTAGTCTTGCTTTCTCTCATTTCAAATTTTCAACAACTTTCATTTTTTTTTAATTTACGTCCTCCAACGTTAAGTCATATCGGACGATGAATGAAATGGATGAAATGATGCTCAAATGAGCCCGAGGTCCATGGAGCTTAGAGTTACCCGACATTCGTCTTCAAGGATAAGGGAAAACCCCGAAAAAACCTTATCCAGATAACCCACCCTGACCGAGATTCAAACTCGGGACCTCTTCAACGTGAGGTAGACATGCTACCACCACGCTACCGAGGCGGGCAACAAGGTGCATTGTAAAATCTATTATGACATCCATGGATAACTCATGTTATACTACTACATTTGAAAGTGCAATAAAAAGGTAACAAGTGCTTTTTATCCACCCATCCACATACCTACCCATCTACCTTAAAAACATCTATTGAACATTTTAATGATTTACAACTTCGGAAAATCATTTGGCAACAAAAATCTAAAAACAAATTTTCGTAATTGAGTAATCACAATTATAAAAACATTTAAGACTGCTTTAATGTTATAATAAAGCAATAATTTCAAATTGATTCATTTAATTAATAGGCTTACACTATTTTGAAACTCGAGCTTTACGGATAGCTGATCGAGGTGGTATACTGAATTGAGGCACATGTTGTCCAAAGCTGTGTTTGAAATTTCAGGTTTTAAACAGCCAGGATTGCGCTTGACGCGTGGAGCCAATCAGTAGAGCAATCTACATTATTCCTTCTGACATTCTGTCTATATTTTCATCTTACATTCCATTCGCGCTTCAAACACAAGACCAATTGCTTAAAATTCCCAAGCCCAAAAACAACACTAAACATTGCTTTAGACAAAACGGACTCACATTTCTTCATTTGCGTAGCACTGAAACCCAAAAAAATCCTCCTGTAAAACGAGTATAGTGTTTTATTTGGTATCAGCAAATTATTTTGCAAAATAAGAATATTATAATTCGGTCATTCCAACCGATGCATTTCTGATGTTGTGACTTCTGCGTTGTTTCTATCATGCCACAATCTTCCTGCCTTCTTTATTTCCTTGCCGAGTTTCAGGGTCGGAGGATCAGCCCGTATACAGTGTGGTGGAGTTGTGTGGTGGTGGAATTTGTTTTTGAATAAATGTCTGTGTTGGCGTCCGGTGTGTATCGTACCCCAGTCAGGCTGTTCGCTGGGGAGGCTTGTGTGGCTGGTCTCGTTTGCGTCGAGATCTTATAAATGGAGGCGTTAGGGACGCCGCCTGTGGTCCCGAAACTGGTCACCCTGAATGCTCACCGCGAAATTTCTCACCCACACAGGTTCATTAAGTACAACAGATCTCCTAAGTCTTCGGCCAATATCTGCCACAGAAACTAATACACTCCAATCTACAAATTCTTGTCACACTATCTTAATTAAGTTATTTGTAATTAACCAAATGGAAATTTGGTAAAATTATTAATTTTATAGTTCAAATTTTAAGAAATTTCACCCATCTCTGGTATTACATTTGTTCAGTTAAACTTCCCCTTTGAACATTTTATTTCTATGTTTATTTAACACATACTAGATATATGCAATATTTTCCCAAAGGCGCTGCTCTGGCTTTGGAAGTACATTTTTCACAAAAGAAATAGTAATTTGAAAACACTTATGAAATTTTACAAATATTGTTGACACACACGCACACACACAGAGTGTCTGCCTCACGTTCAAGAGGTCCCGAGTTCGAATCTTGGTGAGGGTGAGTTACCTGGAGTAGGCTATTTCCGGGGTTTTCTCTTATCCTGAAAGACAAATGTCGGGTAACTCTAAGCTCTATGGACCCCGGGCTCATTTGAACATCATTTCACCCATTAAATTCATCGTCCGATATCACTTAACGTTGTAGGACGTAAATTACAAAACAACAACAACAACAACACACACACACACACACACACACACACACACACACACACACACACACACACACACAAAGTATCATCAAATGTACCTACTGGGTGCCTATGATAAACGCTGAGAAGTAAGTTGGGTGGTCTACTCTCCGGTCAATGTAGGGACTTTTACGGTAATGTACTGGAAATTCACAGCTAATGTTGAAAGTAATCTCTGCCGAGCTCTGCACATAATTCGATCCCTCTCTTGAGTCCTTCCCACATCCTAAGCAAGCAAAATTATCCTATAGTAGTTCCACTTATGCGCAATTGTGATTTCTGTAAGGAGGTAATTCTTGGTAAAGGCAATCTCCATCACAGCCCCAGAAAATTTGGAGTATGATCAGAGGATATTGGGAGGCACCCATCGAATGGGCTATGCAGTCTAATTCATGGACCAGGATATTTCCTATGTTGGATGTCATCTGTTTAGAAAACTTTGTCTAACAATTACTTATGCTCATCTGCAATTACACTGATATCCTTCAAAAACTAAAGGCATATTAATTCCTTGTTTCAATATCGTAGTCATTCCATGATGTCACAAACGAAGAATAGCTACAACAATGGAAGCACAGTCACGTAATTATAAGCGTCAGCTTGTGTCCAGAAACAAACTACTGCATGTTGCATTGTTACCCACACCTGAGGATATAAAACCCCTGCACAAACATACCACCCAACCTGTTGCTCAATATCTACTCGCCGCCAACGCAGAAAGGGAAATTTTCACTTGCTTACTTAACATGACAACAACTATGCTTGATTACTCTTAAAAACAAGCCGTCGTATAATTAATATAGAGGTTTAACTGAATATAATTGTTTTGCCTGATAATTCAAAGTAACAGAGTGTAAAACTATAAAATAGCAAGCGGGTGTTGTGAGACAATGCACCCTGGGAAGTTTGTATGTTGTATTTCACGTCAAAAAACACATTTCCTATTCAACACATATTACGTTACAAGCATGTACCTTTTATGCACGTTCTCAAAATCATAAGGATTATTTTAGATTGATAACTCAGTGAAGTGGAATAGCAATGTGAAAATTTTCTAATTACAAGAAATTTAAGTAAATAAGTAAATTTATTCAGTTATGTTTAGACATTATATAATTAACATGCATAGAAGTTGATCAAAATCGGGAGCTGAAATATTTCAAATTAAGCGAATAAGGTAACGGTAAAAAGGATATCTTTGAAAAAGGGAAACAATCGAACGTTTAGCTGCAGTAAGGTAGTTCCAACCTGGTCTACAAAAAATTGCATTCCTAACTTTAGTAATTTAAATTCATATACCATCCCCGCCCCCGCATAAAAAAATCCAGGACTGACTCAGCTGCTTTCTTATGATATCGCGAGAAAAATGAACCAGGCTGGTGTTTTACTACTGTACTTTCAAAATACGTAAAAATAGTACATAACAACCAAGAAACATACAGCATCAAAAGACGATTTAAAAAAATCAGAATATAAATTGCAGTTCAGATGCGTTGTTCATTATTAGTATTCTTAAAAAAAATTGGAGCTCTATCAGCAAAAACGGTGACGTTTTTCAGAAGTTATAAAATCATAAAAATCAAACATTTTCAAAAATTCCAGAACAATAAACTGATGATGATGATGATGATGATGATGGTGATGATGATGATGATGATGATGGTGGTGGTGATGGTGATGATGATGATGATGATGATGATGATGATGATGATGATGATGATGATGATGATGATGATGATGATGATGATGATGATGATGATGATGATGATGATGATGATGATGATGATGATGATGATGATGATGATGATGATGATGATGATGATGATGATGATGATGATGATGATGATGATGATGATGATGATGATGATGATGATGATGATGATGATGATGATGATGATGATGATGATGATGATGATGATGATGATGATGATGATGATGATGATGATGATGATGATGATGATGATGATGATGATGATGATGATGATGATGATGATGATGATGATGATGATGATGATGATGATGATGATGATGATGATGATGATGATGATGATGATGATGATGATGATGATGATGATGATGATGATGATGATGATGATGATGATGATGATGATGATGATGATGATGATGATGATGATGATGATGATGATGATGATGATGATGATGATGATGATGATGATGATGATGATGATGATGATGATGATGATGATGAAGATGATGATGATGATGATGATGATTGATACACAGGATGTTTCGAAACGACACCGAGCGAATATATAGTAGTTGCTCAGCTTCTGAGTGACACATATAGATTTTACCACCAAAAGAGCCGCATAAAAGAAACACTCCAGAATGCGTCTGGATTAGGCAGTTACAGGAACGACGCCATGTGCCTCACGCTATCGAAGTTCACAGGTAGATGACACACCGTGCCGCGTGCTGTAGCTGTTTGTAAATATGCCAACATACTCCACGATAGCTTACTACTATTAAGAATTTCTTTGCCTTATGAAACCGCAATAAAAAAGCTATTATTTAGTTATTTGTTTACGGGGATTTGACCTGTTCCAACATTCCGTTATAACAGTCTATGATGGCAAATACGCTGGTGGACATATGCACCTTAATCGTTTTAGAGAGAAGTTAATGTTAGTGAGATTAAGGATGAAATCATTAAATGATCAAAAAACAGAGAAAAACTTCAAAGTATTGTAGATGAAATTAACTAAAACTAAACGTCTTATACAATGAGACAAGCATTTTATCTCACTGTATTTAATAATAATGTATAATGCATTTTAACTGAAAAGGAAGCTATTGATTTTACAGTAACTGGTTGAAAGCACTGTACAATTCAGATCATAGCAAAATGAGCAACATTGTAGCTGTCCGAGTCACTATCGACTATTTCCACAGGTAACTGCCCTTTGCTCCTTTACCTGAAAGTGAAGCTCGGGTCACTGATAAAGAGCAAGGAGCAATGCTTTTGCTTTCCTGACTGGTGCGTCCCAACAACAACTTTTGAGGTTCGCACACCAGTGGTTCCTGCGCTACCTAATCACAAAATGATGTAATATTTCATTCTGCATAAAATTATACCGAACAGAACTTGGAAGCTGCGACACCGAAATTCGGACTAGTTAAGTTATAAAATATACAACGGCTATATTCGTTCGGTGTCGTTTCGAAACAGCCTATATAAGGGCGCTCAACTGCTTGGTCATCAGCGCCTTTTTAAAAACTTAATTGGGCAATAGCCAGAAAAATATACTGCGATAATATATTTTTCACATTAAAAATTAGAGATATTTTCTGCACAGAACTGGCAGGTAGAGGAAAATACTTTTTGTAGTCATCATACACAGTTATCCTGTTTCTGAACGAAGAAATGTTTGGAAATATACCAGTGATAATTGTTTCCACTGTGTCCAATTGTGTGAGAAAGCACACCGTACACTTCTCTATCCTAGCGGCATTATTGGGTTTCTGGATCAATCATAAAATAGTTATAATACCCATGTTAAAGATCTAACAATGGTGAATGTGTTGCAAAATAAAGCTACACCAGAACGCATGGGTTATTTACATTAAGCTTACCCAACGCCTGAAATAACAGATGTTAGAGGTTTAATTTAACAAAGCCATGCTATTTTGTGTTGCATAATACAGTACATTAGCTGTAACAAGATACTAAATTACCATGCTCCACGCGCTTTTGACCCGTAATGTAAAATCTAGCACAAATGGATATGTCATAAAGTTGGAAAATTGCATTTCAGTTCCATTGCTATAAATATATTACCAACAGAGTAATATTTTAGTTAAAGCTAATTAACATATTTTCATTTTGGTTATCGACGCCATACTGTGTTGATAAATATTTCAGAGTTAATAACTTCCATCGGTAACGCAGTAGAGGGTCACTTTTGTATTAATTACCATCAGTACCTTTACCGTTCTTTGTCAAGTTATTTCCTGGTGAGAGAAGCTCCATAAGACTTTGAATTTATCATGAGATGATTTTAGCCCACGAATAAACCACAAGTAAAAGAATAATCTCACATGTACACCCACTAGAGTTTCTATTATAATGCACAAGTACAATAGCTTAATTATATTGGTCGCCAAACTAGAACGTGATTCACAGTTAGTAAACACATGGCAAAACGATGTAAATAAACAGGAGGGGATGAGTACGTCATAACGGTTGTCATAGTAACCATTAGAAGGACCAATTAGAGTCGAGACGTTTCCATGACAATGTTAGACGCTAAACCTTGGTTACCGATATTCTAACACGTGTGCTTGGCATGCCGTGCGGGCGAGTGAGTTACGCAAACACTGCAGTTAGTGACAATTTCCCTTGGTTTACGTGTGCGTGAGTTCGTGTATCTGTGCGTCTGTTGTGATCATTTGCAACTGTGTTTTAATGAATGTTTAATTATGTCTAAAAATGGTGACAAGAGAAAACCTGAACGTGCTCGGAAACTAAATGAAACTATATTTGGTAAAGGTATTCCAATTAAAGGACAGACACGATAAATAATATGCTCTGTGAGAGAAATTAAAAGGGAGCCTATTAGTCCATTCTCTAAGGTGCTTGATAGGACTTCACGTCCTGTAGGTATCAGTAAGGACACTGTGGTTAAGATTGGGAAAGAAAAGTATTTTATAGAAGAAAGTCAGGCATCGGAAGCTAAATTAAAAACTCCCGGAAAAAGTATGTAGGCGGCATTTTCCCACTTCATTAACCATCCACATGTCACAGGTATTCTTCTTTGTTATGATGGTCTTTACATTGATGTGTTCTTGCATGTTCTAGCATTTGCATGTAGATCCACGACTTTACTATTGTCTTTTTGTACAGTATTACAAAGTGTGGAGTGTTTGGTCTTTCTCGAATTTAACACCTTGACTTATTCACAGTAATTCTACAGTTCTGAGTAATGAAAAGTATATGTACATACACTTTTAACTGTCTAGGGCAAATAGAGATTACGAACCATTCATAAACAAAGATATAATGTGACCAGACACGTTCTGCCTGGGCAGCAGGAAATTTATTGTTTCCTCTTGCTCGAATTGGCTTATTCAAAGTAATTCTTTTATCACGTCATGTCAAACATTTACTTTTCATTTCTGAGTAATTACAACTATACGTACACGCATACATAATGATATTCATTACAGTGCTTTTGTCGCGATTTATTGTTAAAATACAGATAATAGTGTTTTGTTTATTTGTATTAGAAGAACTATTTAATCTAAAAATATGGAGTTTTCATGGTTATGTTAGATACATTACTCTCTAACTTCTACATGAATCAGTTTTGGCAAAATCTGAGTTTTTGTCTTAGCGCGAATAGTATTTGATACAGATTAATTAGGTTGGCGCTCCTCACACACCACTTAGCGGGAATGCAACATGACAAGAGCGCAGGGCTCCCATTGGTTGTTTGCCTTGTAGCGCTCAAGGACAAACCCCTTCCCATTTGAAACACATAATAGGTTTAATAACATTTGCCTAGCAGTGTAAGGATAACAATTAGTCAGAAGTTTACCGTTAAAACTTTTATGGAATGCCTCCAGAAAATCTATATATTTATTTCTGGTTTAGAAAACATCGCATGATATGCACTCTTATGAAGAGAGAAGATTAGGTTTGCCAGTGTAAGTAATGCTGTTTTCGCCATCTCTTAGCTTGCTATATCACTAACCTTAGGAGTAGCATGATTACATGCGTAAGTCGCGCAGTCAACTAATGAGTACATAGCCGATTACACTAAAGACACACATTAGTCTCCATCAGCTGTCCTACCCCGTAGTCGCCATGTGCTGCTTCTCTCATTAAAAATAATAAAACTAGAAAAAGAACCACACAATTCCGTGCATATAATCAGCCCCTAGGAAGCAGAATAAATGTGCTGTCTGATACTTACTAATGCACGTACAATTACGTGTTTGGTGTTTCCAGGAATGATGTTTCCAATTCTTTTGGCTTCAATATTAAGTTACTTCCATCTCCCTTGGTGTCGACGGAGAAATTCAGTTATATTTTGTTGTACTTGCATTCTAATAAACTTTCGAAATACTATATATGATAACGTAAAGAAAATTTACATAGAGGAAATGTAACTGAAACCTAAATATGCTCAAAGTTATGCTTTACCGAATGCTAACCAACAATTTTTTTGTGTTAGATATGAGAAAAATCTTAATTAAATTCAGCTGTAAATGCTCCCCTTAAATTCTGCAAAAAATGTTTCTACAGAAATGCAAGTTAGGAGTTAATTTTCCTGTAACACTGTATTCAAAGTAAGTCATATTATTACCCCGTTTCGCAAAAAAGTGGTTGACCAAAAAGAAACATTCCTTCCCTTAGATATAGTAACCTGGATGAAAGTTAACTTGGACCGTTTTGTTCCAGTACATTATCATCCAAGTATCATTGGCCTGAATGCCAGGAACAGGCAGCTTCGGCCGCGCCATGGCTCAGTGGTTAGACCGCTTGGCTCTCACCAAGGCGGCCCGGGTTCGATCCCAGGCGACCGCAAAGTGAGATTTGTGGTGGACAACATGGCGCTGGGGCGGGTTTTCTTCGCGACCTGCGGTTTCCCCCGCCATCGCATTCCACCGGTGCTCCATCTTCATTTCATGTATCATCAGTGCCACTGCCTGCGGTGCCGTCTGTAGTAAAAGCGGGCGTTAAACACTACACATATCATTCATTCATTCAGGCAGCTTAGGTTTCGACTTACTACCTGTATGAGTAACGCTTCGTTTGAGAGCTATATTTTGTGAAAAACGTGAAACGCTACGTGTGCAAAAGAGGAGAGTTGGTGAGAGCGGTGGAGGAGCTAGGGCCTGTGAGTGTTATCAGAACTTGGAGGATTTTTTTTAATTTAGTCATATCGGACGTTGAATGAAATGGGTGAAATGATGCTCAATGTGTCCGGAGTCCATGGAGCTTAGTTACCCGACATTCGTCTTTCAGGATAAGGGAAAACCCCGGTAAAAACCTTATCCAGGTAACTCACCCTGACCGAGATTCGAACTCGGGACCTCTTGAACGTGAAGCAAACATGCTACCGTCTACGCTACCGAGGCAGGCTCAGAGCTTGGAGGCAGCCACGTATGCAACGTATTGTACTTATCACATTCAGAGCAAGTGAAACATTCAACCCTACCAGCATTATCACGCAAATGAGTCACTCAATACTATTGCTTAAAATAAAATACAAATAAAGTAGTACGCAGATTTTTATTTTATTTTATTAATTTTAATACTATTGGGTATATTTGCTTCAAGTATGTGGAAATGTGAAGTTTTACAATGCTGTACCACTCTAACAGTGTTTAATGACACTTCGAAAGCTTAGTGTTAATTGCTTAATTTATATGACCCATTGTCAGCCTGAGTGAGGTCAGCGTGTGCTCTTTAATTGGTATACCTATGAGATATACCGAGGTTGGCCTACCGTATACCCTCCTACTCAGCACACCCCTAATCCCCCACAAAGACTTTTCAATTTATTTTTATATAATATTTGCAAATCATATCATTTCCGCAAGATTAACGCAATTGAACTTAAAAGGTATTGCTTAGCCTCAAAATGAAATTGCAGCTTCAGCTACTAATTAATGTATTAATGGAAAATCCACGTCATCAATGTTATAATTTCGGAAGGTCTTGAAAAGCCAGCTCATATTCTATGATGTAATCTTCATCAGGGGTTACAAAAATTGGTTTATATTTGGAAATTAATTGTTCTTTCACACTGGCCGTGTGTAGGCTAAATTGTGGAAACGTAGAGTCAGACTGAAAAACTCAGTGCCATAGGTGGGATTTGAACCACTGATCTTCTGGTTTCCGTCCAGCCACTCTACCATTGAGCTACTATGGCCAACGTGCCGATATGACATTAAGGTAGTTGTCTCATGTGTTTATGAGAACTCCTAAGTGGTTTACCGGAAAAATACGAGGCAGTTGGAGAATTTAATGTCATATCGGCACGTTGGCCATAGTAGCTCAATGGTAGAGCGGCCGGACGGAAACCAGAAGATCCGTGGTTCAAATCCCGGCTATGGTATTGAATTTTTCAGTCTGACTTTACGTTTCTACATAGTTTATATTTATTTGGCTCAGTCTTGATTTTCTTAGCACTTCTATTTCTTCCATGCCGGTCTTCATGAGATTCTCTCGGATATTCAGGTTGGTAGACGTCACCACAATGCTTACACTCGTAAAGCTATCCACCTATAAGTTCATACCGGGATTTGTTATCATTCCTAATACACTGGCGGGGGAAATGCAATACCTATAAGAACTGTAATGATTGAAATATGGGCATAGCTTGTGAATATTGAGAAATTATAATATTGGTGATTGAAGTTATCATAATTGTTATCATGAGATGCTATCATCATGTATCAAACTCAACGTTAAGCGATCTTTGATGGTATTGCATTATTTCCCCGTCAGTGTATATTGTCGCATTTGCCACAGCAGTAGATGTTCGCTTGGAGAGAACTAGCGTCATTGTTCATGTTAACCAGTAAGGAAGATTTATAATGAATTTAAATAATGAGTTACGAGAACTAATTACATCGCTCCAACCATAGAATAAGCGAAGTGAATAGCGCTCACCTGTGAGTTTATTATTTAAAGAGCATTATTATATTGTCAATCTGTATAGGATTATTTAAAATCTTTAAAATATCTACGTTTGCTAGTACAATGTTTCCTTCTCACGATTACTGTTTCTTTACAAAGCTATATATAGCTAACTTCACAAAGAGGTCCTGCTGCGATCAACTGGAAGCAAAAAAGACAAAGGAAGCTGTAAGCCGAAATAATCCGTATTTATAGCAGGCACGAACCTATTATGGTAACTACGTGATTCAAGGTAATGTTTGTATTTAGGATAAATAATAACTACTCTGTACAAAAGTTTCTCTAACACTTTCTTTCCAATCAACACTACATTTTTATTCATTTTTTACGTATTTTGAACATTTTATGAAGAAAAAATTATATATGAAATCTTTGTGTTTGTCAAATTAGTTTTATAAATGTTAGCTTTATACATTTGCAAGCAAATTAAACCTTTAATTTTTAAAATAAAAGCTGATGAACATTATAATATCTAGCCTTCCTGTTCCTAACACCACATGGACAATAGGACGCCACTCGCAGACAAGCGCGTGTGTGCACACCACAACATAAGACTGCTCAACGCACATCGCACCACACATCAACCACGTTGCGCAACAAGCAACGCAACGCACGTATCACACAACCTATAGCACACCACGCACGTCATGCACATCACACCGTGCATTACACGCACACTATATGCCCACGACAATAAGGCTATTATGTGTTTCAAATGGGAATGTGTTTGTCCTTGAGCGCTACTAGATGAACAACCAATCGGAGTCCCACGGTGTTGTCGTATTGCATTCCCGCTAAGTCGTGTGTGAGGAGCAACAGCCTAATCAATCTGTATGAAATACAATTCGCGCTGAGACAAAAATTCAGATTTTGCCAAAACTGATCCATGTGGAAGGTAGAGAGTAATGTATCTACCATAACCACGAAAACCCCATATTTTTAGCTCAAATAGTTTTCCTAATACAAATAAATAAAGCACTATTACCTGTATTATAACAATAAATCGTGACGTAAGCATTGAATATCATCATTTTTTGGCATTATGCGTGTACGTACATTTGTAATTACTCACAACTGAAACGTAAATGTTTGACATGAAGAAATAAGAGAATTACTTTGAATAATCCAATTCGAGCGAGAGGAAATAAATTTCCTGCTGCTCAGGCAGAACGTGTCTGGTCATATTATATCTTTGTTTATGAATGGTTCATAATCTCTATTTACTCTAGAGAGTTCAAAGTGGTTGATGTGTATGTATGTATGTATGTATGTATGTATGTATGTATGTATGTATGTATGTATGTATGTATGTATGTATGTATGTATGTATGTATGTATGTATGTATGTACATATGCCTTTAATTTCTTAGAACTGAAATTTAAGCTACTGACATGACGGATGAAAGAATTACCGTGAATAAGTCAAGGTGTTAAATACGAGAAATAACAAACACTTCATTTCCTGTTAGCCTGTGGAATGCTGTATGTCTATGTTTGTGAATGAATGCTGGATAAGAAGTGTATATTTACTCTGGAGAGTTCAGATCAATATCTTTGAGTTGTTCTTTACACAACAGTGGAGTAAGTGTTAAATAGTGCAATGGCTTCTTGCGGTGAATTTAGTGGCGAATCAAAACGCAGGTATTGCGAAGTCAGGCTCGAAGTTATTATGCTTAATGTATACATGTTCTTCAAAAACATTTTCGGAAACAAACTAAAATGAGTTATTGCAAAGAGTACTTCCGTTTAAAAGCACGGAAAAAGTGTATCAGCTGGATCAACTTGCAATTGAAATGGGACACGAGGTAATACGCCTCCCACCTTACCTGCTACTGCCAATATAATCCAATTGAGTTGGTGTGGGGTCAAATATAAATGGTGGTTGCAAACAGAAATAATACTTTTAACTGAGGGACGTTGAACGACTTGTTTACGAAGAAATTGACAAGGTAACACAACAGGACTGGAAAAACTGCGTAAGGCATGCAGTAAACCTTCAAGAAGACGATTTTAAGAAAGAAATAGCACGTGACCAGATTTTGGAACCTGTAATCATAAATTTGCAAGACCCAGACGATTGAAGACAGTGACAATGACGAATTGTCTCTTAACGGAAGTGACATTGACAGCGATATGAATGAGCCACTGGCATTTCCATTGGAATAGAAAAACAGGTAATTCATAAACTATAGCTATAGTATTTAAAAATATACATAATTTGCAAAAATGCTTTTTCCAATTTTGATTTTGGCAACTGCATTATTGTAAGAGTTTGTAAAATATAATTTGCTTACCCTTACGTCTGCGCCAAGGAGACCTGCATGTTGTATGAGTGTGCAAGAGGGGAATATAAAAGGAGTGGAGCAACAAGCTGGCAACGCTGAGTGTGATACGGCATCTGATTGGCTGGACTCCAGAACTCTTCCCATTTGAAACACATAATAGAGGGGTATGAAGGGCAGAGTAACTTGAACCGTTTATCTGCTCCGGTAGGGGATTTGTTTACTAGGAAATGAGTGAATTAGAGTGCAAATGAGTCATCCATTCTGCCAGATCTAATGTTTGTTGCAGCAATAGGTATTATGTATAGGTGAGCTATGTGACAACACTTGTGTATTTTAAACGAGACTTTCATCCTTGTCATACTCGGAAGGCGAGCATACACCCAAGTAGACAGCAAAAGTGATTACGTTGCACATTCCTCTGGCTTGCCTTCTTGTCCTGGGCAATCAGTACCATACAACGCACATATACACACGCACACATTCCACACCGCACCTCACACCACATCATACATCACTCACATAACGTATAAAGCTAGAGATGGTTCGGTACAACTAAAGAGTTTCGTTCTGTATGGTTTTAGCTATGATCAAAGTCGAATGTTAGGCAAACTTTCTTCTTTTACTTCGTAATAAATCAAAGGTTATGTAGGGATAATCGTATTTTAACGTACTTGGAAATGATAGAAAAAGTGTTTTATTTTGAATATTTTGCCTTCTTAAGGCCTTTAAAATCAACTTAAACTTGAAGAGCTTATTTACAAAGTTCAAAATTAATTGTTTATATTTTACATTTTTGGCAAAGTTAATGTATACATTCTTCTATTTTGTCCCAAAAGGCTAAGTTCCTGGTGATTTATATAGAGCACGCTATATAAATGGGATTATTAATAATTATATTTATTTCAAAACTTCTTAACAGGTCATGCGACCACCTCTAATAGTGGGAAATTTGGTAATTCATTGCCTATATCAGCAATAAAATTAAAAGTATATCCACTAATACTTATATCTATTTCACATTTTTATCATAAAAATGTATCTATTATCTGGAGAGTGTTTGTTGCTCTTCACTTGTTCAGTTTATTTCCGATTTTTTTTTATATCCCTCGGAAAATCCGAGATACTGACCCTTCTGTCTTGGAACTTGGAAGTCCTTTAAGTTGAAATGTAGCAAACTTTTTCCTTGTAATGGTTGTTTCTGGTAAGGTTTCAGCACTTCTCTCTGAAAGAGAATTTTCCAAGAAGGAAAACAACAGCACACAAAACTTCTTTTGTGTCAAAGAGCGGCGACAACGAATTAAAACTACTTCCAAGAGTCGTTGCCACATTAATTAAAAGAGAGTTACATGTTTCATTAAATTTTTGTTAATCACAAAGATTACCCATAGGTAAAATTTTTAATTTTATACTTTTTATCCAACCGGTTTAGAATATTATGACATGAAAATTCACCTAAATTATAAGACAGCTTTAAACTTGATACACATATCATTCATGGCTTTTTAGATAATTATATTTTACTTTTATTGTTATAAAGATTAGGTACTGTGCACGTTGCAGAAATCGTAATTTTGACAATAATAAGGACACTATCCAGTTATTTAAATTCTAATGCACACAGTCGTCATATATACATTTTAACTGTTATGGTTTCTTTTAGGAATATTTTAAATACAATTGAACAATAACCTATCATTCATGGTAAAACTAATGCCATATCTTGAACAATTTATAAGTGTAGAAAAACCGTACGCTAGTTTTTTTTAGTTTAATGCTGTCCGAATTTCCACTAAAAATTTAAACAAAGTTATTTAAAAATTAGAATGAATGGAATATTTTTGAGCAGAAATATAAGAAAATCAAGTTTGACCAAAGGCACTGGAAAAGACACAGGAACTTGGACCAAGAGTTTTTGAGGATTTAAATGGCCATATTTTCAAGCTTTCAAGAACTTTTAGAGCAAAATTTAAAATGCGTATTTTAAGAAAAAGGCTCAAAGGATTTTCGGTCATAACTAATTGTTTATTTTTTTAGAAAAAAATGACAAAATTTTGGCTAAGGGTACCTTAAAATAGACATTAAAACCCTAAAAACTTTTAAACATTTAATAACAGATATATACATAACATTTGTCATATCTCTTACACTAATGTGATAAAGTGTCTGCAAAACAATTTCTTTAAGTATGTATACTAAGTTGGAATTAAATAATGGGGTGTGATGGAAAGGTAGAGTCCCGGTAAACCTCTTAGGCTTTCTCATAAACACATGAGACAACTACCTTAATGGCGACTTACAACGTGTAAGTACTTTAAGGCCCGGGCTTTATAGTTAACCACTATTAGGTCAAATAATGGAAATTAATTGTTCTTTCACACTGGCTGTGGGTAAGCTAAAGTATGGAAAGGTAGAGTCAGACTGAAAATTTCAATGCCATAGTCGGGATTTGAACCACGGATCTTCTTGTCTCCATCCAGCCGCTCTAAGCATTGAGCTACTATGGCCATCCCGGCTATGGCATTGAATTTTTCAGTCTGACTCTATCTTTCCATACTTTAGCCTACACACGGCCTTGTGAAAAAACAGTTAATTTCCAATGGGGTGTGATGTAATGAAAATGTAATAATAGTGTATGAAAAAATGATAAATAATGAACATAATGGTTTCTGAAATGCGGTTGTGTATGACAATTACAGTTTTGATGCAAACATGTTTTATGTTCTGTATATATGGGAAACAGTAAAGCAATCGTAGAAAAACAGTAGATATTTGGATTTTTACATACATTGTCTTAAGACTATCCGGAAAGAATAAAGCAGTATTCGAGACATAACTTTTACCCTTAAACTTAGGCTTTTTGTGACCGTTTTCACCACGACATCCTTCATATGTAGCTTTGTTATCAAGGTCACTGACAACATTTGATTATGCATATTTCTAACTGTGAGGTCATTGAGATACTGTACAGCACAGAAGCAAATTTACAATAGGATTATCCAACTTATACTACAACAGTTCGCAAATGATACAGAATTTTTCTGAAGAAATGTCTAACTTTGATTGCACGATATGCTTGGCTGATAGACATTCCACTAAGAGCGAGTCAGTGGTTGCTGGAGGTCTTGCACGGTCGGGCTCAACGGTCAGGTGTAGAGGCGCACAACTTCTCGAAACTATAAAGGAGACACCCCGGAGATCGAATGCGGTGCAGGAGGGCTGCCAAGAAATGGCGCCCCAAAGCTGCACGATAGAAGGCAACGCCTAGTGGAACGAACAGAGACGACATTGATGGCCACCAACGAAGGTCTACATTGCATTTTTCTGCGGTCATTTTAACTCTGCGCCAACTGCCAGGGTCTCTGAACGGAAAGAAGACAATCAATCCTTAGATGCAAGTTCTTAGGTATCTGAAATTAATTGATGTTCAACATCTTCAGGAATGCAAATCTCTATACACTAGACTTATACATATAACCTTCTCCGGAACTGAGGGAGAGTAAACATCACAAAACACCTGGCACACAGTTAATTCCATGTCTCTATTACAAGGTTCACAGGGGGCAGCTAGTACCTCGACTAATGATATATTTTCTGTGTATGCCCTGAAGGGGTACTCCACGGGAGAGAGGGGTGGGGTGGAAGGATATTAATGGTGACTTGTCCTGAGGAGAGACAATAACTGAGGGCAGGATACCTAAATGCTAGATTTAAACTATGCAATGGTGGCTCGTGAAACCCATTCCCCATACACTCTGAGGACTTACACATTACTTGGCGGGAGGCGAGACTCAGAGGTCTCATCCGACAAGGAGGACGAAAATTTACAGACAGCAAAATCTCTGCAATGCACGCCAAAACTCCCGCTGACATTTATAATTCTGAAACAGCCTGTTTGAAAGGTCAAGTTGAAATATGAAATGGGGCGAAATGAGACAGTAATCAGTGGATGCTGTAACCGCAGTATCAGGCAGCGATTAGGAGGCGGAGAATTAATTGGAATAAGATAATTAAAAAAGAAGATAAATTAATAAAAATGCTTTGCTAAACTAATATAAGAATCTTGTTATAATAATTTGAAATTAGAATGGATAGAATAATGATTAAAATAGCGGTTGACTTAAAGAATAAGAAAGGCTTACTTCGCAGATTTGATAAGGATGTATACCGTTACAAACAACTCAGGGTAGGCGTTCTCCAACTCAGGGTGGGCGGAACGTCAATGAGTTAGATGAGTTTTGCAAACCAATGCGAAAATTCGAACTAAATGAGAAACCAATAATAATGTAACATTTGAGAAGGTTGAGCTAGTTTGGTCATGTGATAATGTTAGAGAGGGGTTCAGAATAAGTTTCGAACTGAATCGTGAAGTAAGAAAAAACTTACTTAAAAGGTGATACTACTACAGGAAGGACATGTTCATGCGCATTAAGAAGAGAAGCGAAGATTTATAAGTCTGAAATGTAGGGAAGTTAAGAACAGCGCAAACAGCGAAAATGGAAGCAGCATTAGGAGTTTACTAGAGCAAAGTAGCCGCCGTATATAGAAGAAATAGAAACCGCGCGGAAGTAACTTTAAACAAGTAATCTAGGCTTTGAAGTAAAATTGAATTTATGTTAGCAATTTTACTAACAGGTGGTCACCGATCCAAGTCGATAAGCAAACATATTAGGAATTAAACTAAATAATTCTACAACAAACAGTTATTAATACGACTGAGTAGCCAACAACCACCAAAATCCATTTTATACAACCATTCACCTGAGGAGAAGAGAACTCATAGCTCCAATCAGAACCCAATCAATTTAACACTGGTATGCGGGTTTGCCGCAATGTAATTATCCTTCCCAGTATTAGTCTAGCGACTCTGGGAAACCCCGAAAAAGTCCATGGTTGAAGAAGGTCCAACCCACGACCTCCCAAATCTGAGCCTGAGACTGTTGAGCCTTACCGTTCAGTTACCATACACTTACTAAAACGTCAGCATAGAGAGAGGATGATGACATCCATGTTAACAGTTCAATCCTGGATGGACGAAGGATGGATTACAGGATTACAGCCATTTTTGATAAAACGAAAAAGAACCAAAGCTTTAGAATGGGTAGTGTTAAACCATGTCCGACAGAGGCATGTTTCTCAACATCGTCCAACGTGAGTTATATCGGACGATGAATGAAGAAGGGTGAACTGATACTCAAATGAGCCGCCCAGGGTCCATAGAGCTTAGAGCTGCCTGGCATTTATCTTTCAGGATAAGGGAGAGCTCCGGGGCAAATACTTTATCCAGAAAACCTACTTGATAGAGATTTGAACTCGGGACCTCTTGAATATGTAACATATATGCTATCCCCACATCTCAGAAGTGGATGGCAAAAATACGAAATTTGGCATTTATCCAAATAAATTTTACGTTTTTTTTACATACATAATATTACATATTACTATGTTTTTCCATGCGGACGCGATGGCAGGTAGATCAACTTCAAACATGCTTTCTGTGGGGGAATTACTGATAGAATATAAATATTAAATTTTTGAGCCTAAAGGAAGACTTTCTCAATTCACAGTAGGTTAGCGGTAAAAATGAAAGAGAACAAAAATGAACTGAAATGATAAAGTTACTTTTTATCACTTATTTGATCATTTCATGATGCTTATATCTTAATTATATTATTTTTAAATCACAGATTTTTTGGTATTTTTCTCTTGTTATGATGAACATGATGAGAATGCAAATTGATTCAGTTTATTAGAAATTATCAGTTTATCAGAATCAGTTTATTATTTATTCAGCATATTTATTTAGTTTGTTAGAGCAGTCTAATAGGTTAAGTACGTAAAACTCGATTCCTACTTGTATCGCACCAGTGTACAATGTAGAGGTTTGCCAGAAGCAACAAGGATACAAATGTCAAGTTTTGAGGATCCATCATTTAAATGCCTAAATGAACGTCAGATAATTGAATAACCGAAAGGATGAGATACATTAGAAGGTGGTTTATACATAGTAACCTATAATTAATGGTACTGGCCACACCATATCCATCTAGCGCCGGAAGGCCTGACCACGTCTGCCGGAACCCAAGCCTGTCTTCATGTGAGCACGGGATGCTATTATTTTCTTTTTACCTATAATTAAATTCCAGTCTTTCCAATTGTTTTTCACTTACCAGGTATTATAAGAGTAATGCTATAATTTTACCCTATGTAGTAGGATGCAGAACTCTGAAAGAAGTGGAAGAATAATTTTGATCTTAATTTTTTTTTCGCCAATAAAAAGCCCCAATCTTTCTGATGGACACGCGGCTATAAGGCACCTAATCTCATTTAAATAATTACTAAAACAATAAAAAACTTTGCAAGGATCTAACTACTAAAATACTCTGGAATTGTAAATGAGCATGCTTGCGAAAAAAAAAAAAAAAAAAAAAGACTTTGATTTTTATTGCGATTCTCATTGAGCAGAAAATTATGTAAAATAAAGTAATGCCTTCACACAGATATTTCGTATATAGTATTGCTATTGAGTAACTATGTGGAATAACAGAAAAAGCATCAAAACAAAAGAGAATCGAATCTGCTTATCACGATAGGATATGCAATGTACTCTTACTTCACATTATTTGCGTGATATTCATTATGGCAATAACCAGCTCCGTATGAAATTCCAATTATCATGAGTTAAAGGAAGGAATCTACTATGAATTCATAAAAAATGCTGGTGGAGGTATACGAAATAATTAGTTTACCATCCGAGTTGTAAAAGTTGATTGTACAATGTTAAATAAGCAGGCCAGTCTTACATGGACATATGAGTGCCCATTTAAATGCTCCATGAATGGGATACGGGATAAACGTCGAGTGTAGGTATATTATATTGCAGTTCACACTTGAACAAACAATTTTCGTGCAGGACAGATAAATCGCTAAAAGAAGTTGAAATGTCATCTAAGGACTTATCAATACATCGTTGCAACACTTTCCTTTTAGTTGTAGGGCTGTCCTAATCTTGGTAATAGATATTTATGTATCAAGTTCCCTTAAGCTTTTGTGTAGGTGGTGCATAGTTATTAGTATGAGCTCTCTAAATTATATTAAATGAAACAGGTGATGGCCGCGCTGTTACCGAGCGGCTAGACTCTCACCAAAGCGGCCCGGGTTCGATCCTAGGCGAACGCATGTGAGATTTGTGGTCGATAACACGGCCATGTAGAGGGTTTTCTCCGGGATCTCCGGTTTCCCCCGCCATCTCATTCCACCGGTGCTCCATCTTCATCTCATGTATCATCAATGTCACCGCCTGCGGTGCCGCAAGCAGTAAACGCGGGCGCTAGACACTTACAAAGGTAAGTAAATGTACTATAAGTACTCCCTGCTTGGGAGTTGTTCGGATTGGGTTGGACTCAGAGGGCAGTAGTTCCCGATACCCGTGGGAGATCGGATACTTCTCCGGACGGGTTTAAGGGAAGCCATAATATTCCCGCGTACTAGCCAGCATAGCTAGTAGAAGCTAGTAGTAGATCACCAGGCGGCCCCACCGAGGATTTAACGGTAGCCTTCCCATTTTGAATTTGGTGCGCGTAAGTGGCGTATTCATTTCCATCCCGCCTTGAGTCCACAGGACCAGATGGGGGTGGGCTTGTTAGTCTTGCCCTATGGAAAGCCCCACGAAGGCACCGGGCACCCTTTCGGGACAGCTCGGTAACTCCCTTGTCACCCCCCTTAAATTCGTCCCTGCGAATTACCTCGGTGGGGCCGCCTGGTGATCTAGGACACCTTCTACTAGCTCTGCAGGCTAGTACCCAGGACTTCTTAGGCAACCCTCTGCCCCCTCCGGGGGGCAGAGCCTGGCCGGAAGTACCCGATCTCCCGCGGGTAACGGGAACACACTGTCCCCTCGAGTCCAACCCAATCCGAATAACTCCCACTCAGGAAGAGACTCGAATGTTCGACTCTGAGGTTCATCTGGTAACGTCAGAGGTACCATGAGTGTTAAGGATCCGCAGCACTTGCACCGCAGCAGCTGAAGGGGACGGATCCCCTTCCCTATGAGACGCACTAGTAAACAGAAGGATACATTCGAACGCATAAGATCATACCAATAAAATGAGCAGGGTTTATGTTGGTAAGGAACTATGTACATTGCCACCTCTGCCAGCCCGGCCCATCTCTCCTTACCTGGTCCACCATTCGGCTTAATGCTTTTCTTATTTCACACTTTTCCTTCCATCCTGAGCCTGAAACTGACCTTCATTCATTTGTTATCGCTTGAGAGCTTGGGTTTTTGCTTCTTACCAATATTTTACTGACTCATTCACAGTCTAGTGTGTAGTGTGCCGCGGCGAAGTTTACCTTCCAGCCACTCAGGTGAAACGTTCCCATACTCCTCCCCTCTTGCCGCTCACTAGACCTGACGTTTCTTCAGAAACTAATGAATGTAAGTCGGTCTTGAATTCAAACCAATAAAAATCATCTCTGCGAGGCTTGCTGTACAACACGAATAAGGAGATTATGCCAACATTAAATGAAGAAACACACAATGGAAAACCAGGAGCATTGGCACGGTTCACTGTACTCGACAATTCTGTATACAAATGCGATGCACCCGGACGTGTTAGAAAAATAAAACAGAAGGAAGAAAGAAGAACGTCAAAGGTTGTCTTTCTAATATCATTTCACACTAACAATTTGCCTTAATAGTAGTGAACAGGGATAATTAAAAATTAAAGTTGAGTAAAACAAGACTTCGAATCTCCAGGTTACAACACACGTTCATTCTGAAGTTGATATTTTAAGACAATTAAGATACAATGTGTTAGTTTCGGAATATAAAAACTGATTTTGGCTTCTTTGGCCAAGCACACTTGAATTTCAATATTGAGTTATTTTCTTCATACATTTAGTAGTCTATTAAAATGTTAACAAATGTATTCAATGCCTTAATTATTTTCAGCAGGTACGACGATGGGTCAAAACGTAATGCCTCCTTTTTTTTCCTTGAATAAGTAAGTTATGAGAAAACTTTGAATTTGGCGCAATTCCTCAAACCTTCTTCTCCAATCCCCTGCAGTAGTAAGTTCCTAAGTCAACAGGTGACGGCACTGCAACCTCTTTCAAAATGGCTGTCATCGTAATTCGCATTAGACAGCGTTCTGTGATTGGATATTTGACTGCGGAAGGTGAAACGCCAATTCGCATTCACGAAAGGCTAAAAAATGTGTATGGTGATGTAACGGTGGATGTCAGCACTGATAGACCATGGGTTCGTTGCTGTAGCGAAGCTGAAGGGCAAACACCATTGGCAGATGAAAAGCGACGCGGCTGGCCGGTGACTGCAGTGACTCCATGCAACATTCAGCGAGTCGATGACATCATTCATGGTGATCGCCGGGTAACAACAGGTGAACAGTGTCGCATTACCGTCCTCAGTAAAGGCAGTGTGATGACGATTATTTAAGAACTGGGTTACTCAAAAGTTTGTTAACGTTGGGTACCAAGAATGTTAACCGCCCAAAACAAAGAAACAAGGAAAACAATAACCTCCGAACACTTGCAGCACTTCTATCTAGAGGGAGAGGAGTTTCTGGAAAAAAATTGTTACTGGAGACGAAGCGTGGGTTTATTTTTTTGAACCTGAATCCAAGAAGCAGTCAATGGAATGGCATCACACGACGTCACCGAAGGAAAAAAAAAATTCAAAACTCAGCGGTCGGCAGGGAAATTTATGGCGACAGTGTTTCGGGATGCAGAGGGTGTGCTTATGATTGATTTTTTGAAGCAGGGATGCACAATAAATTCTGTCCAATAGTCAGAATTCTCAAAAAGCTGAAAGTACGTCTTCGCCGGGTTCGCCCAACAAAAACTATGGCGGATGTTCTTCTTTTGCATGACAATGCAAGACCACACGCCAGCCATTACACCATTGCAGAAATTGAGAAATTGGGATGGCAAGTCTTATCTCACCCCCCATACAGCCCTTGCCTGACACCATCAGACTTCCCTCTGTTCGGGCCACTAAAGGAAGCTCATCGTGGGAATCATTTTGAAGATGAGAAGGCTGTGGAAATGTCCATGCGTCAATGGTTTAGGAAGCGAGTCCGTGTGTTTTACCACACTGGAATACATGCCCTAGATAAAGGGTGGACCAAAACTGCGGAAAAGGACGGAGATTATATTGAATAGTGACAAATTAATCGTCAATGTTGTAGTTTTCAAGCTATGTAAATTGGATTCAATTTTCTTGGCAATTAAAAGAGAAAAAGAAAGAATAGGAGGCATTAATTTTGACCCACTCTCGTATTTTTATTTTTATATCATCAATCCATCAAATCCTGAATAGGCCCTAATACATTATAAGGTTAGGGAGAAGACAGAATGGTTAACCAAAGCAACTGACATTTCCACTAATTCGGATAACTAGTAAAACTTTGACACATTACTTGATTATTCTTATTTATCAACAACAAAATTTTGAATTCAGAACCAATTGAAACACTAAAGCAAATAAACTAAAAGATTTTCTTTCTTCAACAATTATTACATATAACATAATGATCGCTACTACCTTAATACACTGACTTGAACTTACCATTTTAATCCTATTTAAGCTTTTATTTATTTTATAGTTTTCACAAAATGCTAAGGAAGTTTGTGAAAAGCTATAACATAGTAAAATGAGAAATCGTTAAACTCGTAAGAAAGGCTAAATGTAATACTCATGTATCTTTATTGAAACTGAAATTACAATTCTGTAATTTATAATTTGGCTGCTAGAATTGTTTGAACTGGAGCCGAATATTCCGAAGTCATTTGCACATTTATAAACTTAGAGAAGGTAAAATAAAATGTACAATAAAGTAAAGCAAAATACAGCACAGAGGTAGAGAAGTTCTTCACATAAACATCAATAGCGTGTAATATTGGGCAAAGAAAGTGGGATATCTTGCCATCATCAAATACAGCCTTTTGTTTGCACCACCTTCAAGTGGTACAACTTGGTTTTACTCACCTTTGAAAGTGATTTATCCCTCTCTGGCTGCAAAGGAGCTGAGTAGCACGTGAAGAGGTTTCCTCCAAGAGTATACGTTGATTTTATTATAAATTCACGATCGCCTTGTTTATTTTGAGCTACTTATTTCTGCACATTATCACAAGTGCTTTAAACGCTTGAAGGAGAATTAAAATATCTGTTACGCTTTGCTTACCCATTCATTGACAATCGCTGAAATGGAAATAACACATTCTGCAATATGTGCCAAAACTTGAAAGTTGATTTCCGGGCGCACCGTTCGTCGTAGGAAGTCGCGGAAAAAAGCAAATTGTAGCCCTGGACCGTGGCTTTCATTTCGCGTTTTGGTTTGGTGCTCTCAGATCAACGGTTTCGGAGCCAGGGTTTTCCGAAATTTTGGGTCAAGTTAACCGTTGGTGCTACGTGCAAAGTGTACATAAGTTGAAAGTTGCATTATGAAAGGGCAAGACGGGTGTTGTTTCGATATTCTCGATAGGTCGATTAGTTTCGTCGTAAATGCAGAAAAACGATTTTGGCAGTTTTTCGGGAATAGCGGCTCAACGGTCAGAGATATCGTCTCGGTGCACATGAGCAAAGAGGTGCGCCGTGCAATTTGGGACCCGGACCCTCTAGCTGCCTTAGGCTCGGAGAAAAGCTTCGAAAACCGCCAAAAATGACAGATTTTCAAATTCTAAGTCCGTTAAAAAAAATTTTTCTATTTTTTTAATGTGGCCGGTCCCCCGTATTTTGGGCCGCTGGTTACTCTAAAGTGTTTCGTTCCTCCGTAGCTCCCTTAGTTTAGCCGCTACAGCTGAAAAGCCGTCACAAATTGTGCTTCGGCGCCCCTAAAGGCGGCGGTTCGAGTTGTGGACCGACCGTCTTAACGCCATAGATAGACCTCGGGACGGCGCATCCAACGGTGCAAGAGCGAGGTCGCTAGTTCTAATAGTTTAGGAGAAAATCGCAAAAAACCGGTTGCCGATAGCCCACAAGTCCCTGTTCAGGTTTATAAATATGAGGTTATCAGGAATACGTAATTGTCTTTTACATTCAAACATTGAGTCCTGCGCCGTGGCGTGGTGCGTTAAGGCATCATGTCTTGGTTCCTTGCCACGGAAAGCGACCCGGCTTCGATCCATCCCGTGGGGATGCGGATTTTAAGTTCCAGGTATAGAACCGGTGCTCACTCAGCATCGTGAGGCAAGCCCACCTTTGTAGGGTAGCGTATCTGCCTCACGTTCAAGAGGTCCCGAGTTCGAATCTCGGTTAAGGTGAGTTACCTGGATAAGTTTTTTCCGGGGTTTTTCCTTATCCTGAACGACGAATGTCAGGTAGCTCTAAGCTCCATGGATTCATTTGAGCATCATTTCACCCATTCCATTCATCGTCCGATATGACTTAACGTTGGAGGACGCAAATTACAAAATAAATAAATAAAAGTGAGGAAATTGAGGAGCTTGAGATAGGTAAGCGACACCGGTCATGACAGCCAAATTTCCGGCTCGCGGTGCTAAGATGCTGACCACATCTCCTCCCCATATGGGTTGGATAATCACCCACCTCTGCCTTGCGTATTTGGGCGTGAGGAGGGCAGTCGGGTTGGCAGGCCCTGTTCCGATATGGACTGTAGTGCTACGAGTTTATTTTTACTTATATATTCAAACATTATGTTTATGCTAAAGCCAAAGCTTACTACACCAAGCACAGATGTGCTAAATTACATACAATGTATGTATATATGCCGAAATTGATTCCCATTAAACTGTGCACAGAGAGCTCTTGGATGAATAGGTGACTTCTTTAGAAGTACATTGCCTAAAAATTTATCAATATTTAACCCTCTTATTACCAGTTTTATTTTCATAACTTTCATTTTGTGAACAAAATTAACTCTTAACGCTTCAAAGAAAAAAGAAGGATCTGTGCTTCTTTCATAAAGGAATTGCAGCTCATATCATGCTTCATATTTTAACTAATTATAAAATACATCTATAAAATACAATCTTTATATATTAATGATTATAAAAAATGTTATTTGCTGCATAATCACTCAAAACGTTTAATATCTAGTTCATTTTAAAAGAGATAAGTTTGTGGAAATAATAGTATTACATATTTCCTTGGTACAAGGGAACAGAGTAGCCTTATGCTATAGCCAAATCCCTTTAGATCTGGTAGGCTTTGAAATTACATTCTCTAAGCATGAACAAACTAGAACAAAAAAGAATAAAGCCTTTCCATTTAAGAAAATTTTGTATAACATTTAAAAATGTTAAACAACTGATAAAAAATCCCTTAGAAATACTTAATTCCAACAACAAGTTCATAGACTTTGTGCTTTGGCGAGAGCTATTTTTTTTTGGGGGGGGGGAGGCAGTGTAAAATATTTCTATCCCTCATGATTTACCACAATAACGAGCAATGTTGGGTTTCCATTCGAAAACAAATTTGTATCACATACGTACACTAAATAAAGCAGTTATGTATTTAATTATTCTCCATTCTATAATAACTTCTATAAATTTAGTTCAACTCCTGAAGGAAACTTCGGATAAAATGTGGAAAAAATTTCTCTGTAACATTCCATTATTTTTTTAAGGAATACATTTTCGCTAGCAGACCCAGAGGAAAAGGGCTAACGAAAGTATTTTATATCCAAAACGTTTCAAAAATTCGCTGAAAAACACCTAGATTAAAATACAAAATTTATTAACATGTATAATAAAATAAATAAAGTTTTGTGCAATAATAGTCTTATGCGAAGATATACGCAGCAGTCGAATTGATGAATTTGAAATTAAAACGATAGATGATAGAGCTGGCAAATACTAAGGGAAAGAAAGTGGCTGACTTAGAAATGATAAAACCAAAATGTGCAAACTGTTCAAATGGATAACTGTTTTATAATTGAACACCTTAACACCTCCTTAGCAATGTATTCTCCAGCTTCTGAGTTTTGTATGTTTAAAAACTAAGAATATGTTACAAAAGTATAAATATAACTTCATTATTAGGAAGAATGGATCTAACTTAACCTACACCATGCACTGTGAATGTGTTAGAATATAAGTATTCTTCCCAATTATTTACAATTTATATTATTCGGTAATACAGAAAAACATAATCCTGCATTTACAAAATGCCTATGCAGCAATGCCTATTAATTAATAAGTACATACATTTAATAATTATAACATGTCATTTTTTGTTTGCTTGCATAACTTCCCTTCTCATAAGGCGGAACAGTGTGGTTTACATGAGGTTGTTATTTGCTTACAAAGTCCTTTCCTTCTTAGGTAGAGCAGAGATGTTTACTTGAAGTTGTTTGCTTGCAACATTACTTTCCCTAGAATAAGGTGGAACCACAAATTGGCATGACACTTGTTCGCCTATCCAGATCACTTACTTGTTTGGTCTGGATATGATTTGTTTAACCAGATAGTATGTTCTTTTATCATATTATGTTGTGGATGTATGTTAGATGCATAAGGACGCCCGTCTCGGTAGCGTGGTGGTAGCATATCTGCCTCACGTTCAAGAGGTCCCGAGTTCGAATCTCGGTCAGGGTGAGTTACCTGGATAAGGTTTTTCCGGGGTGTTCCCTTATCCTGAAAGACGAATGTCGGGTAACTCTATGCTCTATGGACTCCGGGCTCATTTGAGCATCATTTCACCCATTCCATTCATCGTCCGATATGACTTAACGTTGGAGGACGTAAATTACAAAAAAAATGTATAAGGACATACAAGGGGTATTTTATATAAGACTTAAATCGGCTGATCCTTAATGGTTTTATATAATAACCAGGGCAAGAACTTAAGATACCGAACCTAATAAGCTTACTACGCCATGTCCATAGAATTAGATTTGTTTACAAAGAACTGAGGGAGGGAGAAGGGCGTCTGTAGAGCACGCTACACCTGATTCCGACCTTGGGTACATAGTCAACGTCAACAGAGGCCCTTGATCTTGACTAAGCTCGTAAACATACATGAATAATATGAGAAAGTCCCTAAGCTCATTCATTCTCTCTTTTGTGAACAGTTACTCAGGCCTATTGAAATAACATTGTTTAAATGTTAATTATAGTCATTAATTTTAATGATATTGTGACTTTGTGGGTTCGTGAAATTAAAAGTCCAATTGCACCACTCAAAAATGTTCTTTATTTCCACCGAATTACAATCGGAACACTTGCCGATTACACAGAATTACGTAATGCACGCAATTACAATTCACCAGTTCGTCTGTCACAGGTCCACTGCACGCAGTTATGTACATTCCTCCGATGCACGTACACAGTCCGTTTTCTCACTGGGCGCTCCTCACCGCTGCTCGACAAAAAACTGAACTGAACTCGCCAACTGCAGCCCCCTTTTATAGGGATATCACTGTTTCTCGAAGTCTCTCGTTTCAGTGAATCACCGCGAAGGTTCCAGACGGCCGGGGGAGGTGGAAGAGGCGGCCAGCGACCATTGACACTTCCCTAATCATCCCCTCAGTTAGTGACCGAGATAAATGTGTGGGCGTTGCCCGAATGCCTCCGGTCCCCTACTCATCTGTCAGTTGGTCGTGCTTTCCGATAATTGGGTGACAATATGTATCACTACGTACATTCGTAAATTTGAAACTTGTTCTATTGTCTGACAAAATATTTTTGCATTGAGAGAATGTTCTCTCTACATCGCATGATGTGATTGGAGCATACTTCAAACAGTTTATATTGGAATCTGTGTTGTTGTTTAAACAATTTCGCACTGCACACAGTTTCGAATATGATGGATTGATTTTAAGTACACGTTGAAGTTTTTTAACACAATTACTATTAGTATAATCCAGGACTTGCTTATTTGTTCACAAACTTTTTCCACCACCCGTACAGCAACACGCATTTCAATATTCGAAGTCTTAGCTCCGACCCTCCCTGGGAAAGTGGCTGTACATCAGGACAGCAGTGGATCGCGATGTTCCATAGGTCAGCGTCTCGCAACCTGCAGCCGCCTCATTCCATTGTTTTGGTGTCCAAAGTTCCTGCCCTGATAATAACGTACCACTGCGTTACATGTGAAAGATTGCTCATTGTACCTATGTGTAAAGTGATCTGTTCTACATTCATTAACTTTATTCTTAGCGAGATCTAAGAAATGAAAACGTAAGCAAACAAGTAAACTTGATCAAAATTGAAGCATTTCTACCCAAATAGTTGAATTAACCTGTGACTTAAATAATTCACTTTTCTCCTTCTTTGTCAGTATTACAATATTGGAAGGTGTATTTTCATAGATCCCCTGGCAGAGAATCTTTTTTCGAGGTAACATTTTGGTTGCTGTCTTAGCCAAAGACAGCAGATGGTAGTTGTGAACAACAAAAACTCGGAGCTAGCTCCAGTGATAGCAGGAGTACCCCAAGGATCGATGCTGGGGCCTTTCTTATTTTTAATTTATATAAATGACTTAAACCATAACTTACCTTGCACTACTATGTTATATGCAGACGACACTACCTTACTGAGCAAAAGCAGTAATATCAATACTGTAAAGCAACAAATGCAACTATCCCTAGAATGTGCAAAAATCTGGTTCTCCTTAAACAATCTAAGTTTAAATATGTCTAAAACTGAAAATATATTATTTACATTGCAACATAATGATATCCGCAGTAATTTAGTAAATCTGTTAGGATTACATTTGGACACCAGACTAACATGGGAAACACACATACTTTACCTTTTTAAAAAGCTTGCTACAATCTGGTATAAGAAATGTGTTAGTCGAGATATGTTAATAACATCTTACTATGCCTTCTTTCATCCACATATACTGTATGGCGTTAGGCTTTGGGGTAATTTTGCTACCTCGAAAAATGCATTCATATGGCAAAAGAAATCTCTCAGACTAATTCTAGGATTAGGACAACAGGATACATGTAAGCCTAGCTTTATAGACCATAAGATAATGGCCTTGCCATCAATGTATATATACACCAATATCATACACGTTAAATAAAATCAAAACTTATTTATAAATCGTTCCTCTGTACACAGTTATGACACTCGATGCAAACATAATTTAGATACACCCCACAACTGTTATCAACAGTTTAAATTATGCAATAAGCTTCCACTGGAAATAAAAGAACTGCCAAACTGCCATTTTATACTGTACAAGAATACTTAGAATATAACATACATGCTAGTGAATTTATGTAAAACTATTGTAAATTATGGTAGTAGGTACATAATTGTTTAATTCTATTATTACTATAGTAAAGTTATTAACTTACGATAATTGCTACCTTAAGCCATAAAATAATCTGATTTCACCTAGAATTTTATATGCGTTAATTTGTAAACCTTCTGTACTTGTAAATACATTGTAAATACTTTTATAACTGACGAAACCTATTGATTTATGTAAGCTTAATGGTGAATAAAGGTTTATGATTATCATGATTCGATTATAACAATAAAACTGAAGTAATGACTGAGTTTTCTGACGACAGGGACGCTACCCTTACAACGTTCACATCCAACATCCATCCCCATACACTAAACACAGTCGCCTGGTCCTACAAACCTGAAATTGTTGACAATAAAGGAAAATGATAATGAAGGACAGGAAAGTCATTGTAAAAGATAAAACAACCCAATATAACTCTATCGACCCATGAAACCAGCAAAATCATCGAACCCGGGCTCGCTTGGTACCAGTAGGCCAAAATATAATACGAAATTAACTAGTATTGTCATATACAAATATGTATTTGCATATAAACCCTACGTCTTTGTTGTCAATATTTTATTCAGTGTAAAGATCATATCTAATTTTAACAACTTAATTACTTTAACTTAAAATGGTTAATATCTACACTGTGATATAGTTATTTACTGAACAAAGCTGATTGAAATATCAGCCATGCAGGTTAGTTTCAGTATATTTGGCGACTTTAAGGAGATTAAGTTGTTAAAATTAATAACTTGACATACACGCACACGGTCAATGTGTTGTGTGAGCACCTTGGTCACGTAAAACAGCAATACAGTTTAATTGATGGTATTTTGAAGTTGGGGAAGGCGTACTATATCGTGTAGCAGGGATATTCTAAGTTTTCTGGGTGGTAACCCTGGCGTGTTACTGTGCTAGCGGTTAATAACAGTAGTGTTAGACTGCTACTTTACGGTAAGGGAAATGAATCACTTGTAACATGCTGCCAATCAGCCAATTGTGGAGTCACAACTTATTTATAATCAGAAGAAAAGAAACCTAAATTAAGAAAGACAACAGCAGAATATAGAACAGAATTAAAAATAATGTTTAAAGCAGAGGTTTAAAACACCGCTACATGATATAGGGGAGCCTACAGAAGTGTACTGTAGAATTCCTAGCAAGACAGAGCCATGGTAACCTGTGTGAATTCCAATAGGGAGGTACCGGGTTCCACCCTGGAGCCATCAGTTGTCCGAAAGACTGGATACATACAGAACATTTGGTTGAAGACATTTCGAAAGTAAAAGGAGAAACAGACACCTCCTTCAAATCAATTTTTAATGCTACAGAACATAAGATGGTAAAACAATGTGGTTTCAAGACGTCTTCATGTAAATTTTTAACGATTATGAGTTGCTTCTTTCTTTTGAACTTAATCTCATATTCACCAACTCAAACTAAAACCTTATTTAACATTACACAATACAAAATCACGACATAAACTGTAATGATGTAAAGGCCAGCATATTCAAGGTATTTCTGAATGCCATAGGATTAGCATTAGGATTACTAATGAGGGGATTCGGCTCTGTGACCAGTCTTGATCTGTTGTACGTATGCTCCAAGTGGGGCATCACTGGGAGGAGGGTAAGGCCAGAGGAAACACAGGGTAGCCGTCCCAAGGACACACGATAGTGCAGACGGCAGAGTCCCTATATTTTACTTAGATGGTAAGCCAGGACGACATGCCCCCATACTCTGGTTTGGAAGTGATCCCAATTTCTGGTTCAGACACCGGTAACCGACCTACCGGAGGAGGAAGAGTTCACTCAGGGCATATATTCCTTCTATGCACCGCCGAGACACCCACCGACACCTCTAACGTGCAAGAGACCACCAGATGAGGGATGATGTGAAATGATAATGAAGATGAAATGGAGGGACAGAAAATTCGGTGGATGTAATTAAATTGCCCAGCATTCGCCTGGCGACCTGAAAAAAAGTCATGGGTCAGGTGAGTAGACCATTGGAATCGAACCCGGGCCTTCCGAATGCGGGCCAGAGATGAAACAGCCTGAACTATCCCGCTCGGTATGGATGCCTAAATTTGATTTGTTTTGGAAGTAAGGCTTAAACTATTCATTTTTTCAACAAAATATGAAGGTAAATTTCCAGCTAAAACATGGTGATTTGTAGATATTACAAACGATAAAAAGAAATCACGCTGCAGACTAATTTGAAGTACTGGTTATTTTTTGGGCACATAAGCAACCGGTTCTCTAAACCCAATCAACTGAAATATCTGCATTTGAAACGTTTGAATCGTACACAGTCTATTTCTCTCTATAACCATTCCGGTCTTCATTTCTTTGCCACAGCAAAGAAAGTCTCAGGACAATGAGGTGCGAGGAGGTTAGATACTGTTCCGGTTTTTATGACACTCAGGTGAGTTCAGTTACAGCCCATTCAAAAATATTTTGATGCCTTATACTTCTCTAGATAATTTTTTTTTTTTTTTTTTCAGTTTTAGTGTACTGTGTGAATAGGGCGCATCTCCCTTTTTTACGGTTCGACCCCTTGTGTAGAATGCGTACTCTGCCACACATATTCACTGTCCTTCTTGCACAGTGTAAGGGTGGCACAATCCTGTCAAGGACTTTCTTTGCGTTGTCGAACCGTAAGTATTTCAATACTGCGATACCTACCGGAATTTTCAGCTACTTGTCTACTCGATGTGTTCAAGAACCTTACATATTACAACATATTTTACATCTTCTGCATTAAATGTAACATTACCTAAGGTTCTCTCTAATTTTGACAATTCCTGCCGCTAGTACTTCAATGAAGTACTCCTTTCAGCAATGAAACGAATCAAAACATATTGAAAAAGTAATGAAACACAAGAATGGTTTTCAAAATTGTCACTTATTTCGATTGAGAATCTGCAAGAAGAACCATGTTTATAGACATTTTTGTTGCAAAGAATGTCAGCACATGGAAGGCATAATTTATAGAAACCAAGAAACGAGTGGGCGTTTAGGTATCTTTTAAAACACGTGTTTATTTTCGATACTAATTCTACATAAGCATTGTTACATGGATGCCCCTACAAACCGGATTTGTGCTGAAATTATAGAAAGGTTCAGGCTGTGGCACTGTTAATATTTGTTAATATAACTGCCCTGGAGGTATTTAAATATTTGGAATAAAAGACGGACAGCTATTCGAAAGTTATAATACAACTTATTTTTTCAGGCCATATGTAGTATTTTATGGTACATGTTTAGGAGTTAAAACTATATTAGGTGTAGCATTCCAGAGTTGAAAGTTAGCTTATATAGACGTGTGCAACCATTGCTGAAATTTTTAACATATACAATGTATAATCTTCCAGATCCATGGACAGACATACAGCTCCAGACCATTTTATATGTTGGGTGCTTTACTCTTTGATCGACTCACTGAGGGGAAAATGCTTCTTTATCTGTCCTTCTCACATATTGGCTGCTCTCTTCACATACTTCACACATGGATTCATTTGAGAAAATTACCTGAAACAATAAAAACCTCTATTAATATTAAACAGTTTTAAAATTGCTCAAAGATAATATAACAAAACCAGCAATGGGAGAAACAAAGTTTAGGCTGTTTATTTCATTTACATAAAATTTACATATACATATTTTAATTTTATGCTATTCAGACTTTACCTTTCTCCAAAATTCCATTGGATGTTTCTGCATCTCTTTGGCCCATTCTAAACGTCTTTTTGCCATTGCTGGTGTCAGTTTAACCTTTTTACGAGGTCTGTGTGTTGGTAAACCTGCTTCACATAATCTACTGCGAGTCTGATATTTCTGTACCGTACTGCTTTAGTTGATTACTGAGGTCAATGCTGGCTACTCTTCTATATTTTTTGCCACCTGCACAAGTTTTCTTTGCATCCTTGGTTATAGCTTTCTTTTCCTCCGGCATTTTCCATCCCTTTGTGAGTTCTACGTCTCACAGAATGTTAAAGCTTGATTAATGAGACTAACAGATTTTTGTGGAATACACAATTTCTTAGCTATTTCACGTTGTGAATAAAGAGTTTCCTTCAAAATACTCTCAGTTATAGCTACTTTCCTTGGGGATAAGTCAGCAGTTTTACCCATAATCTCACTTTTGAATCAATGTGAATGCTAAGGATAAGATACACATGTTACCTGGCTTGAGATAAATTAATAATAAATACTGAGGATATATTAGCATTAAACACAATAAACGCAAATAGTAACAATCTTCAGTTACAACATTCACCAAATGAAAGCAATATCACCAAACAGTTGGATAAACAGTCATGAAGAAAATGGCTACTATTAATTCAGAGCTACCACCACATTACTATAAGTAAAAGAGAAATCCCCCAGTTATTATTAAGAGAGAAATTTCATTGAATATGCTTCTTTTAAGGAAAAGAACTGCGACCAATTGAATTAGGTTATGGCGGTAAATAACTATTATTTTGAATGTTAAACTGAGGCCAAGTAAAAAAAACAACATGAATGAGTCTAATAATTTGCACACGTCTGTAATTTGTTGGATATAAATTATATTTTCCTTGGATAGAGCTAAGTAGAGCAAAGTTTATCGAATTGTACTTTAGTTCTGTAAATAGAAATTAAAAACATAGAGGAAGTTATTGAAAATTGCAGAAAGCTTGTTATTTCCCTTCAGCCAGGCGTAGATTATATACGATAACAAAGAGAACCTACAGAATGTTCGACCGAAGTTTAAAAATTTAGCTGTGAACCATTAAAGGTTTCACAAATACCTATTTTACGATTGGTTGGTTGTATGGAACGTCTCAGAAAAAGCGAATAGGCCTCAAGCATTTTTGTTTAAACTAAAACGTAGAGGCGGGAATACAAAACTTACATTAAGCCAAAGTGTCTTAATGTAATTCCAGTTCAAGTTTGTAGGCAGGCAGCATGCGTGTAACGGAATGTTCCGTTGCAATAAGATAGAAAATGTGTTAGTAAGTCGAAAATGCAAGGTTTCTTTAACAACAACAACAACAACAACAACAATAATAATAATAATAATAATAATAATAATAATAATAATAATAATAATAATAATAATAATAATAATAATAATAATAATAATAATAATAATAATAATAATAATAATAATAATAATAATAATAATAATAATAATAATAATAATAATAATAATAATAATAATAATAATAATAATAATAATAATAATAATAATAATAATAATAATAATAATAATAATAATAATAATAATAATAATAATAATAATAATAATAATAATAATAATAATAATAATAATAATAATAATAATAATAATAATAATAATAATAATAATAATAATAATAATAATAATAATAATAATAATAATAATAACAATAATAATAATAATAACAATAATAATAACAATAACAATAACAATAACAATAACAATAACAATAACAATAACAATAACAATAACAATAACAATAACAATAACAATAACAATAACAATAACAATAACAATAACAATAACAATAACAATAACAATAACAATAACAATAAAAATAACAATAATAATAATAATAATAATAATAATAATAATAATAATAATAATAACAATAATAATAATAATAATAATAATAATAATAATAATAATAATAATAATAATAATAATAATAATAATAATAATAATAATAATAATAATAATAATAATAATAATAATAATAATAATAATAATAATAATAATAATAATAATAATAATAATAATAATAATAATAATAATAATAATAATAATAATAATAATAATAATAATAATAATAATAATAATAATAATAATAATAATAATAATAATAATAATAATAATAATAATAATAATAATAAATAATTAATAATAATTCATAGCAATGTCTATAGTTTGATGTATTTTTCATATAATTTAACGCAAATTGAGACAAACTACTATAACTTAGAAAACATGCAACTACGTGAGGTATACTCTGCGCCTAGTACCTCGTATGCTTTCTTTGGAGCAAATATACATGATGTTACAAAACGACACCAAATGAACATATAGAAGTAGTTGTTCGGCTCCTATGTGACACATAGGAATAGTTTTTACCGCCAAAGGAACCACGTGAAAAAAAATGCCCCAGAATGAGTGTGGATTAGGCAGTGACAGCAACAACGACGCGTGCCTTACGCTATCGGAGTTCGCAGGTATAGGTCACACGCCTTGTCGCATGCTGTAACTGTTTATAAACATACCGGCGTACTCCACAGTAGCTTTCTTGCTACTATTAAGAATTTCTTTTGCTTATGAAATCGCAATAAAGAAGCTTAATTATTGCATATAAGTGTTTAACGTGCTCCAAAATTTCGTTATAGCAGTCCATGATTTCAAATAAACTAGTGGACATATGCAACCTGTACCTTTAAGAGGGAAGTTAATGTTAGTGAGATTGAGGATGGAAGCACTAAATGATAAGCAGAACAGAAAGCAACATAAAGTAATTGTAGATATTTTAACCAAAACAAAATGCCTTATGCAATAAGACGAGCATTTTATTTCACGTGTTTGGTAATATTAAGTAAAGCATTTATAACTGAAAAAGAAGCTGTTGATATTTACAGTAAGTGGTTGAAAGTATTGTGCAATTAAGATCATAACAAAATCCTCTGAAGTTAAACAAATAAATATTTTAATGGATGTAACTATTTTTACAATTCATATTTTTAATGAAACTAAATGAATCGTGCGTTCGTTGAACTCCCTTCAGCTCCTCCATCAATCAAAACCATATCCGTCATTTCGACGTTAGTATAGGGCTCCATATTGCTTGGATTTGCTATCTAAGTACGCGCAAAATCCTCTCTGTTAGGACGGAATTTGTAGTTTTACACTGAAGAGCAACCTTGTAACTGTCCGGGTTATTAGTTGACTTTTTGCACAAATAACTGCCATTTGCCCCATTACCTGAAAGGTATGTTAGGGTCACTGATAAAGACCAAGGACCAATGTTTTTGTTTTCGTGGTCGGTGCGTCCCAATAACAAATTTTGAGGTTCGCACACCGGTGGTTCCTGCGCTGCCTAATCACAAAATCATGTAATATTTAATGCTGCATAAAATTATGCCTAACAGAACTTCGAAGCTGCGACACCAAAATTCGGACTGGTTAAGTTATAAACTACGCAACGACTATAATCGTTCAGTGTCCGTTTGAAACAATCTGTATACCGTTTTCAATATACACGTTCTAAATACACATCACAAAAAATTGTTACTTATTTCCCAAGCGATATGCGTCGTTCCACTACCTAAAAGAGCAAAATGCATATAGCCGATAGCTAGCTGAGAGACGTAGCTCAATAAATTTAAATTTAAATAACACTAAAGCACATATCCACCCACATAACACTCTAGGAGCTTTGTAGGGGCACACAGCGCAGAAAGGGATACACATGCAGAAAGATTCCACAACGTGGGACATCAAAACGGACAATGAAAACGTCGACAAATTGGCTCCATTGCCATAAGGTAGCCAAAAATCTGCATCATTCTTTACACATGCTTTTAGCTAAACTCATAAATGCATGCAGCATCCCAATTCACCCCAAATGTGGCCTTTTTTTAATATCCGAGATTAATTTGATGTGATATACACGTAGCATTAAAATGACTGAACAATCATACAGATAAATGTCCAAGACAACTTGAAGTTACTTAGGTAAAGAAACTGTCATAAAATTATTAAACATTCAGAAAGCCCGAGGCCCCCTGAAATATTAAAAAAGGGCATGTTTTGTATAATTAACTGTAGCAACATCAAGAGTTGCCTGCATTCCGGTGTCAGAGCAACCAATGTCCTTTATTAAACAGCACTTAAGCTTTTCCTTTAAAGTATGTAACAGGCAGCACCTGTGGTGCGTGACAGAAAGCGTGCATGAGAAAATGTGAGCAATTCCGTACCAAATAAATAGATACTGACATAATTTATTATTAACTTACTAATGAATGGTTGTCAGGTTAGATAACGTTTTCATCTGATTCTTTTCCACGAACTGCGGTACTTATGCTTTGAAAGAACCAAGCACTACAAAGCGCACAATACCTGTTCAACAGCAATTTGCATATTAACTTCTTCCAAAGCCTTTCTTGGGTTTTAATAAATTCCACTCGGTTTATAATTTCCAAGGAAAAGTGTCAGTCTTTCTGTTTCTCTTCTCAAATACAACTCAGTTATTTTTGTTTTTCTTAACTTTCTCATTAAAGTTATTCTGAGATAATGACGTATTTCTTTTCTTTCCTTATTCCGTTCTTCCTACGTGTTTTTGTATTTATCTGCTCTGAGCTAAATAGGTAATAAGTTCCCTAGCGATTTGGTTTTCCTTTTCTTTATATCCTTTTCTGTCTTACTTCTTTAGGTAGAGATTTTCCTCGGGATGACAGAGCAGTAATTAATATCTTAAATTTATATGTGTTAACATGCCATTGTGATCTAGCATTTAACTTTATCTAGTTGTTTTAAATTGAACAGCTGCGATATGTAGCGATTCTGAACACGAAACTCAATATTTAGGCTGGGGGATGCCCCATGTTTGAGGAGGTTACTCATTACTTACTTGGCCACTTCTGCCGTGCTTAAGTGGGCGTGAGGCCGGCAGTCAAGTTGGTTAGTCCACACCCCAATCGATCTATATTATTATTATTATTATTATTATTATTATTATTATTATTATTATTATTATTATTATTATTATTATTATTATTATTATTATTATTATTATTATTATTATTATTATTATTATTATTATTATTATTATTATTATTATTATTATTATTATTATTATTATTATTATTATTATTATTATTATTATTATTATTATTATTATTATTATTATTATTATTATTATTATTATTATTATTATTATTATTATTATTATTATTATTATTATTATTATTATTATTATTATTATTATTATTATTATTATTATTATTATTATTATTATTATTATTATTATTATTATTATTATTATTATTATTATTATTATTATTATTATTATTATTATTATTATTATTATTATTATTATTATTATTATTATTATTATTATTATTATTATTATTATTATTATTATTATTATTATTATTATTATTATTATTGCTGTTACGTCATTTATAATATTGTCACCCAATTAACGGAAGGCAGGGCCAACTGTCAGCTGGGTAAGGGACAGGGACCTTTCAGACCACGCCTACCCATTTATCTCTGTGGCACTGACTGAGGGGATGGTTAGAAAGCCACGGTACTGTCTCTTTCCCCTCCCCCTGACGTCTGGAAAGTCGGGATATTTCATCTAGCCCAGAACCTTCTAGATTGGTCAGTTGGTCTTATGTAAGCGACGCGCCGGGCTGGAAGAGAGTTCAGTTCTTCACGAGCAGCGTGAAGAACGCCGTGCTAGCGAACGGACTGGAAGATTGTGTACGAGTATCAGAGGAGTTGTACGTAATTGTGAGTGTGGAGTGGAGCTGTGACAGACGAACTGGTGGATTTTAATGGTGTGCGCTACGTAATTCCATGTAATCGGCAAGTGTTCTAACTGTAATTCGGTGGAAATAAAGAACATTTTGAGTTTGTGCAATTGGACTTTTAATTTCATGAGCCCACAAAGTCACAATATTATTAGACAGGAAGGGAGGAATATAGATAACTTTACTTAAATCTCACAGAATCTCAGATTGACGAGCGCATACACATACCAATGGAAATTCTGTTTCATCATTAATATAGCTGCAGAATACCACTATGAAAATAAAAGAAGTTTGGCAGTTACACAATTTCTCCGCATTAGATGTAAAATTTCGCGTTTGAGGGGTAATGTGAATGGCTACTCCACGGTAGAATGTACGCTAAGCTTTTCACACTATCCATAAGCGTTATTGCATTACGAGATTCACACCCAGTTTTGTTTGTACTATTTAAATACCAGTGCAGCTCCATATAACTTTTATGTTAAAATGCTAAACCTTAATGATAGCAACTAATTTCCAAAAGCATTTCCTTTGCTTTCAAGGAAGGAATGAAAACAAATTGTGTTTTGTAAAAATAATTTACTGAAGAGCTTTAAGAAATCTTTTATAAGAACTACTCTGCCTATTTCTGTAGTAATCAACAATTTGAGTTACAAATTCACATTTTATATCATAGCCCGTAAATCTGTAACTGTAATGCTTTGGTGGTCACGAATTAAGTGATTTATTCAAATTCTTAAATCCTCTGTAAGCAATATCTAATATAGAAAATGCTAGATTGTGGCGAAACAACATATAGTATATAGAGAAAGGTGAAAATAACAAAAATAATGAAATAATATAAACATCTTGTTATATGCACTTGAAAAAGTCTGGTGTTAATTGTTTTGTTGCGAATTGTTATTCCAGGATCATCGTTCAAATGACTTTGCCTCTCCTCTGTTGAAGCAAGTGTTTAAAAATTAGAAATAATGTTACAATCCTTCAAGCCTATATGAGTGAAGCTCCTCTTCACTGCATACCATTTCTATCCCTTCCACGTGATATATACAATTTATATACAATTAGCACCACTCGCTCTATTGGAATAACTACAAAGATACTTGCCTTTTCCTCTCGTATTATCCCTCCGCTTTAGTTTTCTATTCCACATCTCCCATTCACCTTTTACTTCCTTCTCCTCTCTTTCTACTTACCTTATGTAACGTATTTGATGTGTGAATTTCGAAAACCGGTAATAAAACTGCTTTACCATGTGTACTCTTAATAAATTTAAACATTAATAGGTACATAATTGTTATTTATTACTAAAGCTAGTTAGCACAACTGAAAATTCCGAATGTCCTTTTTTCCAAATATTCGTACTATCTTAATGTTGTTAATACGAGCCTTCTTAGAAACTTTTTCTCTTAAGTATTTTTGCAAAAATAAAAACTACCCGAGATACTAAAATGTTTTACAAGTGCCAACCCTCAATCAGTGCATTCTATGAAGATATGTTGTATAACAAGTTTCCTAGTGGTGTATCAGGAACCAGTGAGAAGCACAAGTGGTAAAGTGTGATGCTCACGTTCGGGGATCCTGATACCGATTCCCATTCACTGTCCACTATAACCTTGGAATTTTCTCTGGACGGTAGAGGTTTCTCATCCACCGCGATGCCCCATCATTTCGCTTCCTTCTCTTCTTTTATGTGTGCTTAAAGGAACCATGGTGCAGGGCGGTGCCGAACAGCCGAAAACAGCATTCCTGTGCACTTCCAGAGTTTCTTTCTTTTCCAGTGGAGGATAAATGCATTTATGCACTAGCCCCGTCCTCTGACGGAGAGAACCGTTAGCCCTACCCACTAAAAAACCTCCACCGGTGAGTATTCTTGAGAGGATGTGCAGAAGTACCACTATTATACCTGCGGATTCAGGGAGGGGATATTATCGCCAGGCAAAGCCATGGCCAGGTGAGAGAATAGCGCCAGGACACAAGCATGACCGAGGTCCTACTTGTGACCTTGGATATTCAGGAGTGGGATTTGGTTGTGTATTCTTGTTGTACCTCCGGACGGAGGCGCCGTCTTCTATGATACACGTGAGGTCCTAGAACATAAGGACGGTGTCATTAACTGTTAGTACTTAATAAGTTTGGTAAGATATCAGGCCAGGAGCGGCTCTGAATCTGGCGTCAATTTGTTAAATATTGGCTTGTATGCATTAAATGTGAATATGGTATCTTAATTATAATGTAGCTTATCTACATAACACCTTTTTGATATGTGTTTTTTCAGGATTTAGTGGTAATCCCTGTCGACAATTTGAATGTATAAATATTTTGGCAGATAATGTCACGTCATTGAGCTAATCTTGATATATTATTGTTTTGTTTATATATGTACGTTTTAGTGTGATCTTCTCATGTCCATGAGTATATGGAAAGCTGTCTCGCTTTCCCTGGTCTTATATACTTCCGAGCTCTCTGTCACCTGTCTGACAAGGAACTGTGACCTGCCATGATTCTTTCACTTCATCCCTTCCTCCTAGCGAGGTAGTCGCAATAGACCAGGTTGCAGTGCACGAGGTATCCTCTACATTGTATGTCCCATGCCTAATCTACCTTAAAGAACTATGACGAAACTAATATAATTTAATCATGTTATTTCACATGAACATTTTCTGATTTGAGAAACATTGTGCTCCTGCTAGTTAGATTAAACCAATAATTAAAATGGCATAATCAAGATCTGAATATAAAATCCCACCACTTGGGCTACTTTACTGGGACGTATACCCAAGCCTTCTATTTACTTACATTCCTCACACCTTTTTTTCCCAGATATTGCAACTCCAACGTAATAATGAGGCAACATAATAGAATAATAGTAAATAAAACATATAATATAAAAGTAAACAAAAATTCCACAATTTAACTTAAACGTTACAGGGAACCAGTAAGTAACGGCACTATAGATACTGTGACTTTGTGGGTTCGTGAAATGAAAAGTCCAATTTCACCACTCAAAAATGTTTTTTATTTCCACCGACCTTCAGTTAAATACTTGCCAATTACACAAAATTACGTAATGCACACAATTACGATTCACCAGTTCGTCCGTTACCGTTCCGATGCACGTACACAATTACACAAATTCTTCCGTTGCACGGCGCTACTTCACTAGCACGTCAAGCACTAACACTCACTCACACTAAACTTCTGACTAGCTGCAGCCCTTTTTATAGGCATCTCGCCGTCTTCTCGGCTTTTCTAGTTCCCAGGCGAAAATTCCAGATGATGAAAGATCCCGTAATTTCCAGAACACAGGTAGAAGAGAAACAGACCGCACAATCATGTTTTCTTCCCCCAGCCATCCCTGTCACCACTATAAGACGGACGAGGGGGAGGCGTGGCTAACACGGACCTCCCCTGTCTTCCGCTCTCAGCTGCTTCCATAGGGTGTTCCAACGCCCGGGTGACACTGCTCCCTCCTCAAAGCTGTTCGCCCCGAACAGCACCATCGTAGCGTGCCAGGCGGTCCAGGTGTACCACCAGCATCTGCCCGGAGTCTGAGCCAGAAGTAGCGCTGCCGTAGTTTGTGAATCATACGGTTCGCTCCCAGGTGTCCTCCTGAAGTACCGGCGTGCACTTCCTCCAAGACTTCCGGGACCTTACTCCGGGGGAGTACCAACTGTTCTCTCTGCGCCTTCCCATCGGGTGACTCCCAAACCCGGAACAGCACGCCCTCTCTGGTCTTCAACGAGTCCCATTGGGCCCAGTACGAGTTGTAGGTGGCGCTCCTCAGTGCGATGTCCTCCCAGGTTGGTCTTGTCCCTGCCTCCACTTCCCTCAAGAGTGGCCCCAAGTCTGCGTCCGCCAGCTGCTCCCTCCTCAGGCCTGCGCTATCCCAGCCTTCAGCAGGCACTGCCACAACTACTCGGACTGCTGCGGCACGCTCCTTCTCTTCCACTCTTGTGCACTGGCCGCACTCTACTGGACAGGGTCTTCGGCACATGGCGTCTGCGTTACCGTGGCTCTTCCCTCTACGATGTTCCGAGGTGAAGTCGTACTCCTGCAGCCTCTGGACCCAACGTGCTGTCTGGCCTTCCAGGTTCTTAAAGGTCAATAGCCAGGTTAGGGCGGAATGGTCAGTCCTCAGGTGGAATGGCTGACCGTACAGGTACTTGTGGAAGTGCTCCAATGTCTTTACTACCGCCAGTAACTCCCGTCGGGTGACTCAGTAGTTCTTCTCTGCCTTGGATAGCGTCTTGCTGTAATAGGCTATCACCCGCTCATGGCCGTCCTGGATCTGCGATAGGACACCTCCAATGCAATGGTCGCTAGCGTCGGTGTCCACCATGAAGGCACCACCTGGTTGTGGGAGACCCAAAATTGGAGCACTGCACTGGGTTTCCTTCAGGTGCTGGAAAGCGTCTTCGGCGTCCTCCGTCCACACATAAGGTCGGTGTTCCTCTGTCAGGCGGGTGAGGGGTTTGGCGATGTTGTCGGCCGTTTCCTCTAAATCATTAAGGCGGTCGTCTACTTGACCCATCCGCTTGCCCAGATTCGTGACGTCATCCCTCACGCCGGCCAACCGTTCCTCAAATTCGGCGGCGAGAGCCTCGTTCGCCACCTTCATTTCCGTGGCCAGACGGTTGTTCGCTGCTCTCATTTCTGTGGTTAACTCGGCCTTCATTTCTTCCATCTTCTTGGTGATGTTGTCGTTGGCCGTCTTCATTTGTTTCAACTCTGCGGCCAGGTTGCTATTTGCCGCTTCTGTTTTTGTTGTTAATTCGGCCTTCATTTCTTCCATCTTCTCGGTGATGTTGTCGTTGGCCGTCTTCATTAGTTTCAACTCTGCGGCCAGGTTGCTAATTGCCGCTTCTGTTTTTGTTGCTAACTCGTTCATCTTCGCCAAAAGCATTTCCAACGCGGATTCCATGGCTGTAATGTTCGGTGGTGCTATCTTACCGCTTCCTGACACCAGTGTGACTGTGGGTTCGTGAAATGAAAAGTCCAATTTCACCACTCAAAAATGTTTTTTATTTCCACCGACTTACAGTTAAATACTTGCCAATTACACAAAATTACGTAATGCACACAATTACGATTCACCAGTTCGTCCGTTACCGTTCCGATGCACGTACACAATTACACAAATTCTTCCGTTGCACGGCGCTACTTCACTAGCACGTCAAGCACTAACACTCACTCACACTAAACTTCTGACTAGCTGCAGCCCTTTTTATAGGCATCTCGCCGTCTTCTCGGCTTTTCTAGTTCACAGGCGAAGATTCCAGATGATGAAAGATCCCGTAATTTCCAGAACACAGGTAGAAGAGAAACAGACCGCACAATCATGTTTTCTTCCCCCAGCCATCCCTGTCACCACTATAAGACGGACGAGGGGGAGGCGTGGCTAACACGGACCTCCCCTGTCTTCCGCTCTCAGCTGCTTCCATAGGGTGTTCCAACGCCCGGGTGACAATACTTACTGTCTCATAATAATGCCGTTTTTTTAAGAATAACAATTAGGTATTTAAAATGCGTTCTGACAAGCAATTAACTAATTAATAGACCATTAGATTCTATCGTCCTAAGCCATCGTTCAGCGAGGTTTATTATCCCACTATAGTACTCCGGTTTTTGATGCGGAAAATTCGGTGACACTCACTTGCACTACAACAAAGTTGCCAAAAGTTCTTCCACGTATAAAATGGGCCATGGATCGAAAAAGACGATAATCTGATGGTACGAGATTGGGGCTGCATGCTCCGTGTGGTAGCAGTTCGATTCCTACAAATTCTTGAACTTCTTTCCATGGTTTTTTCGTGCAGTATGGGACGTTGAATACAACTAACTAATCCGGGGTAACTCCGTCTCAAAATTTAATGAACTCGTTTCAGTTGTTGAGAATAAAGATTCGCATCAATCGGCTACCCGTTTGCAACAAACTCCAAGTGAATCACACCTCCAAAATTCAACAGACAAACAACATTGCTTTGGGACCGAACTGATTCTTTGAACGATAAATTTGGCACGTTGGCGGGGATCAAGCCACTGTTTCGAGGCATCAGGATTTCGGTAATATACTCATTTTTCAACACAAGTGACAATTCTCCTGACAAATCTATCATCCACGGAATTGCGGATAAACTGACGACAGATATCCACCCTACGTTCAACCTATTGTCACCCAATTATCGGAAGGCACGACCAACTGACGGCTGAGGGAGGGACGGGAAGCACTCAGCCACGCCTATCCATTTCTCTTGTAGCGCTAACGAGGGGATGGTTGGAAAAACATCACTAGCCATCTCTCTCCCCTCTCCCTGACGTCTGGAACAGTCGGGATGATTCATTGAACCGCGAGACTTCCAGAAACAGCGATCTTCCTATATAAGGCCTGCAGTGGGCGAGTCAGTTGAGTTCTTGGCGAGCAGCGTGAGGAGCGCCGTGCTAGTGAATGGACTGGAAGACTGTGTACGTGTATCAGAGGAGTTGTACGTAATTGTGAGTTTAGAGTGGACCTGTGACAGACGAACTGGCGAATTGTAATTGTGTGCACTACGTAATTCTGTGTAACCGACAAGTGTTCCAACTGTAATTCTGTGGAAATAAAGTACATATTGAGTTTGTAAAATTGGACTTTTAATTACACGAACCCACAAAGTCACACTATTGAGGTGTCAGTTCATGAGGTACAGATGTAAACCTTCTGTGTGATTTTCCAAATGTCTTAATGTGGTTATGTATGGTATCTTTTGATGTACCAAGTTTTCCTGAAAGCCTGAGGGTACTTTTAGCGGATTTTCTCGAAAAATCGGGCGTGTATCCTCAATATTCCATACTTTAAGTCTTCCACAACGTGGTACATCTTACAGCCATCGTTGTGCCACACGCTCTTTAACGATATATTCTTCGAGCTGCGGCAGCGTTTTTATAATCTTGTTTCCAGTCGTGTTGTTCAAACTTTGTTATTTACATTTTGTGATTGCTTTTAGCAACTGAAGCTTGATGCGTACTCGCAATTTACGCAACACTAGCAATGGCATCCTGTAAAGTCTGTTTAGTTAACTTGTGTGCACGTCGCCTGACTCCTTTGACGAACCCTTATAATCGTTTTACAACACCGGCCCTCCTTCTCCCAGACCTTTCTGCAAGGTTGCCACCTTTCTCGATACGTCATGGGTATCGTATGAGGTTTCGTCTAAATAAATTATCTTATGCCCATTACTGCGAAACTTCCTTAGCCTTGATAAATATATATATATCGCCAAGCTACAATTCTACTGGATTCCATAATAACCCTTATCTGATTCAAAGTGCGGTATTTGAAACCCAGCTCCTTTAGGAGACCGCGCAAAGTGCAGTGCCCATAAAGAAAATCACAAATTTCTTGCAAATGTGCAACCAATTCGTCTAAGGTGGGCGCTATACCTCTTGCATGGAATCTATAAATTTCTCGGCAAATTAAATCGCATTTGAAATTATCTACTTTAGAGAAACGTTTCCTTTTGTTTTCACACTTGATCGGCGTCTTTGGTATTCCTTTCGTCACAATATTTCTTACCGTAATTCTGTGAATATCCAGAATTTATCATCAGGTTCATTGCATGACCCCCTTCCAAGATTATTTTTCAGCACATATTTATATGTGTTCAAAACAAGCGCTTGAATTTGCTTAGAAACAGTTCCCGTTAAAACTTTGTTTTTTTGAGGCTTCTCCAGTAACATAACTCGGCCCAGCAACACTTTCCAATTTATTTACGCTATTGTCATCATTTTGATTATTTTCACTTGACTGGAAGTTATCCACTACTTCATTTGCATTTAACACTGCATTTCCCTCCCACGGTCTCCACATTGTGACACACAACGAATTGCTGCACATAATGAAACAGCTCAACTGGAAGTTGGAACTGTGGCAACTGAGACTCCACTCGGAGTAAACATGCGACTGTCATTTCAAGAAAATTAGGGTTGCTATTGGTCCTCAACGACAGTGTTCCATTTCTGAAGTGTGGAGATAGATTTATGACTGTCATTAGTGTGCGGTAGGGTCAGGTTCCTTTGAGTCCGAACTGCACACCCGTTGGCTAGACAGACTTTAACTAGCATTGTCAAACCAGAGAAACCCAATAACTGTCCTTAAACACCAAAATCAAAAAACCTACATTACTTATGAGACAACCTAATAGTACTCAGCTCTTTCCTATTTCTCAAGAAAGGTCTAACACAAAAGCTATCTGGAAACTGGCTAAGTATATCTTGGTGACCAGCACAAAATATAGTTATCTTAATTAATTACATAATAATATTTATACTAGAATTATATAAAGCACTAATTTAATTTAATGAAAACGCTAAATTTAAATTCTAGTAATATTGGTAACGATGTATTGAGAAGCAAACCTAGCATAGTTAAGAGGTTCAAGTGAACGAAAATGGAGTTCGTGATTTACGTCGAACAAGCTGAGACAATGGCTACGTTCTCGTTTCATCACGTTCATCACTGTGGTTAAACTATTCCAAGCTGCTTCACTTATGTCTTCTTTTAACCAAACCACCAACCAATGCATTTATTTATAGCTGAATGAAATATACATTTCATCTTTTTCAACAGATTGCTTCGTGCCTCGTGGTTTCATATGGTAGTTAACACGGGTCCCTCTGGCCAGATTCTCAAGAAAGATGCGCTTCACTTCAAATCTAGAGAGTTGTTGGGCTCTTGGCTCATAATTGAATAACAGATATAAAATAATTTGAATATTAAGATCATATTTTTTTTAAATTACAACACATATCACGACCACCTCTGTGGTGTCGAAGCACTATGCCTGCCTCACATTCAAAAGATTCCGAGTTGGAATTTCATTCCTTTATAAGGGGTTTTCCAGAGTTTTTGCTTAACCTGAAAGATAAATACCGGATAACTCTAATCTCTATGGACCCTGGGCTCATTCGAGCACCATTTCACCCATTTCATTCATCGTCCCATATGACTTGTGTCGGAAGTGGTTAGAAAGTAACTCAGCGATGTTCTCGGGGCAGTAATTTTTGTAGCGTGTTCACAAATTCACGGGTACACGGTGAAATGTTAGTATAAGTAACAGTTACTGTTTAAAAAAAAAATTCTCTAAAGGAACTATAGATTGCAGTGTTCCATTCCAATAGAATATGATTTCATAGTTAAATCGAGTAATGTAACACTGAGACAAATATATAAAAATTATGGCGATATTTTCGCCTGCATATTCCAGCATAAAATAAACTACAGCTCTGTGCAAATTATTAGACTCATTCATGTCTTTTACTTTGCTTCAGTTTAACATTCAAAATAATAGTTACTTACTGCAGTAACCTATTTCAATTTGTCGTTGCTATAATATGAAGCATATTCAATGAAATTTCTCTCTTAATAATAGCTGGGGATTTTTCTTTTAATTATAGTAATACGGTGGTAGCTCTGAATTAAGGGCAGACATTTTCTTCCTGTCTGTTCATCCAACTGTTTGGTTATATTGCTTTCATTTGGTGAATGTTGTAACTGAAGATTGTTAATATTTGCCTTTAATGTGTTTTATGGCTAATATATTCTCAGTATTTATTATTAATTGATCTCAAGCCAGGTAACATCGTGTATCTTATCCTTAGCATTCACATTGATTCAAAAGTGAGGTTATGGGCAAAACTGTTGACTTATCCCCAAGGAAAGTAGCTGTAACTGAGAGTCTTTTGAAGGATACTCTTTATTCACAGCGTGAAATAGCTAAGAAATTGTGTATTTCACAAAAATCTGTTATTCGCATTAATCAAGCTTTAACATTCGGTGAGACGTTGACCTCACAAAGGGGTGGAAAATGCGGGAGGAAAAGAAAGCTATCACCAAGGATGCAAAGAAAACTTGTGCAGGTGGCAAAGAAAAGAAGAGCAGCCAGCATTGACCTCAGTAATCAACTAAAGCAGTACGGTACACAAATATCAGCCTCGCAGAAGATTATGTGAAGCAGGTTATCCAGCACGCAGACCTCATAAAAAGGCTAAACTGACACCTGTCATAGCAAAAAGACGTTTAGAAATGACCAAAGAGATGCAGAACCATCCAGTGGAATTTTGGAGAAAGGTAAATTGTATATAGCATAAAATTAAAATATGTACATGTAAATTTTATGGAAATGAAATAACAGCCTAACCTTTGTTCCTCTCATTGCTGGTTTTGTTATATTATCTTTGAGCAATGTTAAAACTGTTTAATATTAATAGAGGTTCATATTGTTTCAGGTAATTATCTCAGATGAATCCATGTTTGAAGTATGTGAAGAGAGCAACCAATATGTGAGGACAGATAAAGAAGCATTTTCCCCTCAGTGTGTCGATCAAAGAGTAAAGCACCCAACATCAAAAATGATCTGGAGCTGTATCTCTGTCCATGGACCTAGAAGATTATACATAGTTGTGGGATCTATGGATCAGAAACAGTATAAATGTGTATTGGAAACAAGACTTTACTTTCGCAAAGTAAAAAATGGTTTCCAAATGGTAATTTCGTGTTCATGCACGGCAGTGCTCCCTGCCATACAGCAAATTCTGCAACGCAGTTCCTCAAAGAAAACAATGTAAAAGTACTACCATGGCCGGGGAATAGCCCTGATTTAAATCCAATAGAGAATCTGTGGGGTACTGCTAAACAGAGAATGAAAAAATTGAAAATAACAACAAAAGTTCAGCTTATTGAGGGCCTGATAAGCATTTGGCACAGAGATGAAGAAATAAAGGAAAATTGCTCCACCCTTGTAGAGAGCATGTCTAAACCCATAAAAATGCTAATAAAGGCTAAAGGAATGCATAAAAATACTAAGAGTTGAAAAAAATAGTTTTAATATTATTTCTGTTAAATAAATAGAAAATTAACGGTATATGTTAAAATATCACCATTGAGTCTAATAATTTGCTGACGTCTGTATTAGATGTTATTAATTCAGGAGTCATTAAAATTTGTTTAAACTGTTTTATCTATAGCAATCATCCATGATTCTTACACTAGTATTTGTAAGAAGGTTTCATGTGTTTAAAATATGTATAAAATGGTAAAAAAACTCGAAACTTATAACCAATAAAATACGTGGGCGTAGCTTCTCAGGAATCTCTGCCAGTTTTTGGTGCAAACAAAGGGATAACTTCCGAAAATATATTGCGACACTTAGCGTTGGCCATAAGAGTAGTGGCCTTCCCTTTGTAGAAAGAAATTCACCATTTTTCGGGAGTGGCGGCGAAGTCTAGGTACGGGAGAAGTGTTATCCCGTAGCAGTATCAACCGGGGCTGGCCCCGTAGTTCAGTCGGTGGATCACCTGTCTGCCGTGCTAGGGGTCCCGGGTTCGATTCTTGGCAGTGGGGGTGGGGATTTTCTCCGACCAAGTTAATTTGCCGGTCCTCGTAGCAATGGTCGTTAGAGCGTATGTCTCTAGTGTTCCAACGCGTTGAGGGTCGCGGGTTCGAGTCCCGCTTTGGGCATGGGTGTTTATGTGTATAATGTATATGTGTGAAACTACAGAAGACAGATACGAAAATAAACGGAAACAAAAAAAATGGTTAAATAAGGAAAAGAAAAAAATACATATACATAGGTATACATTTTTTAATAAAAAAAACCCGGCGTTAAGAAATTTGCATCCAGTGAATTGCGAGGTACTTTCGACGATATCTAGAATATTCTCAAGTTAAGATTCATATTTTAAAGGTTCTATTAAAGATTCACATTTCGCGAGTGGCGCGTAAGTTACTGAAAACCTGTAGATACCCGGGTAACTGGACGCCGACACAAAAGAGTAGAAATCTTGAATTTTTACAAGAACCGGAGAAAACCCCAACTCCCGCTTCAACCACAGCACTATTCAAAAGCATTTAGCAGTGATACAGATACTCGTCGAGGTGGACCCTGAGATAATAGCGCCTCCTCAGCCACAACATCGACGAGCACGACAAAGGCAACGGATCGTGGCTTCGAAGCCCGACGGAGCTAGGGACTTTCGAGATAACGCGACACAATTAGTGAATAAATTTCATAATAGACCCGTTGATGTTGGAGTTATGCATTTCACCAAGACTACAGATTAACACAAAAGGTACGGTAAAAACATTTCAGTGATATCTTCTGTTTATGTGTGCAGTAAAATTTTGGAATCAACAACTTCCATACATACTTAAGGGGATGCAGCACTGAAAACCCCAAATCTAACAATTTCCAAGCAATCTTGATGAAATGTTTACCACTTAGTTCTGATGCATAGTGGACACAGAATACAAAATTTGGTTTATGTATCGTCAATAGTTTTTGAGTAATTAATTTGTGAAATTCAAAATTTGTGCAAAATTCAAACCGCTCGACACGATGAAAATTTTCAAAATGTTATTATTTCTTTTTCTAAAAATATTCAGATAGTTATGAAGAAAATATCTATGATACGAATTTCTTATACTGTCTTTACTACGAGAGAAACAAAAAGTACGATATGGAGCAAACAAAAAAGCAAAAAAATGATCAAATCTTTGATTTTATACATCAATAACTTTAAAAATATACTGAATATTATAAATTCATACGATAAAAAATCTTTGTTTGCTTTCGAAGAACATGTGATAAAATTGTAGAGGAACTGAATCAAAATTGCATCGTGTGGGACATTTTGAAAAAACTATAACTGAGTAAATCAAATTTTAAAATCCAAAACATTGTCCTTCTCAGTTACATAACTTGAAGAAAACTAAAACCCTGCAAATATGTAAGTTGGACCCTCCTGCCTCTTCCTTCTCTCTTCTGCAGCAGTTTTCTTCAAATTTAGTTTCCTTCTGGCTGTTTTAGAAGTTACCTTCGCAAAAATTGCTGAATGAAGTAAGCGTAGTTGATCCTTCCCTAGGCTAATTCTTAGAGATACTGGTGAAATTTCAGTGTCCATTATGTCTGACTGTAGCTTGAGTGAGACACAACAACCAAAATTTAATTCACTGATGGCTGATGTCGCAGCAACCTCAAAATTTGCTGCAGTGATCTTCTTTTGACTGGCAGATAATATGGATGGTCCTTGTTCATTTGCACATTCAGTGGCAGGTTCACACACAGTTTCAGTTGTTGTACCATATGTACAATGGAATTCGCTATTATCCATATTAGGTTTCCAACGTTTATTTACTAAGCTTGATCCCTTTTTAGAACTTTTAGAGGGTCTCTTGCCCTTGATACGTGTATCGTGTAGCCTATTCATGATCCTAACTATGTACACAATCAACAACAGTTCTGTTGTTTCAAAAAATGTTTCACCTATAACATAAATTACAGTGATATGCACGTTTAGATGTATAAAACACCTGTATAAATGTTAAAAGACAAATTAAAACTCATTAATTACATACAAACTGTATGTAGTTTAACGAGAAACACAAGAAAATCACGACCAAGCTATAAGCTCACGCAAAAGCAAAATATAAATATTACTATTTGCTTTCAGGGCGCCGGGGTAGCGCGGTGGTTTCGTTCGCGGCTCCCGTTCTAAGGGTCCCGAGTTCGATTCCCGGCTCTGGGGTTGGCGATTTTAAGTCGGCCCTATCCACGCCTTCACCTCTGTCTAGCACACGTGAAGTATCCCCTATGCCCAACGTGGTTCGGAGTCCACGGTAAAAACTGTAGGTCCTCTCACCTCACCGCCATCTTCACTATCACCCTATCATCGGAGGTAATGGACACCGCCCTCTGGGTGCCTCCACCTGAGAAATGGGTCCGGTCATCACTTGGTGGGGTGAGGTTACCCCGAAGGCCAAGGTTGCCATGTGGGGAGTGTTAGTAACTAACTATTTGCTTTCAATGTTTGTAGCTAGTATTTTGTTTCAATGGTGCTACATGTTGTCAGAAATAACCATCATACCAACACTCAAAATTCCACCAGAAACTTTGCCCGCTAATTTCAAATGTATTAATTTAGTGCATTCAATCGAACTCAAATGACAGAATTCTGTGAATCTCAGGGCCGACGTGCACGTGCGCATGGACATTTAAATTGTCATGTGAAGGTATTTAAATACCTGAAACTCATAAATTTAGTTGGATTGTGATACTATAAGGTTCAAAGTAGTTTATTAGCTCAAAAAACAATATATATGTGTGTGTGTGTGTGTGTGTGTGTGTGTGTGTGTGTGTGTGTGTGTGTGTGTGTGTGTGTGTGTGTGTGTGTGTGTGTGTGTGTGTGTGTGTTTTCCTATATTTTTAGCAAATTTCGGTGCTACATTCCCTTAAGTTATTTTGTTCACTCAAAGATACCAATGGAGTAAGGTCAGGAGATCGCGGCGGCCAGAAAATACGCCCACCCATACCTTTCGACGATTGTAGGTGTAAGGTGACAACGTCTTCGATTCCCTGGAGAAGTTTTTTTAATTAAATCCATCGAATTTTAATATGAGAATACTTTGAGTATCACTGGAATGCATCGGCCCACTTCAATGGTGTGGAGCTAGTGTGTCTACCTCATATTCAAGATTTCCTGAGTTCGAATCTTGGTTGCACGGATAAGGTTTCTTCTGAGGGTTTCCCTCAGAAACTTTACTCATCCCTGATTATGAAATACCGGTTACAGGACTTCAAGCAAAAGAAATACAGGTCATTGATGACTAAACGAAACGTTCTATTTTCCTCGATAGATCTCTAATGCCCCAAGTCAGGGGACCCAGGAGCTCAGGACTGAAAGACCATGAACACAAAATATACACTTTTACATATATACACAAATCTATCCCGCTTGATATGCGATGCTTATAATGACACTCCATTCTACTCATTTACATGCTTCTAGTAACTTTAACTTTGCCGTATAGAGGGGGCGAACAATTTTGCAGTTCTGACTTAAGCCAGTCTAAAGCCTGCATAGACTGTGAAGGCAAATGATATCATTAGGATGTCGATAGGGACCCCACTACATAATATTGTTTCCTTTTATGCTACGGACCCAACTATTGCATATTCTTGTCCGCAGGACCGAACTAATAAATTCTGGACTCTCTTCGAGCGAACAGGCTTTTCTTCTCTCTATGGTGCGATAAAAGTGTTCCCTGAAATAGGAGTGAATTTTCTTTATTTAAGCATATTAACTTCAAATTTTAATATTAGAAGACAGTGGTAAACATTATGTGTAAAGTACATAACGTTTTTGAAGCTCTGGATAACTGCCAATAAAAGGTGCGAGATTTCTTAAAATATACGCAAAAAGTAAATTGCAGAAGCACTCCAAGTGTTTGAAAGAATACTGCAGCGTGCACGTAAGATAGCCAAGAAGGGCGAAATTTTGGAAATACGGAAGCACTAGGACTATTCTTTCCTTCTCCAAAAAAAGAAAACATTATACGACAAAAAACCTCTCCCAGAGATGATATCTGAAAAAGCATAATCCTGGTCTCACTTGTATAGAAGGGTCTCGTGTTCGTTGGGTTTTAATCATTAGATCACGCACACATTCGCACTCTCATTCATGCTTCCAGGCTCTGAGAAAATGGAGAAGCATTTTGGTTGAAGAAAAATCCCCACCTCCAGTCGGGAATGAAACCCGGGACACCTCGCACGGCAGACAGGTGCTCTACCGCCTGAGCTACTTCAGCTATAGAAGTTTATGATTGGTGAATTCCGTGCACTTAAAACTTAAAGTGGTTTTAAAAGATTAAGTAAGGTACATAAGAAGCACGTTTCATTTCTTTACACAGATTTTGAGAAAACTTGCTTTTACATACTGAAAATGTTAAAAAAAATGTATGATTTTTCTTATAAACGAAGATATTGTGACTTTGTGGGTTCGTGAAATTAAAAGTCCAATTGCAAAAACTCACAATGTCCTTTATTTCCACCGAATTACAGTTGGAACACTTGCCGATTACATAAAATTACGTAGCGCACACAATTACAATCCACCAGTTCGTCTGTCACAGGTCCACTCCACACTCGCAATTACGTACAACTCCTCTGATACACGTACGCAGTCTTCCAGTCCGTTCGCTAGCACTGCACTCTTCATGGCTGCTCGCCGAGAACTGAACTGACTCGTCCACTGCAACCCTTATATACGCAGATCGCTGTGTCTGGATGTTTCGCGGCTCAGAACATCATCCCGATGGTTCCTGACGTCAGGGGCAGGGGAAAGAGACGGTACAGAGCTCGTGCCGCTCGTCTAACCATCCACTCCGTGAGCGCTACACAGATAAACGGGTGCGCGTGGCCTGAATGCCTCCTGTGCCCTACCCAGCTCCAGTTGGTCGTGCCTTCCGATAATTGGATGACAATATATTATAAATCGGCGAGGGCCTTTTATTTTTAAAGAAATGCATAAATTAAAACAGAGGGCCAATTTCATCCATTATCTACAATGATGAAATTTGGTTAAACCAAAACCAGGTAGAGGTTCTGCCCCTCAGATTATATATTAAAAAAAGGAGTTCCGTAATTCCCTATGAGTTGAAGGATCGCCTCTAATAATCTGCTTTGCCAAACATGGTTTTACACAAGCAGACGTTTTGGTATTAGGTTCAAAAGGTGATCGCGAAGATCATAAAGAGATGAACAATGAAGTGTTTAGGAAACGGTTGACTCATCTCTTTAGAAGACTGAAAGGAGAATGTGTGATAGTAATGAACAGTACGAATTAGCATTCAATGCTTGAACCAAAAATCCTCAAAGTAGATTATAGAAAGCTGAAGTTTTTCATAGCTTCAAAGTAACAAACATAATCCCAACCATACAATCGATAAATAATAGGCTAATTGTAAATAAGTCCAGAAAACTTATTATTGTTATTAATTCACAATTAATAATATATTCACACATGTTAGTAATACATTCACGTATTAGACGTGACCGATGACTGCGCTTAAATAGAGGGGAAAGTAGGTGGAGTAGAGAGAGCGTTAGGTGTCCTTGAACCGCCTTTTAGAATTGAAAACCTATAAACACTTTATTGAGTATTAAACTTCGTTGCTTTCTGATTCCATAAAGCGTGAGAAAGTAACATGAAGTATTATATACCAGGGTCATCCTTAGTTGACATGACGATGTAAACATAGGCACGTGTACATGTGCAATATCATTGACTGTTTAGCCTTGTAACTCTATGCGGATGAAAAATATATTTCGCATATCATTTTTAAAGACTTCACTTCTGATGTAAAATATATAAATAACTTCATTTTATAACAAATGCAACAGTCAAACAGTAATTAATTAGTAGTTTATTTGGTATACATAAGCGTAATTTGTACATATTATGCAGAGTGCGCGCTGCGCTTGCGCAGTTTAAAGGCAGAAGGAAAGGGGGAATCAGTTGTGCAACATGGCTGTTTCCGTGCAACATGTAAACATTACAGAGGGATCCGTTAGAAAGTGGTGCAAAACAAAACAAATTATATTGAACATATATTCTGTTCGAATTTATAAGCCCGAGTACATTCAGTACTTTATTATTTTACCAAAATTAAAAATATTAACATTTATGTTGCGTTAATATGAAAGGAAAAACTAAAACCTATTTAGTGCTCATTACAGTTAAGTGTAGAGGTTCTACTCCCATTAGTCCTGGACCCGTAGAACCAAGGATCCGGGCGTCCTTCTACCCGGGAGCGATGGATACTCCGGGGCTCATTCCATGGGCAATACCTGATTTCTTAAAAAGCCCCCCCCCCCCCGCTGAGCACAACGTCAAGACGGGATGGAAGTGGATACGCCACTTACGCGCGTCAACCCCGCAAGGAAGGCTACCGAAAACCTCGGTTGGGCCACCTGCTGATCTAGCACACCTTCTACTAGCTCTGCAGGCTAGTACCCGGGACTTTTTAGGCAACCCTCCACCCCCTCCGGGTGGCCGTAGCCTGGCCGGAGGTACCCAGTTCCCCGTGGGTGTCGGGAACACACTGCCCTCTCGAGTCCAACACAATACGAACAACTCGTAGCTAAATAAGAGTATTTTCTCCTCAATGAGCTCAGTGTTAGCATTTGTTTAGGTTAGTGAGAACTAAATGCAAGATACAACGCCAGTATGTATGCAAATTTTGGTTATACATATAAAGGGAGGTTCTAAGCATTGCGATTTCAAACTAGGTTAAGTGGTGATTGATGGATAAACGTGCACTAATGTATGCCTAAGCTGTGACCTTGACCGGTAATTAGAGACTATATTTTTGTTTTTTCATTTCATAAAAATAACTTTTAAAAGCTTTTCCAAACCTCGAATTTCCAAATCGCATTAAAATACGATGTTCATACGAAACGAGAAATATAAATCTATCGCAATACAATTAGTTACTTAAAGAAGGACTTGGAAACTTAATACAACACAGTTGCGAAAAAATTAAGATTCTACAATTTCCTTCCGATTAACTTTAAGTGCTTACCGCAGACTCAAATAAAATTGCACATACTTAATGTTAATGACTTATATTATAAATTCATCAGAAATAAACTTTTCGATTCTAATACAAAATGTCATCCTAGAAAATTTTATTCTGCATCTCTTAAAATTTTATTTTGATCTTGAATAATCCATATAAAGAAATTATTGTGTATTTACAGATTCATTACAGAGCAATAAAAGAACAAAATATTCTGCGGTACTGTTACTGGACTTCATTTTTGAGCTTCACTATGAAGGAGGTACCTGCTAAAATGAAGTTAACGTGTCCGTATTAAAATGATAAGAAGTAATTGGTATAAAGTACAACTAATTGCCAAACTTTTAAATACAGCGGGTGAATGAACCCATAACTTTGGATTGATGTTAAAGTAACTAAGTTAGACGCTAATAATCGGGTTGCGACCATATGCAAATGGTCTGCATACATTTGAATATTTGATGAAGACATGACTTCAAAGAGGACGGTATAAGAGCGCTGTCCAAATCTCCTTACTATAAATTTGATTTAGTTCAACATTTGCAATGAAAAAGCTTTAAAGTGTTCCTTACCTAAATTTAATATGTTGCATTACGTTTGCTTTCTTCTTAGAACAATAGGAGTAAAGAGAGCTTAATATTTTCCATATAATTCTAATAAAAATCATCGATATAATCTGTCTTATTTGTGTTTTATGTGTACAATTCTGCCAGGAAAAGGAAACCGTGCCTGATAAAGTAAACCCACTAAAATTGTCTGGTTTGTACACCACAGTGAAACATTTAAAAGGTACATACAAATGCCTAAACTAAAAATATTTGTGCGAAGTAATTTAATATTCCCTATTTATAGGCATTTCTAGTTCAAAAGAAAATAGACTTATTGCCTATACTGCAATAACTACTTTATGAGGAATTTAAGAATTGCTGCTCTCTTCTTCAAAGGAAAATATTATCTTCATTCACTAAAATAGTTGCTCGATATGCGGACAGCAAATTTCTGTGCACTCGTTATAGCTAAAAAAAATATTATATGTTCATGAAAATGTTGTCGATTTTGAGTTCCATGTCTAAACATTATTATTTGAAAACAGCTTTATAGACGCACGACAAGTCTCACAAATCTGTTATTATATGAGACATAGGATGCATCCTATTTGGGATGGTGATTCATCTATTCTGTGATATTGTCACCTAGTTATAAACTCTTGCACTGTTATATTTTAATGTTGCATGACCTATGATGAAAGCTTTCGCGTGATCGAAAATGTATAAAATGTAAAGCTAACTTAAAATCAAAATAATGCATTAAAGTGCAATAAAAATACGAAACAGTTTGTGGTTCCTGATCTCATTTCCAAATGTAAGTATGAAAAACGTAACTGAACCCATTCTTAGGAATGAGTGAGTGGGTGAGTGGGTGAGGAGTGAGTTGGGAGTGATTGGGTGAGTGAGTGAGTGAGTGAGTGAGTGAGTGAGTGAGTGAGTGAGTGAGTGAGTGAGTGAGTGAGTGAGTGAGTGAGTGAGTGAGTGAGTGAGTGAGGGAGGGAATAGGTAAGCGAGTGAGTAAGTGTGTGAGCGAGTAAGTGAATGAGTGAGTGAGGGAGGGAGGGAGGGAGGGAGTAAGTGAGTGAGTGAGTGAGTGAGTGAGTGAGTGAGTGAGTGAGTTAGTGAGGGAGGGAGGGCTAGAGTGAGGGAGTGATGGAGGGAGGGAGTGAGGGAGGGAGGGATTAAATAAGTGAGTGAGTGTGTGAGTGATTGAGTGAGCGAGTGAGTTAGTGAGGGAGGGAGGGATAGAGTGAGGGAGTGATGGAGGGAGGGAGTGAGGGAGGGCAGAAGTGAGGGAGTGAGTGAGTAGCTGGTGGATGGGAGGGTGGATGGGTGGGTAAATGAATGCATGAGGTTTATGGGCCCATCGACTACTATCTCATTTTGGTCCTAAGTCAAACCATAAAATCTTAAAAACCTAAAATGTTGGATAAAAGAAATATGAGTAAATTTACAAAATTGAATAAAAGACTAACAGGGATTTTAAAAACCAAGGCAGAATGTTCAAGATTAAAAATAAATGCTTAAAAGTTGAACAACGCTCCTAAAACTGAAATATAATGTCGCGAACCCGTTATCTACGATAGCACGGCTAGTGTACACAAAGAGCCGGCAAATAAAGATATCTGAGATAAAGGACTTGCCGGCACAGATAGGGTTTCACGTTTGGAATGTTCTAGTGATATCTGGATTGACAGAGAATAGTTGTTTTCTTATTTGTTCCAGAAATCTATCGAATTTATCAATGAGGTATTTAAAAAGACGACGAGTCGCGAACAGTCGTAAGTAGTAAACAGCTGAGCTGATGTTGTAAACTGATATAATCAGAACGCTGTTTGTTATTGTGATCGAGCTTGGTATATTGTGTGGTGTATGTGACGCAATGTTGTTACGTGATAATTGAACAGTGTATTTCTACGGAAATACATTTGGAATATCTGCAACTCGGACTTTTAATTCTACGAACCCACAAAGTCATAATAAGTTGGACTTGCTTATCACATTCAATAGTTCTGACAAATCACAATGCCTTGTCAACAGATATTGGAACATCGCCTAAAATTCAGCAGTTAAACACCCAGGCAAGTGTACTAATGCTCACGAGAATATTTGAGATAATCATAGCATATGACAATAAGAGTCGTACGCCTCACCTCACACAGACAGGGCCCGTGGCACCCGCAAAGATCTCAGCAAGTGGTGCGTGTGACTTAAGCGTAACCGGGTTAAAATAACCTCCAATCATATGAATCCCTGTATAATGTTAGCCAGGCCTCCTTGGGCCGTATTCATAGTCAGAGTTGGTCCGGACCAACTTGCTACTTCCAGTGGACTAGCTGTGTACCATCGATTTTCTTATTCATAAACCGGAATTAGCGATAGTCCGGGACCAAACACGTTGGTCCGGTTCAAATTTTGGTCCGCCTCCTAGAGGTAGATTAAAGGCGGCCAGTCTTTGCAACATGAGGGACAATGAAACGGTGAATGTAGCTGTAGCGCGTAGAATTCGTGAAACAAGACGACGGAGGAAAGCTTATCTACCAAGAATGGAAATTTTTGCGAAATATGGCCTAAACTTCTAAAGCAGATACAATTTTAGAAAAGCAAACGCCAGGACGCTGATAGAAATGATTCGTCCTAACCTGTACGTCAGGGACGACAACCGAGGCCTGAGTATCTCAATTTACACTCAAATCCTAACAGTTTACCTATTGAAGCTCTTTGAAAAGATAAATAGCTACTGCATGACCGTAGCACATTTGTTTAACATCTAAAAAGCGCTGAGATTAATTATTTACTGTAATTAAAATGAAATTCCATATTAACTTAACCTAATATAAAACGCCAGAAATGCACATTAAACAGGTATAACAAAATAAAAATTATTTTGTGAATATTCGCCTCTACACGTGCCTTCTGTCTGCTACATTGCTCCTTTAAATGAAGAATACTTCTTTATTTTCCTGCAAAGCTGCAGAAAACTTCTTATTTCCCTCCAGGCCTCCTCCTTTCTCGTATTGATATTTTTTGTATAATGTCCATCATTTACCCAACTAAAGAAAACAAACACTTTTTTTCTCCCTCAGACCAAATGTCTGCACGCTTCTTCATTAACTCCAAGAGCAGCAAACTTATTATTGAGCATAATCAACCATAAAAAGTTTTAAGAGACAGCTGTGAAATTGCCATAGAAGTGTATAAAGTTGTAAGTAACTGTGGTTTGTTTAGCACTCTATGGGACTCGCAAATGCGCAGAAGAACCTTTTTACGTCGTGTAACATTTTCTCCGTGCTGGTCCGAGGCTTTTTATCATCTATGAATACCAAAAAGTTAGACCGCCATTGGTCCGGACCAAGTTAGTGGGAAGACAGTCTAGACCAAAGCGATAACTATGAATAGAGCCCCTTGATTTCCCAGAGTTGGGAGCCCACCAACACTTACCGGGACTGCTGCCAAGCCAAGATCAAATGGGCACTGTGGCTGTGAATACCGCCACAAACAGCATACCGAAATGCCCACATGGCCTGGGGTCCATATAAAACTAAACGGTATTCGCGACCCAGCAACTGAATGAAGCGTGTATAATTAAAACCAATGCGGACGAGCCGTCCGGAAGGGGATACTTGTGAGCTTCGACGTTGTAAGCGAAGGCACAACCTGTATCACTACCCACCTGAGAATTTCAATCAATACAGAAAAAATTTCCGGTAACGGGCCAATAAATCGGCGAAATGTTCATGAAATAAAGAGTGTAGAGTAGTGATCTTAGTGTTATCCGAATGCGCCAGGTTGAACTCAGTACGCTAAGGTTGCCATGGGAAATAACGGCTAACAGAGGACCTCTCTGCAGAAGACAATCGGAGGGTATATGCCTTGAGAAGTTCGCGAAATCGAATGCCTCACATAACGGTGGGCGAGATTCGGACTCAATACTGATCTAAGGGAAATGTGACTTGAGTGACTTGCCAAATTTACAACACGGAAACAAAGTAATAGTGAAAGCGGTGAAGAGACAGTGAAAGTTCGCCGAATAAGGTACAAACATCCAACCTGGATGGTGCGGAAGGTCAGTATAAAGAGCGGATACCAGTATGATGCACAGTGCACAAACAGCGAAGTATAGAGCGTACACTGCGTCGTAGATAAAATAGCCATAGTGTAGTTTGGCCAAACCAGGGAGTGGTAACACCTTAACGTTATGGTATGATCACTGTCAGAAGATGCCCCTGATAAAACCGTCAGCACTTGAAACAAGCGATCGCACGAAGCACGAAGCTGGCGAATTTGAAACGCCTACATGAGTTTATCCTTGCGGAGGATGATGTATACCGTGAAGAAGATGAAGTGTACACACTGTGACTTCGCAGGTAAAAAGCGGAAGCCAGGGCAAAACGCCCAGACTGATACTAATGTAATGGTCAGTGGTGGTTGGCGCTCGATATCTCAAGATCACAAGAGCGATAGTAGATCACGAAGTCGTTAACACATAGAGACATTCAAATTCCTTTATGAATGGCACTAGTGATGACATTAATGGCTACCACAAAAAGAGCTAGAGAAAGGATAAACCTTCTGGTACACCGTTCTTCAGGATCCTTTCTCGTGACGTCGTATTTCCTACGCGGACGCGAAAGTGGCGAACTTGTAACATTTTACACAGAAGCACAGCTAAATGACCAAGCAATCCGTAGCCATCCAGTATAAGGAGGATACCATAGCAACAAGCTGTGTCATAAGCATACTCCAAAACAAGGAAGACTCCCACAGCATGCTACTTCAGGAGAAGAGCTTCTTAGATTAGGCCTTCATGTCTGTCAGATTGTCAACGTTGAAGTAATCGCGACGAAAACAGCATTGAACATTTCATAGCAGGTAATTCTTTCTAGCCACCACAATAAACGGGTGTTAATCATACGTTCAAAGGTCTTACAAACGACATTCGTCAAACAAAGAGGACAGTAGCTACAGCGAAGTCCGGACTGTTCCAGGTCAGGGATTGGAATAACAATACCCTCTGGCCAGAAAAAGGGGAACATCTGCTGATGCCCATTACAGTCAAATACGGCCAGCATAAAGGTGACATGGTAGCATTTTCCGGTAGATGTCATAGGGACCAGGAGAAGAATCCTATGCTAGAGACACTTCATGCCCAGACTCGGCAATTGCAGAAGGTTCGCTGCATGCCTCATTATAGTCACCGTTGAAATCCAGTACTATCCGCTCCACATCTTCCATGATAGGTCGAAAGGATCTATCATAACTATCCGTTTGGCCTGTATCAGTAACAGCAGTGACAAAGGCTATAGCTTTTTCGTTGGTGTAAATGGAACCGTCTATGGCAAGGGAGGAAATGCCGGGAATGATCGTCCGACGATACTTAACATTCGTACACAGAACAGCAGTCAACACTCATTGCGCATTATCGCAATGGAAAAGTGAAAACACATAAGCTTCCCAAGTTCTGTATTTCGCACTGCGTAGTACAAAATGTGCTAAAGCATGAGGACGTTCAAAGTCAACGAAGTTTTCTTCCATAGGACGTAACTGCAAAACCTGCAGAGCAAGTTTGCGTGTTTTGATATCAAACGACATTTCTCAGACCACTAAGATACGGGGCTTGACCTGGTGCAGATGAACCTGGTTGATGAGATGTATGAGGGATGGAAATTTTCCACACTCATCTTGAAAATGAGCCAGTGAGAATGTGTAGAAGATACGCAATGGTGTTCTAAAAAGTGAATGTTACTGGGATAATGATCACTACCAAAGGGGTCAGAAAACATTGAACAATCAAGGAGTGGAACTAATGTGGGCTACAGAAAGAAACATTTAAAATGGAGCGTGTGCCATAAGTGGATGATAAGAAGGTTGAGATAACAGAATTTAACAAGAGCCGGATATATCGCAAATGTCTGTCACAAGGCGTTCACGGGTATTGTCAATATAGAAGCCCCAGAGAGTAAGCTTGGTATTTGGATCTCCTATAACAGCCAGCAGTGAAGGGAGCTGTGCCGAAAGAGGCCGAATGTCCCCTCCCTTGTGGGACACTGAGCGGTGGCAGATAGATATTGCAGATAGTGAAACAGATGTTCACCTAATCTTTACGGTCAGAGCAGTCACGGCGACCCCAAACAAGTCTGATCTCAAAACGTACTTGAGAGGTGCTACACCCCAGTCTACACTGCTTGTCTGTATGCGTGAACCGTTCATCACGCACACCTAGACTTTAAGCCCTTACTACAGAAATAACGACTTGTGGCTGCCCCTTAAGGCTGCGCTGCGTGGCAAAACTAAGGCACGGGTTCGGAGGACTTATATATGATTACACCTGCGTTCTGTCAGCATGAACACATCCGGCCCGTAATATTAACAAAAGGCAAACGGCCGTAGGGGAATTAACACAATCCAGGACTTCAAGGAGCCACATGGGGTACATTAGGGCTTGGATGGGCTCCGAACATAAAGCTACACATAGGAGCAGTACGAAAGGTCCGCGCAACCTTCGCGCTTGAGTTCTCCTTAGGGCACGCATGTCGGAAGCCGCGCTGAATCATTGGGAAAGAACAACTGAGATAGGATAGATCCCTGCTGCTAAAACAGGAGTTAATAAAGCTAGAATGTGGTGAGCATTGACAAGACAGTACATGAACGTGACACAGTTGATGGAGACGGAAGGCATGAAATGGTGGTGAGCTATTTGGCATCCCGCGTTCGCCAAAACCCGCACCTGCTCCACAAGGGTGGAGGATATTTTTATGAAGTATATGAAGAAGTGCAAAGGAAAGAAAAGCAGTGTTTTAGAAAAAAATGTCACAAATATCTCTCCTTTTTCTACATATTGGTATTCTGTTTATTCCTGTAACTTGTGTTCGAGTACATAGTTTCCATTGGCTTCCAAAATTTATATGAAAATTGAACAACCTTTCGTGTGGTCAATATAATGGGGCTGCTGGAAGAAGTTCTTGAAGTTCCCGATATTACTATGTATGGTGCTAAATAAGACCTGAAGATTTCCTGGCGACGAATATGCTCAATTCCTTCTAGGGGAGCAAGCCAGGTGAATAGACGATTAAAAACGTCGATTTCTGATCGTCTGTTCACCTGGCTTGCGGCCTGAGAAGAAATTGAGCATATATGGTACTATTTTTATATTTACTTTTTTCAAGTCTGTAAATGGGCCAAACAAAGGCAGTCAGTTGGCAAATCCTGCTTAAAACATCCATAGTGACCAGAACAGAGGCAAGAAGCTTCAGTAGAATGTATGTAGCCTTCTGGAGTTTTGTACACTTCTGTACAGATTTACCGGTTAAGGTCTAAGTTCTAAAATGTAAACAAATTTATTTGCATTTTAGCTTTTATTTTCTTATCCATTTTTATAATCTCGTGTACCTAGCTTTCGAAGAAAATAACTTTAAAACGTCAAAGCCGAGAATCTTAAGAAATGCTCTTAATTTAGGAGGTGCCCACCTCGGTAGCGTAGATGGTTGCGTTTCTGCCTCACGTTCAAGAGGTTTCGAGTTCGAATATCGGTCAGGGTGACTTACCTGGATAAGGTTTTTCCGGGGTTTTCCCTTATCCTGAAAGACGAATGTCGGGTAACTCTAAGCTCCATGGACCCCGAACTCATTTGAGCGTCATTTCACCCATTTCATTCATCGTCCGATATGAATAAATGTTGGAGACGTGAATTACAACAACAAAATAGAAGGTACATATTTCTCAATACTTCATATTTTTTCTTGGATGTAGCTTTCTGCAATTTTTTTCATTATTAAAACTTTTTCTAAAAAATATTAGGTAAACATCAATCACCTATTAAGGTGGTAATACCCTAAATGGAAAATTAGGCTTGATATCATGAACAGGCTCTTCAGAACTTTTCATCTGTTTCAAAGAAAGTATATGGAAAATCTGAAATAAAATTAACAAAAATCGTTCAATAAATAAGAATTAAAGAAGCAGAAACATAGCAAAACATTACAAGAAGAAGAATTTTAAAATTTCATATAATACGAAGGCTGTTCAGTAAAGAATGTTCATAATTTATCGCACTCAAATTCAAACTTATTATATTCTGTTAGCTTAATGTAAAATAAACCCGCCGTAGTAGTTTCATTGTTGGTACGCCTGGTTTCCGCCTGTCAGAACCAGGCGAGTTCAGACATATTCAGTATCGCCTACCGCTGCAATGGAGTTAACATGCAGGTAAAGTTGATGTTAGAGCAAGTTCCGGGGTTTCTTTCAAACGTAGTCACTGCTGACGAAACTTGGCTACATCAGTTTGATCCTAAGAGCAACTAGCAAAGCTCAGTGTGGAAATCTACTTCATCACCAACCCCCAAAAAGCAAAAATGGTTGCTTCTGCTGGGAAAATTATGGTCATCTCATTCTGTGATATTCATGGAATTGTTTATCAGCATGTTGTACCTGCACACACATCAGTAACTGGACAATACTACAGGGATGTCCTGAAAACATTGTAAGTCCATATCAGGCGCAAAAGACGACATTTCCGTGAAGCAGGCTGGATGCTGCACCACGATAATGCGCGGCCGCATATTGCTAATTTTATTGCCGAGTAACTTGCAAAAATCAACGTAAAGTGCATCCCTCACCTTCCCTATAGTCCGGATTTAGCCCCATGTGACTTTTTCTATTCCCTAACTTGAAGAAACGCCTTCGTGGGAGGCATTATTCATCATCAGAAGCAGTGGCGAAGGCTGCGGAGGCAATTTTGAAGGATCTCTCACAAAATGGTTCCCAGCATGTCTTTGAAGACTGGCAGAAACGTTGTCAAAGCGTTGTCAAAAAGAAATTGTGATCATTTTAGTTAATTGATGGAAATTAATCATTTCTCCACACTAGCCGTATATAGGCTAAGATATTTGATGGATAGAGTCAACATGAAAAATTCAATGCCATGGCCGGGATTTGAACCACGGATCTACTGGTTTCCGTCCAGTCGCTCTTAACCTTTGAGCTACCATGGCCAACGTGCCTTCCTGACATTAAATTCTCCAGTTGACTCGTATATTTCCCCGGTAGACCACTAGGGGCTCTCGCATCCGAGATACACCGTTACTATTGTAAGAATTTAATGTAAGTCGCCACGAACGGTGTATCTCGGATGCGAGAGCCCCTAGTGGTCTACCGGGGAAATATACGAGTCAACTGGAGAATTTAATGTCAGGAAGGTACGTTGGCCATGGTAGCTCAAAGGTTAAGAGCGACTGGACGGAAACCAGTAGATCCGTGGTTCAAATCCCGGCCATGGCATTGAATTTTTCATGTTGACTCTATCCATCAAATTGTGATCATTCTTTATTGAACAGCCCCCGTACTTACACAAGTCGTTTTTTGGCGTATCTGTGACCCAGCAGGCAAGAGGGCATTTCAGCTGGAACTACTGTGTTTCAGCATTTTTTCCATGAAACGTTTAGATTATTTGTCTCTCGGAAATATGATCAAGATTCAACATTATGTAGCCTTAATGGTAAACATATGTCAAGTTCCAAAAACTTCCAGTTTTTATCTAGATATTTTTAAAAATCGTCACAACCTACTCTACCAAAATTATAGCTGCACTTTAAACTTATGCAGATGCCTTTCTAGTTTCCAAGAAAAAAAAAATATTTTATTTCATTGATTAGGCATTTACTGCGACGCAGAAATCGTAATTTTTTTAAAAAAAAATATGAACACCTTCACATTATTTGTACAATATAATGCTTCAGCAACTTAAAATTATAGCGTAAACCGTTCAGTCCCTGAGTTTCTAATTAAAATTGAAATAATGTTGTTTATAAGATAAATCTTATGGTTCCTTTTTAAAGTGTAGGGAAAATAAAGGCGAATAAAATTCACTGAAAATATAAATAGGCAATTAAGTTTTCCCCTATATGCCTTTATATGGTCACGAATAGAAATTTTAAAAGACATGAGCAGAAGCCGTAATATGCAATAGAAGCTAAAGGTTCGACCTACTTTCTGTCGTAGCTTATTTCTCTTTATGTTATTGTCACAAGGCCTCTCGTAAGCGAACGCTGAGGGAGAGAGAAGCGGGCGGTGAAAGAGACAGATAGCACTCAAGGCACGCCCAGAGAGAGCAACAGATGGAGAAAGAGACAGAGACGGTTCCATGGTTTTCTCGCTACATCACGAAAAATCGGTAGCTTTCGTGTGGCTTCGTCAGGTTTCGAGAATCCTAGAGAATAGCTTCTCGTGTATAAACAAGTGTTTACTGGGAGCCGAGTGTCCTGCTGAGAAGCAGACAGTCGAGAGTTGTTAATGGTGCAGGGTGGACGTGTGTCAGAAGGACTTGAAGGTTTCGTACGTGTGTATTACATCATTCTGCTGATATCAGAATTGCACAAGTGTCTTTCTACGATAAGAAAGAGCATTTTGAAAATCTGCAACCTGGACTTTTAACTTTACGAACCCACAAAATCACAATATGTTGACCTAGCTATGGGAACCCCGAAATTAATGCATATCATTCATTCCATCTGTACACAGATGTGGTTTATTCCATTCCCTGCTACCTTTTGCTATGCAACTTTAATTTTACATACTACAGGAATAACCATGTTTAAGGGATTGTATAAACCACTTCTGCTCTTATTCGTTCACGTACTTAATATATTAAGTCAGGCTTTAGCCTCTTTGACTCAAGACCATCAAGGGAAACAATAGCTTTTAATTGAATTGATCCTGATGAAGTCAAAAGCCATGGAGCATTATGATTAAAAACTTAAAACCCTTGCAATAAGCCTCTTTGGTTTTGTCAACACACCGAAGGTATTTAAAGTACAAGTTGTAATCATACCTGAGGAATGTATACTTTTGTATCAGTTTGGAATGCCCTTTTCTTCAGTGCTTAGTTCCAGTGTTTTACTGGACGCACAAACAATCACAGAACAAAATAGTAGTTGACATTTTAGTTAACTCTATGGGGGGAAAATTAGCCCTTAGATGGACTGTGCTTCCATTCAGCCTGCCATCCCGCACATTAGTGCTAAGTGGATTTGCGGATGTGCTGAAAATGTTTAGGTGCATTAATCTTCTTACGAAAGCTCATTTAGTCAGATTAAAGTCGGCTGCAATGAAGACTAAGCGGTAACGAGATCTTCTAAGCGAGACAAAGCCATCAAAATGTAAACCCTTTAAGGATATTATTTGTTTGGTATGGAGGGCAATACTTTGTATCCCTGGAGGGACAACGTTTATGTACTGATGAACAATTATATCACCGCTGTTATTATTCCAAGCAATACTTAAGTGAAACAATTCCCACTACTGTATTTGACTCAGGAGTTTAACAATGACCTAGTGGTTGAGCTGCCGCATCAATGTTTATTCCTCTCGCTCTACAACCTGCTTCAGAAGTAACTTATCCTTTCCTCTCCGGGACAATAAATATAACGCGTAATAGCGTCAGTAATACGTTACTCTATTAAACAAAACAATTAGGATCATACTGTCAACTCATAAACTTGAAAACCTGTAAAACAATATATTTATGACCATACAAGGAACCACGCGGTTTAATATTATAACAATATCGGCATTGCATAGAGTTGAAATTCATTTTAGACAGTACATTGAATTGCTGGTGTTAATTATTTGCATCTTGTCAGGAAATGATAGCACGTTCAAGGACAAAGGCATTCTCCTGAGTCAACGACAGTGCCATATTTAATTATTGTTACACAAACCTGAGTGAGATGGCTTCGCAGTTACGTGTGGCTGGCATTAAGCAGGCCTGGGTTCGATTTCCGCAAATCCTCAACTCTGTCGTCCCCCCCCCCCCCTTAAGCTTTCTGTGGTCGATAGGCGAAGGCTGAGTTGGTGTCTAATCTATCACGATTTCCTAATATTTCCTTTTCATTTCATTTTCTTCGCATCTTAATCCAGCGGGTCTAAGTTTCGTGCTGGACAAATGACGCACATACTTGCTCAAAAAGTACATTCTGTATACTTTAGAGGGCTGCTTAGTCCACGGGTGGTTGATTACTCTGTGTTAGGGACTGATGTACGTCTACCAATGGCTTACTTCCTCCTGTCGTTGTTTAACTACACCCGTTCTTCCTGGAAGTGGTAGCCACAAAAGTTTATGTGGGTTGCAGTGTGCGAAGTGTACCTCTTCATTTCATAACCTATACCAAACTTACTGTATTTTCTACCACGCATTTCACCCGAAAATTCGATTTCGAGATTACACCAGAGATACGCGTTTTCAGATACGCTGAATAAATAAATATATACAGGTTGTTTAAAAAAAACTAACGATTGTATCCGTTGCGTAGTTTATAACTTAATTAGTCCGAATTTCGGTGTACAGCTTCGAAATTCTCTTAGGTATAATGTTGTGCAGCATTAAATATTACAAAATTTTGTGATTAGGAAGCTCAGGAAACACTGGTGTGAGAACCTCAAAGTTGTTATTGGGACGCACCAGCCACGAAAACAAAAGCATTGCTCTTTATCAGTGACCCTAGCCCCGGTTTCAGGTAATGGGGCAAAGGGCAGCAATTTGTGAAAATGTTAAATAATGACTCGGACAGTTCCAAGGTTGCTCATTTTGCTGTTATCTTAATTGTACAGTGCTTTCAACCAGTTACTGTAAAATCAACAGCTTTCTTTTCAGTTACAAAAGCTCTATTTAGTATTATTAAACACAGCGAAAGAAATGCATGTATCATTGCTTAAGCATTTAGTTTTGGTTAACTTTGTGTACAATTCTTGGATATTTTTCTCTGTTCTTTTTAATCATTCAATGCTTCCAACCTCAATTTCATTAACACTAACTTCCCTCTGAAAGGTTCAAGTTGCATATGTCCACCAGCTTGTTTACCATCATGGACTGCTATAACGGAATTTTGGAACCCGTTGAACACTCATAATCAATAATTAAGCAATAACCTCTTTATGGCGGTTTCATAAAGCAAAGAAATTCTTAGTAGTAGCAAGCTACTGCGGAGTATGCCGGTATGTTCAAGGCGTGTGACCTATACCTGCGAACTCCGACAGCGTGAGGCACTCGGCGTTGTTCCTGTAACTGCCTAATCCACACTCATTTTGGAGCATTTTTTCTACGCGGTTCTATTACCGTTCGGTGTCGCTTTGAGACATCCTGTATATATAGGCCCCGCCATGGTGGAGTGATTAGACCACTTGGCTCTCACCTGGGCGGCCTGGGTTTCAATCCCAGGTGACGGCAAAGTGGGATTTGTGATGGACAACATGGTGCTGGGGTGGGTTTCCTCCGGGTCCTCCGGTTTCTCCCCCATCATTCCACCAACTGCTCCATCATTCATTCATGCCAGGCGTTGGGTCGTCTCCCCAACCCTGATCTCAACTATTGGGTCAATATACTTCGGCTTCCTAGCTTTGAGGCAACCCAAGTGACTCCTGACACCAGTTTTGGTGAGAATGGGAGACATAAAAATATATATGTGAAATGGTGTGTGTATGTACATGTGTGTGTCCGTGAACAGCATAGCTCCAAAGTGAATATTGTATTCAAGTTCGGGGTCTTCCAAGGATGTAAATCAAAGATTTTCACCATACTCTCCAAAATATGCTCCCCACCAATGTGACCTTTACATGGAAAATATTTCGAAACTTCTAATATTCTAAAAATGGCTCTAACAATTTTTATTAAATACTACACTTTAAGATGCGTTTATAAAAATTAAGTAGATAACTTGAGTTTTCTAATAATAGAATCTTAAGTTCTCTCCTCTATAAATCTATTTTTAACATCTCACAAAATGTCAGAGGTAGAGAAATCCTTGCCACCCAAAAATATGCTCTCGTTAAAGCTCATAATTTATTTCAAATAATAATGCTTAATTTTTATTTTTGGAGTTAAGCATTACCAAGATAAATATTTCTCATTTTTTGTGTGAATTTTACAACACTCGTAAATTTCAGAAATGGGAAGTCATTATTGGTATTCCCCCTTTTTATTATTGAAAGAGGACGTAATTTCAAAACTATTACATAGTGATAAGGCCTTAAAAGATTTGACTTCCACTTAAGCTACTGTATAACCCAGCGGAATGGCTCATGTGGTTTTGTCTGTGACCCGGGTTCGACTCCCGTGGCCGACCAACCTGCCCCGTGTTTTTTTCGAGGTTTCCAGGGTCTTCAAGGTGGATAGGTTAATTACAGCCCCCGAATTTCTTGTCCTTCATTTCATCTCCATTGTCATTTCATATCGTCTCTCATCTGGTGATCTCTTTGAGGGTCAAAGTGTCAGCGGGTGTCTAGGCGGTGCATGTCAGAATGATATACTCTGAGAGACCACTTCCTCCTCCGGTAGGCGGTTGTTGTTCTCGGAACCGGCTGCTGGGACCGCTTCCGAACTACAGTTGGGGGATGTCCGTTGTTCTGGCCCACCGGGGAAGCTTTCCATCTCATAACATGTAGGGACCCTGTCCTCTACACTGTCGTGTCTCCTTGGGACGGCCGTCGTCTGTCTCCTCTCGCCTCATCCTTCCTCCCGGGGATCCCTCATTTAGAGGCGTAGGTAGAGTAGATCAAGACTGGTCGCAGTGCCAAATCCTCTCTGTAGTAAACCTAAGCCTAATGCTACTGTATTCCCATATTCCCAATTACCACACACAGAACTATGTAATTAAAATAACAATATGCCTGCTAACGTACGACAATTTAAATCACTGCAGTTGTCCCTCTACACTGCTTTCAGAAGAATTCAGGAATTCCATGCTTATTTCCTTGTGGTTTAACTTTAATAGCATCCTATTTGTTCTTGGCTATAGTCTTAAACTGTGAGGACACACCTCACAGTAGAGATAAAAGAAATAATTATAGGCAAGGAAGTGCACGAATTTGTTTATTGAAAAATATTGCAAGGAAATGAACAATAAACAATGCCACCGCTGCACCTTACGCCTAACATTACTTACATTAAGTAATTTACAATAAGTAAATCCCTACTTTTTTGTCAATTTATGAAATTGAGTTGTTAGAAACATAAGATCACCCCAACTCTAGGCATATATTCCTAGCTTTGCAATATTGCTGCGCGGATAGAATGGAGTTGTTTTGGGGAAGGTGACGTCATGGTATTTGTAAATACATATGATGACCAAAATATATGCGTGAAATCGGGAATTTAGTTACAATCCTATGTAGATCCAGGTATTTCTCCTGATTCCACAATTTCCATCTACTCTTATGCCCGATTTCACCAATAGATGTTAAAATCGACGTTAATAAATGTAACGTAACAATTGTCACAGCGCTAACAAAGCTGTTAAATTTCTTGCATTTCACCAAACTATTTTCTGAAAATGTTAACAAACCTGTGTTAACACCAAGTACACTACCCATCCGTTTTGTTTTGAGTTGTTCAGTAAGAATCTTTGGCACCCAAAGTGAGCAAAGTTTACAAAATTTCAGTTTTTCGGTAACAATTTTATGAACTAGTGTACATGAGATTTGGGGAAATTCCATAGCGAGAGCACTAATTGTAAACTTGCGATTTTCCTGGATCTTGTCATCAATCGCGTGAACCAGTTCTTCTGTAACCAAAGATGGACGCCCACTTCATTCTTCATCGTGCACTTCACTACGTCCTTCATTGATCTGTCGGACCCATCTTCTCACCATTGTATCACTCATCGCATTTTATCCGTAAACATCGCAAATTTGCCGATACATTTCAATTGGTTTCACTTTCCTAGCATTCAGAAAACGAATTACAGATATGATTTCACAAGCGGCGGAATTTTTAATCAATACCGACATTGTAAACAAGCACAACAAAGCGTACGTGGCTGACAGCGATCTCACAATGGCCCACGTTTCTTCTCCTTGATACAGAGCGTCTACCGCGCATGTGCGGAGCTGCGATCACAGCGCTGAAGCGGAGATAAATTGAAACAGAACTTACTTTCTGGACGCCCCTTGTATTTTGCTTTGCTGCGTATCATAAACTTTAGATGATCTTGTTTTACTTCAGTTTAACTTAACTGGAGCATACCCTCCGTTTAACCATAGTTTAATGTTATGTCGTAAGATTAATAAAAAATATCGTAGAGTCACTATTTTCCTAATTAGACCTCATCGTTTTTAGGACTGTAATGACAATGATTTCTTAAATAATTTAGACATACGAAGCACATAATCCTATCCTTATTTGGTCATATTTAGAACCGGATAGAGCGTGCAATCAAAAGGTATGAACTGTAAGACTATGTATTTTACAAGTGCCGACTTGTTTGAGTGGTAAAATTAGTTTTATAAGGTTGATTATTAGTAAAATATATAATGAAATTATTAAATTAAAATGTAAATCATAGAATGGTAAATACATATGCTATCAGCTAGCTGCCTGAAAAATAAATAAATAGGTTGATACTGACATTAAGGGATGCAATAAGTAAACCATCGTAATGGATTTCAAGGAAATTGTGTAACTTTGTTACAACACGTGCAGGCAGGTGCATTGGGTTGAATAGTTGTTTTAACAAAAGAAACGGGAGAAACAGAATTCTAAAGGGATAGCACTTGACTCCGTTTGAAGAGGTATTCTTCGGAACCTTAATAACGGCATAACCGAGACTAATAATTACAATGGCCAAATAGTCACAAAGGAGTTTTGGGTGTGAATAAAGGGCTTCAAGAAGTGAAAGTGACACATACGCAGCTGTAGTGAAGGCAGTTCTTAGCTTCCAAGCCATTAAGAAGGTTATCTGCTTCTGTCTTGGTCAAAGGACACCAGAAACGATGAGAGAACATATTTGTCGGTTCATATATAAGTGAAGAACTAATGAAGTTTTATCGAGTAGTAAGCATTCTACATACGGTAACTCTAAACATAGATATATCGGTAACCCTTGGTCGGCAACTTCGAGTTTGATGTGGTGATATAAACAAGCAGTCATTACACCAGTTTGAAACGGGCATTCCAGTGTCATTATAACCCTTCTTACTCATACATACCCAGCATACCCTCTTTTGCTATACCCTGCGCTACCAATCTTACTGCTTCAGGGTCTTTAATTTAAAGTTGGAAGAAAAATAAGGTTAGACCTGTTGAATTTTAGTACTATTTTCCAGAGAAAACGCTATACCTAGGCTACGTAATTCCTGCCGATACACCGGTGTTTGAGGTCGCTCAGATATGAGATAATTAAGAGGAGGTCGTCATTTCTTAATAAATATTTAATTGTACGTATTATTAGAGTCTAAGCTTATGGTGCCGTTTGGAGTAAGAAAACGCCTTAAACATTCCTTTATACAAATCATCTCCCACTAAATGAAGATCTTAGGGGAGTACAAGAAATTTCAATGCACGACCACAGAAATCATAAAAGAAAGTTTAAAAGCCTGCCACTGCTTAAGTGCGAACATAGTCACGAACTCGAAAATTGAAGGCAATTCGATTCCTATAAGTGTATCTCAAGAATAAGGAGCGGATTTTTATATGATAAAAATTTAAATGTTTATATTCATGTGCTAAAAAGAAAGAAAAATATTGGTGAACATGCTAAAATATTTGACAAATTTCTTAAAATATTTTACAGATAATCACATATTTCCGGCAAGTGTTTAATTTCTTTTTGTTATAGGGTTCCATCATTTGTAAACGCCCGCCTCGGTAGAATAGATGGTAGCGTGTCTGCCTCACGCTCAAGAGGTCCCGAGTTCAAATCTCGGTCAGGGTGAGTTACCTGGATAAGGTTCTTACGGGGTTTTCCCTTATCCTGAAAGGCGAATGTCGGGTAACTCTTAAGCTCCAGGGACCCCGGACTCATTTGAGCATCATTTCATCCATTTCATTCATCGTCCGATATGACAACGTTGGAGGACGTAAATTACAAAAAAAAAAAAAATCATTTGTGAATAGATACCAGCTCTTTATGTGTTCCCATAAAATTATACTTCTCTAAATTGTTCGTGAAAAATGCGTGCCGATTTTTACCCATTTATTTGCCTTACATGAATTCAGACACTATACACAGTAATTGAAACCTATTGTTTTTCTCAAAAAAATATTGACACCTTCGTTGTAACACTTTTAATTCTAATAACAAACTAAATTTCATTTCAATAGACCGCTCCCATTTTAGTTTTTCAAATCAATAGATTTTCTGAAGTTTCTAATTGTATTCAGTCACACAAAGAAGTCTAGATTGTAAATATGAATTCCAAATCATTTTAACTGGCCGGTTTTCAACAAACCCTGAAGTGTTTCAATAGCCAATTAATTTGTAGCATAACACTTTGTAAATTTGTTCCATAAAAGTAACTTTGCTGACTCAGCGCATGACCACTGTCTTAGGGGGAAGAGGATGATTTGGGACGATTCTCTGAAGAGATCAAACCTCAATGGTGATTTAAGAAACAGTGTTTTTTTTTTTTTTTTTCATTTTTTTTTCATTTGATACAAGCCTCTTTACTTGGGGTATATGGATCTGATGTATTCGCATAGTCTATAAGGAGCATGAACTACACAATTGACGTGAATCATTTTTGGAAAGGACTTGACCAGCCTTTATCATATGTAGTGCACTATTTATAAGATAGAATAATACATTATCAGATGTTATAACTTTTGGCACTCTTACTCATAGTTTCCTTGCATGGCCTCACACTTGGCATATTATTTACTGCAGATAGTTCTTGAAGCTCCACTAAATATACAGCCCAGAGCTATTTCACACTTTGAATTACACCGATATTTCTGTTTTCTTTTTCTTCTTTCCCTAAAAGTTGTGTCCTGTGTTTCGTCAGCGACAACCCAAAGTCCTTCATCTTCACGTTTTAGTGAAGTTTCATCATCGTACTTCGGAAGATAGTTGTTTTAATTCACGCAAGTCACAGCAACAGCTATTTATTTCCAGGTAAATGGCGAGTGACTTGTGAACTCTCTTCTCAGTGGGTTTTTTTTTCCTGCGGTTGGTAAAACAACAGAAATATGTTTTTGAATTCGCTGAAGACGCGATTCTACATGATTTAACCTTTTGTGTGCTTTCAGGATGCATATAACAGAACATTTGTAACGGGAGTTTTTGTTTGAAATGAGTTTTGTTTTCTGATCTGAGTATTAGTGGGCCATGTAAGGACAATATAAAAATGGTGAACGGTTGCTAAGGAAAAGAAAATCAATAATCTTGCTTGATGTGAAAAGATGAAAAGTTTGGGATAGAAGAAGAAAATAATTATCTTAAAGAGATATGTGTTCTTTAATCTTGTTAGTGATGAGTAGACGTTCTGGAGTAAGGAGTTTTATGTAATTAACGGAATCTTTTTATTAAAGAAGTAAGAATTTTTCGATATGTTGGAGGTAACCTTCAATGATTGACTAGGAAAGAAAGTTCAAGTAAAATGTAATCCAGATAATACAATTACATTATTTGTTACAAAATTCCAGTTCTCCAAAATTGTATTTATTTCACTCTGAACCACATTTGAAAACGAGAGATCTCATGACTCTTATTTAAAATAAGATGATACAATTGGTGACCAGAAGAAACTAATAGCCGCACAAACTCACACGAGAAGAGAAAGAATTGTGCTTCCAACATAGAAATGTTGCTTCATATTGCGCCCGAACGTGTGGCTGATAAAGATGGAGAGAAATTAACTACGATTAAAAAAAATATCTTGCTTTCTATGGCGCAATTTGCACAAAAAACCTGAAGTAAAGTGTCTGTATGCGTCATTCACGCACTCGGTATAGATAGTATAAATATATAAAATTAGAGGGAGAAGATGAGAAATAACAAGGGTGTCAAGTTTGTTCTGGCCTAATCCTTTCGGTTTTCCTTATGTATCATGATGTGGTGAATATTACTAATGCAGTACAAGCAATTAATAAATATATCACATATATCTACAATTCAATAAACGAAAAATTATTCAGAATAAAATAATAGCAAATATAGAAGATTAATTTCGATTTATGTAGGTAGAGTGAGACTGAAAAATTTAATGACATGTATTTATGAAGGATTATATGTAAATATGTATTTAATATGTTTTCTTCCAACTATGTATTCATATGTATTCATATTTACGCCTATGATACTTTATTTAGTGTTTTCCCCTTTTTCTAGGCATTTATGTCATTGCAAAAAAAAAAAAAAGAATTCGCTCCCTATTAAAGATATAAAAAACAAATAACTTTTTGTATCACACATTATTTCGAAAATTGATCGCAAACATTAAAGCTGCAAAATAATTTTCTATATTGGAGAATGAAATTATGATCTGCCAACACAAAAACAATTCAGAGTGTTGGTGAAAAATAACATGGATAATAATCTGGATTTCTATTTCGAAAGGAGGGTATGGCAGGCACCTTCAGTAAAATTGATGGTGACCAATGCTCCTGGATTTATAAGTTAGGTGTTTAGAGAGCGCCCCTCTCCCCATAAGTCGGCGTCTGCAATGTATTTTAATAATGCTCTCTATTAAAATTAAAATAAATGCATGAATACTAAGCGCAAACATAAAAGCAAGTTACTACGTAATGCAACTGAACCCAGTCATCACATAGCTATAATCGTCTGTATTCCATTTCAGCAAGCACCATTTTCAGTTCAGCTGCATAAACAAAACCTATCGTCTTTTATTTATAAGCAGGCGGTTTTACCAACTGTTCAAGATGGACGCACGCGACGATGTGGGACCCGCATATCGGAAAAAGAAACCAAAGGATACCCGGGTCTTCCTTGTCCAGTGGTCAAGTAACACAATACGCAGGACTCAAAGGATATAACTACGTCATAGTGGCGTAGCCTAACATAATATGCCATTAGTTGAAGTGTTCAATTTTAGAGTTACATAGGACCAAACTAACAGTAATTTGAGAGGGTAAAAGGGCAGATTCAAGAAATCACAAGACAGAACTGCAATGTTAGCATAAACTTAAAGGATAAACAAGCCCGCATTACGTTACTTTGCTCGGAATGTCTCACCAGGCGAATGCTTAACGAGCTACCCCTCGTATAAGAGACTTTGCCCTTAAATGGACTCAATGCTTATATTAATTCACTCATAAGCAGATTAGCGACTGTCTTCTTTTCTCAGCTGTCAGATATATAGTACATAATACTAGGGTTTAACATAACCAGAAGTTTATAAAACGGCGTCAACAGTAAAACGTTTGGTTCGGTTTAACTAAAGATCCAGCCAAATTACATTTACAATACCGGGCATAAATTGCAGACCTGCAGGAATAGTTAACACAAGTTTACGTGGCATTAATTTGAACAGGTACCTATTTTGGACCTGTGTGACTACTGTGGAGGCAGATGAAGACATGGAATACCGATTGGGATACATGATAGCAGGAAATCAATGCTAATATCATTAAATATGCCGTCTACGGACTGGGTTCCGTAACCTGTTCTGACGTACGAAATTCTTCGACATATGCATCAGAGGACTTGGAAGGTAATGATGCGATAAGCGTCACATTGAATTGCAACTGACACGAGTTCTGTCGTTTACGAGGTGAACATATTACTAGTGAATTACAGGGAAACTACATGGCAACAAAAAGCAAGTTTTAACTTTGCCAGAGGTTTCATAGCAACTATTTCTAAACTCGAGTTTAAGGCAATATTTTTGCCTGCAGTGCGAGAGAACCAGGTTCGATTTGCAAGGCCAGCATGGAATGCTTCTCATACTGAAACGTATGGAAAAAATATAATTTTCGTATAAGGGTACTAACCAGGTAACTGATGATCTACAAATGATTAAAACGCGATCAATAATATGCTTCTAAAATTAAAAAAAAAAACACATAATTACAAAACATGGCCTAAAGCTGAACTACATATAATTTATTAAAATTGGTGTACACAAAGTTATAAATTAATTTATATATCATAAATCTGCTACACATATTAATAATATTCACGAAATAATTTCTAAAAATAATTACATGTACATTTTTTGGACATTATTTTTGAAAAGTCTGAAAATGACATTAAGAGAATTATTTTCAAGCAGGTCTTACAAAACTGTAGGAATATCCCTTTTGAATTCTCAAATTATAGAAAATTCATTCGAATAATGAGGACTTCACAGACTTGGACCTACAAAAGGAATGCAGAAGAGCAACCTAAGGCTAAGCACTCATTAAATCGAAAAAGGGGGAAACTTGCCTGTGTCATCCCTAGTTTGGGATGAATTCATTTTCACTGAATGACTTAAAGTTTTATTTACTGTTTTCTTTAAGCTTTACAAAACATTTATAGAATGTATTACTCTCTCTTTGAGAAGTTATTTTCTGCTTCTTACCTTTATATTTAAGATATATATAATGGGAAAGCTTTTGTTTTACTATTGAATTTTAAAACTCTTTACCCCCTTTCCACATTTTATCCACTCTTTTTCACACCTCTTTTAACAATTTCAAACTTATTTTTCATAAACATTCTCCTATTCTCTCCATATATCTTGTTCATCTCATATTGAGTTAAAGGTCTTCCTAAATTTTAGCTCTTGAGAAATCCTTTCATTTCTCTAGTATTAAATGCTCTCTCACTTCTTATGCATCATTGCATTCCAGAATATCATGCTAATTATAACACGGTGTACTACATTTACTGCATCTCTTCCGAATGTTCCTCCCACTAGGCCACATCAATTCGTTACACCTGTCCTTGCCCATGCATGCGCCATTCTAGCTTATTTGTTAAATACCTTTATCAAACAGAGGCATTGACAACGAGTACTGATTATTCCCCTTATCCCAGTATAAGGACTGCAAGGGGTTAATTTGCGTCGTAGCGACGCTCCCTTGGGTGACGATGATTCGCGATAATGCTTTGATTAATCGCTGACGTCGTCCACTCGACAACGCTGGAGGCGACGTCACCACGAGCCTCCTGGTTCTCTGGGACGCCCTTACCTGCTGACGCTGGTAATCACCTCCGTCATCCTCTGCGGTGATGGGAAGAACGAAAACGCCCGGGGCTACTCTGAAAGCTCTCCTAAAACTTAAGGTCTTAGGATTAGGTTGCAAGCTACGAGCTGTTGAGGTTCAGGGTTGTGTGAGTGGATCACTTGAGCCTGGAAGGAAACACAGTTTTCATGTCTAATGGCAATCACCTATATTTTTCTTGATTTCAAATTTTCTCAAACTTTCTGCGTACCTTGGGTCACTAAAAATGTTCTCCTTTATTGAGTATACTCCTGTCAGCGTATATTATAAGGCTCCACAATTCTCACCCACACTATAACAATAAACTTATATCCACGATATTCCGGGCAACCTTATTGTAGCTTATAACACCCACAAAATACGCGTGCACAAACTTTTCGGGCTGACGAACGTGGTTTCACCCCTACGTATACGGCAGCGACTGGATAAAATCCCGCGCGAACTTTTCGCGGATACAAACGTCGTTGCTCCACCACGTATACGGCTGTGACTGAGTAAATTCCCGCGTTCTTTTGTAAGAATGTTCGCCTGAATATAGCACTTGCGACCCTGAAGATTTATTGCCCTCCTCGCGTTTTGTTACCGGAACAAAACTCTTCCACTGACCGAGGGTCCGTTACAGGTTTGTCTGATATACATATTCAAGTTTTCACAAGTGAAACAAAAATTATTTTTAGCATGTGGAAACACATAAGGTTTTGTTTATACATGATATATACTTGACAAATAATTTAACTTTTGACATATGAGGGATTATCAAGAGCAGAGAGTACTGTTTCAGGATACAAAGTAACATCCAGATAGGCATGAGAATGTTGACTAGTATATTTAGGGATTGAAATTAAGGTTAGATTATCATTTCTGTCAGTTTCTAAGAACTAAATGTGCTGGTGTTGTCTAACTGATATGTAAGTGTAAGAAATGTAGATATCGACATCTGCCAACCCTAATATATACCATTATGTAAAGCTTGGTACAAATAAAAGGAACACACCTTAATGTATTTTTTCCATTTTAAAGCATTTTGTGATGTTGGTTAAAGCTGCTTAAAATTTCGTGATATTCTTAATATCCATCACTCTTGTTCTAATCTCTTTCCAGAAATCTTTAATTTTATTGCTTCTTCCTGCCAATGCTTCTCCAATTCCTATTTCTTCCAATGTTATCTGAAGCTTGCATATCCAAGCTTATTTTTCTCCGATGTTCTACTATGTAACAATGCATTGATTTAGTATATCATTTTCTTCTAATAGATTTATTCTGAACCACTATTTGGTTGTTCTTTCTACTATTTTACCTTTTACTCACACTCTCCCTAGTTCTGCTTGTGCTACTCCATTTGGTGATTTCTTGGTAACCCCAGGTTAATTTGCAAAAGCTTCCGAACATTTTATCTACATTTCCCCAGCCTTTTTTCCAACCCCCATACATCCGCTGCGAATAACATCCTTGCTTCCACTGTCGTACTGTAATTCCATCTCTGGTACAAAGAAGTATTTATTATTCTGTAAAAGATTGGATTACAACCCATATCATGACTACAAGAGTTTACTTTAGCAATTTAAATAACTGCACTTTCTATCAAACATGTTGCCGTTTCTATATGTTTACTAATCATTTATTAACGCAATATTATATTAATACATTTTCTTTCTAGTTAAACCACAGTGTGCTTGATAAATTGTCTCTACATGTGAAGTAACATAAATGTTCATGCGTAAAGATCAGAGCAATCTGTTGGACTAGAAGGGAGTGAAAGTTGAATCACAAAGTATTCTAAATACACGTGTTATGCAGCGATCCAACCATTTGATATTTGTCTTAAGACCAGTGAAGTAAGTAACAAAGCTCCAGGAAGAGTTTTGATACTTGCACGTAACCTCAGAAAATGCAGTTATAATATTTAATTTTCTTTACTTTTTTATCAGATACTTAGTAAACGTTTTATTTGCCCGGTAATGCAGCAAATATTACATTTTACTGCTACTACAGTAACAATGAGGTAATAATATCAGGTAAAATAAGTATTAAGGGGAGCTACAATTTGGAGCAGTTAGGGACCGTGAGGTTTGCTATGTAGGGGCTGCTGGAGACCCTGCATAGGTTCCTGGAGCCTCGTGGAGCTCCTCGGACCACCTTGTATCGCACAGGTTGTCACATGGCCAATGTATGCTAATCCCAGTGGTGCGGTAGCGTCTAGCACAACCAGAACCTCTCCCGCTAGAGGTAGGCATGTTCCCCTGGGAGGCTTGGAAGCTGGAGACAGCACCGCCGCGGGACAGAGGTTTAGTGAGAGCATCTTTATTTCCTGCTATGCAGCGTCAGAAACCTATCCACGGGGGTCAATCTGAAAGAATCAAGCGAATGAAGGATGAAGTGCAATGGAGGGAGAGGAAATTCGGGAGATATAATGAACCATTCCAATCTCACCTAGTGACATAGGGAAACCCCGAAAAACCTCATGGTTTAGAACGGCCTACTATGGGAATCGAACCCACCAATTCCAATGCGGGCAATCCCGCTCAGCTTCTTATTATTTTGTATCCCCTCTACACTTCCGATAATTATACTAATGTAACAGTTACTTTGTAAACGTTACGTAACTCGAAGATCCTTGGTGTGTAACAGAGAGCATGTAGCTCCGTAAACTAGAATGTCGAAAGTCTTAAACTAAGCATTCACTGTAATTAGGATGCTAATTGCTTGTGCGGATTGAGAAGTAAGCTGCAGGCGTCGCGTGATTACAGCTGTTCGATTATAACTGACTTTTGTGCTTATATGAATCTAACATTAACATAAGGAGGAACGGGAATTGCCTGTCGGAATGTACTTGGGAAGCTTCAGAATGAATAACTTGTTTAGTTTTCAAAGGAGCATTTAATATTGTTCTTAGTTATTCAAAATATGTTCTCTTTTATTCTACATATGTTTTACCCGATTGTTTAAAAAGTAAGTATCAACTCTAAGGAATACAGCCTTCAGCAGTATTTACTTTTTTACATTAAAGCCGAGGAGTTTTACTCCACGAAATCCTGAAATTCTTGAAATGCCTAGCTAATATTGTAAGTGATGAGCAGGCATCAGATCGTATACACCTTAGCAATCAATGTACGTACACCGGTACTATACAAGGCCAAGCGTGGCATCAACACACGTCCGATGTCAACAAGTATACCGATGCGCTGTGTGTGTACACCCTGGTACGGATACAAAATGTAACCTGCGTTACAATAAACCTTCCTCCTCATTTCTTCAATGCGGGATTAACAGTGAACAACCTTGTACATTCGTAAATTGTCGAATGTCAATTTTCTGCGCCTGTCGTTGAAACAATATAAAAATATTGGGAGAAAGTTCGTTCAACGTTACATGACGTTAATGGTGTATATGAGTAAGTAGTACAAATTATTTTCATGTGTTTGTACGAGAATTAGTTTATTTTTTATACTACACAACACTGAAAATCCAGTATTTTTGTATAGAACACTGGACAATTTATTTTTTGTTCGTTTGATAGGTGGTGCATTCTGTATATTGCTAATGTTTGCAGACAACTCCTTGACTGCTTTTAGACAGCTCGAAATTACATTCTTCAAGCTGTTTATTGGCTTTTGATTATCCCTAAAGGTTTTTATTTATAAAATGGAGATTGCCCAGTAATTGTTGTGAATGTAATGCTATTAACACAATACCTCAAAAACCTTGCACACCCTGCAAGACATCTACCTGAGTGGGGAGCAATGGTTGTTGCGAACGGGACTGCGAGACTGGTAGAGTCTGTTTAGTTAACTCATGTGCACGTCGGCCACTGCCTTTGACGAACCCTTATAATCGTTTTACAACACCGGCCCTCCTTCTCCCAGACCTTTCTGCAAGGTTGCCACCTTTCTCGATATGTCATGGGTATCGCACGAGGTTTCGTCTAAATAAATTATTGTGTATTCATTAATGCAAAACGGCCTTAGTTTTGACATATAGCTACAGTTCTACTGGATTCCATAATAACCCTTAACTTATTCAAAGTGCGGTATTTGAAACCCAGTGCAAAGTGCAGTGCCCATAAGGAAAATCACAAATTTCTTGCAAATGTGCAACCAATTCGTCTGAGGTGGACGCTCTCCCTTTTGCATAGAATCTATAAATTTCTCGACGAATTAAATCGCATGTGAAATTATCTACTTTAGAGAAACATTTCCTTTTGTTTTCACACTTGATTTTCACACTTTGGTATTCCTTTTGTCACAACAGTTCTTACTGTATTTCTGTGAATACCCAGAATTTATCATCAGGTTCATTGCACGACCCCTTACCAAGATTATTTGTCAGCACATATTTATATGTGTTCAAAACAAGCGCTTGAATTTGCTTAGGAACAGTTACAACTTTGTTTTCTGAGGCTTTTCCAGTAATAAAACTCGGCCGAGTCTATCACACAATTGTCACCACTTTGATTATTTTCACTTGACTGAAAGTTATCTACTACTTCATTTACATTTACCACTGCATTTCCCTCCCACGGTCTCCACATCGTGACACACAACGAATTTCTGCACGTAATGAAACAGATCAGCTGGAAGTTTGAACTATGGCAACTGAGACTCCACGTGGAGTAGATATGCGACTGTCACTTCGTGAAAATCAGGGTTGCTATTGGTCCTCAACGGGTTGCTATTGGTCCTCAACAACAGTGTTCCATTTCTGAAGTGTGGAGATAGATTTATGACGGTCATTAGTGGGCGGGAGGGAAGTTTCCTTTGAGGGGCAAACTGCACTCGCGTTCACTAGACAGACTCTAAACTTCATATCCCTTTAAAGGTGTATGGGATACAATGCCTGGTGATGAGATTCTTATCTTAGAGTATGCACGAGAATGTTTTCACTTAAATAAGAATTCCACAGTTACTTGACAGAAATCATTTAATGAAAACTACAAACAGTTATTACTGAAGAGTTACCGAACTTGTTACTGTGAATATACTTACTTGTTACTTTGTAATAACCGAATATTTCAGCTAAATATAATTCCAAGGCATACTATTACTTACTGCGGTTGGTTTCATGCAAGTATTAAACAAGTTGTGAATGAAGCTGATTTAGCTGACGTAATAAAGCACATTTCTGCAATTGCGTGGCTTGGTCAATCACTACCAGCAATTTCATTTACCTAGACCGGTGACCACAATTTTTAACCTAGCAGAAGTAAATCAGAGCTTAAGACGTGAGTTAATAAAGTGCATGGAAATATTTGTTGCTTCCATCCACTCTGTTGAATTGTTTCATGGAATACTTCCTTGAATTCATTCTTGAAAACTTTAATTCTGCCTAACATGACTTTGTATAAGACAGTGGGCAGAAGAGTGACTTCGGTCACATAGTTTTTATGTTTCAGAGTGCTATATGGCTAATTATTTGTTCGGTACTGGTTTAAAACTACGTGTGTTATATGGTAGCTATGAATAGTGATAGAAAGCATTATCACTTAAATTATTTTCAGTTGAGTTTTGGTAAAATTTATACCAGTTTATATTATTATTAGGATTGCAGAATAGAAAAGAAATGATAGTACTTGTTTTTCTATGGTTATAAAATTCTTTAAAAGAGGTTTTCAGTGCTAAAGGTTATTACTTAGAAAGGGAAGCAAACAAAGTATTATTATTATTATTATTATTATTATTATTATTATTATTATTATTATTATTATTATTATTATTATTATTATTATTATTATTATTATTATTATTATTATTATTATTATTATTATTATTATTATTATTATTATTATTATTATTATTATTATTATTATTATTATTATTATTATTATTATTATTATTATTATTATTATTATTATTATTATTATTATTATTATTATTATTATTATTATTATTATTATTATTATTATTATTATTATTATTATTATTATTATTATTATTATTATTATTATTATTATTATTATTATTATTATTATTATTATTATTATTATTATTATTATTATTATTATTATTATTATTATTATTATTATTATTATTATTATTATTATTATTATTATTATTATTATTATTATTATTATTATTATTATTATTATTATTATTATTATTATTATTATTATTATTATTATTATTATTATTATTATTATTATTATTATTATTATTATTATTATTATTATTATTATTATTATTATTATTATTATTATTATTATTATTATTATTATTATTATTATTATTATTATTATTATTATTATTATTATTATTATTATTATTATTATTATTATTATTATTATTATTATTATTATTATTATTATTATTATTATTATTATTATTATTATTATTATTATTATTATTATTATTATTATTATTATTATTATTATTATTATTATTATTATTATTATTATTATTATTATTATTATTATTATTATTATTATTATTATTATTATTATTATTATTATTATTATTATTATTATTATTATTATTAATTGTCCTTACTAGCAGTAGTATATAAATCTATGTCGTTATCAATATAAAATAATTTGTGCCAGTTAGGTAATAAACAGCAACAATTTCGGAATTAGCATAAATACCAAACTGTTACATGCTTTTATACCCAGAAAACGACTAATAAGAACATAATTCATGAACAAGCTATCGTCTTTACAACCTTTTTATAAATTGAGTACTGAGTATTGGTGCTTAAACGCCAGGAACAGTATCGTAATTGATATAGAATATCGAGAAGTAATGGTATCGTCCCATCACTAACTTTTTTTTTTGCTATGATGAGCAGACACAGATGGTTCCTTTTTGTATAAATGAGCTTTTATTCAGTAGGTCTCAAAACGTGTGTTTCCTGTGAAATTACTATATCAAAATTATGGAATATCTTTCCACATACTAGATCAGGTATGTACGTGGTAAGAATAATTACATGAAATACTTTTGCTCGAGTGATGTTTGGCTTAGTTGTAATCTGCATATAAAATCTTCCATAGATTTAACATTTGAGGAAGGCGAGAAAAGGAATGTGACATGCGTTGCAGTAAAAGAGAACGCACGAAATACAGGAGCGTTAGTATTTCTGCTACCTTGGTTATGCGTCCCTATAGAGCTGACACTCTGCCTGCAGGCCAGTAGGTCCAAATAACAGGTTATGATCCTCACAACACCAGAAGGCTTCCAACTTCAATTTCCAGAGAATTACAGGTTAACAACATGGGAGCCGCGCCTCGGGGAATCGCATCCACACACTAAGCAATAACTCAAATTAAACCCCGAATGACCAACGTCCATTAAAATTTAAAATGGTATGTTTGAAACCCATTTCAGCTCTGATAAGAAATAAAAAGCCTGGTGTAAGAGTAGAGGGTTTTTACAGATTTCAAGCATGAACATAATATATCGCCTGCTTTCCAAAACGTCTCTTGCCGATTACATAATATAAACAGCATTTACATTTGGTCACTTATTAGGAGGTAGAATTTCTTACTCAATGCGAAACTGCCGAAGTGGAAGATATGAAACATCACTCTGCAGAGCACTTTCCTAACAGCGATGACGTCTATACTCATGGGCAGTGGCTGTTATGCATGCTTCTGGATGAAACGGACTCGGTAGTTATCGATTTTTCTTGCACGAGAAAAATTAGAAAGTGAGTTTGCAACCTAGATTTAGGAGAACCACAAATGATTCTGGAAGATTTTCAGGAAAGTTATAGCCACGGTTATTAACCAACGAAACTTTGGTAGCAGCGGATTGTATTCGACGTAGAGCATATCCAATATGTAAACAATGAATTTCATTTGTGGACTTCTGAAAGAATACTTAATCTGCGGGCCGGTGTACCATTAGATGCATATCATAACTACCTTCACTGGGAGGAGAAAGTTCCGTATATAAATTGCAAATAAATTTAAAAAAAAAGTCTCATTTGTAGCACTCTATCGACACTTCTACTTACTCTTCTTAAATATTCCCCTACCTACTTCTTGTTAAATTAAGATAAAAAGGTGCATCAAAGATCATGTTTTATGCATTTTATTTCTGTTTTATTATACATTTGATCACGTATTTTCTGTAAGTGTAAGTGGGACATAGGAATAAAGTAGACTTTAAGGCATAATCAAATACCTTAACAGATGGTTGTTAATAGTGGTAGTGGATTATTTGGAGGGGATTCGGCACGTTGGCCAGACCAGATCTATTGTACCTATGCCCCAAGTGGGGTGCCCCAGGGAGGGAGAATGAGGTGAGAGGAGACAGAGGGCGGCCTACCCCAAAGAGTCACTACAGTACAGAGAGCGAGTTCCCTACACTTTACCAGATAGAAACTCCCCAGTGGTGGGTTTAGGAAAATCGTCATCCCATCTGCCGTGGTCCCGAAACAGTCACGAGGCCGGTTCGGAGACCAGAGGAATACACTAGACCGGCGCGGAGAACGAAATCCGCTGAAAGCGTTTTCCTCAGAGCATATCATCACGCCATGCACGGCCGAGTCTCCCGTCGACACTTCTATCCTTAAAAAAAAAAAAATAAAATAAAAAAAAAAATAAACCGGAAGAGGGATGATATGAAATGATAATGGGGTGAAATGGAGGAACAGGAAATTCGGGGAAGGTAATTAACCTACCCAGAATTCGCCTAACGACCCGGGAAAACACCCGAAAAATCCCATCGGTCAGATAGGTCGCCCATGGGAGTCGAACCCGGGCCTCCTGAAGGCGGGCTACAGATGAAACCGTCAGAGCCATCCTGCTCGGTAGCTGGTCGTTAAAGAATGTCATTGAAATTCCATTATCTTTGCATAGCCAAGTCATAAACCACTGAACCTTCTATTTGAGAAATTTATAAGTATTGGAAAATTCAAACAAATACCAACCAATATCTCGGAACAGTTCACACACAAAAGTGTATTTGACATAAATTGTGTGTTTTAAAGAGATCTAAGTACAATTTTTGTGTAATAAGATGTCATCTATACTTTTATAGTTTATCAGTTACATAATTCTTCCAAAATGAAGAGAAGTTCTGAAGATATACATTTGAATTGTCCTCAAAATATCTTAAACATATGGTATTTTACCAAAATCGCTAGAGCTCTTTTTGAGAAAATAAAAAATGTTGAAATATAGAGGGGGTTTCTTAAAATATTCGTATTGCATCCTTGGAGAATGCTGAATTTAAATACTGAATTTGGTATAAAATCAAATTTCCGTTCTTTACTTATGCTGTGCACAAATACACAGAAGACAGATAGACAGACAGGAGCGCCCAGTTCCTTTTCTAAAATGATATGTTTCTTTTTTAATCCGGAAGTCTCAAAATATGTACTTCCGCTGAAGCATTGGTACCGGATTATCCTCCGTACTTACTATAGGTAGAAGAGCAAATAGAAAAAAATTAGTAAGGTTGCTTTTTCCCCATGGTGGCAGTAATAGGAACTCGACTATGGTAGATGACGCTTTCAGGTTGTTGAGTTATGTTTATTCTTAAATCAGATTGACAACACGTTAAAAGTATGTTAAGAGTACAAATGGAGAAAAGGTAAGAGTTTGAACATAGGCCATGGGGTATGATTTTTTGACAATAGTGAATGAATAAAATAAAAAATGTAAAATACGAATTTGTAATACTGTGCCTGGGTACCTAATTTATAAACCTAGGGATCATACTGCAATTCCTTATCACTTACTAACAAAACTAAATAAAAAACTCTTACAAACTTTTACAGAATAATGTAATACCTAAATAAATAGAATACAACGATAAGGCTCCAAATACAAACAACAAAACTCTTTACAATATTAAATAAACCATTCTATTGACCCAAAACCACAGAAACTTCTATAAATTCAAATACTATCTGAACATATTTATCAAAATATTTCTCAAAATACATGCATATATTTATACCATTCATAATCGACAACATATTATAATAAATTCTTTAATCAAACTTACATAATTCAATACCTAGAATTAAAATGACTAATAAATTATAAATCCAACTTCTAAATACTAAATACCCAAAACTATACACTATTTATTAACAAAATATTAAATTCCAAAACAAAACAAATATTGATAAAATTGTTACCTCTTAATAACACTAATAGATAATAACAAATTCTATGATATATTCATAAACAAAACTTAATCAACAATAAACTACCAACATTACTTAGCAATCAGCAATATATTAAACTTCAAAATACATTACCATTTAATCTTCTATACAACAAAATAAAATACTTAAAACTACTGCATAACTTTTATCTAAATCAAACTTAAATATTACATAAGTAATTAATAATTCCTTTTCATACCAACCAAGAATAACGGACGAGGGTGGGTCAAAATGTAATGCCTCCTATTTTTTCTCCCCAAATAAGTAGGTTATGCGAAAACTTTGAATTTGGCGCAATTCCTCAAACCTTATTCTCCAATTTCCTGCAGTAGTGACTTCCTAAGTCAACAGGTAGCAGCACTGTATCCTTATACAAAATGGCTGACATCGACATTCGTATTAGACAGCGTTCTCTGATTGAATTTTTGACTGCGAAAGCTGAAACGCCAATTCGCATTGACGAAAGGCTAAAAAACGTGTATGGTGATGCAACGGTGTATGTCAGCACTATTCGACGATGGGTTCGTCGCTGTAACGAAGCTGAAGGCAAACACCATTGGCAGATGAAAAGCGAAGCGGCAGGCCGGTGACTGCAGTGACTCCATGCAACATTCAGCGAGTCGATGACATGTCGCCGGGAAACAACAGGTGAACTGTGTCGCATTACCTCCCTCAGTAAAGGCAGTGTGATGACGATTATTCAACAACTGGGCTACTCAAAATTTTGTTCCCTTTGGGTACAAAGAATGTTAACCACCCAAAACAAAGAAACAAGGAAAACAATAGCCTCCGAACACTTGCACCGCTTCAATTTGGAGGGACAGCAGTTTCTGGGGGGGGGGGGGGGGGAGTGTTACTGGAGACAAAACGTGGGTTCATTTTTTGAACCTGAATCAAATAGGCAGACAATGGAATGGCATCATACGTCACCGAAGAAAATCAAAAATCAAATAAAAAAATCAGCGGTTGGCAGGGAAAGTTATGGCGACTGTGTTTTGGGATGCAGAGGGTGTGTTTATGATTGATCTTTTTGGAGCAGGGATGCACAATAAATTCTGACCAATACGTCAGAGCCACTAAAAAGCCACTAAAGGAAGCTCATCGTGGGATCATTTTGAAGATGAGGAGGCTGTGAAAACATCCGTGCGTCAATGGCTAAGGAAGCAAGACCGTGTGTTATACCACACTGAATACACGCCCTAGTTAAAAGGTGGACCAAAACTGTGGAAAAGGACGGAGATTATATTGAATAGTGACAAATTAATCTTCAATGTTGAAGTTTTCAAGCTATGTAAATTGGGTTCAATTTTCTTAGCAATTAAAAGAGAAAAAAATAGGAGGCATTACTTTTTGACCCACCCTCGTATTTAGACTTCCACCACCTATAATTATAAATTGCTTGATAAATAATCTGCTTTAATAAAACCATATAAGATATTAAATTTAACAATTTTCAATCAATACATACAATTTAATTTTTTCTCGTATAATTCAAACAACCATTTCCATTCTGTTAAATAGAAAAACACCATAACGTCATCTTATTCTTGAAATCAGAATGTCATTAATTTCATAAACAAAAACAAAAAATGTACCAATAAAAGAGTATAAAAATGTAGCGTAATTATTTATGATGGTCATCCAAAAATAATTATATTATTAAAATTTTATTAATCTAATTTTATATTGCTTTTACCATTTATCAAAACAACTTCTAATAAAAGTGCTTTTTATAATTCTAAATACTGACATCCAGTAACACATAGGTATGCAATGTATAAATTATGTAAGCTAAAACTGCAGCTATTAGTAGCCTGTTTTTGGCGGCTACTAACTTACTGATTTTTAATATTTTTCATCATTTACACTCATATATACTTCCTAAATTAATTAATTAATTAATTATATGAAAGGTTTCCTTTAAAATTGTGTATATATATAATATCTGTAATATAAGCAAGATCAATTGAATTAGTCATTTACTATTAATTCAAATCTTCAAATAATCAAATTTAAAGCTGAACAACTGTAATCCTGTTAAATATTTATTAATTAAAAGGCAGTTAACACACGAGAAAGATTTACATTTTAGATAAAATTCACCGCCTAAATATAATTCAATTCCAGATCTGCAATAATGAATATATGAGAAGTTATTTATGTATAACTTATACACATACGTGATGTAAAACACTCAGTTAGGTTACGTAATTAGTACTGAATGCAGCAAACTCAACTTTCGACCATGACAGCATGAACGAAGGAAATCAAAAGACACTATCGTTAAAGAAAATAGTTTGTCAAATACATTTGGGCCACCCACATTCCACCTTTCTGGACGGTGGTTCATAAGATTTCCATATTTCAAGTGCTGGTAGGTGGTGGGATATGGGTTTTGTATTCCTGAAACTCGGGGAATTAAATTCTTTTTCCCACGCTTATTCTACACTATTGCTAAATCAAACTTGAAGGGCAATAAATTTCAACTCAGATAAACAAAGTTACAGAAAGCTGGCCTGAACATCTACATACCTGCTGCAGGGTTGCGAGAAAACTATCCCGCAGAGCCGATATACTGTCTTACTTAATGGTTTGCACGGCAAAAGTATATCTCGACTGCCGGAAGTCACCTGAATCAATAATATAATTTGACATGGCAAAATTCACAAAGGTATATTGCAAGGGGTGTTTGCGTCGCTGTTGCCCTTCCTTGGGTGACGATGTTTCGCGATACTTGCTTAGACTGATCGCTGACGTTATCCACACGATGGTGCTGAAGGCGTCGTCCCGTCGAGCCTTCTGGTTCTCGGGGACGCTCTTACCTGCTGACGCTGGTAATCGCCTCCGTCATCCTCTGCAATGATGGCGAGAACAATGATACTTGCGGCTGCTCTATACGTTCTCCTAATTCTTATTGTTTTAGGATTGGGTTGCAAGCAATGAATGATCTCTTGAAGCTCAGAATTGTGTGGATGGATCACTTGGCCGTAGAAGGAAACGCAGTTTTCTTGTCTAGTGGAAATCACTTATATTTTTTTTAGTCACAAAGTTTCTCACGACAAACTTTATGTGGACCTCGCGTCACCAAATATGTTCTCCTTTATTGAGTATGCTTTTGTCAGCGAAGAGTGATGTACATATTCTCTTATTGGTCGACCATAACCGTCGAATTCACTTTTTACATTTTTGCGGGAAGTATTTTTAAATTGATTTGCTGAGAGAATGCATATGGCAGCTTTATTACCCTAACAAAACACTTCCTCGGACCTAAGGTCCGTTTCGAGTTTGTCTGACCTACCTACCTACCTCCCTACCTACCTACCTACCTACCTGCCTGCCTGCCTGCCTGCCTACCTACCTACCTGCCTGCCTACCTAGTAACCTGCCTACCTGCCTACCTACCTACCTCCCTACCTACCTCCCTGCCTACCTACCTACCTACCTACCTGCCTGTCTGCCTGCCTGCTTGCTTGCCGACCTACCTACCTGCCTGCCTGCCTGCCTACCTACCTCCATACCGACCTACCGACCTACCTGCCTACCTGCCTGCCTACCTAACTACCTGCCTACCTGCCTGTCTACCTACCTGCCTGCCTACCTACCTAGCTCCCTACCTACCTACATGCCTGCCTACCTACCTACCTACCTACCTACCTGCCTGCCTACCTACCTGCCAACCTGCCTGACTACTTACCTCCCTACCTACCTACCTACCTACCTGCCTGCCTACCTACCTACCTACCTCCCTACCTACCTGCCTACCTACCTACCTGCCTGCCTGCCTACCTACCTGCCTACCTGACTACCTACCTACCTGCCTACCTACCTACCTACCCACCTGCCTGCCTACCTTCCTACCTGCCTACCCTCCTGCCTACAAGTTTTTACAAGGGAAACAATTTTTTAACATTTGGAAAGGTATAATACCTCGTTTATACGTAACACATTGTTCGCAAATGTTTTAATTTAACTTTTAACATATGATTGATTATTAGGAGCAGAGAGTACTGTTTCAATATGTTAGTGATTATGGCCACGAGGTCTACGGTCTAAAAAAATAATTTTTTACCTACTGTTAGAATCTAGTTGTTGCTTACGTTCTTCTGTAGGAAAATTTAAATAAGTGTGTAATTGAAAACATTAACTGTTTCCTACCACAATAATTTAAGTGAAAAGTTTTAAAAAGTGTTTTAGCTTAGATACACGAAAAAAACCTAACTCTATCTTAAGCGAATTGTTACCTATAATCGTTTATTAAAAACCCCTCTGGTTAGAAAGTTTCAGTGGGAAAATGCATGATCATAGTACCATAATAAGAATAATAATATTAGTTTATATGTTAAACCTTCAACAACGTATTTATTAGGGATTCTTGTTACTAGAATGTACAATGAATTACAACATCTACTGTATTACAATGATACGACTTTCTCTGTCCTCCATCATTTATCAGTGGATAAACAATTTATATTTACAAACGAAACCGATTGGTATGTTTCGAGCGGTTTCTTCTGTGACCCGCATTTGGGAGGCCCGGGTTCAATTTCCATGGTCGACCTACCTGACTCGTGGGTTTTTCGGGGGTTTTCCCTGGTCGTCAGGTGAATGCTGGGTGGGTTCATTACATCCCCCGAATTTCCTGTCCCTCCATTTCATTTCCATTATCATTTCACATTATCCTTCATCTGGTGGTAGAAATGTCGGCGGCTGTTTCGGTGCTGCATGGCAGGATGTTATGTTTTGAGTAAAACTTCCTCCTCCAATAGGACGGTTGTCGGTCTCCGAAGCGGCACATCCGAACCCGAGTAGGGGGAATTTCCGTTGCCCTAGCCTACCTGGGGAGATTTAATGTCGTAGCTGCTTGGAAGGACCGCCCTCTGTCTCCACTTGCCTCATCCTTCCTCCCTGTCTTTGGGGGTATAGGTACAACACATCAAGACTGGTCGCAGTACCGAATCACTTCCGCGGTAACTCTAATCGCACAAACGTTTATCTTTCTATGTACTTAAATTTTTATCCAGATACATGTTTGCAAAAATAAACATGCAATAACGGCAGTCATTTGTTCAAGAACTGGAGACGATTAGGATGGCCTTAACATTGCATACTTTCCCACGCAATCGCGAGAAACGACTGAAAACTATAAGGCCTTCCAAAGAATAATGAAGTATTGAATAATTAAGTTGATAAATAAAGGATATTCCACAAACCGATATGCCATGAAAATGTTATTTAAAACGCATTATGAGTTTTAAATAGATCTAAATCTATGTATGCAACGCGTATTTTCTGTTATTCAAACTTCACCCCTTAAACAATATTACCTACATAAAATTATTTTCGAATGAAGAGGACTTCATATTCTCATCGCAAAAATTTCAAAGTACATTTTATTTGTCATGAAAGTATCTGTAATATTTGGCACTTTAAACAAAATTGTTAAAAACATATATTAAAAAATTTGTCCATATATGGGGTGGTTGGGATTGGGGGGGGGGATCTTCTTGAAAATCTTCGGTGTCTCATCTTTGGAACATGGTGAACTTAAATACAATGTTTGGTATGTATCCAACCTTTTATATCTGGGTTCTTATTCACACACATACACACACACTCACTTACTCATTCACTCACTCACTCACTCACTCACCCACTCACGTACCATTTGGGCGCCTGGATCTTTTTCTAAAGACGCCTTTTTATTTATTTATTCAAGAGGCCTCAAAACAGGTATTTGGCATCGCATTTTGGGGGAGTATTTTTAATTCAGCCACGAATCAATATCGTTAATGTATTTTATGATGTTATTTGCATTTTAAAATTATTTTTAAAAAGTTCAAAATACATTAATGCTTAATTAAGTTTAAAAAGTGAAATTGTTAAAATAAATAATAATCCAAATTGGTTGCTACGAATGACGTGGTTGTACAGAAAGGCATGGCTACTATGGTGTTAAAGGTCAATAATCATCGTGTAGAGACGCAGGGACTTTTAGCTTGACCTTCCGAGTGTAAAGACGAAACAGGTGTTATCTTGGTCATTTGTGGAAAAGGGTCGCTTTAAGAGTAATTGTATTTGAGAAATTATTAGTCCAACTATGTTTTAACTTTTTTGTCAATTTTAAACGAGAATTAAATTCAATATATTTAAAAAGAAATTTAGTAATTTATGTCATGTTGTAAATCATTTCTGGAAGGAAGAAAGATATCTGTCCGAGACTACGCTATCACTGCTGGGAATTCATATTTTAATTTAACTTAAAACCAAATTCAATGAACTCAATTTTTTTTAAAGGGCTTCTTCAAACTTCTTCAAATATCGCCACAACTTGGCGATATACAAAACACCATACACTAAATTTATATTACAGCACAGTAACACCAAAAATTTCAATCCCAGCCGCAAACATTGAATCGGAGCAACTGCCAATGAAATCTTGTCAGCAACATCAGCAGGAATATATTGCATTTTATAAACAGAGTTTCTCTTGTGAACGGAAATTTGTTACTGACTTATTTACATGAAAAATAAAACAACCAAAAAGCTTCCTCTCTATGATCCCAATACTCAATGCTCAGAACCACATTGTAGTTTAAACCTCTTTGTAAAGTATTCACTTTTCTTAAGGGTGTGAATTATGGTAAAGAATAAAACGATGTTGACGTAGGGGAGAGTCGTGCAGTATCGGCCGGCATGCAGTACTGGCCACTACTGTGATTTCTCTTTTCACCTCCAGTAAGCAGTAGCAAGCTTGTGCATCCACGTACGCTATAGTCGGATATCTTCTGCCTCTTCTCAGTTCTTTGTCTGCTCTGAGTGCTCGATGGCGGTTAGTGTAGCTCTAAGCGCACTGAAGATATTCTGAGGCCTATAGCAGCGCTATATTTGCGATCTCTGTAAACCAGTGAGCTAAACATTTGTGAACTGAGCAGAAGTATTGACAATAAGTTCCCATGCTTTTGTATTCTACTATTGTTCTATATGTGGCAGTGCAATGTATCACTGACAATCTATATTGTAACAGAAAAGGCAGTGGCCGATACTGCAAGACACTTTCTACAAGCCTTATAATTCTGGCTTTTTTGCTTTCGATGTAATATACTCCTATAAATAAAAAAAATAAGTCATTGCATTACACTATCTATAGAACATGACTTGAGGTAAGAGAATAATAGAGTAAGATTCCGATTAACCACCACAGTTACAGAGTAAAATCAAAAAACTTGACCCGGCCGATACTACACGACCTCCAACTATGTTTTATATGTTGAACTTTTCTATGAACAATCTGGTTAAGTTCATAATTAACACCAAAAGTAATGTTGGCTTATATTTTTTATTCTATTATACAGTATTTTGTCTATATTGCTGCTAAAGTTGATATGACTGGTTTACTGGTATCACGATGTTGTTTTATTTCGCGGTTAAAGTATTATTTTGCCTACTAGCAACACTTTTAAAGGGCGTCCACTAAAAACTGTATCGTATGCATCTGTTCCAGTATTTTATATAATACCTGACAATGTCACCAATATATTGTTACCCAATCGTCGAGCATACAAGCAGCACCAGAAAGAGATGGCCAAGAGAGGGGGATTTATAGCATCGAGGCCACGCCTACTCGTGTGACCGAATGGCACTTGCAGTGGGAGTAAGGGAGATGAATGGTGCTAGGCCACGCCTACGCTAATGCATAGCGCTAATGACCTGCCGAGTAGAGACGGGTTGTGGAGAGAAATAACGAGAAACTACTGGATCCCCTTCTCCTGTCGCCTTGGAGGACTGTGATGTTTCGTTAATAGGCGGAAACTTCCAGATACAGCGATTTGCCTATATCAGCGATGCATTGGACGAGTCAGTCAGGTTTCAGTTAGTCAGCTCTAGAGAGAGTTGTACGGCAAGGTGCCGAGTAGTGAGTACAGTGTGGACTTGCGTCCTGCGAAGTGGTGAATTGTAATTGTGAGTGTTACGTAAATGTGTGTGGTACGTGATCCTGCTGTATGTGTCAAGTATAAACGATATTGCAGTTTATAGAAATTTATTTGTATTTAGGCTTTTTGAAAATTGCACTTTTAATATAGGATGTTATTCTAAGTGTACCAACTGTAATTCGGTGGAAATAAAGAACATTTTGAGTTTGTGTAACTTGGCTTTTTAATTCTTCGAACCCACAAAGTCAAAATATTGTTTATGCTGACGGAGATATAAATGTGTAGTTGTAAAATGTGAGGCGTTAATGGAGTTCGGTGAAACATTGACAGTTCCTGGTTTAAACACTTCGCTTCCTTCACATTAAAAGCAATTTTCATCACAATTTCAGGTAGTATACTAAACCACTTGCTCTACTACAGGTAAAATAAATATACAAGCACAAAAATGAAAAGGTTGAAAAATGCTTGAGATTTGACTAGGTACATAAAGGTATCGTATGGCGTAATAGCTCAAATTGGGCCTGAGCCTGCCAACCCGACTAACGGCTTCACGCCCACAAACGCAAGGCAGAGGTGGGCGATCATCCAACCAATGCGGGGGAGGGGATGTGATCAGCATCTCGGTTCTCCCAGCCAGAAATATGGTTTCTAGATCAGTGTTTCTTCACGATGCTGAGTGAGCACCAGTCCTATACACGGAACTGAAAATCTGCACTCCCTCCAGGGATGTGATCATATATATAAACTTTAACATTTATAAGTAAACCAAAACAAGTAAAATACAATATTGTTTATTTCTTGCGTATACAAATATCACGATTTCCTCTACGAATTTTTGACATAAAAACTGTTAATTGGCGAAAAATAACTTACTGGCCTCACTAAATACTAGTATGTTGCGCAGTAGAACACGTATCAGTGGTTATAATCATATAGCATAAATGCTGTTTTACCACAGGGTTGACAAATTACTAAGCTTAGGTGCATTAGACATGCATAAATTTCCCACCTAATTGTATGACTCTTGGTGTCAAATCTGTACTTTGAATACTTAATTAGTAAAATAGTGTATGTCTAATATGGTTTACTATAATTTTGTGTAGAAATATTGAGATTTTTATTTTATTTGTTTGTAATATTTGCTTTAATAACTTTTAAAGGTCATGTCTGCACGTGCTCTTAATAGCGTGTTTTGCGTTTATTACTCCAGATACTTTTTGCATATATAACCGATGAATACGGTTGTATATTAAGGAAAAAGTTTGCGTCAACTTGATTTGGGGGGATAACACTCGCATTTGGAAGGACGCGGGATGGAGCCCCATTGGCTGTGAACTCCAACTTGGGGTGTTTCAGGTTTCCGCTTCTCACTTAGGCGAACGCTGGGGTGGTTATTCTAGTAACACAATTTCCTTTCCATTATTCCCGTTTCATCTTACTTCCTTCCTCATATTCCACTTGTAGTTCTAATCTTGTATAGCGGTGCCGGATAGATGGTGCGAATGCATTTGTACTGTAAATGCTATTCTCGGCATTGAAGGAGTGCTGCAGTCGCTGTCCTCGCGACGGTGGGGACGTTCGTTGAGATCCGAACCGGTGGTTTTGGCGGCTGTGCGGTGAATTCTGGCGCCAGAATGAAGAACTTTCTGCCTCTGTTAGGTACTCCCTCTGGTTCCCTCATTTCGTCCCTTCTTTCCGGGAAGTGTTAACTCCCAATATATCTTATACATTTCTGTGTGTGAGGTGTCACCCTTTGATATTTGACTTTGTGGGTTCGTGAAATTAAAAGTCCAGTTGCACAAACTTAAAATGTTCTTTATTTCCACCGAATTACAGTTGGAACACTTGCCGATTACATAGAATTACGGAGCACACCCAATTACAATCCATTAGTTCGTCTGTCATAGGTCCACTCCTTATTCACAGTTACGTACAACTTCTCTGATACACGTACACAGTCTTCCAGTACGTTCGCTAGCATGGCGCTCTTCACAGCTGCTCGCCAAGAACTCAACTGACTCGTCCACTGCAGCCCTTATATAGGGAGATCGCGGTTTCTGGAAGCTTCGCGGCTTGGAACGTCATCCCAAAGGTTCCAGACGTCAGAGGGAGGGGAAAGAGACGGCTAGTGATGCTTTTCCAACCATCTCCTGAGTTAGCGCTATACTGATAAATGGGTAGCCATGGCCTGAATGCTTCCCGTTTGGCCCCTACCTGCCAGCCGGTCGTGCCTTCCGATAATTGGGTGACAATATTTTGCACCGTTACACCGTTCATGGGTGACAGTTTGCGTTCAGTAGTAGGCTCATGAGTTGAGAGATCAACATTATGAAGCAGACTCATGAAGATTGTCATGGAGGTGACTCAAGAAGGCAGTATAACTTACACAGTCATTTATGAGTATATTGCATTACAGCAATATAAAATAAGAACAAAGGTGGGATAAACCTTCCTGTCTGTGTCCCATCTTAAAACTGGTAATAATACTAGAAAGCCTTTGGAGTCCTAAGTCGCAAAGAGTACGGGGAGATTATGGGTACTAAGCCGCAAACTGTAGCCGAGAGGGTGCAACTACGGGTGACAACGAAACGTAGCCGTAAGATTTGCGATCCCAATGATCCAGGCAAACAGCAAGTGGTCATATCAACACCAACCTAAGGAAATAATGACTGGTTTCGAAGTTGCTATGTTGAATCAACATCAGGTAAGACAGTTCCAACACTTGGGTTGTACTGAACCAGGCGTCAAGTAGTAACGCTTGGGACTTGCATTCTGGAGGGCTCGGATTTGTTGTGATCGACTAATCTGACCAAAGGTATTTTCTGGAGGGGGGATGGGTTCCCTTGATCATTAGGCGTATGCTGGTTTCAATACTTTATTTTCGTCATTTCCTGTTCCTCCATTTCATTTCACTTTCATTTCAATTAGGAAGTGTCGAAGATGGGCGAATGTTGCATTGCAATGTGAGAACTTTGCACACTAACTGCTATTCTTGGTGTAGGGATGGCGTTGTAGTCCCTGTCCTGAGAAGGTCCAGTGCCGAACCCTATGCAGCTGGTGTCGAGATGAAGCTGTAGCTGACGTTACGAACCCTCACGCTGGCTCACGTCTCCAGTCCGGGTTCCTGCACGCCCGTATAGCCCTACCAGCTCATCCGGGTATCTGAAACATAATACTCTATGTGTAGGTTCAGTGTGCAATCCCCTGTCTTTCCAATACAATCTATAGTGATTGTTTTATATGACCGAAAATAAACCATCGTGAGCAAAAGTTAATCACTTTGCCGACTACCTTGTGAATTGCAAATATATCTGACTAGCGTATATTTTCTCTTACAACATGGAGTGAGCAGTTGTTTGAAATCACGTTACTAACGCATGCGAGGCGCTTAATAATAGAAAGTGCAGCTCCTTTTTTTGCAACCTACACGTTGGCAATTTCAGGATAAGTTCAGGAAAAAAAAACAGAAACTGCAAAATAATAAAATGCGCCAGCATGCTCATAGAACAGAAACGTATAAAGCAAATAACTGAAGGTTGAAAAGTACTTTTAAAAAAATCCAATGTTACATTCACACAACCCTCTATCATACTATCATTTATTTTTATACTCAGCACCTACAAACCACTCCAATGAAAACTTATTGCTGTCTAGTTCAAATTAATCCAAATATACTTTTGCAGAAATAGTTCCAACGTTACATTTAATTGCATTCTTACAAAGAGAATGCAGAGGGCATATTCAGTGGTCACCTATATGCTGGACTTTGGATATCAGGATTTTTTCATGGCATCCTAAGGACATCTGAATAACGCCAATACTCACATGAAATAGCGGTGTTGAAAAGTTCAAAGCCGCAATAACGCATATTTCGGTACGGCTGCTGACAAAGATAACCTCATGTACATGAAATAAATCATATGTTTAAAAAACTACATTTTATAATTAGGAAGTTTTAGTTTATATTTTATGGTTTACCTATTATGGAAAATTATGAGTTGGCTCATAACTTCTGTAGTATATTTTTTTTTCCTTTCTTTTTTTAGTGGAAGTTCTGCGAGCAATATAATACTAAATTTTTAATCATTTTTTCATGATTCCCAGAAAATTCAAGATATACATCTTACCAGCTTGTTAATATCTTAAATTTATGACATCTCAATAAAACACTGCTGTTTTGTAGGCTTTCATTTCAAAGAATCATACATGGAATGGATGGCTTGGAATGGGAGTTCTGTTTCTTTTCTCCATAATCTATATGCCACATCTTCGGAAGAAACCAAATTTAAAAACCAAATTTGGTATTCATCCGTCATTTCGTCTTTAAGATTTGCTGCTCACACAAACACAAAAGCGTGCAGATTTTCGGGTGGGATGTAATATATCTATTCTCTGCCTGTTATACGTGGTACAAAAGGTGAAAATGCAGAAAAAGCAACTTTTATCGTATTGCTTTTATAGAGTAGATTTCATATTAAACGTACCTCTCAATTGTAGCTAACCAAAAATTGCAAGACCAAGATCTGCGAAAATGGGAAGGAAAATTATGCCCTAACATCGTAATGTGGTGTATATTGTGAATTTGTGGTTTCGGAGAATTAAAAATCCAGGTTGCACAAACTGAAAATGTTCTTTATTTCCGCCGAATTACACTTGGTACCTTGCCGATTACACAGAGCTAATACCACACACAACTACATAACACTCACAATTACGTAACACTCACAATTACAATTCACCAGTTGCAGGTCCACTCGACACCTCGCCGTAAGCTCTGACTCAAACTCTAACACTGACTGACTGACCATGACCATGACCATGACGTGCTGGCTGGCTGTATAAATCCAGAAGGTTTTTGCTGCGTGCCCACCCGTTAGGGTTTTACCGCAGGTAAGGTATTCGAAAGGGATTTTGTAGGATGGATATGGTGTAGGTTTTGAGATTGAAGAATTTTTTGAGGTTACAATTGTTGTACCTTCGGGATGAAAGGACAGGATGCAATTCCCTGCACCCTGGTGATTTTAATTTAGTTTTGAGTTGGGGAGAATTTTGTTGCCAAACAACTTAGGAGATTATGTGGAGCTCATCTTTAGCTGCTGTTTGGATTAGCTCCTAGATTATCTTGGGTGCCCGCATGCCATGCGGGTGACCCGATGTTGTCTAGAACGGCGTCTAGTGGGGTCATAATCTCCCAGACTGACTGACTCGTCCAATGTATCACTTATATACACAAATCGCAGTATCTGGAAGTTTCCCGGCTGTTAACGAAACATCACAGTCCTCCAAGGCGCCGGGAGGAGGAATCCAGTAATTTCTGGTTATTTCTCCCCACCCTGTCACTCCTCGGCACGTCATTGACGCTGCGCGTTGGCATAGACGTGGTTTCTACGCTATCATCTCTCTTACTCCCACAGCAAGACACGAGTAGGCGTGGGCTCGATGCCGTCTGTCCCCTCTCTTTCTGTCAGCTGGCCTTGTACGTTCGGGTGACACTATCAACTTAAAACAAGAATGATCTCCAAAAAACTATCGTACATGTGGCATCGCAGGCTTGTTTCTCTGCAGGTGGCGCTCCTCCCCCCCCTCTCTCTCTCTCTCTCTCTGCCAATGTTATTTATAATTTTAGAGTGCCAACGTATAACTATAAGGATCCTTAAGCGATTTCTTAATTATTTAAGGTCCAAAAACGCAAAACGTAGCCCAGAATTGAGCGATCTAACCCTCAAAGGTATCCGAGGTTTCGGGCCCTAAGCCCCAAAGCGTAGCTGAGGGGTGTTTTTAACAAGGCCGCATCTGCTAAACAATGACAGAGAGTAGACGCAGGGTCTGTGAAGTTAAACCCCAATGATCCAAGATCACGTAGGAAAAATTTCTTCCAGAACGTCCTGCGTCAGCACTGTTATATGTGAGGAAAGGGAAGAACGAGTTAAAACCTTCCAATCTGGCGGATTTCACTGCCTCCGTTAGAATGACCTTCGCGCATGTGCAATGGCAAGAAGTGTTGTTTTAACATAACGCCTTGATTTTCCTATAAAAGAAAGTGCTGTAAGAGGGCTGGGTAGGGGGGTTACAGACTCTACAAGCGTGTCACGAAAAAATCGTTCCGTGAATAAAGCACTTTCTCGAGCAGGTGCAAGAAAAGGGATATGGGATGATTTGGAAAATTCAATATGGGTGATATAAGCAGTCAGTTTTATTTACCTCGAGGTAGTTCGTAACTATTTAATGCATACCTAAAGGTAACCTTTATCTTTAAGCTTAATTGCAAAGTGGTATGATTAAAAATAGTACTTCCCGTAACAGTTTTCTCACTTGGCCATAGTCACTCAATGGGTAAGAGTGATTGGACGGAAACCAGTCCGTAGTTCAAATCCTGACCGTGGCATTCAAATTTTCAGTTTGATTCTATCTATCCAAAACCTTAGCCTATGCACCGCTAGTGTGAACGAACGATTCAAGAAGCCTGGGACTCAAGTACTTTCAATATAAAGTCGCCACAGACAGTGTATCTCGAATATGAGAGCTCCTAGTGATTTACCGGGAAAATATGAGTTAATTGGAGAATTTAATGTCAGGACGGCACGTTGGCCATGGTAGCTCAATGGGCAAGAGTGACTGGACGTAAACCAGTAGATCCATGATTCAAATCCCGGCCATGACATTGAATTTTTCAGTTTCACCCTATCTATTATTTTAGCCTGTTTAAAATGGATATGAAATACGCATAACACGTATTTCATTATGTTTTAAGAATTGTATTTAATAATTCTACTCCCAAATTCTCTTATAGTACATGAGCTTCTTCACCTCTAAATAAGCCTCATTGGGTGCTCCACAATGAAGTCCCCATCATTGCTCTTATTTGTTAATCCTCCGTCATATTTCTTTTTCCACTCAGTTCCATGTTATAAGCACTTAATGTTTCTCTGCAGTTACGGTATTATGTGTAACCATTGTGAAGCGCACATAGCCTCTCCAATCAGTTAATCACTTCCATTACAACTAATTGATCGCTGTCAACGAAACACAAGCAGACAATTGTATGATCAAACCCGTAATGATATGTGCTTTCATTCATAGCCTACGTAACATGCAGTGTGTTATACTTGATCGGCGTTATCGCATTCTTGGATTCTTTAAATCCAAACCAGTTATAAACTTTCCTATGCCTGCTTATCTCTCATCTCTTTTGACCATTTATTTCACTGAACGTTTTCTTTATATATTCCTCTACAAGTGCTAACGTCAAAAACCATAGTTTTCCATGTTTTGCAAGTGCATTATTGCAAATATCATGCTCCGTTTTTATACCAAATTATGTCGTTTAAATGTCCAGGAGCACATTATCTAATGATCTGTAATTATTTCAAATTCTTTTAAATCAATTTTATTTTTCTTACAGTTCTACATAAAAATGCTCCACTTATCTTGTTCAGTTCTTCAGACGAAACTGAGAGTCAATGAGCTTCAATACTAATTAACAATTTTGACAAACACTAATTTTGTTGAAGATATTACATAAAAATTTTGACTACTTAGAATAATTTGTGAAAACATTTACAGTTGAAATCCACTTTTACGTTTTTTGCAGATATAGTTACATTTTTCGAAGCCGAAATTTATCCATTAAACGTGCTGGTAAAATTTTAGTGTCTGAGAACTATTGTATACTTTTAGCCAGGAATGTTTTGGGACAAGGGGCTTTCAAAATGCAGTTGAGCATGAACGCTAAAGGGATTTACTTTGCTGATTTGATAACGATGTATACCGTTACAAACAACTCAGGGTAGACGTTCCCCAATATAGGGTGGGCTGAACGTCAATGAGTTAGATGAGTTTTGCAAACCAATGCGAAAATTCGAACTAAATGAGAAACCAATAATAATGTAACATTTGAGAAGGGTGAGCTAGTTTCGTCATGTGATAACGTTAGAGAGAGGGTCAGAATAAGGTTTGAACTGAAAAAAAAAACTTACTTAAAAGGTGATACTACACCGGGAAGGACGTGTTCATGCACATTAAGAAGAGAAGCGAAGATTTATAAGTCTGAAATGTAGGGGAGTTAAGAATATCGCAACCAGCATAAGTGGAAGCAGCATTAGAAGTTTATTAGAGCAAAGTATCCGCCGTATAAAGAAGAAATAGAAACCGCGCGGAAATAAATTTAAACAAGTTTCATGGGTTTCAAGTAAAATTGAATCTATGTTAGGAATTTTACTAACATTCGGTCACCGATCCAGGTCGATAAGCAAACTTAGTAGGAATTAAACCAAATAATTCTGCAAAAAAACAAAGTGTTATTAATACGACTGAGTAGCCAACAACCATCAAAATCCATTTCCTACAACCATTCACCTGAGGATAAGAGAACTCATAGCTCCAGTTAGAATCCAATCAATTTAACACTGGTATGCGGGTTTGCCGCAACATGGAACATATTAACTAGCATGATAGAAATTAACCATCTATAAAGAATACTTTCGTCTATAAGGACATGTTAAGATATGTACATTCCATTTAAAACACTGATGAATTATGATATAGCAGTTTCCAACAAGTTTTAAGAACATTTACATAAAATTTTCAAGATTTGTAATTTGATATGTCAGCATCCCTTTGGTCAACTCTGGTTGCGCTACTAAATATTTTGATATCGAAGTGCAGTGCAGTGCATTAATGAAATGCAGACAAGCATTTATGTACACAAAATTAAAATAGAATCCAATGAAATGCATCTCTACGTTCTAGCATCCTTAGAAGAAACCCAGAAGAGTTAAAAGTCGTGCATATAATGGCTTGCAACGCTGAAGATGTGGTTCTTTGTCATCCTTTACCCTAAGGGCGAACTGTCAACGCAGCAGCTGTTGGGCACGAGCGATCTCATTTTCTGCACTACAAAAGCTGCAGCAATGAGAAAGCTTTAGAAAAGATACAAGTGTTAATGTGGCTCTCCGCAAGACTTTCTGCTTCAACAAATAACATGTCGTTGACAACATTTACGTAATGAAATGTTCATTACAAAGTGTAACAGATGAAAGTTTCATATGAAGTGCACACGGATTGTCGTGCTGGCGTCATATGTTAATTCATGGAGAGGTTAGACAAAATTGCATTACATTTTTATTTTATGTCAATATGTATCTTAATTATTTCTACAATAATCTATCTCAAACAAGAACAATCATATCGTAAACATATGGAGGTGAGAAATAGAGACAGAGGCAACATAACTAAACGCTCTTAGGCTGTTGAATAATAGAGTGAAATGCAAGGATGTTTATAGAATTGGTAACAGAGTTCCATTCCCGGTGACCACTCATTCTGACTTTAGGTCTTTCATTGTTGTCCCTTGTAGGTAGGCACATGATAGTGTGATGTCTCAGCTACTATGATTTATTTTGCATCACTCCTTTTCCTTCTCATCCTTCAATTGTGCTTCCAGGTTTTGTGGCGCCTATCATATGGTGCGGAAGTTTGCCTGAAGGTAAGAGTACCATCCGTGGACAATGAGGGCTGCTTGGTTGACGAGTCGTTCATCCCCCTCTCTAATCCTTGTTTCACATAAGTTTGCCCCGTATCTCTTAACGGTCACGTGACCTTATCACCTCTCATTAGCTGCTACTGCAGTACAGACTGTTGTGCGGTAAAAATTAGTTCGTTATTTAAGATGGTGATATATTTTCATATGATGGAAGAGAATTGTCAAATTTATATTTTCGTAACTGTTTTAATTAAATATATTAAGCAACAGAGTTGATTTATTAATTCTTAAACGAAGTAAAGAGGAGGTTCCTTTGCTCTCAAGCACATGGCACGATAGCACGTGATTTAGCGGCAGTGATGACATGTTTGTTTATACGACTTTTATCGCTGACCTTGTTTTGAACTGGATTAGTTGTGCATGTGTTTATTACGCGTGCACTTATTATATGTATAATGGTACAGTCTACCAGTTTTTCGCTGAAGCATCGCAAGGAAATACATTTACAAAGCGACGAAAAAACAATTGTGTTGCATGTGTTTAATGCACTCACAGAGAAGAATCGGTCTTTGTCAGTGAGAGAAGTCGAAGAGCTGTGCTCTGAACTTAGAGGTGAGAGTGTTAGGTCCGTAGGAACATCGCGACATGAAATTGAGACAACAGGAAAACTTACCATTCCAGGAGCGATATTGCTGTGTACCGAGATACAAATCGCAAAATATACTACCTTGACGAGACTTGGGTGAATGAAGGACACACGACAAGTATGGCGTGACACGAGTTTTAAGACTGAAAGACAAGCATTTTTGCAAGGTATGTGTGCTGGTTTAAAAAAATCCCAGTGGAAAAGGCCGAAGGCCTTTCATTATAAACTTGTTCCAGTTTCATTGCTCATTCATTCAGGTTCAACTTGCTCAGTTTCATTATAAACTTCATTATTTTTGCAAGCCTTCATATTCTTTGTATGATTTTATCTATCTTCCTGGCAATTATTATGACATTTGCTGCAGTTTTAAATGTGACGGGAAGGCACCGCCTACGGCCTATGGCACGAAAGCATAAGCGAATTAGGATGAGGGGGAAGGTAGTTGCACGCGGCGTGATACATGCCAGCGGAGCAAGGTTATATGAAACAGAGATTACGCAGCTCCAGCAGTGGCGCTGGTCTTCGAGCCTGGAACTTATTTATGCAGCTGCGAGCGTCTGTGTAGCTAGTCTGTTTATAGTCTGCAGCTTCTTGTGATTCCATTACTTCATCCCTTCCTCCTGAGGAATGACAGCTAGGGGGGTCATGTTGCGCGAGGTACCTAGGTACCTACTTATTCTATGTATCAGTCTACACCGAGTGTGGTATCTCGGCTGTAACAACGAATTGTTATGAAACTCTGCACACACACACACACACACACACACACACACACACACACACACACACACACACACACACACACACACACACACACACACATATGTTGTTTAGTAATTTACGTCCTCCAACGTTAAGTCATATCGGATGATGAATGGAATGAGTGAAATGATGATTAAGTGAGCCCAGGTTCCATAGAGCTTAGAGGGAAAACGCCGGAAAAACTTATCCAGATAACTCATCCTGACCGAGATTCGAACACGGGACCTCTTGAACGTGAGGCAGACACGCTACAATCACGCTACCGAGGCGGACACACACATATTAATAGTTATATAAAGATACCTTAACTTTCGGTTAGAAAGTGGAAACAAACTTGCAGATATTTGCAAGTAACAACCTGGATTGAGCACACAGTAGCTAGCGTACCTAAGAGTAGTGCCAATATATAGAGCAAAAATTATCCTAAAATTTGGGCCACTCGAATGTCTGTGGGATTTATTTTCATTCTTTCCTTCTTTCTTTCTTTCTTTCTTTCTTTATTTCTTTATTTCTTTCTTTCTTTCTTTCATTCTTTCTTCTCTTCTCTATTTTTTGCGAAGTGGTACGAAATTCCAAGCACAAATAACACTTGTTTCGAATATATTATTCTTGCTATCCAATTAAATTAATCCCATTGTTCTGCAGCCCTTCATGGCTAAGGTCTACGACCTGGCCTCTGCCCAGCTCACCTCTTTCTACTAAAAGTGACATGAGAAATGACAATGTTGGAGGGTGGAACGTGGTCAGAACCCCGAACCCTCCAGGCCGGTATGTGTGGTTTTCGCAACAAGGGGCCGCTACTTCTCAATTAAGTAGCTCCTCATTTAGGCCCTCAGGGACCTAACAAGGCTGAGTGAGTCATAAACTAGGTCTTCAAAAAGGAGAAACTCACCATGCCAGTACCGGGAATCAAACCCGGTCTCCCGCTTAGTAAGGCTCCTATATTATATAGTATGAATCATGTTAAAAGGAAATAATTTCCAATAAATAAGTTGCACAAAAGAATAAAGTTATTTATGACAATTTTTGCCATTTAGCTCCTCCTTAAGAAGGTGGAAATCGAAATAACTCGTTACCACACATATTTTTAAATTTTAAATAGCAGAATCTTATGATTATAATATATTTTAAGTTTTATTATTTACAAAAATTTTATGCAATTTGTATCAATTTGTATCAATTTGCATTATTATCGTCAGGATCAACGTTACTGTTATTATTATTATTATTATTATTATTATTATTATTATTATTATTATTATTATTATTATTATTATTATTATTATTATTATTATTATTATTATTATTATTATTATTATTATTATTATTATTATTATTATTATTATTATTATTATTATTATTATTATTATTATTATTATTATTATTATTATTATTATTATTATTATTATTATTATTATTATTATTATTATTATTATTATTATTATTATTATTATTATTATTATTATTATTATTATTATTATTATTATTATTATTATTATTATTATTATTATTATTATTATTATTATTATTATTATTATTATTATTATTATTATTATTATTATTATTATTATTATTATTATTATTATTATTATTATTATTATTATTATTATTATTATTATTATTATTATTATTATTATTATTATTATTATTATTATTATTATTATTATTATTATTATTATTATTATTATTATTATTATTATTATTATTATTATTATTATTATTATTATTATTATTATTATTATTATTATTATTATTATTATTATTATTATTATTATTATTATTATTATTATTATTATTATTATTATTATTATTATTATTATTATTATTATTATTATTATTATTATTATTATTATTATTATTATTATTATTATTATTATTATTTACGTAGATAAAGCATTTACAAGAGATAGGCTATAGCTCCGATTCAATTACAGGAATATACAGGACTAAAGAACTGTGTAACTATTAAATGCTTTATTATTTTTTTTATTTTCTTAACATTCCAAAACAATAGGTTTTATTTAGTTTTCTAAACATAGAATTACATCTAATCTCTACTAAGAGGAAGGAGGGGATGTGGGCAATGGGTGAGCATATGAAACGGCAGCAAGGAAAATACTACTGAGTGCACAATTGGGGATATAAAGGAGGACGAGTGTGAGCGAAAGAAGAGAGAAATGGAGGGAGAGATCGGGGAGAAAAAGGAATAATAATCTGGGCATTTAATGCAATATCGGGAGCAGAGCTACGGGTTCAGCTAGTCAAAAAGGAGTAGTTAAATAAAACAAGTACTCCTTTACGATTAGTAATTAACTGGTGTTTCATATTATATTTAAGAAGAAACTAAAGCAATGAACAAGTGTTAAATCCCGTTTTAACAAAATTGAAAAGCAGCAATCTTTTAAAGTGTGCAGTGATAATGTGAACTGTTCTGCACACCCCTTTTTACTCAATGTTAACTTACAAATACTCTCTCAGTAGCTCCAGTGTTCATGAATCCATTGTTAAATTACAGTCGACTTGTGAAAGTGTAAAAGAAACACTCCTGGTGGTTGTCTTTGACATCAGAAGAGTATAAATATTTTGAGCCGGATAATTTTTAAGAGGATTCCCCTTTACTGTTCTCGACACCTTTCTTCCCTTTGTAGCGAAAAACCTGCTGGGAGAGTTTTTCTTTCCATTTACAACTCATCTAATTTTTTTCTTTGCTCTGGTCCTTGTCTTGACTTTCCAACAGACAAGTTTTATACGGAGAAATGGTGATGTAAAACGTGTATAATCCGTTTCAAACTAGAACGATCCTATTGTAAACATACGGGAGGAAAGAAAGAGACGGATGGATAATGTGACTTTGTGTGTTGGTAGAATTAAAATGCCGAGTTGCAGAAATTAAAAATCTCCTTTATTTTCGTAGAACTACTCTTATAGATTACAGCAGCATTACGTTACATACACCATCAGTCTACCAAGGTCGATCACAATAACAGTGACAGCAGATTACATCCTTAGCTCTCGTTACAACAACACAGCTGGCTGTCTCTCATTTCACAACACTGTTTCACAACTAACTCTTTGCGAGCCGTCACGTCCTTAAATACCTATTTCGTAAATTTGAGATATTTCTGGACCAAACAGGAATCGAATGTTCTATCACCTTCCAGAAGCGTAACCCTATCGGTGCCGGCAGGTCTTTTATCTCGCGCTATCATTACTTCTTCTGGCATACTCCTTATCTCCAGTCTCTTTGTGTACACAAATTCGAATCTTGGTCAAGGTGAGTTACCTGGATAAGGTTTTTTTCCGGGGTTTCCTTGTCCTGAAAGACGAATGTTGGGTAGCTCTAAGCTTTATGGACCGTGGGTTCATTTCAGCATCATTTCAACAATTTCATTCACCCTGCGATGACATAATGTTAGAGGACGTAAATTAAAAAGAAAAGTCATCGGTATTATGGCGCAGCTGTTATCGGAAGGTCGGTCCAGGGCAGTCGAAACGGTAACATATAAAGCGGGTGCTCGCCCAGAGTGAACACCATAAGCGCTGTCGCTAGAGAAGTAGAAAATGAAATGTGTAGTGTTTAACGCCCGCTTTTACTACATACGGCACCGCAGGCGGTGACACTGATGATACATGAGACGAGGATGGAGCACCGGTGGAATGACATGGTGGGGGAAACCGGAGGTACCGGAGCAAACCCGCCCCAACACCTTTGCGGTCGCCTGGGATCGAACCCGGGCCGCCTTGGTGAGAGCCAAGCTGTCTAACCACTGAACCATGGCGCGGCCGGAGAAGTAGATCCTTCTAGATGATTCGACATTTCGAACTTTATGGAAGGTCCCTACGACTATATAAGCCAACGCCTCGCAACCCAGTAAAGCAAGTCCATCAGATGTGGCGAAAAAGATCTCAAGCAGTGAGTGAGTTAACGCCTGAATTTTTGGTGCGACAAGGGCTGTTCTCCGAAAGACTTAATGGCGGCTTCGTTGAAGTCTAGTAAGTGCTGTTACTGCTTGCGATAGGCGACATTTTGTGTTCTATAACACTACGAGTGAAATTTTCGGAAGAAGAGGCTACATCGGGAGTATTTCGTTGCACTGCTACGTCACGAAAGAAAGTGAAGTAACAGTCAACAGTGAAACCAGTTCATATTAGTTAAATAAAACAATGGGCTAACGCAAATTTCGGCAAAAATGGAACTAATTTTTAAGGGACAGTGAAAAAATAATGAAGTAAGAGTTTGAAAAGCAGACCAAAGTCACAAATGCATTTCTGGAACATTATCATCCAAAAAGTTGCATGCTGTTTTACTTACCTTTGCCGTTTCCGTTTTGATTTCCGTTCTTGCGTTATTGTGAACCAGACTTTATTTTCAGTTTACGAGTGCAGATTCCCACTTTTTAAATTTGGTAATGGATTAACGAAATTAGTTTAAAATTTGTGCGTAATCTTAATATAATTTTAGTAAAAATTTATTCGTGCCATAATGATCACAACATTCCAGTAGTTGCATAGATTAATATTAGAGTAATCTGAAGCACAATTGTGTCAAAACTACTTAATTCTAGAGAAACTAAAGAAAATAATTTCTAGAGAAAATAAACAACACCGAATGTATTGTTGCCTATACTTCACCTAGGCCCCCAGCTCAGAAATGACTGGGAGGAAAAATTCCCATTTCTGTAAGAGAAGTTGGAGAGATTTATAATCTTTGCGCAGCGTGATTTATATGTACCTACTGTTTGGAGCCCTAAAAAACGATGTTGTTAAGAAAAGCATCAACAAAATGTCAATTTTTTTTCGCGCATTGAAAAATTAGTGAAAATGAAATTTATTGGTACTATAATAATAAACTGTAGCCGAAATATTTCTGTTTATTTTGAAATTTGGTTGAAAAATAGTTTATACTGCCTGTATAATGTACCACCTTTATCTTTTCATGCTAAAATGGCTGTAAGTAAGCTCAATGTTTACAAAGTTTTAGTTATTTAAAGTATCTCTAAGGTAAACGTGTGTGTAATTTACGTCCTCCGACTTTAAATCAAATCGGACGATGAGTGTATTGGGAGAAATGATGCTCAAATGAGCCCAGGGTCCATAGAGCTTAGAGTTACTTGACATTCGTCTTTCAGGATAAGGGAAAACCCCGGATTATTTTTTTAATTTACGTCCTCCAACATTAAGTCATATCGGACGATGAATGGCATTGATGAAATGATGCTCAGATGAGTCCGGGGTCCATGGAGCTTAGAGGTACCTGTAATTCGTCTTACAGGATAAGGGAAAACCCCGGAAAAACCTTATCCAAGTAACTCACCCTAGCCGGGATTCGAGCTCGGGACCTCTTGAACGTGAGGCAGGCATGCTACCACCACGCTACCAAGGCGGGCTCTCTAAGATAAACATTTCAAAAGCTATAACACAATTTCATTACAAACACCAGTTACTTACCAGCTGCTACCAAGATAGATCCCGACAGTATTAAGGCATCAGGAAGAGAGACAAATATTAAACTTGCTTATGTTTCAACTGTTATTAGCGACGCCCCAAAAAAGTTACTGCCAGTTTTGAAAGAAAAAAATCTGCTACATAACATGTATGTTGTACAAAGAGGAGGAGAAAGAAGAGTAAGAGGAATCTAGAAGAGTGGAAATGGAGAAGAGGTAGGCAGAGGAGGGTTTATTGGGGAAGAAGAGAGGACGAAGGTGCGGAGAATAGTGGGAAAATGTGAGAAACACTGAAGGATCTCCTCATGACGCTAGTAGAGCTGCGGGATTATAAAATGCCTACACAGTTTCCCCCCTACACATTGTATGGGTATATACACCGGCATTGTTTGTTACAATGCATGTTAGCTCTTAAGGATATGTATGACTGAAATTTTATGAACTTTTTCAAAAAAAAAAAAAAAAAAAAAAAAAAACCTTATCCTATTTTAGTCTAATTTTTTCCTATTTGTAATGTATGCTCAGGTAGCCACCGCGGTGCATTTTTAAATGATCTAATTACGTGAATGCTAGTGTTTAGATATAAATTCCAATTCCTTAACCTTGTTTTTCCACTACTGAAATTTTCAGCATTTTCCCACATTTAAAATACTCCTTGCGCCGCAGTTTTTGTGTTAGACTAATGAAGCTTCTACACACGCTCATAAAGACGCAGGGAATAGAAATTGTCCTGGGTTTTATTGTGAGATGCATTTAAGCACACTTTCTTCACTTCAAAACACAAACATTTCAACTCTTTAGGCAAAAAAAAAAAAAAAAACTTTAAAAATTTATGGATCCTAAAGTTGTTAAGACACAGAGAAACCTAGGAAAATTTACAAAATTGGATGTATTCGGAACATATTGTTAAAATATAAGATAAAAATTTAGGTTATTTTGTCGCAACGAACTTTTTTGGTGACGTAACAAAAAATAAATAAATTTGACCATAATATCCAAATTATAAAAGTGAAATTGATAAAATTTGAGCTGTATGATATCTGAACTAAGTTACATCTATAGTATAAATCTTAAAAATCTATCGTTATTACCTTAGGATTTCAAAATGTTAGCCACACACATCATTAAGCATGATTTTTCAATAGTGTGGCTTATTTTGTTATACACTCCCATGATGCAACAGCCTCTACTGGGGCAGAGGACTGCCAACTTGACTGCCGGCCTCACGCCAACATATGCAAGGTAGAGGTGGGCGATCATCCAAACGATAAGGGGAGGACATGTGGTCAGCATCTCGGAGCCCCCCACACGGAAAGTTGGCTTTCTAGACCAGAGTTTGTTACCTATCGTAGCTCCTCAATTTCTTAACGATGCTGAGTGGGTACCGGTCCTATACCAGAGAATTAAAATCCTCACCCCCAAGGGTAAGATCAATCCCGGGCGTTTTCCGTGGCAGGGAACCAAAGCATGACGCCTTAGCCCACTACGCCACGGCGCAGGACTATTTTGTGATACATCACACCTAATTTGTTTTCTTTCGTTTAAATTGGTCGTATTTTAAACGGGTAGGTCATATCGGACGACGAATGAAATGAGTGGGTTTTTGCTCAAGTGAACCTGGGGTTCATAGACCTTAACGTTAGCTGACTTTCATCTCTACAAGATTAAGGAAAATGACAGAGAAACCTTATCCTAGTACAATCTTGCAATTCCATTTTCCTTTACCAGGCTTCCCTAGAAATGCGTACCATCGGCTCAAAATGTATGCATATAGTAATAAAAGCATTGCTGTAGTTTTTCAACTACATCTATGTGGGTTAAACTACAGATAGCCACAAATTTTAGAAATTGTAATTTATGTGGAATTTTTGTTAATTGTTTAAGTTAGAAAAAAGAGAGAGATGTGGTATTGAACGTAATATGTAGTAATATTCAGTGCATCAATAAGGCATTAGCCCGCCTCGGTAGCGTTGTGGTAGCATGTCTGCCTCAAGTTCAAGAGGTCCCGAGTTCAAATCTCGGTCACGGTGACTTACCTGGATCAGGTTTTTTCCGGGGTTTTCCCTTATCCTGAAATACGAACGTCGGATAACTCTAAGCTCTATGGACCCCGGGTTCATTTGAGCATCATTTCACCCATTCCATTCATCGTCCGATATAGCTTAACGTTGGAGGACGTAAATTACAAAATAAATATATAAATAAATAAATAAAATAAAAAGATAAGGAATTAGGTCAGGGGAAGACAGGTACTGGCGGTGTGACGTCACCTCGGTCAGCTCTAACCGCCAAATATGCCCCCGAACGAAAGGCAGTTTAGCGTGTGACGTCACCGCGCTGATTTCTGCTACCCAGGAGGAAGGAATCAGTTTCATATGTTGGGGCTCCGACAGCTTAGGAAACACAGGAAACGTATCGGGTGTCAATAATATGTACAACTTACATCTTGGGTGTTGTAATATTAATGCTGACTGTTTTAATTACATAATTAGTCACAGTTTATAAACAATTATATTTTAGCGCTGTGCTATTAGAAAATATATAAAACTTCAACTCGTATTTTATCTGAAGGTCAGGCATGTTATAAAGTAAATAAAGTAAAACATAAAGTAATTTTCTCTCCAAATTAGAGGAGACCCATTCAGAACAAAATTACGTGGACATTTTCCGACATTTTCTGTTTCGTTTTTCTTTAACTAGTTTATCAATGTCGAAACGTAATGTCTGGAAAATTTGTAATCAGAGGCTGCATGTTAGATTGTGATACGACAAGGTACTTCGGGGTTTGGACTTAGCGAATTTCATAACAGAAAAAAATTGTTCGCACACATATGTCGAGCCAAAAATACAAAATGTCAATGTGGCAAGTGAACACAACATCGGAAATCTGGTTTGGGGGACATTCTTGTAAAAATTAGCCAAGTCTTTCTTGTGTGTATGTTTGTCCTACAATAAATCGTCACATTGTGCATTTAACAGCAGCTACATTGTTGTCATCGAGTGCGCTACACCTGACTGAACCCTCAGATTCTGTGCTCTCAGCGAGGTTTATATAGGCAACGTGGTACTACACGCCAACTGCCTGACGTCACACGCACTGCAGGCCTTGCTCCCGCTGAAATACGTCATAACTCTCGAAGCTGTCTTCCTCTACATTAGGTAGTTCATAAAAATATCTTGTGTATTACATTTTCATGAATTACTCCACCAGTTCTTCCACAAACCATTTTTATAAAAGTTTACCTTCTACCTACTTCATATTTATTAAGATAAATGTTACATAAATGTCTTCATTATACATCGCATTGTGGATACAAGAGGTTTACAGTGGGCCGAAGTGATAAGTCACATTGTTAAAAATTGGCTGCTACTAGTTACGCTGGCTTTGAAATTCCAATAGCTGTGTGACTACAAGAAGTAAACAAATAGACTTAGCAGTTCAATGTAGTATAAGTATTTGAAGATTCAAACCATTAACAACGAGAAACTCGAAATTATCAGTGCCATATTACTCGGAATGAATTTGATGCATTTAACAGTTATCTCTTTCGTGGGCCGCGCCGTGGCTCAGTGGTTAGACCGCTTGGCTCTCACCAAGGCGGCCCGGGTTCGATCCCAGGTGACCGCAAAGTGAGATTTGTGGTGGACAACACGGCCCTGGGGCGGGTTTTCTCCGGGATCTCCGATTTCCCCCGCCATCTCATTCCACCGGTGCTCCATCTTCATTTCCTCTTACCACACAGATTTTTTTTAAAGCTGTTCTTCTCACTTTTACTTATATCACTACATATCTAAAGTAGAGGACATGTACTGTAATTTATCTAACAAATTTAAGTCGAGATTTCACCGGAAAGACATTCTTTGACGCAACCTGAATTAAAAAAGGGGTCTTTTCAGAAAACTTCCGTAAGTGTGTGTTTGTGTGAATGACTTAACACAAAAGTACTTGACATCTAACTTCAGTACCCTAAAAATGTTATAATAAAAATAATAATAAAAGTCACAAGCCAAATGTTTATCAAAAATTATGATTTTCTAAAAAAATGGCTTAAAATTGTTACTAAAATGCTATATAATTAAGATACTTCCGTAGCAAATAAAATTTATTTATTTCTGTGAATAGCCTCTAAAATCTTTATCATGTAAAACATTTTATATAATTTTGTTTAGCAGGTTTACCGTAAAATACATATAAAGCTTGCTGCACAAAAAGGGTAAATCTTTTTGAAATACACAATATATTTCAAACAATTTTTGTGGCAAATCTATCCGTGAAATTTATCCGTGATTATTGGTTTAAATTTATAGGAATATAAAGAATATGGAATATAGGAATATAAGGATACATTATTTTCAAATTTGCCTGTTGCATACCTTCGTGGCTACAGCGAAATGTGTTATGAAATTATTTTTGCAAACATTTTCGTTCAATTGACACGAACTACTAAAATGCTTACTTAGTAATTACTTTTGTTGACTATATAAGCATAAACAGTAGCAAATGTCATGTGAATGTAACACATCAGACCTATATTTCCCTTTTTATTCCAAAGATCTAAACAGGGCATCTCTCGAGAAAATCTCGATATCGATATTTTTGATGGAATACAAATTCTGCCTACTATAGGTAGGATTATATGGTAGAGAAATCGAAATTATAATATTTTAAGTGCAATGGCATCATCATTTGTTCTGAGAAACCTTTACTTTCAGATTCTATTGCACAGGTATTATAAAACGTAGAATTATCCAAATCAATTGAATAGAACAAGCTGTAGTTGTACAGAGTTAGGCTTTATTCTCAGACGTATTTTTTGAAGAAACGAAAAATTTGAATTAAAAAAAAAAAAAAAAAAAAAAAAAAAAAAAAAAAAAAAAAAAAAGAAAGAAAGAAAGAAAGAAAGAAAGAAAGAAAGAAAGAACGAACGAAACGAAAGAACTCGCCCTATCCCATTATCAGTTCCCAGTGTCCTTGTTTTGTAAGCAGAATTGTCATAATTTAAATATGCGTACATTTGAGGCAGATATATTGCCTAATTGTGATTGAAGAAAACTGCATAAAAAGTGTAAGAGTTAATTAAGCTTATCTTTCTTAAAGTTTAATGAACATTCTTATCAAACACGGCACCAAAGCGGTGAATAATGATGATGATGATGATGATGATAATAATAATAATAATAATAAATAATAATAATAATAATAATAATAATAATAATAATAATAATAATAATAATAATAATAATAATAATAATAATAATAATAATAATAATAATAATAATAATAATAATAATAATAATAATAATAATAATAATAATAATAATAATAATAATAATAATAATAATAATAATAATAATAATAATAATAATAATAATAATAATAATAATAATAAAACCCTGGCGCGACAGCTCTAAGAGGTCCAAGGCTTACCAACCCTACTGTCGACCTCACGCTCACTTACGCACGGCAGAGGTGGGTGATCATCCAACCGATACGGGGAGGAGATGTGGTCAGCATCTCGGCATCCCCCAGCCGGAACATTGGTTTTCGTGAACAGGGCCGCTTACCTAGCGTAAGCCCCTCACTTTCCTCACGATGCTGAGTGGACACCGGTCCTATACCCGGGACTTACAATGCGCACCCCATGGATGGGAGCGAACCCGGGCCGCCTTCCGTGGCCAGCGACCAAGGCATACTACCTTAGCCTGCTACACCACGGCGCAGGATGAATACTGATGATACTGAGGTAAAATATATAATATATAAAAAACGAGGTTTGACTTTTTGCAATACTTGAGCACATTTTACCTATATATCCCCTTAAATATCGAAGGGGTTTTGGTGAACGTTTCATGAACTTTGCTAGTAAGACAAGATTTGAAAATGTAAACAGCAACATATGTATTATCTGCTCAGAGACAATTTTTTACAATTCAGTAGCTTGAAACCTTGTTTCCTTTAAGTTCATGCTCGCCTTACACAGGATTGTTAGGATATATCCGCATTCATTAGCATTTTTACTGACGTACTGATCACTCACTGTGTGAAAAGGCACAGTGTATTGAATAATATAATTGTTCACCTTAGTAGAGTTGGGGAAATTTGTTGTTATTCAGTAACAATTCCCATCGTTCCAGTACCTAAAAATACCTTGTTGAAAAAAGCCTTTCCAAATAAATAACAAGATACCTTCAGGAACATTTACATATAACCATGATAACAAGTTACCCTTAAAACATCGCTGCTTGACTGACTCTGATTCAAGTCGAGATTCTTCGTTAGTTGCATATATTGTCAAACGGCAAGACGATGCTCCCACTCACACTTCTAAATTCAGCATGCACGTTTGTCGTATTCGCGAGGTAGTGTAACAAAAGTACATATACCGCGTTGTATCTAAATACTTAATTACTGCTACTTTGCTCACATGTAAGTAATTTACTTAGATAATCATCTACGTCGCATCAGTCTACATTTGGCTAATGTACAATCCGTAGTAACATAACCAAATCTGATTGGACGAGGTATTGTAAAAAAAAAAAAATATTCTCTGTTGGAACTTGGAAGCAGGGACGGCTTGCTAATATTGTATGCTTACAACTAGGACTCAGAAGTTAACCCAAAAATTAGAGAAAAATGACCAATTAAACTTCCTTAAATTTTGGGTAAAATGACATTAAAATGCAAAAAGATGACTATTAGTTAATTTTGCAGTTTTAACATTCATAATTTAAAACATATGTATCATTTTTGTTAACTTTTATAATTAGAAAATGTATGTAATGCATCTCATGCATATTTATATACCAGGAAAAATTTATATACCTGTTTAGGCATATTTCTCATTTATCATTAAGGAACCATTGCCATTCGTCATTGCCGGCTGTCTTGAAGTTCACTAATACTTTGAAAAACTACTCTCTAGTTCAACTCACGTCATGGGCGCATACTTGGTGATCAATATCTCCTGGTGAAAAAAACTTCTTCAAAATAACTAAATTCAAAATGGATAGAGTAAACATAAAAAATTCAGTGCCATGGCCGGGTATTGAACCACGGATCTCCTGGTTTCCGTCTAGTCGCTCTTAACCTTTGAGCTACCATGGCCAACGTGCCGTCCTGGCATTAAATTCTCCAGTTGACTCGTATATTTCCCCGGTAGACCACTAGGGGCTCTCGTATCCGAGATACACCGTTTGTGGCGACTTACTATTGTAAGTACTTAAGTCCCAGGCTTCATCATTTAATGCTATTATTTTAGTTAATTGATGTAAATTAATCATTTCTCCACACTAGCCGTATATAGGCTAAGATATTTGATGGATATAGTCAACATGAAAAATTCAATGCCATGGCCGGGATTTGAGCCACGGATCTCCTGGTTTCCGTCCAGTCGCTCTTAACCTTTGAGCTACCATGGCCAATGTGCCGTCATGGCATTAGATTCTCCAGTTGACTCATATATTTCCCCGAACGGCACGTTGGCCATGGTAGCTCAAAGGTTAATAGCGACTGGACGGAAACCAGGAGATCCGTGGTTCAAATCCCGGCCATGGCATCTTTCCATCAAATATCTTAGCCTATATACGGCTAGTGTGGATAAATAATTAATTTCCATCAATTAACTAAAATAAAGTCAAAATGTTCACCTTGCAGAACGTTCTCAAATTTACACAGTGACTGATATCCAGTGTTCTTTTCTAATGCATTTTTCATTTGCTCACAAACTTTTTGACCAGTTTCTCCCACACATTTTTGCAAATTTTCCTCCATACTTTAATCCTTTTTCTAGTCTTGTCCTGATAAATGCCAAACTTGCTATAATTTGAAGATCATCCAGAATTTCTTGAGCAACAGCTATAGACACAGCATTTTCGTGCTCTGATCAAATATTGTACATCTACATTGATGGTTAACCTTCTCAACTGCTTACCTCGCAGGAAGAAACATTTTTATGTGTAATACATAAAGATAAAAAAAGAGGCCACAAACGTAAACTCCTAAAAAAGACCGATAGACATTACAACCGCAAAAAATGCCAACATATGCAGAATAAAAGTGATTAGTATTGGTTCACTTTTTAAGCATTCTGAACCGTCTAAGATAACGCAGGAAAAAGAAATTTCATCAAGTACTGAGCCCTACTTATAAAGTTATTATAACTGTTTTATTGCAAAATTTCTTCTTCTCTAGGACAAGGGCGTTAGTGTTGGTACTGATTATAAAGTTCTTTGAATGACGGCGTTGTTGTTTTGAAATATATTAATAACTGGTCCAATGACATCTCCCTCCCGCTTTTGTCTTTTGTTTGTTTCTTCCTTCTTTTTCCTCCCTTGCTTTTGCACCTTCGTGAACACAATGAAAGAGTGACCTGCTGCAAACAAAATAGATGTGACGAAGTTATTTTGTACAGTTGTTTCTTGTTCATTAGTGTAAACATATAAATACTCCTATTTTTTTTCCCCACAAATAAAAGTGCCTTACACAATTTTACCATCACCACCAATGATGGATATATTCACGGAAGTGTTGCCTTCCATCATGGTTGTTGTCTGTCATTCACGTTGGGGTTTTTTTGTTTTCCTTTCGTTGGAACGGCATCGGTGTGCCTTGCGATGTACCCACTGTGATATGCTGTGGCTTATGTTTCCGGATATGTTTTATTGTGGTTTTGGATATCATATTGGGTTTAGTTGTTTAAACAGAAGAGATGTCGGGCTTACATAGCTTTTGTAAATAATGGCTCAAAAAATGCCCTTCTCCAAGTTAAAAATTCCAAGCAGGCAAAGTGAGAGAGATAAAAGTCTCGTTTTAACAATTCAGAAGGAAAAACGTGTAACTATCTAATCAGGAGTTTTTTTATATTCTTTTTATGACATTAGTTTAGAAACGATTTGAAAACGTTATGAATTACTTAACTATTTCATGCGTAGTGTTAAAAATTAGTTTAATTTCACTTAGCAAAGCAATTCTTGTATATAATATCCAATAATTCCACAAATATGTTGCTTAAACTGGCAGGGAAATGTATTTATAACAAAAACTGAGGTGTTGTGGAGGAAGTTCTGTAAGAGTTGTGATCATTCTTGACTTGGACATATTTGTCCCTCGTAAAATTCAATTGCATTTTAGGCAATTTCAACTGCTAATAAATAACTGTGCATATAGAATAATTGGTAAAATACGAACAAATTTAAAATATCCGTACAGTTTTCAAAAACTTAAACTAATAGCAACAATTGTTCTTTCTTGATGTTCAAAATAAGAATTTTCCCTTCATTAGCGCAGAAATGAGCTTTCTGTAGGTATTATTTGTTTCGTTTAAATTTCACTGAGACTGCTACCTCTGAAAGCTAACATAGTCTTAATTTTTTATGCTTTTTGTACAAACCGGAAACAAACGAGCAGTGCGAAATCCAATTTAGACACATAATTATTATAGAAGTTCCAAAGCAGTATTCTTGTTACCGTGGAAAATAGTGTAGTTTCGATCATGTAACAATAAGCATTGCAAGGAGTAATTTTGTGTCTTATTTGTATTTTGATGTTACTCATATCATTACAAAAGAGTGTTCCGTCGCCAGTTTTCAGAAACATCGCATGAAACGTAGGATACATAAACAGGAATAGAGATACAATGAGATAAAAGCAAAGGGAGTGAGATACAGAAAGAGACACAGTGAGGGAGAGGAAAAGAAGCAAGGGTAGGAGAAAGCGAAAGGTGGAGAGATGGAGAATTAATCTCCGGCGTCAAAGAAAATTCCTACCAAGCTTTGACGTCTGCTAGTAAAGTACAAGGTATGCATTTGGCTCTTCTGGTCTAACCAATGAAAGCAAAGAAAAAGACAAGCGCAATAGCGAGGAAGGGTATTTATTGAAGTTTTTTGAACGCGAGCACAACAATGTAGGCGACCTTCATAGTCAAAGAATCGCAGTTACATTGCCAGAGAAGGGAAACAGTCTAGGTTTTTGAGGCAATGCTGAATCTAAACCGTAAATTGTCGTTCTTGTTTTTGTTTAAATACGGAAGTTCCTTCATTGCATCGATCTAATTATGCATTTGAATAGGAAAAGTAAAAGAGGACATTTTATAAGAGTATCCGAAAGTTCAGAAAAGACTGCATAGCTGTGAAACCACTAATAACTAAGCGAGGTGACTAAATCGCATTCAGGATGTCCCGGATTTGAATATAATGGCGACCGTTCACTCCGACATATGGAACTTTCATGGTTTTCCATGGACTGCAGGCGAATATTAAAGCGATTTCTTTTCTACCAGAATTCTTACGTCCATTATTTCCTTCATTTGCATCTGTTTCAGGGTTGTGGCACCAGGCGATGGTGTTCCGTTAGTTACAGATGTGTGGTGGATATTCGCTCCGTAAAGATTTTTTCTTGGCGTTGGTTAGTACTATTGAGTCAAAATCGGCCTCCATGGCTTAGGTGGCATAATATGCGTTCGTTCTGGAAACGTTAAGGAACCCCTCCATAGATGCGGGCGCTCTTCTCACCTCTCTGCTCATCTTTCTCTCCCAAAGGTCACAGGCTGAATGGATGAATTTACGTATATATCAGTCGGTTTCTTCTGTGTCCCTCATTCGTGAGGCCCTGGTTTGAATCTCGTTGGCCGACCTACCTGACCCATGATACTTTTCGGGGATTTTCCCAGGTAGCCAGGAAAATGCTGAATAGGTTAATTACATCCCCCGAATTTTCTCTCCCTCCATTTCACTCCATTATCATTTCACATCATCTCTCATCAGGTGGTCTCTTTCATGATAATATTATCGGCAGGTGTCTCGGCGGTGCATGGCAAGATGATATGATCTGAGTGAACCACTTCCTCCTCTGATAGCCGATCTCCGAATCGGCTACTGAGACCGCTTCTGAACCACAGTAGGGTGGAATGTCCGTTCTACTGGCCTACCGGGGAAGGTTTCCAACTAGTAAAATGTAAGGACCCTGCCCACTGCACTGTCTTGGCTCCTTGGGACGGCCGCCCTCTGTCTCCTCTTGCCTCATCCTTTCTCCTGCAGATTTCCCACTTGTGGACATAGGTAGAATAGATCAACGTTGATCGCAGTGTCGAATCCCCCCCGTAGTAATCATAATCCTATATTTATTCAATAAATAAGTAACGTTTCAGGAAAATAATTTCCGAGAAAATAAAGTCGAATCATATGCCAATGTCCCTTAGGATGTAAGTTTAAAAGCCCACCTGTAACAATTTGTTGTATTTTTCTCTTTGACGGCGTCACGTAGAGATAATAGCCTGAACTAACATGCACAATTTCCTTTATACATTTTTATCTCACAAGTGATATTTTAATCCCCAGTCAATATAACTCCCTTTCCTCCCCAGGGACTGAGAGCGTGAATGTATGTGTGTGTGTGTGTGTGTGAGAGAGAGAGAGAGAGAGAGAGAGAGAGAGAGAGATAAAGAGAGAGAGAGAGTGATTTCATGTACAAAACCCAAAGAAAAGCCACCGTATTCGAGTTAACACCATTCCCAATAAGCAATACATTCCAAAGGTAAAAGGCAATTAAAGGTGGAATATAAATGGATGAGAGGGGAGAAAATATAAGCGTACTGCCAGATGATTGCCCACCTCACGTTTCATCGATTTATAAGCCAACAATTTTTTTTAAATAAAGGGGAACAATCAATCTGCAAAATTTGAAAGTTACTTTAAATACTTTTATACCTATTTGGCTGAAAGACCTCAGGTTCAGATCGGTAAACATTATATACTTTGTTTGTTAGCCTAATAAAATAGGTGTATCCATAACTCCTGTTATAAATTTTCAAAGGGAAACGACAATAACATACAAATAAATGCCAAAACATAAATATGAATTGTTTATGGAAGTTAAGCTTATAATTTCTACGCAATTAATCCTTATATATTATTTAATAAAAGATAGTACAGTAAAACCTGTCTAAAACGGAACCCTCATATGCCGGAAATCAGGGAAAACGGAAAATAAATTTCGGAACCGAGCTACTTCCCATGTAAAATTATACTCTAAGCCAGAAAACTGCCTAACGCGGAAATGGAAATACTTTTTGGGAACCGTTTGCGTAATTAACCTGATTAAAACAGATTGCTTTATATGTAGTGGGCTACAACGTAGGTATTCCAAAATGTGCAGTAATTTTGAGGGCAATTGCACTTGCACCGAAGTTCTATGAAGCATAAAATCATAAACTGTAATCCTTCGAGGAAAAGGAAAAACAAAACGTTAGCTCTCTCAAATCCCTTCGAGCACACATGGTAAAGGTAGAACTGTTTTGCAGTTTGTTCATTTTCAGCTTCGTTGTTACAAGTGATCAAGTACGAGTGGAAGAAAACTGTGAGCTTTGGTTATTTAAAAATGTTTGTATGTACATAAATCCTGTAAAATGAGTTCTAAACATAAGACATTATCACTGGAAGAAAAAATTAAGGTTGTTGAAGAGCACGAATAGAACAAACGTCCAGCTAAAGAATTAGCTGTGTTGTTTTAACTGGGGAAAATTTATAAGATTTTGAAAAAAAAAAAAAATAGCCATTAAATTGGTTAAAGGGAATAGCGGAGCATGTGAAACGCATCGAAATCTACAGAGTATAATGAGCTAAATTGTACTGTGTTTGAGTAGTTTATTAGTGCACGCGCTAAAGGAATTCCCATTTCTGGACCATTGCTTCAGACTCAAGCTTTAGAGACAGCTAGAAAATTAGGTAAAGACAATTTCAGAGCTTCCAATGGATGGCTCGAGAGTTTCAAACATCGCCGTAACATTGTTTTGTGAAAATGTAGTACACAATACATATCAGCCTATTATTATTCACAAATCAGTTTACACTATTGCTTCACTGTAAACCTGTGCGACTATATCTTCTGTAATTTCTTTGTATTCAAACATAGATCTCTGTAAGAGGAAATCTCTGGAAATGGAAAATAAATGCGGGTACGAATGCGTTCCGTCTTAGAGAGGTTTTTACTGTAAATTCAACAAACGCGAAATAAAAATTGCATCCTTTAGTGTACTAATATGTGTGCCAGTACTGTTATTCAGAACCCAAACTAAAAAAGAAATTCACTACTCTATGGAAAACGTCTAAGAACGTCTGCAACCACTCATACACTAATCCTTGTTTCACATAACCTTGCCCCGTATCTCATAACGGTCACGTGACCTTATCACATCTCATTGGCTGCTGTTGTGGTGCAGACTGTTGTGCGGTAAAAGTCAGTTCGTTATTTAACATGGTGATATATCTTTATATGTTGGAAGAGAATTGTCAAATTGATATTTTCGTAACTGTTTCAATGAAATATATTACGTATCAGAGTTGATTTATCTGAAATGCATGTTAATTATTAAACGAAGTAAAGAGGAGGTTCCTTTGCTCTCAAGCACGTGACACGATAGCACGTGATTTAGCAGTAGTGATGACATATTTGTTTATATGACTTTTATCACTGACCTTGTTTTGAACTGGATTAGACATATATCGCCATTCGACGGTGTGCTATGCCGAATGCGAGAGCTAAATTACTTTATTGATCGTTTATTGCGCATGTAGTTACTATATGTATAATGGCAGAGTCTATCGCCAGTTTTTCGCTGAAGCCTCGCAAGAGAAAACCATTAGAAAGCGGCGAAAAAAGAATTGTGGTGCATGTGTTTAATGCACTCACAGAGAAGAATCCGTCTTTGCCAGTGAGAGAAGTCCAACAGCTGTGCCCTGAGCTTACAGGTGTGCTAGATGCGTAGGAAAATCGCGACAACAGGAAAACTTACCACTCCAGGGGCGATATTGCTGTGTGGCGAAGACGTTATTTAAGGACAATCAAACTGTCGAAATCGCAAAATATACTACCTTGACGAGACTTGGGTGAATGAAGGACACACGACAAGTATGGCGTGACACGACTTTTAAGACTGAAAGACAAGCATTTTTGCAAGTTATGTGTGCTTGTTTAAAAAAATCCCAGTAGAAAAGGCCGAAGGCCTTTCATTATAAACTTGTTCCAGTTTCATTGCTCATTCTCTCAGTTTCAACTTGCTCAGTTTCATTATAAACTTCATTATTTTTGCATGCCTTCAAATTCTTATTTCTATCTTCCTGGCAATTATTATGACGTTTACTGCAGTTTTAAATGTGACGGGAAGGCACCGCCTATGGCCTATGGCGCGAAAGCATTAGCCAATTAGGATGAGGGGGAAGTCAGTTGCACGCGGAGTGATACATGTTAACGGGGCAAGGTTATATGAAACAGAGATTAGTCGATTATATGTATGGTCGCCCTGCTGGAACGGTTACCATGGATTTATCTTTGGTAATAGATACCTCTCTGATAACGCAGTCATTACTCCACGTGGAGTAAAAATATATGTCATTTGTGATTGCTGCGAATTCCATTGACTGAAGTGATGCTTTCATTGGTGCTTAGCACAGGGCGTGGAGGTGCGTCAGTACCCCTCTCATTCTTACAAGAATAATCAGTGCGTTATCTGAGAGGTTTCTGTTACCAAAAATAAATCCACTGTAACCGTTCGAACAGTGCCACTATAATAATAGCACAAATGATGCGTTCATTTCAGTTTCGGGATAATGAAAACAACTGCGTAATTATTGAAGCTTGAATTGCTTCATGAGCATGTGATAGATGTTTCCTACTTCACCATCGTCATCATAAGAGTCATTAGCTTAACCTTTAACATAAACTTGCGCAGCCACAAATGGGTTCAGAAGATATGCCTACTATTTTGTACGGCAACAGCAAGGATACCGAATACAGAAACCATGCATAACGTATCTGAATATAGCATAAACATAACACCTACTAAATTAATATATTTCTTACATTTGAACCAGAACAATATAACGTATTAGCCCTCACATGTTATCAGCTTTGGAAAGATATATTATATATCCGGGGTCTTTTTTCACCGCAAAGTGATTCTAACAATTACGTGGCGATAAAATGTAAAATATTTTCATAAAAATAATAATGATTTTATTTTGAGACCAAAGCACATCTTTCTTGAAACCAGCTTCAGTTATTTCTGAAAGAATGCGTTGTGTTCTGCACTGGGAGGGGGGTTCGTCTCTGAATTTGAGGTCTGACTAGCTCTTTTCCCAGTTCTAAGAGGAATTCTCTTCTAGCATTTTTATCTCTAATATCATGTAAACATTTACAGTACAGTACGTAAGCATTGAGGCATGCTATGTCAAATATATTGTCACCCGAGCGTCGGAACATCCTGTACACTGGGCAAGCAGCAGACGGGTCGGTGTTCGCCCCGCCCCCTCGTTTGTCTTATAGCGTTAAGAAGGGATGGCTGGGACAAAAAACATCACTGCGCCGTCTCTTTCTGTTCCACCTGTGTTCTCGAACTTCCGGGATATTTCATCTAATGGAGAACCTTCCAGATCGGCAAGCGGACCCTATATAAGCTACACGTCGTGCAAGAGGAGTTAGTGAGTTAGTCAGTCAGTTCTTGGTGTAAGAATGCAGTGCTAGTGTACGACGAGAAGACTGTGTGAGAGCATCGGAAGATTGTACGTAATTACGAGTGCAAGTGAAATTGTAACGGACGAACTGGTGAATCGTAATTGTGTGCATTACGTAATTCTGTGTAATTGGCAAGAGTTTAACTGTAAGTCGGTGGAAATAAAGAACATTTTGAGTGGTGTAATTGGACTTTTCATTTCACGAACCCACAAAGTCACAATATCAAGAAATAGAGCAAGTGGCCACTTCTTGTTCCACGTTTCACCGAATAATGCCTAGAACATTAGAGTATTGTAGAACATTATTACTTCAGGTCTTTTTTTTTCACTTCTTTTCTCACGTCTAACTTCCACAAAACGCAATTGTTAACTGTGTTTGTATTTTATAATAATTAGTCACAACAATGCATGTGTATGTATTGTCTACGAATTTGTAACAACAATGGACATACAAATGAAGGTTCAGAAGGTATATTGTTGCCAAGTTTTAATTATTGTAAATTTGTAACATAACATGGAATATCACATATTGTGTACCTGGGGTATTTTCTGACCCTTGGGACAGTAATTCTATTCGTAGTTAATTTCTCTCCATCTTAATCAGCCACACGTTCGGGCACAATTTGGTGCGGGATTTCTATGTTTGAGATGGGATGCACGTTGAATTTTTCGAAGACCCACGTCGAGAAGCCAGATATATCAGGGTTAATTCGTTGTATTTTGAATTGTTTCTTGATGATTGTGTTTGATTAAATAAGAGTCATGAGACTTCTGAGTTTCAGGCGTGGTTCGGAATAAAGTTTCGGAGAAGTCAAATTTTGTAACAATTTAATTGTATTATTTGGATTACATTTTACTTGAACTTCCTTTCCTAGTCACTTGCAGGTTACTTCCAACATATCGATAAATTCTTGCTTTGTTATATTTAAACAGCTCCAACTATTACATAAACGTTTTTTATCCTGCACCACTAATTCATCACACTCACGATTACAAAACCTCTCTACCAAGATTATTGATTTTTCCTAACTACTCCTATCTTAAATTTGTGATTGGCCGATTTAATGCCACGTCACAACATTACGTCATACAATTATTACTAAGGCCAATCACAAAAATACATATATTTTTACTTATTTAAATTACTACATAGATTTACATAATCATTTTTTATAGATTTATAAACTTTTCACAACTTTTCTAAATATAACTCGAAACTATTGTTACACTGTTACAAAAAATTCAAAATTTTGTGCTACTGACTGTCACATTACCATAAATCTTTTGACTATTTATAATAAAAGGTACACGAAAAGCATATCTGGTAGATGAGAAGTCTACGTTCACATTAAAACAGTGTCTACGTAGTTAAATCAGCTTTGAGGTCTATAAAGACCTCAGACACCAAGCAAGGTTTAAGCAATGGCAAAATACGACGTTTAACTAGGAAAAATATTAATTCACAAATTGTGATGCCGAGAAAGTTAGCTTATCTTAAAGTGACTAGCGTATACGTGAGCTTTAACTGTATTTGAATTTGTAGAAATAAAACAGGAAACCATCTTAGTGTCATTAGAAAAATAGTTTGTGCACCTGTCCATGAATTATTATTAATTTTTTCGCTTTTCGTTTTGTGACACTCTTAGATAACACTAATATACAAAATTTGAGTTTTATCTGGCGTTTTTATTTTAATATGTCACTATTCTTAATCTGAGTAAGCTGAATCAGAGTATGAACTTAGTTTTTCTCCATCAGGTACCAATCTTTCACAATATAAGAATTAGTTAAATATGAATTTTTATGCTCAGCTCTATCGAATTTATTTTATATTATTAAATAAATGTTAATAAATATACAACTGTCAACATAACATTCTTCATAATAAACTAATATTTCACATTTGTTCTAAATAATCGCATACATTTAAACATTACACCGGTTTTTTACACTTTGTCTTGAAATGCACGTCTTTCCACTTGTTCTATGTCCCGGTAGAATCGTTCACCTTGCTCCTCGCTGAACACAGTCGAGATTTTCTGAGAAAAAAATGAGAGTGCAGGAAAAGTACTTTCACACTCATAGTGCAGCCCAGCTTTAGAAACTTCTTAAGCATATCTTCTATAACATTTTTGTAATTTGGATCCTTGTAGTTTCTCAGAAAGTTTACGATGACGCTCTTATAACCAATTCTTGTCCGTTTTTCAATATCTGTAATCGATTCAACAGAAGACAACTGCCTAATTTGTGACTCAACTACGTAACATTCCCTCTTTTAATTTAGCTTCAAATATTTCAAGGAATTTCTTGTAGATTTATTTGTCGCAGTTCTCATTCTTACTTAAAGCCTTAATAAATTGCTTCATTAAATCTAATTTTATGTGTAAAGATGATAAGAGAACATTTTTTGGTTCACAAGACACTCGTGAATATTTTCATTTCTGGCACGAGACTGTCTCTCTGCTTCCAATTCTCCAGTGCTGGAATCGGACTTTACCATTCCACTCAAATAAAACATGGCATTTTAGTATAGCCTTATTGCTGTTCTAATTGCATGCCAATAACTTTTAAATACGCACATACCTGTCACTTAAGCTCGGCATATTTGACTTTTTCTAGAAGTAATTCTAGGTTATGATGCGTTTCCTTGAGGTGAACCGAATGGGCTGCTGGAACTGATGCATATTTATACAACATTACACATTTCAGACTAATTTTAATATTGTTGTCTGTTACATTGGTGTCAATGTTGTAAAACATATTAATTCGAACAAAGAAATTATTAGTATTTCTTAGTTCCATACAATATTTATGCGCAGTAAAAAAAAAAAAAAAAAAAAAAAAAAAAAAAAAAAAAAAAAAAAAGAATTGTACGTGGTAGAAGAAAACCGAGTTCAGCTTTGGAATCTGCACATCAGATTTAGTAAAGCAGAGACAGCGCCTCGGTAGCGTGTTGGTAGCATGTCTGCATTACGTTCAAGAGTTCCCGAGTTCGAATCTCGGTCAGGATGGGTTACCTGGATAAGGTTTTTCCCCAGGGTTTTCCCTTGTCCTGAAAGACGAATGTCGGGTAACTCTAAGCTCTATGGACCCCGGGCACATTTGAGCATCATTTCACCCATTTCATTCATCGCCCGATATGACTTAAGGTTGGACGACGTGAATTACAAAAACAAAAAACAAAAAAGTTTCTTCAATATTTTAAATTTAACGAATATTTTTAAATCCGAAATTATATGTTCCTACATTTTTTGGAGCGATTGCAACGTTATTATGCAAGCGGTGTCCCATAAACACGGTGCACATGTTTTTGACAGAAATAAATTCTTCTAGAAATTAACAAACCAAATATATAAAAAGTTTAATATTAAGTTTAGGCGTTAATGTAATAACTATTTCAAACTTTTTAATATATTGCTTTCCTTTTAAATTTGTAGTAATTATAGTTGCTACGAGCTTCACAGCATGAGTTATTTAACTCCAGACGAGCAACCCTAAGAATAACATCGATACGGAGTTCGCAAAGGAAATCTGAGCAGTAAAGTAACAGTAATCTGTTTATCGACACGAACGATCGTCATTACATAGCGCGCTCACATTTTATGTAGGAGTCAGGTGAACTACGGAAATACTTGGAACACGACCGTCTGGCATTTTCTTTCTCTCTTTTTAGCCATCCCGGCACTACTTTGTTATACTGAAAGCTGGCAACATCGGAAGACGCAGACTCAGTATGAACTGCTGAGGGCCTCTAGCGGTGGAAAGTTAGGTCTCGGTTACGTCTGCTCCAGTGTTCCAGTATAACAGCAGCCGAAAGCTTTAGTCGCCCAGTCGGAGACCGTTGCGCGTGCAGGCAAGAGGCAGGCGGCTTGTCGAGCCTCGTGAAAAAAGTAAATAAAAAAACTTATCTGCTAAAAACAAAAGAGGAACGCTTCTGTAGCTGAGCATGGAGTAAACATCCTTCATTTCTTCAGTGACCAGAATTAGGAGTATTCATCAAATAGACAAGGTCTGTGCTTGTTTCGCCATAATTGGTGTTACATGTTTGTTGTGAGTTAAAAAAAGGAAAGTTGGTTATGGGACAGCGACTCCAACTTCGGAAGCATCACATTGTTTAGTGTTTGTGTTATGTGTTGTGGCGTTCGGTAGAGGAGCACTGTGTAGTTGTTTCTCTCGGCAGGTTTACACAGAACAAAGACGAGTGCTGTGATATTATGTGAAGCACCGGTGACCAGAGGTGGATCTCATAAACAACCATTCCTGAACATCTTCGTTAAACGAGCTCATTGTTGAGGGAAGCCACCGACAGTTGGTGTCGGTCACTTGTGTTTGGTAGCTGTGTCTGCACCGAAATAGCCGTTATATGGAACTCCGTACGAGCCTCATTGCCGGCGTCTTCGAAGGATGACTAGGCCATCGAAGACTTAGTGCTCCTGGTTCAAAAAGAGTGCAAGGTGTATGTATAGCTGCACTATTGTTCCCTAGTTCTCGTGTGCTTATGTGTTTTGTGTACCTTGTGTGTTTGTGATGTCGCCCGCCATCACTTTCCTAAGTGTTTACGCTGTTTTCTGATTTGCTCCATAACAGAGAGGTAGGATTATTGCTATTGATGTAACTAATGCAAAATTGCTTGAGCTAACGGCATGCTGAGGAGTTCCCTTTCTGTCCTTCTGAATGTTACTTTTGTTTCTTATTCTTTGCAGATATTACGCGGTAAAATTGTATTAAATGTAATCTTTGAAAAATATAAAGCTTTAAAGGAGTAAAGCCAGAATAATGTAGGGAGTATAATTATCAAGAATTATGGGAGTGGGGTTAGGCATGGGGATTATTCTGTAGCATGCGCTTCTATGTTGTTTGTGTGTAACGTAACTTAATATAGCTGTAATTTGAAATGCGGCTGTGACAGTCGCGGCTGAAGTATCGGCAGCTGAGGGAAGCCGCTCTCGGCCACCGCTTCGGCTTTCTCCCAGCGCTTTTCACCATTGTTCTCGGAGGGCATGCCAACAACATCCGCAACTGTGCAAGAAACAAGGGTAGCGTCTGAGTATTTAAATAGTTAATAATGCAGTGTAACTAAACATTTAATTTATTCTGTTCAATATATACACTGTGGCAATATATTAAATCCAGTAGTAACTATAATTCCTGGTATACAGAGCAAATGGAATTTAATTATCGTGTCGCGTAGAAAGTTGCTTTAATTATCTAGGCAAGTGTATTAAGGTAGTGAACTTTCAAAGGAAGTTCATAGAAATCAAAGAAACATTAATTTTCTGGTTTAAAATATAATTCTATTCCTGTGTGTGCGTGTGGAAAAGTTTAGTTCAAGAACATTTTTATTTTCATTTGTTTTAATTATTTATAGCGTAAAACTAATAATTAGCATATGTCAACGAGAGCATATATTTCGAGGATTTGCTGTAATACGTCATACTTTTCAAAGACACGGTTTTGCGGAGTTCGAATTCGAAATATATCGTAGGCTACGCATAAAGTATAAAAGCGGATTTCTTGGAGTATTATAGTGATTATATTGTATTTCATAAAAATCTGTAAGAACAACTAAGTAGCTTTGTCATAGAAGTAAGCAAGTCCATCTTTGTCTTAAAATAAAGCCCACGTACATTATTTTTCTGGAACGTGGGTTATGCATTAGTTACTCCGTAAGAGAAATTCTCTTCAGAATTACAAAATGGCATGGTAGTCTGAGGAGTACACGCTTATGCTTTTATCCAGCTAAATATATTTCCTGCCTCTATGACATTAGGCCTCTCTTTCGCGAACCAATCCACACACGCACGTAAGGATATCTTGAAGGTATGCACTTAAAATGATCATGGCTAAGGAGAAAACTTCTTTTTTTATTAAGGACTTAGTGGCAGTAACCGTCAGCAAAGCTATTTTCCCTTTCTTTTATCGGCTTTTGAGGAGACAGCATAGAAGGCTTGTAATAGTTTTATTGGTCATTAGAGACGGGAAGCGATAGGAGACCCCAAAGCGCCATGATGGTAGTGCCGCTTTTAATATGTAGATGCCTGTAACATAATGCCGATAAACGGTTATAGTCCTGCATTGTAGAGGTTAATGAATGTAAGCCCATAGGGAGGTAAGAATGCCCATCCTGCTTAATTAGTGCGTTCCTTTACTACAGGAATACGTGGCTAACTTTACTAGCGGTTTTAACAAATATCTACAAGAGACAGTAACAAAACATTTAGAGAAGTTGTGGTTTATGCGTCATCGTTGACGAGCGGTAGTTTGTTTTTTCAAGAAGCATTGCATAGTTTTCAGATTTTGTATACATTTATCCTCTAAAGTTGTTAGGTGAGAGAACACACATTTGTAAGAAGTGCTATTGAAGTTTGTCAAGATGTTTACTGTTAATCTTACCAAGGACAGTTTTTTTTTTTTTTTTTCCGTGACGAGGTAGTTTTGGTTGCCGTTTTTAATGCCTTTTGCTTGAAAGCGATGTATTAAAGTGCGCATGCCCAACCTAGACATCCAAAGCGTATCAACCGCTGCGCCAGAAAGCCTCTCGGCGAAGATAATCTCTTCCAGAGGACATTAAATTCCCAGTTATCTGCAGCCCAGGGGATCGAGTATCAAGTCCTGTTACCAGCACGGTTTTTCATGATGCTGTTGCTGCTAAGCTATCGGTGAATGCTTTCTCATTGGAGGAGTAAAAAAGTACTCTCTCGATTTCGTAAATCCATTTTGCAGCCCCTTAGGTTAACCATATTCAGAACGTCTATGGTACAGTAAAATCGTATATCTTATCCTTGTTCTTAATTTTGCAAACCTAAGTTTTGAAAACTTCATTGCAAACTATTGATGCAGAGTGTTGGGTCTTCTCATACATATCATGACCATTATTGATAATATTTTCTCTTAGCAACGTTCAGGGCCCATTATCTGCTCTCGTGATCTAATTTAAGATTCACTTTACATTACAGAGACCGTACATTAGTGGTTGTCCCATGAAATACATTTTGTTCTCGCTCGTTTGTGCAAGAAGAAGCATCGAAGCAAAGAATTCCTTGGCCAAAACCGTTACTGACGCACATTTATTTGTATTTTCTGTAAATCCGGCAGAGTTTACAGTAATAATAGATGTATTATCAAGAAATATGCATAGTACATCACGAAGCTTCTGATTATATTCTTTTACGTAAATAATTGCGTCTCTGTATGTCTGGAATGCAGAACTTAAAAAGCTGAAAGCGCAGGTGATGAAAAATTCATTGGTAAAATATGAATATGAAGGAAGTGTTGAGTTTGCCACCCCATGGAGCCCCTTTGCATTTTGGAACTGGAAATGGCTTCCTGCCAGTTGTCGCAGTCAGTTTAAAATAACAAAGCATTCTTCCGTTGTTTTAATGATGTCGAAAAGCGTTCCTGCATATTTGATTGTTGCTTTGTTTACGCGTAAACTTTGTTGTACATTAAATCAGTTACGTTCAGCTTTATGTTTCAGGCTTATTTTCTTTGTGTATCTTTTGAAGCTTGAAAACTAACCACAAAATGCTCACAAATAGTGATTTCAATCTCCAAGTAATGTTATATAAGTTCAAAATATTTCAATAAACTAAATCACACGCGAACGGATAGATTTTGCCCAAGGCATAAGTAACTTTTTATGAATAGTTCATATCCTGTTTAACGTATTCAGCATTTCGAATTGTGTTTTGATGCGTTGTTGGTCAGTACGCCGGATTAGAAACCTACTGCTTTGAAAATAAGATGGCAGCCCAAACCGCAGCGGACTGCCCTAGCAAGATGGCCTTTTCTCAGCCACAGCTTGTTTTCTGTGCTTGGGGTAGCAGCATAGAAACGCCGGTAGTTATATCAGTGGGGTATACTCCATCGAATAAGACGCTAAACGCACACTGACTTACCCAATAATCATTCTTTTAAGATTATCAAAATAAGAAAGTAATGCATATACCCAACGGTGCTCATCTGGATTCTTAGCGCGATATTCCTATGTAATCTTGTAATTCCTGCCAAATCAGGTGCAGCTGCTCTCCAGAAAATATTAAATACCTACCACTTAGAACAGCAATTAAAATATGCATGACTTGGGATATAACAAAATGAATAATTTGTTAGTAATTATAACAAAAAATCCAATTTTCAACAGAACAAAAAATGAGCTATTGATGAAAACGCACATTTTGATCTAAGTAAAATGTAGCCCTGAACATCGGTTCTAATAACGCAGAATTTGCACTTATTTTACGAAGCGTAACATTTTAAATGAACTGTGAAGTTTGTTGATTCTTTGTTTGCCATGTAGTTAATTTTTTCGTATTTTACATCATGGGACACAATTATTTTGAAGCAGGAGTATTTAAATAGTCTAGAAATACGATATTACCCTATGTTTTGCGACTTTGCTTAGTACTGATATCACGGAAGTCATTTTCAGTGTTTTATTGCGAACATAACCTATGCTTTATTACATTCCAGTGGTAAACTTACGAGATTTAAATATCTTAAAATATTTCTGCCATAAGACTCTGTCGTTTGAGTAATTAATTATATCTAGTTTTATCTATGCCGTAAGATATATTTTCAAACTAATATATGAGGGTATATAATAGGTTGAATGTCTTGTAAATCTTAAGATTTTGACGAATATATTTATTTACCTGCGACTGTGTGTCAAAAAGACAGTAAATGTGATGTCACTTGAAATGTAATTATTCACACGGTGAACGTTGGATAAGGCAGCTAGATAATATATGAAATTAAAGACAATATATATATCCCCAAAACAAATTGTTGCTGTGTAGTTTCTGTGAGAGAAATGAAGCGCCCGGTTCTTAGGAGGAGCCTGTTAAATTGTGGAACTTCGAAATTTCAGAATAAATAACACAGTAAGTTTAACACAGTTAACTATTACTCAAACTTAATGTGCACTAGACATCTCTAGTATGTGGTATCTTGTGAGAGCTGTGTGTAGTAACGAACACACGCCATTTTCTCATCTTTGCGGGTGGTAAGCAAGAAACAAAAATAACTATTTACGCAATTCTTTTGTTGCTTGACGCAATGGCTCGAAACAAACGAATATCGTGAAATGGCTGTCTTAATGCAGTTTAAATCCCAACGCCGACACATTCTTATTAGCGCGTCACTTAATGCACTTGTAACAGATCTAAGGTGTTCCGCCGCATTCTGAAGCACCAATTTGTGCCCGAGGAAAGCGTTTTTAAAGCTTGAAGTGTTACAAATGAACGCGCTAAAATTATCATTGCGGATACAGCTTACGGGCGTGCGTTATGTTAGTGTTAAACTAAACATTCAATACTAGTGCAACTTGATTATAATTATATTCTAATAAACGGTGATGTCTTCATGCACGGATTGGTTAATAATTTAGTTTGTTGTAAAATTGTTGCGATAATAATAATATTCTTAGGCTACATAGTTGTTAATCTCTAATACTTCAGTAGTCACAGATATATTGCGAATAAAAGATAACACCGTTACTTTCTCTGACCAATCAACGTCCTAACGGTCATCTGTCTCACCAACAGTCTCTCTCACCTCCCAGATGTTTACAACAGGATTTAAGTAATCTAACTCACATTATAACATTCGCCTGATTTATTATGTTCAATTCATTGATAGCACTGCAACTTTTTTTATCAATGAGCATTTTTTATTTAATTAGAACAAACAGGTAAGCAGCAAATATGTTGCGAGAACATCTGTAAGCTAACAGCATAAAATTATCAAGTGTAGAATTAAGAAAACGGCGTTATGATAGAATCTTTGGATTAACACCTTCCTTCTTTGGGTTGAATCCCAGTGTTTAGGCGTGGAATTTCATTTTAATAATTCTTCCTGTTCATCTGAAACTGAAAAGGGAAAAATATTTTATGAAATCGAGAAGAATGAAGAGGATAGGTTTTTACTAACTTGCCTTGTTTGATCACCGCTTCGTAACTAGTTTTATCTTGGTACTTTAAACAAAGTTATCTAAAGACGCGGTTGTATCGACAAGCGAAGCTTGAGGAAACACGGGATGAAGGTTAAAGATTTTGCAGGTGTTAACGAGGGCAAGCAAGCAAGCGATACGGTGGCTGGCTTTGCGCTTGCTGAAATGTATCCCCCGAGCGCATCGCTGAATAGGGGAAGTTGCAGAGTGGCATCAATCGATATGAGCGCTCGGCTCGGTCGCTCGACCAGCCGGGATCCGCGAGCTGCACTCGTGGTGGCACGCATTTCTGCCGTGATTCAAACTTAAGAACACACTTATATTTTATTCAGAATAGAAGCGGTTTCAATGTGTGTTGCATGTAGGATATCGTGAGGGCAGTGAGACAGCTTTGAGCTAATGGTAAACAAAAGAAGGGACATACAACATATCAAAGTCTGGTGAAATATTCAGAAATGGTCAATGTCCCGAAAGCTTGTATGATTTAAGAGAATTTATGTATTTTGTGCTTTAATAAATATTTGCCACTATTGTGGTTTTTCCAGGTGCGTAAAATCCCACATAAATGAAAATTAATAACAAATGCAGTTTAATAAATACGTATCGCGCGTCTTGCCATTACATTAAATCTAATTTATTTTCCCGTAATTTTTAAAGTAAAATACTACAACATATTAATATTTAACTCCTAATTAACACTTCTGTGCCTGCGAAACACTACGATTCCATACCAAAATTTTGTATAGTTCCAAAATAGTTACGTAACCCAAGGTAAACCTTTACTGTTTCTAGGAATATTCAGTAACAATATATATATATATATATATATATATATATATATATATATATATATATAGCATACCAAAGTACTGTTTTTCTTCATAAAATACACATGTGTCTGATAGCATACCAAAGTACTGTTTTTCTTCATAAAATACACATGTGTCTGATAAATGATCTCCTTGTGGGAGAAATTCAATTTATATATGGCATGTTGATATCTCTAGTAAATCTGCATCAATTGCGGGAAATAACTGTATTTACACATACGAAAGATTTCATTTTAACTTTCGATGTGCTGGCATTTCACAAAAAAAAAAAAAAAAAAAAAAAAAAGAACTCCTTATTTTTAAGGTCTCTTTCACCCTCTCTCTCTCTTTCTCACTTTGTGTGCAAGAATTTAGCATCGGTACCGAGTAGTGATGTCATACTTTGCGCATGTTCGCTCTTTCTGTTCTGAATTTCATTCCTTAATTCCGGTTTATGTTTTCTGGCCTGGGGTAAACGTCATTGGTTTCAAATTATTTAAAACATTACCAAAGAAACATTTTCTCTCGCCCAGCATGAATAAATCTCTTGAGGATGACGTCGAAGCCATGGCTTAATCGTATAAGGTCGCACAGAAAGTTAAACATTCATTTTATTTATTATTTTGCTTCGCACACAGGCCGTTATATATCAGGATACAAGAAGTTCGTAGGTGCATGGCATTTGATATTAATCCAGGCATATTTTGGGATTTAGCATGGCGCATTAAGTCCACTGGACGTGCCTAAAATGGAGAGCTTGCACTTATATTGATGTTCCTCGGTTGCAAATTCCGTTTTATGGAACTGTGTGCTTTAGGCTTTAGAAACATTTTTGTGTGATTAAATATATAGCCCACACTAAGGATATACAGTAAACTTAATGCATATGTAGTTGAATGAACCATTGGTCTGTATTGTCTTCATGTATGATGCCTTTAATGTGAGCATATTGCAATGAATTCCATTTATCCAGGATTTATAACAGTTAAAAGGGGTTCTCTTAACGTGACGTCATTTTCATTGTTTTATGACTGCGATATTTACAAAGCAATTTTGTGCAGGTCAGCAAATTTTACTCAGCATAGCTATGAAAACCTAGTGGCTAATTGTTTCATAAAAATATAATTGCACCCACAAAAATTTCTCTTCATTTTTCTGCTAAATATTTGTGAAAGTTTTTTCTATCTACCTAGATAAACTTTCAATTCAACTTTCGTTGTATACGTAATTGAAGTGAGTCTTTTTTTTTAAAAAAAAAAAAAAAAAGCGCGTCGCAATGTAATGGTTTTGAAATTCCATAATTTTGTCGTAACCACGGAAATAGAGACAGGGAGGGAGGGAGAGAGAACGAATCGCTCGCGCACGCGCATGCGCACACACTATAAACACACAAAAACACACACTCAAATATTCTGTGCTTTAATAAATCTAGATATGTATACCGCATTTCATGTCTATTTTAAAATGAAGTCCAGAGATATACCCATTTAAACCCTTTTTAGTGTTTTGAAAGAAATTTCTCTACTGGATGCAATTTTTTGGGGGTAAAATTTCATATTATATAATTATGTATATAAAAGAGATGGATATGTAATTTTCTTTGCTTAACAGATTACCAGTATGATTAAATCTCGTCACAACTAACCGTGACGAATATAAATTTTATTATATTAACATAAATGTATACAAAATTTCATTGATATACTTTGAAAAGGACAGCATGCCCACAAATGAAAGGACGAGAAATGCGGATTTATATATAATCTTGAATAGTTTGCTTACGTTTATATGGCGAAACTTAGCGTATCTTTTAGTACAATTATATAACCTAGGCTTACAGAAATACCTTTAAATCGCTCTATGACTGCAACAATAAATGTACATAGAACTAAAGTGGAAGACTTGTAGTGTTTAATAACACTAAAATGTGTATTTTCGAAAAAAAAAAAATGTTTATACGTGGGTGCTTTTCACCATAATAGCCCATGTTATAGACGACGCAAAACTCTTATTCTATGTTATTCTTTCATAAGCCACAAATGGATTATTTAATGTTTTTTTGGGGGATTGTTGAATGAATCCTTTCTTTGTTAAAAAAAAAAAAAAAAACGAAGAGATTAAGTGAGTAAATACCAAAATGCCTGTGAACCACGGAGTTGAAAGCATGACAACTCACAAGGTCTTCCCCCTGTACTGTCATTTTGGGTCTTGGCCTTCGTCCCAACACAGCATGGTGTATCAGCAGAGAATTGCACTGGCCCAGCCATATTTTCTTCTAATTTTAAAGATGAAGATATATCATGCCTTCCTCTACTCTCTTTTGCTGTCTCTTGACTTTGGAAGCAATACATTCTGTCGCTATTTTCCAATACCCGACGGTCGTGGGGTCGAGTAATGAGGATGTGATCAGATTTGTTTGCACTTATTCTCGCTCTTCTGACTGCCACATGGCTCTAGGGTTCACTCAATTACTAATCGCAATGAGTTACTGAGAGAGCGTATGCGCCTCAAGTTGGCTTCTCGCCCTCCAGTTGTTAATAGGGGACGTGTTCGATTCCCTTAGACATTCATAGTGCTTCTGTTGAAGGGTCATTAAGGCAATGTGTCTCTAAAAATTCAAAGCCCTACAGCTTTCTTTTGAAGGCTTTTATGCCATATATTCAGAAGATAAAACATTCTAATTTAAACTGTCCCTACTGTATTTTTATTAATAATTAATCAGTTTTCAGTATGGTAGTATGAACCCTTAGTTTTATCGTATCGCTTCTACATTCTTTATTTGAGCTTAGTATACAAACATAAAGAAATTGTTGTACTTGAATCAACTTAATTCTAATCAACTTACGGGAAAAAGTATACAGTTAAAATGTTATTCTTTTTTTCATTGTTTTACTTTCCACACCACTTACATAATACGTGGAAAATACATTGCATTCCATCCGAAAATTCGATAGTGAGATTCCATTGGAAATACACGTTTTGAGAACCCTGAATAAAAAGTGTATTTTTAGGAGGGGAAAACATGAGTATTTGTGCGTGTCTTGTCTGTGAACAGTAGAACTCAAAAACTAAAAGTCGGTTAAATACCAAATTTCGCATTTAAACTTAGCATCTTCCAAGGATGCCTCACAGTTTTTAAGTCCGCCTCGGTAGCGTAGACGGTAGCGTGCCTGCCGTATGCTCAAGAGGTCCCGAGTTCGAATCTCGGTCAGGGCAGAGTTACCTGGATAAGGCTTTTTCCCTGCGTTTTCCCTTATTCTGAAAGACGAGTGTCAGGTAACTCTAAGCTCTATGTAACCTAGGTTCATTAGAGCATCAGTTCACTCATCGTTCGATATGACAAAGCTCGAGGATGTAAATTAAAAACAAATAAACATTTTAATTCATCTGAAATAATTATATTGAATTCGCTGTGAATATCTTCAAAAGTGCCCTTTATTCTGGACGACTTTTGCATGACTACGAAATTCCTTTCTCTGTCTCCTGCCCATGCAAATATAGTGGAGGTCCCGAGTTCGAACCTCGGTCAAGGCTAGTTACCTGGATAAGGTTTTTTTCCGAGGTTTTCCCTTATCCTTCAAGACGAATGTCGGGCAACTCTAAGCTCCATGGAACCTGGACTCATTTGAGCATCATTTCACCCAATTCATTCACCGTCCGATATGACCTAAGGTTGGAGGACGTAAATGACAAGAGAGAGAGAGAGAGAGAGAGAGAGAGAGAGAGAGAGAGAGAGAGATAGAGAGAGATCTGACTATCGCTTAAGTCTACTGTATTCTGCTATTCCCATTGTACCTTTTAGGAATCGTGTAAAAACCATTTCTAAGAATGCTTATCCTGATTAATAATAGTTCTTACAAGATCGATTAGAGAAAGTTAGAATTAGGATGACTACGGAGGGGATTCGACACTGCTACCGGTCTTGATCTATTGTTCCTATGCCCCCAAGTAGAGCATCCCCGGGAGGAGGGAGGAGGTGAGAGGAGACAGAGGGCGGCCGTCCCAAGGAGTGACGACAGTTCAAAGGGCAGGTTCCCTACATTTTACTTAGATGGAAACCTCCCCTGGTGTGTCAGGACAACAGACATTCCCCCCTACTGTGGTCTGGAAGCGATCCCAGCAACCGACCTACCGGAGGAGGAAGTAGTTCACTCAGAGCATATCCTGCCGAGACACGTCTACTGAAAGAGACCACCAGATGAGAGATGATGTGAAACGATAGTGGAGATGAAATGGAGGGACAGAAATTCGGGTTATGTACTGAACCTACCCGCCATTCGCCTAACAACCCGGGAACCCCCACCCCCCACCCCGAAAAACCCATGGGCCAGGTAGGTTGACCACGGGAATCGAACCCAGGCCTCTCGAATGTGGGCCACAGACAAAACCGCCTGAGCCTAGAGAAAGTTATGAGTGCATACCACATTTTTAGTGTTAGGTTTGAAAAATAATTTCAATGAACTATTTGGTATTTTTTATCGAATGTACAACAGTTTTTAAATGTGTAATTTTCGGAGCTGTCCTGAAAGTTTCAAGCAAATAAGTCAGAAACTGTGATTCAATGAGGATTTTAGGTAGTGAATAATGTTGAAGAGTTTCGAAAAAGGAGCCTAAAATTTCAATGCGATGCTACACGTAATTGGCACAGAATCGATTAAGTAGCCGTTTGTGGCTTTAAAATTGTTGATATAAAATACTTGTGAAGCATCAAAAATGCTTAATAATGAATAATGCAAAAAAAAAAATCGAAAATGATATTAATTTTTACTTACTTTTCACAGATACATTGCTTTGAATAATATTCGCTGTTCACAGTCGTATTGTCAAAACGTCTTGTGAATAACATATATGTTTCAAATTGGCAATATTTCTAGGATACAAAGCTGAACTTTTTTAAGAGTAAAATAAAGGAAAATCGAATAGTTCAAACTTTTACTTGAAGCATATCTGATGGAATGAACTTAAAAGTTGATTCGATTTAACGCGAAGTTCAAAATGAACCTCACTTACAAGGCATATAACATAAATTAATAATATATATTTTATTTTGGTTAGTAGTTGCGTTGCCCGCCTCGGTAGCGTGGTGGTAGAGTGTCTGCCTTACGTTCAAGAGGTCCCGAGTTCGAATCTCGGTCAGGGTGATAAGGTTTTTCCAGGGTTTTCCCTTATCCTGAAAGACGAATGTCGGGTAACTCTAAGGTCTATGGACCCTGGGCTCATTTGAGCATCATTTCACCCATTCCATTCATCGTCCGATATGACAACGTTGGAGGATGTAAAATTACAAATAAATAAATAAATAAAAAATAAAAAAGTAGTACTTGCGTTACTCGTTAAACATAGGTAAAATGTTGCAACATTTAGTGTCGAAGAAATTATTGAATGGATGTAAATTTTATTCCTTTAGGTTACCCTCTGTTTCTTTAAAAGGAAAAGCTGAAGATAAGCGTACAAAACAAAATAATTTCAGGTGTCTAATTCCGGCATTATTTTCATTTTGTCATAAATGACTTACAGTTTAGGATTATGAACAATATGTTATTTGGAACACTATCATTAGCGAAACAATAATTTTCGGAGTAAAAGTTGTGTAAAATGCTAAATTTACTCAATTAGTGGTTGTGACATTACGTATTTCCATAAGATCCAATTCCACGTGTTTAAACGTTATTAGAATAATTGATTCTTAGTTCACTTTGGTTGCAAATTAAATTGTTTACGTCATTGTTACCTCTTCACCGTCAACTTTTATATACAGACCTTGAGTTCCATATATGTATTTCATATTCCTGCTATAACCTTATATGTGTTTAGTACACAACTTGTTCCTGCTTGGATATGGATGACAAAACAACGTCGGAACCTGCGCTTGCGCATATACTGTCGTTTGTTTTTATGACCGGATATTAGGAGCTAACAAAGGAACTTATCTGACTCTGAATTAAAAGTCTGAACGAATACCAGCCAGTACCTCTATTGAGACACTACTACATGGCTCTAAATAAGTGAAGGACAACACCCGTTACATGAGAACCATATGCACTGCTTTTCTCAGCCACCATTCGTACAAAAAGTTAGCTTCTACACATTAGTTCCTAAACGTAATGGTAAAAGTATTGATTGGCGATATAGCATCAACTGAAATGGGGGAAATTTGTTTTCTTTAATTATAACTAGGAAAAACATTTTTCTTTCGTGGGAATTTTTGTTATAAACATGTTCTAGTTTAGAATATACATTACGAGTTATAAGGATCATTATTAAACCACCTGAAAAAGTAAAGGGAAGTTATGAATAATTAAAACTTATCCTGAAACGCACGTTGTTTCTATATAAAGATGAACACTAAATGTGTTCATCATTAAACTTGAACCGGGGATCACCTCTATAAACACCTATGCATTTATCTCCACCAGTCAGCAGCCTAAGAAGCATACCGTTAAAGTACGTCTGTCTCTCTTTCTCGCCTCTCATATGTTTACAACGGGATGGCTCTAATTTGAAACACATTATACCATTATTGGGGCAGGTTCAAGGGACTTCAAGCGAACTGTCACAAATGTACGTCCAAGGCGGCCCGGGTTCGATCCCAGGCGACCGCAAAGTGAGATTTGTGATGGACAACACGGCGTTGGGGCGGGTTTTCTCCGGGACCTCCGGTTTCCCCCGCCATCTCATTCCACCGGTTCTCCATCTTCATCTCATGCATCATCAGTGTCACCGCCTGCGGTGCCTATGTAGTAAAAGCGGGCGTTAAGCACATTACATTACATTACAAATGTACGTCTTTTGATATTTTTAATGTCAACCGCCACGTTGTAATGATTAGCCAGTCTGCATAGTGATTCAAAAGGCCCGAATTCGAATTTCATTGGTGTGAGTTGCCTGTAAATGTTTTTTTTTTGGGGGGGGGGGGGAGGGAGGTCTGTTATCCTGCAAAGAAAATTGTTAGCGGTTGGACCTCGGATTCATTTGAACATTCACTGATCTATACTTAATTCGTCGTTTCCATTTGACCCGAGATGTAAGGGACTTTAAAAACACGAACTCTCTCTCTCTCTCTCTCTCTCTCTCTCTCTCTCTCTCTCTCTCTCTCTCTCTCTCTCTCTCTCTCTCTCAATCACACACACATACATACATACACACATACACACACACACACACACACACACACACACACACACACACACACACACACACACACACACATCTCTCTCTCTCTAAAAAGAAGCAAAACAAAATTGAGTAATGCATAACAAAAGCCCAAAGCACTGAATGGGGTTGTAAATACAGTTTGAAAGCAGTGTTATGAAAATCGTTTTAAATTGCGTGCAGTTCCAAACTACATTACCAAGCAAATAATACCCGTTTTCGTGAACAAATGAAAGCGAGAATAGCATAAACAAATGTCCGACATAAAAGCGGATTTCTTTTCGGTTCGATTTTCACTGAATCTCACAAACAACAGGCGAATATTGGAACACACACTCACACACACACACACACACGCACGCACGCACGCACGCACGCACACACACACACACACACACACACACACACACACACACACACACACACACACACACACACACAATAGCATTATACGATTTCTGTTGCTAACCCAACGAATTACGGGACATAAACAGAGATGTAATGCATCTTCCTTATTTTCTTAAAGCATAATTAATTTTTATTTGTATTATTTTATTTGCTGTTGTGATCTGACTATATATTTGCTAAAGATTTATTAACTAGAATTCTAAACCTGTGTGTATTAACTGCAAGAGGAATATTTAATCTCATAAATGACGATAGTAAAAGGGATTAAAAAGAATGAAAAAATGCCCGGATGAATAAATTGTTGATTTTATGTTTAGTTAACATTTGGTTATTTTTCCTTTTAGCTGGATTGTTGATTTTAGGCCGGTGATCGGTATCATTGATTTATTGTCTGCCGTAGCGGAATTGGGGCATAGCTATTTCTCTTTCAGCCGTTATGGGCACAAACGGACGGATGCCTTATAAAATATTTAACACAGCTTTTACTTCCTTGCGTCATATTTCATGAGTACCTTCGTTGCTTTCTTCAAGCACATTTCAACGTTATACAGAAAACATCCAAGTCACAATATAACTGAAATGAGATTAATACTGTTAAAGTTAATTAACAATAAAACCTGACAGCTGAAAAGGAAATATGGACACTCGTGCCTCTTTATGAACAAGAATTTCTGCATGATGGTATAATTTATTTAAATTTTGCTATAGGTAATTATGCTATAGGTAATTATGAAGCAATATATTTTGAGTTTCAACCCCAATAGTTTTATTGTCTTATTTCTCCATTCTCCAACACTATTAGTAACAATTTAAGATGAAAATCAAAATCGGCTAATTGGTAAATGTACCAAAGTGCTACAAAAAATCACGTAATTTCACAAGTTTTCAGAATACAATCCTGCAGCTCATTTTGGTTAGATTTTGAAATCGCTGTATAATTTTGATCACCTGCTACATGATCTTTCACTGCCCTGTCTATATCCGAAGTCAAATAGGTTTAAAATAGATAAAGAAAAGGACACCTTGAGTTGTTTTGTTTTGTCGTCCGCTCTGAAACACCACAAAATAGGATAACTTAATTTTTACCCTAATTCTGTTTCATTATATCGTCATGATGGACACTCTGTTTTCATATACTTGCCTTCGTTTTTACTGCTAACTATATATAAGCCTCTTTTAACTACAATGGTCATACTAGCGACCGTTCTCCTTTGGAACATATCGAGAAATTAACTCGCATTCGTTGGGTTTTAATCATTTGATCACGCACACATTCACACTCTCATTCACACTTCCAGACTCTGGAGAAGATGAGGAATTACTTTGGTCGGAGAAAAATCCTTGCCCCCAGCCGGGAATCGAACCCGGGACCCGCATCACGGCAGGCAGGTGCTCTACCGACTGAGTTATGGGGCCAGCCTTCACGACTCACATCAAAACTTAAGGGTGGTCTACCTATTGTAGCCCTTTAATTCTCACGTTTTCTTCTAAAGATTTATACTTAAAAACGGCCTCTACTTAATTCGCCACAACAATATGAGGACTCGCCAAATAATGCCACCAATTGTCACATTCATGCTAGCAAGGAGGAAAGCAGAACAGAGCGTGCGCGGTAGAAATTTGACAGTAACGTCTGAGTGATATCTCAGGAGCTGAAATCCATTCAGCACATAATACCATACTTCCTGGGTGTGACGTTTTTTAGACAATCTGAAAAGAAAATTGCTTTCTGACCATGTCATACAAAACCGTAGCATTTGTATTCTCGGATTATATAGAATTTATTGCGAATGAAGAGGCCGCGCCTTGGATCAGTCGTTAGACCGCTTGGCTCTCACCAAGGCGGCCGGGGTTCGATCCCAGGTGACCGCAAAGTGAGATTTGTGGTGGACAACACGGCGCTGGGGCAAGTTTTCTCCGGGACCTCCGGTTTCCCCCGCCATTTCATTCCATCGGTGCTCCATCTTCACCTCATGTATCATCAGTGTCACCGCCTGCGGTGCCGTATGTAGTAAAAGCGGGCGTTAAACACTACACATTTCATTTATTGCAAATGAAGTGAACTTCATAGCGAATGACACACCACAAGTATCAGGGCTGAATTTAAGCCCTTAGCGAGGGGGGGGGGACAGCTGTCCCATTCCTAGTGCGGAACATGAATTCATAGCAATATTAATTATACCTGTTCTTTTGCCAATAAGTAAACAGTCCGTTCCAGGTTGATCATTACATAGGCATAACCTTTTCCCCCAGGAATACGAGTAAAGATTTACAAAGTTACTGCTCATTTGAATAGTGAAATTATATTACAGAAGTTATTCCAATATAAAGATTAGTTAAACGCAAGAGAATGACAAAACAAAGATGTTAAATAGGAAACAGAAACTTAAAACTACAAAATGGTAAAAATGACCAAACATTTCCTAATAAATATACACATTGAAAATATTGGTCCATAATTTATAAGTTAGCAATTGTTATGACATGACGGGCTGTGATGCAGTATTTCGAATTAAGACATCACCTTTTTAACTGCCCAATTGATTTACATGAAGAGCGCGTTGTGCTGTATGTGCCTTGCAGAGGCAATTGGATAGTATTGATCATTCTTCAATGGTATAACTTGGATCCCTGTTTGTGCAGCGGCAGTTCACGCTTTAGGTGCGAGGCCTCTATGGTTGCATTTGAACGCGCAACACAATGGCGCGGGGCAGCATTCATTGTACAAGACGAGGAATTAGCACATTAGAACTAAGCCGGGTCAGAGCTGGGGCTCCATCAACAGCATCACAGTTAAGCGTTATTTTCATAACCGAATCTCATCATAGCTCCAGAAATAATTATCTTGTTCGTACTTGACTGTATCACGAATAAATATAAAACTTAAACGACGCATCCATAAAATGGCTATTTAGGTAATAATTATGAAATTAAACTGACAGTTATAAAATATACACTCTGGCTTTTAATTTCTGCTAACAGTCTACAAAATTATGACATGTTACATTCGTATAACTTTTTTTTAAATTTATTTACGTCCTCCAACGTTAAGTCATATCAGACAATGAATGAAGTGGGTGAAATGATGCTCAAATGGGTCCGGGGTCCATGGAGCTTAGAGTTACCCAACATTCATCCTTCAGGATAAGGGAAAACTCCGGAAGAAACCTTATCCAGGTAACTCACCCGTACCGAGATTAGAACTCGGGACCTCTTGAACGCGAGGCAGACATGCTAGCTACCATCTACACTACCGAGGTGGGTGGCTCTGCCCTAGAGGGTAGATAATGTATTGTATCCACCCAAAATTCAACATTGTGGTTTTACTAGAAATTTATTTTAAGGTTCCTCTATCGGGATAAAAAAGTATTTTTAGGATAAAGTTTGTGTGTGTGTGTGTGTGTGTGTGTGTGTGTGTGTGTGTGTGTGTGTGTGTGTGTGTGTGTGTGTGTGTGTGTGTGTGTTTGTAGTGTTAATCGCCCGCATTTTACTTCATGCGGCATCGCAGGCAGTGGCACTGTGCAACAAGAAATGAAGATGGAGCTCCGATGGAATCAGATGGCGGGGGAAACCAGAGCTCCCGGAGGAAATCCGCCGCTGCGCCGATTTGTCCACCACCGTTCTCACATGCGGTCGCCTGGGATCGAACCCGGGCCGCTTTGGTGAGAGTGGAGTGATCTAACCACTCGATCACTGCGCGGCCATGTGATTTTTTTTTTTTTTTTTTTTTACAATTTACGTCCTCCAACGTTATGTCATATCGGACGATGAATGGAATGGATGAAATGATGCTCAAATGAGCCCAGGGTCCATAGAGCTTAGAGTTATCCGACATGCGTCTTTCAGGGATAAGGGAAAACCCCGGAAAAAGCCTTATCCAGGTAACTCACCCTGACCGAGATTCGAACTCGGGACCTCTTGAGCGTGAGGTAGACACTCTACCACGACGCTACCGAGGCGGGCCTCGCTGAAAAAGAAACAAGTTTTGCGTGAAAGGATACCTATCATGCTGTGTTGAAAGTATTGAAGTAAAAAGCAATAAAATCTGCTGTAAACGTAAACTGCTACGGGTTTTCAAACCCAGTCTGGGTGGTGATTATACGTGTTCCCCATGTCAGTATATTTAATGTCATGTAAAAGTACGGTTGTGGGACGAAATACTGGCGCACCGAAGGTGCTGACAGCATTTTCCCCCCTTTTCCTTCCATTTACGTCCTCCAACGTTAAGTCATAACGGACGATGAGTGAAATGATGCTCAAATGAGTCCAGGGTCCATAGAGCCTCGAGTTACATGACATACATCTTTCAGGAAAAGGGAAAACACCGAAAAAAACTTATTCAGGTAACTCAGCCTGACCGAGATTTGAACTCGGGACCTCTTAGAATGTGAGGCAGACACATCATCTACGCTACCGAGGTGGGCTAATTGACAGCATCTTTAACAGACAAAATGTTTATTTCTGTTTAAATGTTATTTGTGACGAATTTTATACGTTTCAACAGCTTGTTAGTAAACCGCAAGTTGCTCCTTGAAATAATTTAGTTAAATCATTGTTACGTTTTCTCCGGTTGAAGAAATGACTAGATGAACTAACAGATTAGGTATTTAAAAAATAAGACCCTAGACCACACACATACTAAATCGTATTGTATTAAATAATATTTTACTGTATGTATATACAGGATGTTACAGAACTCGACCACACATATTTAAAGGGGTATAGAGAAATGTTACACAGCGATTTTTTTTCTTATACTTAAAAATCTAGATTTTGCATTTTCCATTATAACTTTTATTGGTGTTACGTTTCTCATGTTATCACTGTGGGTTAGATTTCTATTACCTCAAAAGGGAAAATATGCATGCATTTATGACCTAAAAATTTTGTTTGTTTTTGTAATTTACGTCCTCCAACGTTGTCATATCGGACGATGAATGGAATGGGTGAAATGATGCTCAAATGAGCCCAGGGTCCATAGAGCTTAGAGTTACCCGACATTCGTCTTTCAGGATAAGGGAAAACCCCGGAAAAACCTTATCCAGGTAACTCACCCTGACCGAGATTCGAACTCGGGACCTCTTGAACGTGAGGCAGACACTCTACCACCACGCTACCGATGTGGCCGAACTAAAAATAATTTAAATATGACTTATAAAGACAAAAATATGACCTATATAACTTAATGACTTTATTAATCATGTTTTATTAATTTTACAATCGAACTTTAATTAAAAATTAATACTTTTTAATGCATAAATAGTTTAATCATTTCTGCAGAAACTAAAATCTTCTCTACTTATTGTTTCAGCACTTTACGGAATCTGTAAGTTTAAAAGGTCCTAATTTAGAGAAGAATATTTATTGTAACTTAAGAGCAGAATAATTAACAGAAATAAAATATACTTTGGGTTAATTTTAATCAGGAACAAAATGACATCATGCATTTTTAGTTTGTCAAACTGGAAGCCTCTTCAATTGTCAGACGGTTTTTTTTATTCCCCCCACCATTTTAACAGCTATGGTCATATGAGCGGCCGTTCTCCTTTGGAACATACTGAAGGTGTTAACTCGTTATCTTTGGTTTTTAATCATTGGATCACGCACACATTGACACTCTTCATACTTCCAGACTGGGGAAGATGGGGCATTATCTTGGTCGGAGAAAGATCCCCACCCCCACCGCCGGGAATCGAACCCGGGGCCCCTAGCACGGCAGGCACGTGCTCTACCGACTGAGCTACGGCGCCAGGCGGAATGTTCTTATATGTGGAGAAACTAGCTTCCACATCACATGAGGTTATAGGAGCCTACGTGAAGTAAGTTAATTCATCTGGGCGAAATTCCGGCTCAAAATCTTCAAACACTGCTTCAAGCTTCGAACGTTTTCTACCTGCTAAAGGAAACTTCAAAAAAACTAGTGGGCAGTGCTTGATGTTGGTTTATTTGATTTGTAACGGCTGCCGACTGTACTAAAATAATCACAAAATATCAGTTTACCATAGAAATAAGCTTAAATAAGACCAAAGATCTAAAATAAGTGAGAAATATGACTTTTGAGACCATATAAAAATTGCACCATTTTCATCAGAAAATACGTCTTTACTCTTTGAAACTCAGATGATAGGCTTCATTAAAAATGACATGTCAAAGGCATCTGCAGCTTAGTTATCGCAGCAAATAGTGTACACAGTGCTAATGGGTGCTGAAATGTATGGTATCATTACATAGTCACTTTCAATGAGTTATCTAAGTGATAGGATCACTGAACAGGATATATTGACTTCAGTGAGGGCGAAATTACTTTGTGATTGACACAAACTCCCGTGATCGGAGCGTGTTGTTTAATCAATGTTGCTAACCAATGCATGGATGATATTTCTCCTAAAGATCAGACTAAATTACCTGTTATCTCACAGCATTTACTATTTTAATGCATGTAGTATTTTTATGACTCGGTACTCATACCGCGTAGAGGTTTGCATTGCTCTAAAAGGTTCTACGTGGGATTTCGCTGTAAATATATATTTTGAGGAATCTGTATAAAAAGAAAATAAGGCAAGTCTTCCAAACTACCCTTGATTTGGAACGTTTTTTATTTTTAAAAATTCAAAAGAATAGTATTTACGATTTTACATCACGAATAGCTCATGTTCTCTTCATTGGGAAGGAATTTTATATAACCTTGTGTATTAAATGTGTATTTGTTTGCCCGCCTCGGTAGCGTAGATGGTAGCGTGTCTGCCTCACGTTCAAGAGGTCTCGAGTTCGAATCTCGGTCGGGGTGAGTTACCTGGATAAGGCTTTTTCCGGGGGTTTCCCTTCTCCTCAAAGACGAATGTCGGGTAGCTCTAAGCCCTATGGACCCCGGGCTCATTTGAGCATCATATCACCCATTTCAGTCATCGTCCGATATGGCTTAACGTTGGAGGACGTAAATTACAACAACAATAATAATTCATTTTTGTGCCATAAGCCATTTCCCGTATATTCGTTATTAATGGCTCGAATAGTTTCATGCTTAGCCATTCTAATAAGTGCTGTCGATATTCAGTTGTTTCCCCGCAATTGCATAGGGACAACTTCTAGTGTAAAAAATGTGCTCTAAAATGTGTAATAATCGCAAATCCTTTTGTATGTATAAGGAAATGTGAATTGCAGCTATTTCTAGGAATGTTTATTTCAATTAAAATTAAATAGAAGTCGTGAGAATGGTTTATATACCCAGTACAGATAGAGTAGAAGTAGGTTTAGGATTACTACGGAGGGTATTCGACCATTCGACGAGTTTTGATGTATTGTGACGACCTGTTCTTACTTTGTGAATAATTAAGGAACACGTGGTCAGGTCGAACACTCGGGAGCGAACACTCAGAGCAGAACTATATGCTTTAGTGAGAGGATGGGATCTTGTCTATAATGGTTCATTGGTAATAAGGTAGGGTAAGGCTAATTAAAATTGGAATTCACTTAATAAGAATATTTACTACAAAAAAACAGATTTACAAAGGCGGCCATAATGGCCGTTTACCTGCCCAGAAGCGGAGCTGCCTACAAAATCATCCTAACCCATCAGTGGGCAATTCTAGAGAGAGAGACTCTCTTAAAGATTATGCATCAAGTCATAAAGGTGGGGAGGGAGTGACGTCACCTACTACTTGAATCAACAGAGTAAATTAATACAATCTGTGACAGTATTGTATCTTGACGCCAAGTGGGGCATCCCCAGAAGGAAAGGTGAGGCGACAGGAGACAGAGGGCAGCCGGCTCAAGGAGCCACTACGTTGCAGAGGGCAGGGTCCCTATTTTTTACTTAGAGGTAAACCTCCCCCGATAGGCCAGGGCAACGAACATTCCTCCCTACTGTGGTTCGGAAGCTCTCCCAGCAGCGGTTCGTAGACCGGCAACCAACCTACCGGAGGAGGAATTGATTCACATATCATCCTGCCATGCAACGCCGTCGACACTTCCACTCTGATGTAATTAACCTACCCATCATTCGCTTGGCGACTCGGAAAAAACAATTGGTCAGGTCGGTCCGCTATGGCAATCGAACCCGGGCCTCTCGAATGCGAGCCACAGACGAAACTTCCTGAACCACCCCGCTCGTTAATGATAGAGTAAGTCACGTGGATGTAACATGCATTTTTTACCTGTTTGTTAACTGTGGTATCCCGAAACTGGAAACTGGGAAACACCTCTAAAAACACACGTGAATTTTCACTAATCTGCAGCCGTAGAGATATCTCTCGCGTCACACATGTTTACAAAAGGATCGTTTGAGATAGATTCTAAAAGGGACTGAAGTGCTACGATATTACCCTTTAGTGGATGGATTACATACCTGTGCTATTGAGCCTGGCTTGTTATGCACGGTATCAGAGACAGAATTGCTACTTCTCTCAAGTGTGTACACTTCGTGAGGCCAATTAAGTACACTCGATACCGGACATCCTTGTATAAGGAATGTCTCTTACTAGGACTGAAACCATGTGCTTTGCCATTTCTATGTCCCACATGAGGACAGACTTACCCAGACAACTTAAGTAAAAATATAGTGTCAGTTGCGTATCCTCAATCATGACCAAATGTTATCTAAACATTCCATTAATTCCAGCATCGAGACATTATTGTTGAAATGGACTTTGATAAACGTATTTTGGAATCCATAGTAATTCACAATTACATCTTCAGGCTTACTAATCCCATTAACTGCCTGGATTAACACAAGCTGCTTTCTTCGTTGACAATATTAAAGCCCATGCTGAAATTTCAGACCTTCCTACCCATGAATATTCTGCACACAATATCATTTGAATCGTCAATATAAAGAAAGTTTGGTGTCTCCTATTGCATCTGCAAATAAAACTTAGTTTTATATTTGTAAGGATTTGGACTACTAAGGAAGGGATTCGGCACCGAAACCTTAGTTTGTTGTACCTAAGCCCCAAGTGGAGAATCCCTTGGAGGAAGGATGAGGCGAGGGTATACAGAGGGAGGCCGACCACAAGGAGTCACTAGAGTGCAGTGGGAGGGTTCCTACTATTTACCAGTTGGAAACTCTCCGGTAGAAACGTAGACCGTATTACCGATGAGGAAATATTTAAAAGGAGCGTATCATCCTGTCATGCAGCGCCGAGGCACCCGCTGACAGTTCTAAAAGAGAAACTCAGATGAGAGATAAGGTTTTTTTTTGTTGTAATTTACGTCCTCCAACGTTAAGTCATCGGGCGGTGAATGAATTGGATGAAATGATGCTCAAATGAGTCCAGGGTCCATGGAGCTTAGAGTGACCCGACATTCGTCTTGAAGGATAAGGGAAAACCCCGGAAAAACCTTATCCAGATAACTCACCCTGACCGAGATTCGAACTCGGGATCTCTTGAACGTGAGGCAGACACGCTACCATCTACGCTACCGAGGCGGGCTGAGAGATAAGTGAAATGATCATGGGGATGAAATGGAGGGATAGGAAATTCGCCTGGCGATCGTAGAAAATCCCCCCCAAAAAACGCATTGTTCAGGTAGGTCGGCCACGGAAATCAAACCGAAACTCCCGAACGCGGGCTATAGACGAAAGCGTCAGAGCCATCGCACTCGGTCTTCTATTTTTATAGAAATGCGCGGTTAAAAAAACATCCGGAGTAAATATAAAGCATATTTTCTTTAGCACCTACAAGTTGTAGAGGAAGTAGCATGGCATTCCACAAATATCTAATCTGATTTTGCAAAAATGAAATGTGTAGTGTTTAACGCGCGCTTTTACTACATACGGCACCGCAGGCGATGACACTGATGATACACGAGATGAAGATGGAGCACCCGTGGAATGAGATGGCGGGGGAAATCGGAGATCCCGGAGAAAACCCGCCCTAGCGCCGTGTTTTCCACCACAAATCTCACTATGTGGTCGCCTGGGATCGAAACCGGGCCGCCTTGGTGAGAGCCAAGCGGTCTAACCACTGAGCCATGGCGCGGCATTTCGCAGAAATTGTATTTTGAGATATCTGAATAAACAAAGCATTTCACAAAATGGTCTATGTGCGCTCCCGTGTGTGTATTTCTCTCTCTTTTTGTGTCCTTCCATTTGTTTATAAACAGATTTTGATATACTTTTTTAACAGTGGTCAAAACAGCGGCCTTTCTGCTTTGAAACTTATCGTGGGTGTAGGATATGATTTTTGTTACTGGCACTGTGGATTTAATTAGATAACGCACACATTCGCACTCTCATTCATACTTCTAGACTTTGGTAAAGATGGGGAATCATCTTGGTTGGAGAGAAATCCCCACCTCCACCCGGGAATCGAACCCGGGAGCCGTCACATGGCAGGCAGGTGCTGTACCGACTGAGCCACAAAGCCAGCCTATGATATGCGTAGTATTTTGACGTCTATACTACGCCCCGTGTAAAATGTGCTGCAAGCCTTACAACTTCTGCAAGAAATTAGGTGGAATTTTGGGTCTTACCTGCTGAATTCGGGTATCTTTACGAAATAGGTACGTAAGTAAATCGCACGAATTAATAAGCTAGAAATGACCTCATGCACACCAGTGTGATTCAGCAGGTGTTAGTGTGGGAGAAACACAGGAAATTGAGTCGATTGGAATGTGTGAGGTGTGCTTAGGTGTCTTTATGAGTCCGGATGTGGCATGCGCGCATACAAAATACTCTCTGAGCATGCGTGAAGCGGAAATTGAATTTCGCACCGTGTTCACGCTTTTACAAATGTTCCACTGCGAGATCACAAATAAATAGAAATACACAGCTAATGTAAGCCGTAGGGTGGAATCACAAACGGGAAAATTATTTGATCGGTGTAACTGAAGTAAATTTTTTCGTTCCACTGTAAATGCTATTTCAGTCAGTTCTTAACAAGCCATTAAATTACTGTTATTTTATTTTGTTATCTTTTTTTTACTTTTCAATTTTTGGACCTTTCTTATGCAAAATCTCCCACCCAAAGATGTTTGAATACATTTTTTTTTATAATTTAACTGATTATCATTTAAAATTATTCAGTAATACGTACGAAATTTATTTGTTCAAAATAAAGAATTTTGAAAACATAATCACTGTACATTTCTATATTTACTGTTTTTTATTTAAAATTAATAATTCAAAGCCTTTGTAATGTATATGACAAATATCAAAATAATTCGTTTAAAATACCACCGTATGGAACGGTTTGAACTAGTAAACTTCTTGAGAAAAAAGAGTAACACATACTGAATTAGAGTCAAACTGAAAAATTCCCACGGCAGGGATTTGAACCATGGATGTACTGGTTTCCGTCCAGTCGCTCTTACCCATTGAGCTACCGTGGCCAACGTGCGTAATGACATTAAATTCCCCAATTGACTCAGGTATTTTCCCGGTAAACCGCTAGGGGCTCTCGTATCCGAGATACACCGTTTGTGGCGACTTGCTATTGTAAGTACTTGTCTATACAAGGCTAGTGTGAAGGATCGATTCATTTCCATCAATTAACTTAAACATACCGAATTATTTTTAAAACTTATTTTAATTTTCATTGAATAGTGTTATGTTCAAGTTGTTCTTGGGAAGCAACCTGAGAAGACTGGGCTGGCAGAGCATTGTTTTGATAAGGATCATAGAGCCAACTTTCGGGAGACGACTATCTTGACAAAATGCAACAGTTACTGGGAGCGGAGAATTAAGGAGGCTTTGGCCATTTTGTCCGAGAGGTGCACGCTTAATCGTGATGCTGGATTTCAGTTCAGCTCCTCTTGGACACCGGCCTTAAAAATATAAATCCGTCGATTTAAGAAGCACAGATCAATACAGCTTGATAATCAAGTTAAGTAGTACGTTTATTTGACACAATTTTCTATACCCACGCCATCTACTGACATGGCATTTAATTTACTGAAAAGTCTTTTGTTCAGTAATGCGAATTTTGATAATGTTTTGGCTTTGGAAATTAATTGTTCTTCCACACTGGCCGAGTGTAGGCTAAAATATGGAAAGATAGAGCCAGACTGAAAAATTCAATGCCATAGCCGGGATTTGAACCACGGATCTTCTAGTTTCCGTCTAGCCGCTCTAACCATTCAGCTACTATGGCCAACGTGCCGATATGACATTAAATTCTTCAACTGACTCGTATTTTTTCCCGGTAAACCACTTTGGAGTTCTCATAAACACATGAGACAAATACCTTAATGGCGACTTACAACGTGTAAGTACTTTAAGACCCGGGCTTTATAGTTAACCACTATTAGGTCAATTAATGGAAACTCCTATTATGAGAACTAAGTGGTTTACCGGAAAAAATACGAGTCAGTTGGGGAATTTAGTGTCATCGGCAGTTTGGCCATAGTAGCTCAATGATCAGAGCGACTGGACGAAAGCATATTCGTCGCCAGGAAAGCTTCAAGTCTTAGTTTAGTGTTATGTTGTTTGTAATCCGTCCCCTTCAGCTGCCGTGGTGCGGGCGCTGCGGACCCTTAGCACTCGTGGTACCTCTGACGTTACTAGAGGAACCTCGGGCCGAACATGCCGAGCCCCTCCCGTATGGGAGCTGTTCGGATTGGGTTGGACTCGAGGGGGCAGTGTGTTCCCGACACCCACGGGTAAATGGGTACTTCCGGCCAGGCTTCGGCCGCCCGGAGGGGGTAGATAGTTGCCTAAAAAGTCCCTGGTACTAGCCTGCAGAGCTAGTAGAAGGTGTCCTAGATCGCCATTCGACCCCACCGAGGTTATCGGTAGTCTTCCCTGCGGGGTTGACGTGCGTAAGTGGCGTATCCACTTCCATCCCGTCTGACGTGTTCAGTGGGGGGGGGGACGGCTTGGGGACTTTTTAAAATTATAAGGTATTGCCCTATGGAAAGAGCCCCGGAGTTATCCATCGCTCCCGGGTAGAAGGAGACCCGGGTACTTGGTTCTACGGGTCCAGGACTAATGGGAGAGGAACTCCGCAGTACCTGTCTTGTAATATCCCAAATGGAAATGCATTTTTAAATAAAAGTTGCAACTATTATTATTATTATTTTTTTTTTTTTTTTTTTTGAGACGCAATTCTAGCTTGAGACATTATAAATCCTTACAACTTAAGTTGCGTATTTCGAAATTTTTGAGCCAATTTTTGATTCTCAGTTCTCACAACTACAGTTTTTTTTTTTCATATTTGTTTCATAAAAAGCTTACACGTATGTGTATAACAAGGTGTGTATTACTTGCTTAAAGTTATGCCAATGGGTCTTTTTGTGTATCGTATTATCTTTTAACTGGACGGAGCAAACACTTTCATTAAAATGATCATTAGAACCGTCATGAAATACAAATAGCAAGGAAGTTTAAGTGACTGTTACACATGAGCTTGTTTAATTTAGATATAAATTGTCCGTCGAGGTTCTGAAGTAAGCATTGGCGTAGCTGCAAATTTTAATCTTGCGATCTTTGCAAATGGCGGGCTCATTGATCAGGTCACGTAAATAATTAATCTGCTACCTACTAGTAAAAAGTGTGTATCTCTCAGACTTGCATCATAATATAAGTGGCCTGGAGGCCATCCAGTAGAGGAATGCATTTTAGTCTTAAAAATAAGCATAAAAGCAAAGAGAGTTTTCTCTGCGTTCAGCAAGAAAAGGCCAGAATAGCCTGCCATGACAAAGATGCATCACTGGTTGTTACCGTAAACAAGATTAATGGCGGCAGAAAGACGCCGCTACCGTCATTATCATCATCGTCGCTAGAATAATAATAATAATAAATAATAATAATAATAATAATAATAATAATAATAATAATAATAATAATAATAATAATAATAATAATAATAATAATAATAATAATAATAATAATAATAATAATAATAATAATAATAATAATAATAATAATAATAATAATAATAATAATAATAATAATAATAATAATAAACAATATCTGAGGTCATAGTTCCTACAATGCTTCCAAAAGAACATGTTAATCGCATGTTTATTCGGTAGCTGAAATATTAACCTTATAGACGAAAATATCAGATAAGGAGTACACTGATTTTCACAGCACCTATCGAAATTTTAAAACTAAATTCCCTTCAAACTCTGGCTACAAATGATAAAGAATTCTTCGTAGAGCTTACTGCTTGGATTAAAATAGTGCATTTGTGTCAAACAAAAATTAAAACTGGGGAAACTTTCTTATTTTCTCATCTTTGCCAATGAGTTTGACTAAATTAACATTAGCTTGGGCTTATTGCATGGCGAATAATTTGCGTAGCTTTTATGTTATGTGACTAACTCATTTAAAATAAGACATGAAGATTTCCTGGCGACGAATATGCTCAAGTTGTTCTCGGGAAGCAAGCAAGGTGAAAAGACGATTCGAAATCGAGGTTTCTGGAGTGTGCATCTCTCCCGTCAGATAAAGCTTAACGCTACAGCCTGCATCCCGTTTACCAGCAATCTATCCGGCAGAATCAGCAGAATTCTCGCCAAATACAATATCAGGACCATCCACAAGCCACCTCCGAAGATTAAACATCTGTTGAGACCAGTGAAAGACAAACTGGACTTCCAAGTTCCGGGAGTGTACCGCATTCCCTGTGAATGTGGGACACCGTATATAGGACAAACCGGAAGGACCATCGTTTCCACAGTAAACGAACCTGAATGGCGCATTCGTTTAATGCAACCTGAGAACTCTGGGCTGGCAGAGCATTGTTTTAATAACGACCATAGAGCCAACTTTCGGGAGACGACCATCTTGGCTAAATGCAACAGTTACTGGGAGCGGAGAATTAAGGAGGCTTTGGCCATTTCCTCCTAGAGGAGCACGCTTAATCGTGATACTGGATATCAGTTCAGCTCCTCTTGGAAACCGGCCTTAAAATGGAAATCCGTCGACTTAAGAAGCATAGATTAATACAGCTTGATAACTTAAGTAGTTATGTTTCTTTGACCCAATAATTTCTATACTCACACCATCTACTGACCTGTCATTTAATTTACTGAAAACAGTCTTTTGATAGTGTTTTGTCTTTCTTTATATTGGTGTTATATCCAGTAATTCATTTGTGGTTATAACAATTATTAAATATCCTGATGATGGGAGAGATGCTCACACACACGTCGATTTCTAATCGTCTTTTCACCTGGCTTGCTTCCCGAGAACAACTTTAGCAGACTCATCATCATCATCATCATCATCATCATCATCATCATCATCATCATCATCGTCATCGTCATCGTCATCGTCATCGTCGTCGTCGTCGTCGTCGTCGTCATCATCATCATCATCATCATCATCATCATCATCATCATTATTATTATTATTATTATTATTATTATGTGATTAGAAGGCTATAATGAGTAACCCAACATCGATATACAAAATGTACAGCACTTTTGAATATACATATGAGTTATGTGAAGAGGGTTTTATGGCAATTACATCTATGCTGAAGAAGTCAGTGTTCTGTCTGTTCGGTCTAGAGGTCCGGATTCAACTCCCTCCGGAGGTGGGTAATTTTTCTTTAATTACAGTGATTCTCTGCTCTATGCAGAGTGAAAATATTCTTGGGAGAGTGAATGTGTTGTGTTTAATGCTGTAACTATTTTTAAAATGTAAAAATTTAGAGTTGTTCCTCAAGTCAAAGTCCCCGATATAACTATAGAACTTAACATGAGTTTGCATTTAAATTATCTTAAGTTGGAGTTCAGTTCCATGCGCCAGTTCTGAATATTTCAGAATGAGAGGTTGTTTTTCCCCTGAGTTTCATAGCTCATAACTGAAGAAATTTGGCCATGATGAGATAAGTTTGGGTTTAGATAAATTAGAGAAAATTTGGAAGTGAATTGTCGTGCCTTGGTAAAATTGGTTAAAGCACGAAGAAAATGCAGGAAAGTAATTTATTTAATTTGAGGATAAATTGTTTAGATCCAAGTTGCTCAGTTCGTCAATAACACATTTTACGATGGAAACCTTTTTATGGTTTCAAACTCTTCCTCTTTCGAGATCTGTTCCTTCAGAGCTTGCCCCCTTCCTTCATTTCTGTAGCCCTCTTCAATTTTTATGGTCATAACAGGACTTTTGATGACGTTTTTACTCCTTGAATTTTTAGGTTAGATTCATTTAGGTTTTTGTCGTTTGTAATTTATTTTCACACGCACATTCACAGTTCCTGACTCAATAGAGGGAATGATCGTAATTAACGATGAATTCTCATCCCGGCCGGGAAACGAACCTGCGATCTCTGAGTGAGAATTCAGTTCTCTAATCACTGGTCCAGAGTCCTCACGGGTAACGTCCCTCATACAGCATGTGCAAAACCAGTGGTTTCCGTAAGAATTGGATTTGTTCAGGAGATGCACACTTGGCTCATGCGTAACGTAGGCGTATCGGTCACGGACAGCAAGGTAGGCATGAAGTCACACTCGTGACACACTCCATAGAGTGACGTCATTTGTACCATTGCTGAAGTAGCTATAGGCTGTAAATGGCAATAACTGTAAATGTTAGTGGTTTACTGCTCACTGGAGGTACATGCGACCAGATTTGTTAAGGTCGTCAAATATTTGACAATCTCGGCGGATTTAAACAAGGGTATTACGGGAAATTCGTATTTCTAATCATTTATTGGGACCTTAACTGAAAATTTGGAAAACTGTAGAAAAACAAAGTCAGTTCTGTACTGTTGTTATTAGTAATGTCTTTTCCTCATTGCTTATTTACAGACTTCGTTATTCAAATTGCTGCACACGGTACACATTTTTTACTTTGAAAATTTAGATCCCTGAGACTTTCCAGGAAAGTACTACTTTAAGTAGGCATTTGGATAAAATAAAAAAGCAAGAAAATTTTGAATTTAATTTCTTAAGTAACTCGTGCTTTATTTGCAAAACATTGTTAAATTCTTTTCTGTAATTCATTAATCCCCAAAATGTGTTTTTTTTTTTTTTGTATTGCTTTTCTTTACAACTTCCTGCGAACTGCATTTCCGTACCAAGTATGAGCAACAAAATGTACAATTTTTTTTATCTGCGAAATTTGGGTAATTCTATCTACAGAATGGTTAGATAACTTCAGCGAAGTTACAAAACCACCCCTACACTGCCGGAAAGCCAGCTCGTGCTATATAAATACAGAAGTGTTGTAGCGTCTAGAGGAAGATGGTATGCCTAAATGTATTGCTTGCCTGGCCTGGTCTCCATGATGGAATGTTTAAAAGTAGCCGACTTCGTTCGAACTGTTACGAAATTCTGCGAAGTAGGAGGTTAGGTTAACCCAAACACACTTCCAAGTTTGAGGAAAAGCAGCTTAGGGAGGTTGTGGTATATCATGTTGGTAGTGCCGAGATGCGATGCATGAAACACCCCCAGATTAGTTTGGTTGCCATAGTAACCATACAAATTCCCCCTCTAGCTATTCTCAAACTGTGGGGCGCAACACACTGCAGAAAAGGGAAATGCAATTGTTCTAACGTAAAAGTTAAAACCTGTTAAAGCCCACTAGAAACATTACTAATGGTATGAGTATATAAGATGCATTCTTAATGTGGTTTTTTTTCGGCATATAATGAATATACATTTTTGCATTCCCCAAAAATTAAAACGTAAAGATGGTTATTGGAGTTCTATCGTTGATACCAGTACACGGAACCTATAACTTCAAAACACATGCCGTTTTGAGAAAATCAGAAGGTAATTGATTGAATTTGTTGTGTCGATAATGATCAATTCTACAACAGACGAAACATTACACAGACATCACCCTCTTGAACAGATTACCAGAAATTAGTTCAATTATTCACGACTGAAAAACATGGACCTGATATTACCTTCAATTTTGTATATAGGTAAACGTGATGATAAAGTAAAATGTTTTATAGATGGAATAGAATCATTTTAAGTGGTGTACAGTCGCCGATCGCATTGTTACGACTGGCGTGGCCGGCGCACAAAGGGACAGATAAAAAGCTTGCCGAAACAGAAGGTTCGCTTTTTTGATTGTTACAGAAAAATCCAGTAATTATATATTTGCGAGAAAACAGTTGTTTGTAATCAACGCTTTATTTTTTAATTCTGAGCGCTGTCGTATTTAACAGTCTGATATCTGAAACTACGTGTGTAGTTTAGTCGTATATTTTGAGAATATAGTGATCTGATTAGGCATTATATATCCACATTTTCGGTGTATTATTCTTTAAAATAATGTTAATACCGTAATATAATTTTATTTTGGGTATATTATAAAATAAACAGAACGTTAGGAATCTACAATTAGAAGAATCGCCTATGCCTGTTTGGTATTTGGTATTAGCTTATTTAAAGGCTGACTAGCCCGCCTCGGTAGCGTAGATGATAGCGTGTCTGCCTCAAGTTCAAGAGGTCCTAAGTTTGAATCTCGGTCAGGGTGAGTTACTTGGATAAGGTTTTTCCGGGGGTTTTCCTTATATCCTGAAAGACGAATGTCAGATAACTCTAAGCTCCATGGACCCCGGACCCATTTGTGCATCATTTCACCCACTTCATTCATTTTCCGATATGACAACGTTGGAGGACGTATACAAAAAAAAAAAAGACAATTGATTTCTGGGTCTCTAGTGGAGGAAAAACAAGCTAATGTATACACATCTTAACCTTCTGCTTGTTGTAAACATAAGCAGTTTTGGTGCGAAAGCTTTGTCATATACTCCTGCGATTAACTTGTTGCGACTGCAAGAATGACGTTTTGAGTTTTTCACTTATATATCATCTCATACTGACCACCTAAGTCACATATTATAGGCCAGTCATACGTTAGAAAGTGGCAGATGTCAACCAATCGTGACTCTAGATTGGTAATTAGGGCCCCCATTCTAATATCGCTGGGCAATTATCCCGTGTTTTCTCCATAATGAGGCACGTATAACGAGCATGTGTGCAGTGGAAGCAAGGGCTAAAATCAAAGGACAAAATGGCGTCTTGACAGACGTGGCCAAGCTAAGGAACAGAAAATAAATCAAGTCAAAGATTATGAACTAGAAAAGCAAATATCAACACAGCAGATCGCAAATAATTTAACGGACTGGTCAGCTAACATGGAGCAGTAAACGGACAAGATTATAAAGATTTATTACAATACGCAGTACCGCCACCTCTACCACCTTTGCTTTACACTTAGTGTGTTGGCAGTGAGTATGTTTTGAGGTTAATTTATCATTACGTTATTTTAAGGCATTTGTTATATCATTTCTGAAATAATCCTATAATCGTGAATTTTAGGTTCTCCACATAAATAAATCAGTCAAGGTGCTACGTATAGTGATTTGAGCTCTGACCCATAGAATACAATCCTGGTGATTTAGTGAACCACGTCGTGGATACTCTTTGATAATGCAGGTGTTTACAGAAAGTGACGATTTTATGTAGTGTACGCTTCGCTGGGAAATTTATTATTCATTTTGCATTTTACAGTTTTTTTTTTAATTTACCTCCTCCAACCATGTCATATGCGACGATGGATGAATTGGGTGAAATGATGCTCAAATGAGGAGCTTAGAGTTACCCGACATTCGTCTTGAAGGACAAGGGAAATCCCCGGAAGAAACCTTATCCAGGTAACTCACCCTGACCGAGATTCGAACTCGGGACCTCTTGAACGTAAGGCAGACACGCTACCACCTGCGCTACCGAGGCGGGCCTTTTATATCGTTGCGTCAGCTTGCTGGTAAATAATGTTAATATACAGTAGACTTAAACTACAAATAAATTTGCATGCTACTGTTAAAAACTAAAGCATTAGTAGAAACGAAAGTCAATTTGCCCTAAAATTGAGGGTTATCTGAAGCAATTAATCTAAATGATTAACATCCTGAAAAATAGTCGAACACATTCACTGTGTTATACATGTTTTATATATTTCACAGTTGGTAATTAGTATTGGTTTGAATCTGAAGTATGAATTTTTCAGTTGATAGCAAAAATGGCTTTTGTATTAAATATGCGCTGTTATTTTGCAGTAGGGTACACTAAAGAGCAGAAACATCTAACCATTTCCAGAAAGAAGAAAATGTAAAATTTAAGTGCTTAAATATTATATTTTAGAAATATATAATCAGACTGAAAAATGCAATGTTATAGCAGGTATTCGAAACACGGATCCTCCTATCTCTTTCTGGTTGCTATCATTGCAACATGCTATCGTGACATTAAATGCTCCTACTGACTCGCATTTTTCCTAATAAACTATAAGAAAATCTCAAATTCATAACTAATGATGACTTACAGAGTTACGAGTACCTTAAATTACGGGCTTCAATCAATCAGTTTTTCTTAAATTTACGTCCTCCAACGTTAAGTCATATCGGACGTTGAGTGGAAAGGGTGAAATGATGCTCAAATGAGCCCAGGGTTAATAGAGCTTAGAGTTACCCGACATTCGTCTTTCAGGATAAGGGAAATCCCTGGAAAAAACATTCAATCAATGGACGGATAGAAAATATCTGGTGCATATCCTGTGTATGGTATTAAATTTGTGTGTGTATAATTCTACAATTCCAACCCGTCTTTACACACGTCTATTATGAAAGACCAATTAATTTGCATTATACTTTTAATTATTTTATTCAAGAGTGCCTCCATAGTATTCTAACATGAGTTATCTTTGCAGCAATTCTTGCGAAGGAAGGCTCATATCAAAACTAACAGTAAAGGTAACTGCTATAACTAGAGAAATTCCGTATATGTATTGTGACAGTAATCAAGCAGAAAAAGCCAAAGAAATGCGAGGAATGGACAACGCCGACATTCCATACATCCATCCCGGAATGTGTTCGATGCTTTGATGGAAACGTACCTATTCAGTAAAGAAAGAACGAAAGCAGAGAGGAAATATTGGTTACAGGGAAGTAACCAAAAGGAAAGAAACGAAAGCAAAGCATTCAGAGACAGGGAGAGAGATATAGCGATTTTCACATTCTGCTCTTTTTATACAGGGTGCTTCAGTGATCAATAAGATACAAAGAGTTCTCAGGGTCTATTCTTACCGGAATAAATCAATCCATTATTGGAAAATCTTTCCAAGTATAAATTATGAATACTGGTTTAATTTGATCCCTTCCAGTAAAAAATTGACAACATGAAATACATACCAGAGAATTAAAAGTAATTATATAGCTATGTATACGCATATCACATTTCTTTCTCGTAATTTTTGGTATTCATTATTTCCTTGAAGCGTTTAATCTACTCCTCCAATAACGAGGCCAGGATAAGGTCTAAAAGAAATGTTATTAACAATAAGTAGATTTAGGGCGTTTTGCTGCATTTAGTTTTACCTCGTTCAGCTTTTATATTGTGAGTTTGAAATTATTATGGTGAATACTGCACACAAAGTGCAATTGCCAATTTTTAAAGCATATTTTACAATAATTGCACTGCTCGAATTCATGTTCTAAGTATAAGGGGTTAGAAATTAACATATTGGTTAATTTATGAAAGCGGAAGTAGCCCTCAAATTTTTACTCTATCTAAAGTTTGATTGTCTAAGCTTTTAGACAGATTGATCAAATGATGCATATTTGTACAATACAGACTGAAAATATGAGAAAGGGTGGTGTATCCTATAGTATAATTGTGCAGAGGTGGGGTAAGCACTGCAGATTTCTACGTAAGACAGAAATTTACTGTGATAGTCGCAATGGAGGCTGCGAGTTTGTTGGTCCTTTATTATAAGTTTACAAAACATTTTTCTAAATCAGTCAAATACCATAGATTTACCTGCTAGGGCTGATAATTGAATTAAAGTAAGGGTAAAGAGGCTTTTGAACATTGTAGGGTAGCTTATCGTCTTGACCAGATTCTAAAATTGAAGTGCACGAAGCTTTGTAAGCATTATACCGAAAATGCCTCTTTAAAACCAAGTCCAGCAGAATAAGAGGGGATTTGGAAATATGAACACCATGTAACCACCCCTTCACCGCTGCAGTAAACATTCCCCTTTATCTCTTGGGATTGGAAGTCATTAAAGGTCTGGCATGTTTCGCAGTAAAGCGTCAAAATATTAAACATGATATTCATCGAAATGGATTGAAAAATGTAAAAAAATGTGTAACAAAACGAAACCCCGGCTAAGCCTTTCTGTTGACATTTTGGAGATATTTCGTAGCCTTTGTCCGTGGAGAAGAATAGTACTTTTCAATCGAAGAACTATTAAATCATTTGAATAGTTTCAGGGAATCATTCTCTCTCTCTCTCTCTCTCTCTCTCTCTCTCTCTCTCTCTCTCTCTCTCTCTCTCTCTCTCTCTCTCTCTCTCTCTCTCTCTCTCTCTCTCTCTCTCTCTCTCTCTCTCTCTCTCTCTCTCTCTCTCTCTCACTAACAGCATCGGTATAAAAGCCCGCCTCGGTAGCGTAGATGGTAGCGTGTCTGCCTCACGTTCAAGAGGTCCCGAGTTCGAATCGGGATTTTCCCTTGTCCTCATAGGCAAATATCGGGTAACTCTTAGTTCCATGGGCCCCGGACTAATTTGAGCATCACTTCATCCATTGAATTCATCGTCCGATATGACTTAACGTTGGAGGACGTAAATTACGAAAAAAGGGGGGGGGGCATAAAATTGAGTATGTTATGGTGAGCACCAAATACACATCTGTTATTCTGAAAACATTAATGCTCTTGTATACATCTCATCGGATAATACTTCTATCTGTGTTCTACATACTATTGTGCAGCACGTGGAGTTTTATTACTTGAAATATGTATATAAAAATATCCTTTTAAATGTTTAAAATAATTGTTAGTTGTATAGAATATGCGTACCAGTAAAGAAGATCCCTTACAAAAGTTCTGGAGGATATTGCAGTCATATAGCTCCCTCCCACTATAACTTCCCCCAGCCTAGGGCCACTTGGCGGGAAGAAGTTATCACACATGGAGTTCCTGTTCATTTGGGACATAGCATTGCCGTGAAGTCTGACCACCCGCAGGACACGAAATTGAAGGAAGAATTGAAGGGATGACATTGAATGTCGTTTTGTAAGTTGTGTTGGTAATGACTTCACAACTCGAAATTTCACTCATCATTTGCACCGCATTACGCCTGAAATGATGGACGCAGCTTCACAATTTTGTAGATCGAATGAAACAAATTAGGTCCTGGAAGCTGATCATGAATGTGTTTATAAAAACAAGAGAGACATTTTGCAATCAATATTAAAAATGTAGTCCATAATCACTGACTTGCACGAAACAGCTTCAAGCTGTGCTACAGTGAATAATAAGCTGAAGAGGATGCTAACGATGTACTCAGTAACTATCAAGACAGCAGGTGGTAGCGTTTGAAACATTGCGAGCTGTGTTTTGCTATTTTATACGGCCTTCTTTATTTTAGACTGGATAATAAACAGAAGCGTATAGTGCATTTGAATAAGTAACAGAATACAAGCTAAATAGCTTCACTTTCGTGTTTTAACTACGCTTCATGGAGCCGTTATTGCCAGGTTTACCATTATAGGTAATTCCTAGCCGTACGGATAAACAACAAGTTGTACATCTTTAAAATACGAGGGCTGTTCAATAAAGAATGATCACAATTTTTTTTTTTTGGCAACGTAACTTTACTCATCCTCATAATTTTGATGGTCCTTCTCAAAATAGTCTCCCCTGAATGCGATGCACTTGTCCCAGCGTTTCTGCCAGTCTTCAAAGACATGCTGGAAACCGCTTTTTGAGAGATCCTTCAAAATCGCCTCCGCAGCCTTCACCACAGCTTCTGATGATTGATAATGCCTCCCACGAAGGCGTTTCTTCAAGTTAGGGAATAGAAAAATGTCACATGGGGCTAAATCCGGACTATAGGGAGAGTGAGGGATGCACTTCACGTTGATTTTTGCAAGATATTCAGCAATAACATTGGCAATACGCGGCCGCGCATTATCGTGGTGCGGCATCCAATCTGCTTCACGGAAATGTCTTTTGCGCCTGCAATGTCTTCAGGACATCCCTGTAGTATTATCCAGTTACTGATTTGTGTGCAGGTACAACATGCTGATAAACCATTCCATGAATGTCAAAGAATGAGATGACCATAATTTTCCCAGCAGAAGCGGCCACTTTTGGTTTTTGGGGGTTGTTGATGAAGGAGATTTCCACTGAGCTTTGCTGTTTGCTCTCAGGATCAAAATGATGTAGCCAAGTTTCATCAGCAGTGATTACGTTTGAAAGAAACTCCGGATATTCCTCTAACATCAACTTTAACTGCATTTTACCTCCATTGCAGTGGTAGGCGATTCTGAACATGTCTGAATTTGGCTGGTTCTCACAGGCGGCAACCAGGAGTATCAACAATGACACTACTATGGCGTGTTTGCTTCACATTAAGCTAACAGAATATAATAAGATTGAATTTTAGTGCGAAAAATTATGTCGGTAAAAAATTATGATAATTCTTTATTGAACAGCCCTCGTAATACAGCGAATCCATAGATTAGACCGACTGCGCAGCAGCCTTGTGGTAGTTGACAGTTGCTGATTCCATCAAATTCTGTACAAAAGTTTGGCAAATCTCCGAATAAAATTCATTGCAATAGAAAGCAAATTCAGAACGGGAAAAATTAAAACGTTCCTTTTCATATGTGCGAATATACAGACGAGTATAAGTAGTGTCAATATAATGCGTGATGTTTATTTGGTAAGGAAATACTACGCTACCTGTGTTAGGCCCAGACCTCAACCCTTACCTAGTTCTAGCACTACACTTAATGTTTGTCTTACTCTTTTCCCGGTCGCTCCTGAACTAAAACTGAACTGTGGTATAGCTTGTTGGAATCAAAATTTCTGACATTAAACCAATATGTGATATGTTTATCCAGGGGCTGGAGTGGGCCATCGAGGTGAAACATTTCTGTACTTCTCCCTTTTTGCCGCTCACCTAGGCCGGATTATTTCCCCCCATAGGCGAGTGCGTGTTGGACTTGAATTCAAACCAACACGAGAACGACTTATCCAGGGCTGGTGTGGAACACATCGATGATTGGGGTTTCTGCCAAAGTTAAAGAAAGCTTTAATGGGAACCAGAAACATCGGCAAGTTTACTTGTATTCCACTGTATAATAAACGGGAAGCTTTCTTAGAAAACTAACAGGAATGTTGGTTAAGTTTCAACTATAACTTTCCCGATCGTAACATACCGCGTGTTTATTGTGCGTAACTTGCCTTCTTGTAGAAGACAGTCAAAGGGGCCGTGACCCTTAACAGCCAATGTAGCTCTAGTTGCAGGCTTGGGAAAACAAAACCGAGACGACTCCCCAGCAGCTGCACGTGCTTCTGTTCTCAGTTTCTTTTCTGTTGTCGATAACGGCATTTAGTTCTAAGGTCGGTACACACATGCAGGTCGATCAATGTCGCGAATTTATCCATGGTTCTTTCTGCAATATTCTCTGTGTGACCTTGCCATCCATAAACAATAGCAATCTAGGGAGAGACCTGCGTCCAGTTGCACTTCTACTCGATTTTCTCCTGCGTAAATCAAAGGTATGTTCTTATTGCATTTTCCGCACGCCTGCTTAGCATGTTGCTTTCTATGTGTCGCTTCCTGGAGTAGCGGAACGCTTAAGTGTTCGGACAATGAATAATCGCCTCAGGGTTCAAAAGCAATATTCACTGCAAGGGATCTTATAGTCATCCCTGTCGGAGAGGAAAGGATGACATGAAACCGCATAAGTATGGATGGCAGAACCAGCCAACGCAGAAGACAATGTCGCGTAGTTCACTGCCAGTTATAGGCTTGACCACCCTGCTGGTGGGTGTTTGGCGATGACCCGGCCATGCCCCTGGAGGTTGACTTATAGACTCCACACATCACAAACAGGGGAAAGCTTGACCCAACAGCTGAGGCTCGAACGGTCACCCTATGACGGAGCCGAGAAGTGGTTCCAAATCGCAAGACCGCATCATCTGCCCTCCGTCTACCGATACAGAGCCCCGGAGTCAACCTGTAACATCAAAAAGGGAAATGAAATGTAAAATAGAGGGCATCGCCCCAGGATTCGCCTAGCCAACCAGGCAAAACTAGGAAAAAGTCTATGGTCAAAGTGGGCGGTTTCGAATACGAAACCTTCGGAATATACGCCTCACGTGAATCCATGGCCGCGACGTGGCTCTGTGGTTAGACCGCTTGGCTCTCTCCAAGGCGGCCCGTGTTCGATCCCAGGCGACCGCAAAGTGAGATTTGTGGTGTACAACACGGCGTTGGGGCGGGTTTTCTCCGGGACCTCCTGTTTCCCCCACCATCTCATTACACCGGTGCTCCATCTTCATCTCATGTATCATCAGTGTCACCGCCTGCGCCCCGGAGGGGAAGGGATGCGTCCCTTTCAGCTGCCAAAGTGCGGGCGCTGCGGACCCCTAGCACTCGTGGTACCTCTGACGTTACTAGAGGAACCTCGGGCCGAACATGCCGAGCCCCTCCCTCTGGGAGCTGTTCGGATTGGGTTGGACTCGAGGGGGCAGTGTGTTCCCGTCACCCACGGGCAATTGGGTACCTCAAGCCAAGCTACCGGCCGCCCGGAGGGGGTAGAGGGTTGCCTCATAAGTCCCGGGTTCTAGCCTGCAGAGCTAGTAGCTGGTGAGCTAGACACTGGCGGCCCTACCAAGGTTTTTTGGTAGCAGGTTCATCAAGGACCGCCGCGTAAGTGGCGTATCCACTTCCGTCCTGTCTGCCGTGTGCAGGCGGGGGGGGGGGCGCAGCTTATAAAATAGGTGCTGTCCTATGGTAAATATACCCAAGAGGCCCGGGTTCAGGTCCTACGGGGCCAGGACTAATGGGAGTAGATCCCTGCATTTAATGTCACCGCGGTGCCGTATGTAGTAAAAGCGGGCGTTAAACACTAAACACACAAACACGTGAATCCGCTGAGCTATCTCGCTTGGATAACCCAACCATACCCGAGATCCTATGGTTAGAAGACACAGGCTACCTTTAAACCACAAACTGGGACACGGGCACAAAATGTATTGATTCAAAGAGTGTTTAACTTATTATTTATAAGTGGGGCACTTGTTCCTTTCATATTAATTTGTGGTGCATATGTACATACGTATATAGATGAACTCTATTATATTTAAAATCATATGAATTTGGTAATGAAAATCCGCAGCGTTCCTCTGATAGATGTGATTTGTTTACTTTGTTTATGCTCGGAATATAAAACATCTAGTACACATGAACTATAACCATTTTCAAACCGTTGTAAAAGTATTAATTTTAATTGTAATGAATCACTTTAATGTGATTAGTATATGAAATGCTCTTTGGACGTAACGGTTTATTGTACTGCCCCCAATTTTTTATTTGAGCTTATTATGCATAAATAAATTATTGTATGAACATTTTGTGACTTTGATTAGCTTAAGAGTAACATTTTGTGTACGTGTTACTGATTTTTTCAAGAGTTTCAATGTGAGTTAAGGGAAAAAGTTAATTTTCCGGAAATTTAAAATACAACTGAAATTTAAGCACCACTTATACGTATAAAATAAACTATGACATACATTTCTATTAAAGTGGTTCAATTTAGAAGTTTTAATGGGGAGCATACCCTTTGGGCTTACGCGAAGAGAAAATATGAAATCATTAGCTGAAAAAACGGCAGCTGAAAAAACGGCTGACTGTCTTGGAACATCTTCGGAGCGTAACGGTTACTTTAAGTCGTACAAAACAATGTTTGGGATAATAAAACGCTCGTTCTCAGCTGTTGAGTTAAAGGAGTTTTGGCGTAATAGGGAGCGCGACCTTGTAAAATGCTTCCCGTAATAACTTAGCCCGTTGTAACATTTTATGACTATTGTCGTTAAAGGAGGGAAAAATAAAGAATAAAAAAAGCCTGTCGTTCATAAGGTTTCGGTTTGAAAAGGCGGATCTCATTTAAAAGTTGAAAGTCGGACCGCACAAATCTCACCGGTGGCTTTTGTAGTACCTCGCTATTGAACTGCTTCTTTTACAACCTTACTCGTTATTCATTTGTTTCTTAATTAATACGTCATTGCTGAATCTTATTGCTTAAGGCTGTTATAGGAAAATAATGGATAAAAGAACAATCTCCAGCTTAGAAGGGCTACATGATGATAACGTATTCATATTTCGGTATAAAAGCAGATAATGAGCTCTCTTCTATTGTAAATCCTGAAAGAAATGCTTGAGTTCGCCGTTGATAATTTCTGACCCTTTTTATAGAGTTTCAAAATTATTTAATAGCACCTAATTTATTAAAACTATGCTAGACAGTCGGTTTTCACTCTAATCTTGTATTCTTTGTATCCGCATATAAACCATTACCTTAATATTACCGTTTTGGTATTCCCTTCAGTTTAATAGCTTAGCAGAATTTGTTGTCTTTATTTTTTATCTAGAACTAAAGAAGTTTTTTAAAGGTTTTATTATTCTTTTGATTCATTGTTTCAGCCTATTTCTATTCACCTTAATCACTTGCAGAATTTTTTTTCTTTTGTTTACATATTTTAAATTTCTGTACTTTAATTTCTTCATTTCGCAAACACTATTTTTACATTTGCAAATTCCTCCCACGATTTCCTATTTTTTTCTAATCAAAACATGGAAGTTTCAGCACTATACATTGCCAGACCTCATATAATCTACCTCGGCAATTTACTTACTATTCTTTGGTCACTGGTCCACAGGATTTTTTTTTATAAAGTCTTCTTCTATTATTGCTTTGAACTGTATTTTTGACAACAGTTCATGTTACTAATGTGCATCTTAGATATCTAAAGCTGCCCACCTATTCTACTACGTATATAATGACGAATTCGTAAATGTACCTTTGTTTTTCTCATTACTGCTCACGATTGTCTCCTGTTTGCCCGCCTCTGTAGCGTAGGTGGTAGCCTGTCGGCTCACATTCAAGAGATCCCTAATTCGAATCTCGATCTGGGTGAGTTACCTGAGTAAGATTTTCTCCCTGGATTTTCCCATAACCAAAAAATGCATGTCAGATATTTCTAGGCTCTATGGACCCTGGACTCATTTGAGCATCATTTCACCCATTTCATTCATCGTCTGATATGACTTAACGTTAATTAAAAATCTTCATTTGTACGCCCATTAATAGATACATTTTCCTCCACTTCAGCAGTACCGTATTGTATGCAAATCTTTTAAGTTTATATAGTTCCGGAATGAATTGTTTATTCCCTTGATTCGTGATATTCATAATTCTAATTCTACTAATGTTTCAATGCTTTTGTATGGTCTGTATCAGTTCACCCATCAGTTTCTTTTGGAAAGCGCCAGCTACTTGAACCCGGTGACGCTAGACATAGACGGGGGGGGGGGGGGCTTCCAGTTTTTAATGTGTAGTGTGTTAGCGCCCGCTTTTACTACATACGGCACCGCAGGCGATGGCACTGATGATACATGAGATGAACATGGAGCACCGGTGGAACGAGATGGCGGGGGAAACAGGAGATCCCGGAGAAAACCCGCCCCAGCGCCGTGTTGTCCACTACAAATCTCACTTTGCGGTCGCCTGGGATCGAAGCCGGGCCGCCTTGGTGAGAGCCAGGCGCTCTAACCACTGAGCCACGGCGCGGCCTCCAGTTTTTAAGAGCATAGCACCATAGACCGTAATAGTTAACGTGAATCGTGGAAAGACGGGGAGAAGGATAAACACGAAGGGCGACCAGATCCGTCGACGATATACGCCACAAAAGATACTAAAATGTCACTAATGCTGAAACCGAGTCTTACCTATTCGCAAACTGTTCCGAAAAATAAACGACAAATTCCCAGAAAGAAAGTAGACCCAGGACCCAGGGGATTCTTTCCTGAGCGCAAATTCCACCGCAGTATAGAGGCCGTCCTCGCTCGTCCTGCGACTCTGAAACACATAAAAGGACATGGAAATTCGTGGTGACCAACTCCGCAAGTGGCTTACCGTCCCATGGTCAGAGTGATCAACGATACGGGAATCGAATCAGGCATCTCCCGAATGTGAGCCTCACGGGTTACTGCAGTTATCTCATTCGATCAGGCTGGTGTTGTGCAGAACGTATTCCTTTTAGTCGGGATGTAAAAATAAAGTGAGTCAAGAAAAGTTTCTGGCCATGGAACATCTTATACCGTTGTACTGTTGAATGCAAATTATTTTATTCTAATAGTATTGCATTTATACATCTACAAAATTGCTATTCCAATAAGATGTTATGATTAATATCTTGATATGCCTTATTTCGACTATGTCATGTGTAACTAAACATAAATGAAATGTATATTTAAACATCCAGTGAAAGCTCTGTTGTTGTTTGGTTTTGTTTAAAAAAATACCGTCACAGAGATCAAGCTAACTTCAAAGATAGAATGAGCAAGTATCTTACAACAAAATAGAATAAATACGCTTTATCTCCATCGGCCCGCCTCAGTAGCGTAGATGGTAGCACGTCTGCCTCACGTTCAAGAGGTCCCGAGTTCGAATCTCGGTCAGGGTGAGTTACCTGGATAAGGTTTTCTCCGGGGTTTTCCCTTATCCTCAAAAACGAATGTCGGGTAACTCTGAGCTCTATGGACCCTGGGCTCATTTGAGCATCATTTCACCCATTTCATTCACCGTCTGATATGATTTGACGTTGGAGGACGTAAATTACACAAAAAAATTATCTGCATCTGCGTAGATAAGATTCATGATCCATTTAAACTGACACTGAAAGAAAACTTCTAATTTTTACTTTCTGCTGCCATTACCAAACTTAAATGCGCATTCTCACAAAGCATTACGTAGAGATTTCAATAGAAGCACATTATCGGAAGCCCCGGGCATAAAAAATGTCGTTTATTTACCTCCATGGAAAGCATAGCTCAAAAATCAAAAGTGACAGCTGGTAGCGTTCTTTAGTGCCTTTTGCTGTCATCCTCTAATTCCATTCCTGTGGCCGACTTTCTTGAATTTGCTCTCCATAAATGCTCGTCCTCCGGATCGGGAGGTCTCGTGTTTCCAAGATATGTGTAAGCCAGCAGAGAAGATCTGATGTTAATGGAGACTTTCGATGTGTAGCTTTAGGGAACCTGCCCTCTGCTGTGTTTTCTCCTCAGTCCGACCACCCTTAGTCTTCTCTCACCTCACCCCTCCATCCCTCGAGGAGTCCCGTTTTTTCGAGGTGTTAAGACTTCCCTCGCAACCTTGTGATAGTCATCGTGTAAGTCCAACTGTCCGAGCTTTCTACTCATTCCTCTCGCATATTGGCTTTTCTTCATGCGTAGAGTTGGCATTTTATTACTAGGAGTTCTGTCCTTATATAGTTTAAAAGGCTTTTAGTAATACAAATTAAACTGATTTCTTTAAGCTTCCGAATTTGCTAAAACAAGTGCATGCTAATGTGTTTAATAGGCTACATTGAAGCCAAACATCGTTTAAAAACGGGCCCAAATGACCTTCATGCAGAATGACCATGCCTGTTAGATTTGGTTAGATAATACATGTGTCCTACTTATAAAATAGGTTACCAATTTTTCCTTTTAAATACTTTCCCCTAAAAGGTGTTCTCATTGAGGCGCAAGGAAAAAAAATCAAAATGTCTCCCGTTTTAATTGAACGTCGTGGAAACTGTTGCAGAACCAAATATGTTTTCAGTTTTCAATACACCTGAAGCAGTATTACGAGAAACATTGAAGTTGCGATCTCATTGCAAGGATAAGGATGGACCATAAATGTGTGTGCTTTTAAACCCAGTACTCCAATTTTGATGTATATTAACAAATGAAAGAGTAGGGGGAGGGTATAAAGAGAATGGGAAATGGAGCGTGAAAATGAGAGGGGCAGTGGGTTATAACTTTCAGTTCCGTTCATTCTGCGGTTCACCAAAATTCGTTAATTTTTTTTAGGACTGTCGATGTGAAATATCTTAAATGTGTATCGATCTCAACCAATATGCATTGTTTCCCATATTTTCTTGTTAACGTTGAAATATTTACTCTGTAATGGAGTCGGTCCGAAAATGTAAAGTTTAAGGAAGTTGTAGATACAGGTGAACTGTATTCCGTACTAGGATTAGGAGCACTACGGAGGGGATTTGGCACTGCGACCCGTCTTGATCTATTGTACCTATAACACCAAGTGGAGTATCCCCGGGAGGAAGGATGAGGCGAGTGGAGACAGGGTGTCCGTCACAAGGAGTCACGATAGTGTAGAGGGCAGGGTCTGCACATTTTTACTTAGGTGGAAACCTCCCCCGGGAGGTTAGTTCAACGGGCATTCCCCCTAATGTGGTTTTCGAAAGTGGTCCCAGCAGCCGGTTTGGAGACCGACAACCGACCTAATGGAGGAGGAAGTGGTACATTTAGAGCATATCATCCTGCCATGCACCGCCGAGGCACCCCCGCCCCGCCGACACTTCTACGCTGAAAGAGACCACAGGTGAGAGATGATATGATACGATAATGAAGATGAAATGAAGGGACAGGAAATTCGGGGGATCTCAGCATTTGTCTGGCGAAGCCCGCCTCTGTAGCGTGGTGGTAGTGTCTGCCTCACGTTCAAAAGGTCCCGAGTTCGAATCTCGGTCACGGTGAGTTATCTGGGTAAGATTTTTCCGGGATTTTCCCTTATCCTAAAAAAAACGAATGTCGGGCAACTCTAAGCTCTATGGACCCTGGGCTCATTTGAGCATCATTTCACCCATTCCATTGATCGTCCGATATGACTTAACATTGGAGGACGTAAACTTAGGGGAAAAAAAATGCCTGGCGATCCGGGAAAACTCATGGGTCAGGTAGATCGGCCACGGGAATCGAACCCGAGCCTCCCGAATGCGAGCTACAGACAAAACCGCCTGAGTCATCCCGCTCAGTTTATTCCATGCTAACATGAACCACTTTGAGATATATCAACAGACGTTTATCGATATATTCCTCAGGTACAATTCAGATACGTCCAAACATTTTAGGTAGGAACTTTTTCTTTGGTGTTATAACTTTCATGGCTGCATGCTGAACTGCGACCACGTGGTAGGTATGTCTGGTATGTACGCGATCTTCCGAGTTTGAGTTACACAATTTTCTAAGTATGCCTTATTTGGATTCATGGGACCTCAAAGCGTATATTTACAATGAAATTTGTGAATAGAATGTTTGGGTGGAATGTAATACCTTTTCTACATATTTTGTACTGGTAGAGAAAATAAAACTACACCTTTTATTGCAAGCATATTCTACATTAAATGTCTTCTTTCTACGAGTATATGATTTATAGCGATAAAATTTACGTTCTCAGGAAACTGATCACTATTTACTCATATCTGCAGATATTTCCCTTTGAATATGTAGTTCATCTGCATTAGAAGATAAACAAGAAATCAAAATGTTGAATTATATGCAGCTGTTTTCCCATATTTTCAATTTTTTTTTTATTTCTTAGGAGGTTTAAGACCTCTGATGACATGTTTTTATGTAAAGATGGCATAATGCTGGTCTTTGTTGATTATTTAATGTAGAATGATTCTGATGAAGACTGGTGGGAAATTAGATTGCGAGAATAATAATACTGAAGTATTGCTTCATTCCATCTCTGAAGCCAGAAATGGGTTTATATTTGATTCGACGTAAGTCCAACTGAAATAGGGAAAAAAAAAGCAGTTTAATTTCTTTAGTTTTGTCCGCCACAGCGGCCGCCTCGGTAGTGTAGATGTTAGCATGTCTGCCTCACGTTCAAGAGGTCCTGAGTTCGAATCTCGGTCAGGGTGAGTTACCTGGATAAGGTTTTTACCAGGGTTTTCCCTTATCCTGATAGACAAATGTCGGGTAACTCTAAGCTCTATGGACCCTGGGCTCATTTGGGCATCATTTCACCCATTCCATTCATCTCCGATATGATTTAACGTTGAAGGACGTAAAATCTTAAAAAATAAAAAAATAAAAAAATAAAAAAAAATCCGTGACAGTACTTTCATAATTAAAGTTATTTACAGTGTGCTTGACAACAGCTTTTTATTTGTTGCACAAGAAAGGCTAATATCTCACATTTTGCTTCAAACTTCTGCATTTGCCAACGGGCACTCTTCCTGTAACTCGGCATTATCAAAATCAAAATGGCCGTCACTGCAAAGAATTGCGGTAGCGTGTCCAGACCTTATCTATACCAACCTTGGGGCTAAGGAAAGAAGACAGCGCCACGACGGATATATGCATCGTTAGTGGTGAAAAGCTTAGGAACTGCTGATAATATTGAGAGATGGTCGCAGCTTCGAAGTTCATCGCACTCCCACCATTGATATGCACTATGGCTATCGGTTAACAATTTAACGAATAGGACACAAGCATTGAATAATGTTATGTATTCGTATGGAAGCGGCCTGTATTATATATACAGCAGGGGCCATGTACAAGAACCAAGGCGAATGTTGAGTGATAGGCCATCTAGCATCCCTCCACCCAAGCGATGCATTGTATGGTAAACACTTGGAATCAAAAGCTCGCAAATCAAGTCTCGGCTCACGCAAGTCAGCAAAGTTAACGAAGAAGACAACTAGCCGAGCAATAATTTTATGCTTGCGCTCTTTCTCAATAAGGTGTGCTGCTCTTGTTTTCTTGCTGACGTGGGTATGTAAGCGGTTTATCTCAATTCGTGAAAGTTGCTTTAGATCCTTAGAAGTTACAAAATTTCATCATAACCTGCCTTAATCTTTGCCACAAATGGTTGTATACTTTTCTCGTGCTCATCAAACAGTAGTATACTGTAATCAAGTGCGTTAAAAATATCTTTGCAGAACGAGGAAGAAATTATAATACGGGGTGTCCACGAAAATCATATGCACTAACTCTCCAGTAACCTATTCTACGGACACATTGGGGGACAACAGTTTACACTCCAGGTAGTCGAAATATGATAGTTTGTACGTTATATTTGCAAACTACAAACTAATCAAAAGGCTTGCATCACAGTTAGCTAAATGTAAATTTTCCGCTCTTCCTTCGCTCCTTTATAGCCTCGCAATGTCCTCGATTGCTGCAATACAGCCAGGTAGCCGGACCAGCCCGCATGGGTGCTAACTGACTAGCAAGGGCGCAGTGCTAAACTTTGGTAAAATATAGCACCTTTTGATGAGTTTACGTTTTACAGTTGTAACATACCTATAATATGTAAATACAACGAAACATTTTTCAATAGGAATACGCGTATGATAAAAGCACAAGCCCGCCTCAGTAGCGTAGATGGTAGCATGTCTGCCTCACGTTCAAGAGGTCCCGAGTTCGAATCTCGATCAGGGTGAGTTGCCTGGATAAGGTTTTTTCCGGGGTTTCCTTTATCCTTCAAGACGAATGTCTGGTAACTCTAAGCTCCATGGACCCTGGACTTATTTGAGCATCATTTCACCCAATTCATTTACCGTCCGATATGAATTAACGTTGGAGGACGTAAATTACAAACAAAAAAAAAAGCACAATATCATTATTTTGTATCTGGACTACTAAAATATTTGCAAGCAGCAGTGATTGTTTTATTTTTGAAGAAGAGTCACACTGAAAACCTGATCTGTATCATAGGCCTCATTTAAAGAAATGTTTTAGTATAGTGTCTATATGGCATAGTAATTATTTTCCAAAAGAGGGAGGTTTAAATGTGCCCGAAGTCAAACAGCTGAATCATTTCGCCTATTGATGGGTTTTTAAATGCAGTGTGGCAGAAGTTTATGAGCACAATTTAACAAGTTTAATTGAGCATTTCAATATGATGAATATTTGAAAAGATTTACAAGTGCTTGTTGTCTGTAAGTCTCGTATCTAAAGCAGTATAATTTTTCGGTACTTTTAAACAATAGTCTTACAGCACTCTTTTTTTGTTTTGTATTTTACGTCTTCCAACGTTAAGTCATATACGATAAATGGAATGGATGAAATGAAGCTCAAATGAGCCCAGGGTCCATAGAGCTTAGAGTTACTCGACATTAGTCTTTTAGTATAAGGGAAAACCCCGGAAAAAACTTTATCCAGGTAACTCACCCTGACCGAGACTCAAACTCGGGACCTCTTGAACGTGAGGCAGACACGCTACCATCTACGCTACCGAGGCGGGTAGTGAACGCACTGCATGCGTTGTAGAACAATGGAATGACTTAACATTCATCAGTAACTAAAATAACACAATTTAAATGGAAGAAGAGTTAACAGTAATCGCAAACTAAGAGGGGGGAGAAAAAGGATTCTCTTCCAAATATGTGTTTACGGATGGCATTCTTATTTGATGGCTTATTACATCTAATGCAGTAGGTATGTTGCAAAACTTGGCCGGCACGCGCACGGCCCATCACCCTCTCACACATGCGTGGGTGTCAAATAAAATCACAGTTCGAATTAACAGTTATTAAATAAACAAAAAATGTACATCATCACAGGAGATGTTGGAAATGCCGTCCTTCTACATCAATACATCTGCGATACCTTCTGAGGAAATTTCCATTCACAGGCATTAGTGAAGCTTTCGAAATAGCGTTATTTTCTGCTCTGATATTTTGTTTTAATTCTTCCATGTTCCAAGTTACCCCGTAAATAAAAATCGCATTTCTTAAGATCAGAGCGGGCTATAAACTAATGATATCATCCTTAAAAGTTTCTAACGACTTATGAGCGGTGGCTCAGTCCTGCTGAAATATCCAGACCGACATTCAACGTCCGTCAGCTGTTCAAAACACTCAACAGTGTGTTATTACTGTGTCTTCATGCATTTAGGATACACTCATAAAAATATGCCCTCTTCTTCTGTATCCATTTATTGGGCGGATATTTTATATCATGCAAGGGAGTTTCATAAATTAAATTGCGTTAATCTGTTACATAATATCGTCGTGATATGATGACACGATGCATAGGGTATCATGTGTTGTCACTGAGAAGTATTAATCGTGAATCGATTGTTCTGTCATAAATATTCCTCACTTAACGTTCCAAATAATAATTAACCTGGCTAGTGATCACGTGGTAGCAATTCCTGGATAACAGTAACCTTGTATGGTTTGGATTTAAAAAAATTGTGGCTTTCCATTTTAATTCTTACGAAATTTCAGTTTCTTGTACAAAGTGCTTAAGAGATTTTCCAGGTGACCGTTCCAACTTTTCTCCAATTTCGTCTAATGTCTGCTCCGTAAGTACACACCCTTTACCTTTGTTTTTCTATCGCAATTAGTCCCGTTCACCAGAATTTATTTACAAGCAAACGATCTCTAGTCGAGGAAATTTAGTTTCAAATTGCCCTACAGCTTCCTTAAAAAATTAAGTAATCTAATACGTATCGTAAAAAAACATTTTTTGTTTTCCTGTATACTGAGATCGAGGCATTTTGAAAACACCCAGGCAAGACTCAATTTTTCTAAACACCTCTATTATTATTCTTGTGTACACTGTTCTAGAACAGAATTAAGATTATCACAGGTGTGACGACTAGAACCGGAGGGAAATGCAGTGAAGGCCACGTGTACCGTGCGCTGCCGGCCAAGTTTTGTAGCACACGTATTTAACTTTGGCGAGTGGCTGAAGTATCCGAGCGCATATCTGCTATCATGACATCATAGCTGCAGCCTGTTAGATACGGAAAAATGCATGCACCTGGTGTTAGTGAATTCAAGCTGCGAACAATTGTTTTAAATTATATTTCAGTAAATTTTACCAATGAATGGTTAAAATAAGTGAAAGTAATGTCGTTTTAAGCGCATTTAATAAGTAGTTTGAATCACGTTTAGTCATTGATAATTTAGAGTTAAAAGGTAATAAGTTAAGGGCGCCATATTTCGGATACCATTTTCATTTTTGGGCATTCTACATGTTATAGTACATCAATAGACATGAAATTCTGTGGCAACGTTCTTTATTCATATCAGCTTACAGTCCCTTAGTCAAAAAAGTCTTATAAAGTAAGTTCATATAAGACATAATGAAATCCATTACAGAGTATTTGGATTAGGTCGAAAAAATGGTACCTAATTTCGGATACCTTTGTGGAGTGCGATAAGCCAGTTGAGTGTGTCTTTTCATAAAATCCCTGAGACATTTTTTTCCAGCCATACCGCTATTTGAATCAAATAGATGCATTACATTGTTGTTCAAAGCTAGCTGGAATGTCATTCATCTAATGTCTTTCTAAGTCCAAAGTAGCGATCATCCATAACCGTACAGTATGCAATCAGTTCGGTTTCCAGCTTCTCACCAAGTACGCACCCTTTTCCGATTTTTGTAGTCAATAAACGGTCAATATCTTTTTGTTTGTGGTTTACATAATTCTCTTGTGTGGAGAGAGGTACGCCATACCACTTGGAAACTTTTAAAAATCCCATTTTCTTCTCCTTGACTGCCTTTACTGCTTCTCTCATTGCTTCTAGTGACCACCTCCTTCTGCACCCTGGTGCCATCTGATGAACAAAAAGTCTTTTAGATCGGTAAAATATTGTTTATTCCAAATTTCGGATATCCGAAATTACGATGCCCTGTGGTATCCGAAATTAAGAATTCCGCCATATTGGATAAATAACAGCTTGGATTAAGCAAGATATAAGTAATTTCAAATGTTAATGCATATAAGAAAACTATCACATACCAACATATTACAGACAGTAATTACGTGATTTAGGACCTCACCCTAAGCTCAAGAAATCGCTCTGAAAAGTGGTCTTCAAACACTCTGATCGTGAACAAAACAACTTACGAATGCTATTTCCCTGTGTTCACCTGGTTCTTCCTCCTAGTTGTTTACATGATTTTCGAGGGAGTGCAGTAGCTCACGGAGTAGAAAAGCTACCATCCGAAATTAGGCACCCATCTTTGAGACATATGGCACGGAGAGCAGGGCGAAAAACTTGGCGTGCTCGGAAATTCATAGAACGATAATTTGATTATGTGATTCTGAAACTTCGTGTAAGGCTCTTCTGCTTGACATGTTTGTAACTCGAGAAAGATAAACATCATTGTAGCAGAGTATGTTAAAGTCTTAAAATACCTTAAAGGTTAAGTTATATTGGAAGATATGACATAGGATGCTCCGTGTAGGAAACAGTGTTTAGGCTGCTTTCAATCACATTTCAAGAACAATGCATTTTGAACAGAACACACACGTGTACTTTGAAAGATTTCACTTATGTTTTAACTTGTAGTAACACCAATAAGAAGTAATTTATTACCTGTTTTCAGAATACCGCATGACATACACTCGCACGAAAAATGGAAAAAGGGAAAGAACAGTGACAAGTTGGCATTTAGCCAAATACCATACATTTGATTGGTTATTGTTTTACGGCTATTAGGTGGGAACTATTACATTTTGAAGACTCGTGCCATGAAAATATCTTCAGTTTGTCCATGGAACATTACTCATTATACGGTTAAATCATTAATAGAGCGCCGGTTACAAGAACCGCTGCTTCTTTCTTCCTTGCCGCTAAGTCAGCAGTGTTCCTGGCACCAAAATATTTTGATAACCTCCGTATAAGTACATATGTGGGCGTTTTAACTTTTTAATAGAAGTATATAAATTCAACTTAAGTACAAAGTGACCTTTGGAACATCATGTGTATTGAAATGTGTAAGACAGTGCGACGTGTAATCTGCAGAACGTATGTCTTTTTTTTTAAATGCATACACAGCGATTGTTTAGGGTCCTTAATGTCAGGATGCTCATAAAGAAAAGGTATACGCAATGTTTTCCTGCATAATATACACATTTCAAACAGTAAATGGATTATATGAATTTGAACCTGGATATGAACATATTTTTGTTTACGAGAACTCAGTCATTGTATTGAAAATGGAAAATTTCAATTAAGGCCATGTTTGTGCCGCATTTCTGAGCTGTCAAGTGCATATGCTTTTGCGAATAGCTTTTATCATCGTATAGTGATTCAGTCCTTTAGAACTCGTTGGGGCAGAGAGCAGTTGAAGTAGTCTCCAATACCTACATTATAAGTACTCACCTTTTGCTACTGATTACTTTCAAATGTGGTGTCACAGCAGAAGGACTAACAATTGCTTGATAACAGATGACGCTAAACTTTTTACCGGTGCATTAGAAAGAGAAAAAAAGTTAGGATTTTCAGGTCTAGGCTGATTGTTATTTGTCCATTTTCGCGGCATAACGACTTTGCGTCAGACGACAAGTCAAGAGTGTCCCAGTTTGATTTTCGGTTCCTTAGAGTTGCTTGGAATAATTTTTCCACGCAATTTCTCTTATAACACAACGAAAACTATTCAGCTTTGGGGACCCTGGAATCATTTTATCAGAGCTTTATTCATATCTGTGAAGACCAGAGATTGCTACAAGGTGGTTAACCGCTTCACTAGTAACCAAATGTGTATTCACTGAATGATCTGTATTTATAGTTTTTGGCCGCCCCTGTCTAGGCCTTTTATTTCGGATGCAATAGCATTTCGCATTTGATTTTGCAAAGTTTGATACATATTTGTTAAGTCATTTCTGTTTTTATGCCTCACAAATTTCGAATTCCAGCTATTTCATAAAATATTCGCCGTACGATTCAATTTTCGTAACTCTAATGGACATTTGAGACATGTTATTTATTGATTCAGAAAACAAGTTTGCTAAGCGATATACTTTTAAATTACTTTATTTTCAAAATATTAATGTTTCTTATGAGTGTCGGCTTATGTCTCTTATTGTTCAGGAAATTGCCTTGTTGCTCTACCCTACCTCCTTCGCTTTGTCTTGTGCACGAAGCATTTCCCTTTAACTCATTCAGGTAACCAAGTCCCACGAATGCGTCTTAACTCGGCGAAAAATAACGTGGAAGCAAATCCGTCTGCCTTCCTTTAGCGTAAGGTTGGGCATCACCGCGTATCAAAATTTGGGTGAGCTTGGTGGCGTAACACATTTACTAATAAGTGCTACTCGGAACATTTAAGAATGAACTGGTTTGGTGGCGCTGTTGTGTGTTAACAATCAAATAGCATTTACTGCCTATTCACAGTAGGGTTAGTTGCAGCGTTGGCCGCGAATAAAACACTTTAAAGATAGGTAGAGTGAGTGAATATGTCCTGAGTTGTACATATAAAGTTTCAGTTATGTATTGGAGAAATTATTTCCGAAGCTTCATTTAAATAAATTAAAAATTGCTTAGTAAGGAGCATTTTACAAGATGAAAAATGAATTATGACAACCTAGGAAAAAGCAAGTAAAAATTTCGCTTATATTAGTTTGCAGGCTTTAACATATGTCTTAATGTAATGTTTTGCTGAATGGTTAAGTTGAAAGTGCATTAGCTTTTACAAATTTTGGCAATTGCTAAAATTGTTTTATGGGTTGCAGTTTAATTTCAGCCCTGCGGCCAAGGCTAGCTATGCCCATTAAATATTCGGGAGGAACGCATGAGGCCGTATGATTTGGTGTTATTCTACTCTAAAGTAACGAGAGCATTTGACAGCTACGACATACGCTCACCTGCGAATAGCGTTACCCATTACAGTAACGCATTGCGCCAGCCACAGCGCAATGGTATCCCTAACGTTTTCAGATTGAATATTCCCGCGGTACTTCCGTGCCTCTCGCCTACATCCCTTCCTATTCGGTGGGTTAGGTTTGGGCAGAAATGTTCCCTGCCGGGGAGGAAAAAGCTCTCCTTAAATGAGAGAAAGGAAGATTACGTGCAACCGAAGCTCCCTCTAACACAAGGGTAAGTAGAAGTACATAGCAATCTCTCCGTGGGTCTTGCGGCATGTAAAGGAACCTCAAGGTTGATAAAGAGGACTCTGAAGAAAATTAAGAGGTCTTTCATACCCATTATAGCATGGGAAGCTGAGAATCATAGCAGTTAAATAACGTAAATAAATGAAAATCATCTTTAATTGTCGTGGGCGATACCTTGGGTATTGTGAGGATAGAAATGAATACGATAATTTATGCGGGATAACTCCAGAGGGTAGAACTACCAAAAATATCGATAGGGCCAACAGCGAACTAGCACACCGTCTCCCAGTTCTCCAGATTGGTATTATTCTCTACATATCCGCCTCGGCACTACGGCTCAGCTGTACCAATCTCCTATGTGTTTCGTGAACCGCTGCCCAATCCAATTTAAATATTCCTTTTCGGAAGCAGCTTCACTGGTGCCAGCGATACGCAGCACTCGCACCATGGCAATGATTATGTCAACTCCATTGACGTTACCATGGGAATCGAGAGGTTTCAAATCTCCAAGTGTATCCGTAGCTTCATCCTCTTCAGTAAAGTTAATCCAGCCGTTAGCCATCGGAAAGTACAGATTCTTCCAAGCGCCCCATAATCAAGTGTTCCAAAGCAAATGTTGTTGCGACCTTGCTCGTCTTGACTTGGGAACTTTTCCCTCCTGTCCCTCCAAGAAAAGACTTTGCACGTTTTACTGGCTAGAGGTGATCTACGACATAACTAAATCCAGCCTCAGCTAGCACGAGATCTATCGAACATTCACAAATGTTTAATAACTGAAATTTACCGTTGGAGGTATACTGGGCCAGGTATTTTTGGAATTCTCAATATTAAGAACGTGTTCTATGTGTGACTTATTTTTGAAAACATTCACAAATTGACATAACGAGCGTCTGTGACCCGCATTCGGAAGATCGTGGCCGACCTTCCTAACCCATGTTTTTTTCTATTTTTCCAGACGTTTCCCCAAGTTACTATGCGAATGTTCGGAAGGAATTTTCTATCTCTCAGTTTCACCTCACCTTTTGTTTCACTTCACCTTTCATCCAAAGTTGTCAATGTCGGCAGGAGTTTCGGATACATGACAGGGAATTTGCTCCTTTCAAATCCTCGTATTCCGAATTGGAGAGGTCTTGTTCCCGAGCCCCCGAGGGAATGGTAAGCCTGCAGGGCCAGGTATGGGGAGCTGGTTGTACGAGCTGCAACATAAGAGTTTAATTCTATATGTTTCAGACCCTGCCCTCTGTTATCTCTTCTCAGGTCCAACCACCCTTACCTTCCGAAGGGGTGGTGTTGTCCCATTTGTAGCTAGTAGGCACAAAAGATCTATCGCGGCAAGTAACGATTTCATAACTTTATATAAACTGTATTAATACAGCATAAAACAAATGTACCAAATGCAAGTTTAATCTTATTGCAGATTAATGTTGAATGCTTTAGTGTATTGTAGGGTTCACAGTAGTGTAGTTAGTCTTGCATTGTGTTTTCTGTGTTGTACCTTTACAAAATTGAATTCTATATATGGAATATTGAACAAATTATTTTACTTAAACAATACATTATTTCAGGAATTTGCATGAATCTTCGCCAACAATATACAAAGCTATTAAGACGTGAGTAAAATTAATTTACCCCAAATACCTGCACATAAATATCCAGTGATAATTTAAGTCAAGTAACATCAGCATGTACGATATAACAAACTTTAAAGGAAAAATGAGCTGCAAGTATTTTCTCAAATAAGAGGAAGGCATTTGTAATGTTGCATAAAGCAAATAAAGTTAAAAACACATATCTCGGCCATTATTTTTGTGCAATTTAAAATATTACAACACATTTGTTTAACTCCATGCACTTCAGGATCTCTTCAAATTATTTGATGAATATTTAAAGAGAAACTTTCCATAGTTATTCATGATTTAAACGCCAATTTGTTTTTATTTGTGAAAATATATTATCACATGATATGCAATTAAGTTCTGAAGCTTATGCATGAAATATACGAATGCCTTATGCATTATTAGGTAAAAAGATGATTCTGAATAAAATAAGCATTATGTTGACTGCTGTTGCTCTTTCTGCGTATTTTGTGGTCGCCGAGTATATCAGAGTGTTTTAGAACAAAGCTTAATTTGTTGGCTGTATAATAAAGTAAGGAAAGATAGATTGACTATGGGTCCTCTCCTTAGTGCGGTCGCAGCACTACTGCTTACAGAGCGGGAGACTCGGATTCGAATCCCGGTACCGATGTGAGCATTTCCTCACGCTGGGAGATCTGGTCAGGTGGACACCAGCCTTAAGCCCTTGCAGGGCCCAGTTGTGGAGCTTCTTGATTGAGAAGTAGCGACATTTGGTTGCTAAGACCACACATGCCGCCCGGTAGGGACCGGGGTGCTGACCACGTCCCTCCTCCAGCACTGCACCCCATTCATTTCACTTGTGGTGGGCAGAGGAGTTCGAAGTGGCCAGATCGTAGACACTTATCTGGAAAGTGTTGTTGCGACGTGGGGTTGGTTAGTCGTTCACATATTGTAAAGAAGGAAAACGCAGAGGAAAGACACGAAGAAAAGAAAGTGGACTAATCAGCATCAGAATGATGGGAACGGAGTTGCGGGCTCGAAGTGTTGTAACATTAATTCAGTTACTTAACGGAATTGTAACCATCGAGTCAAGTGGAAAAGAGATATTGTCCACCATGTAGCAAACACTGTGTTAGAATTATTGCAATTCGTCTGATAAAGGCTGGTTTATTATTTCCTCTTATTTCTCAAATATTAGTGCTTCAAATCTGAACATTTCGATTTTGTGTGTAGGTTAACCTTGTTGTAATGTCCACTAGTTACGTGTTTAATTTTACAGGTGCAGCTTAACTTCTTCCAAAAACAATTTTGAAAGATTCGTTGCGAAATGTTTCGTTGCGTGCGAAATCAAAACACGCATTTCCAAAATACACTGCACAGCCCGTCACCCAACTTTGGCAGACGGATTATGGCGAGTGAGTGGAGCAAACGGAATTAATTGGAGAGGAATTGAGATAATACGAGGAACAATTACTCAGAAGCTGCACCGTAACACATTAATTCAATTTACATCCGAGACTGAGCCTAGTGTGGAAGATGTATTCTTTAATAACAAAATGACAATTGCTGAATATTTGAACAGTTTAAAGTACTGGATGCGCAGCTGCTTTGGAGTTATTCGTTAAATATAAAGAAAGAATGAACGTCAACAACAAAGACAAATGAAGACGTGATTCATTGTTTCCTAAGTGACCTCCGAAGACACTAAAATGCGTTAATGATTTCTCGTATCCGTGTTGAGGCAAGTAGAAAGCTAGTCTTCATTCTGTTTACCAAGTGTGTGTCCTTCAAAGCAGCTGTAAAATATGCATGAGGGGAAATGCTAGCATTTCGTAAGCACGTAATTTGTTTGCTGCAGTTTTAAAGTAACAACGGGCAGAGAGAAACAACAACCTGATAGGGCTGGCCCCGTAGCTCAGTCGGTAGAGTACCTGCCTGCCGTGCTAGGGGTCCCGGGTTCGATTTACGGCGGTGGGGATGAGGATTTTTCTCCGACCAAGGTAATTCCCCACCTTCCCCAGAGTCTGGAAGTATAAATGAGAGTGTGAATGTGTGTGTGATGTAATGATTAAAACCTAACGAATACGAGTTGAACAGCTTCGATATGTTCCAAAGGAGAACGGCCGCCGATATGGCCATTGTAGTTAATGCGGGGTATAAATGGAACAAGTAAAGAAAAAAAAAAAAAAAAAAACAACTATGATTTGACACTATTCAGGTGAACGTCGAATATGTTTCAGCAAAAAATGTTAGAAATTGAAGGTTTACGTTTCGGTATAGTGACCGCGCTTAAGGACACTGGGAGGACGATAGATTTCAAAAAATCCATTTTTTGTTTTTAATGTTAAATATATATAACATAGGGTTAGCTGGTATTAAAGCCCTTTAATTCGTCAATTTAAAGATGGAGGCGTAATGATATGCCCACTTCCTGAGAATCGCGCTTAATCTTTGAACGTGATTCCCAAAACCTTTTCATACTTTAGGTGCATGTTTCTCAAAAACTATAAAAGATACTGACACAAAATTTGTAGTGGTTATTTGTCAATGTTCCTTGAATATATTCGGCTAACATTTATATTCACGCGATTTATAAAATGGGTGAAAACAAATATTCAGTCCTTGAAAATATTATCTATTTTTTATTAAAAACTAATTAATTTTTCATGTGCATAGTATAAACTATATGTGATTTTCATTTAGCCGATATTATAAAACTGTATCTTAGGTTATTTAGGATAAAAATTGGTGCATGTAGCTTTAAATTCTTACAAGCAAAGTGCACCTTAACTATAGGGTGCAATATTTTTTTTTTCAGAACACACGGTGTGATTTATGCCCCTTTTGCATGAACCTATGTGAACGTAATTTAAATATTATACACTAGTTAAAGGCCTATATCCTTATACTTTAATTATACCGAATTTCAATTTCTCATAATGTTTAGTTTTCTATGTATTTAAATTTTAATATTGGTAAAAATTAGCCTTGTCTGGATAAAAATAACCTTCCAGTGCCCTTAAAGGTTACCAGACGGCTGGCTTTTTGTAAGGAAAAACTGTTCATACCCTAACCACAATGTCTTAAACACTAGCTAGCTACCATGGCTCAAGGGTTCAAGGGCTCAAGGGGTTAGAGTCACTGGACGGTAACCAGTAGATCCGTGGTTCAAATCCCGGCCATGGCATTGAATTTTTCAGTTGGCTCTAATTAATTAAAAATTACCCATATACCGGAATAATGTACTTAAAATGATTAATTCTTTAAGGATTAATTCCTCAATATAAATTTACATTAAAATAATTGATGATGCTACATGCACCTGCAACAGAGGAGACGAAACCACAGATCACATCCTGTATGACTGCATCAAATGGAAGGACCAAAGGGAAAAACTAAGGATGCAAATAAACAAGAAAGGAGGCAAGTGGTCAGTACATAAACCAGCACTTGTGGGACAATATCTAAGGGACTTTAGTGAATATGTCAACACAATCAATCTAGAAAGTGCTGAATAACTAAATAAGTAAATTAATTCTAAAAGACTATAGTGACTGTGTGAACACAATCTGAAAATAATTTCAATACCTCAGTTAATATGAACAATCAATCTGGAACCAAAGCAAACCAGGACATATAAAATTACAAATGTAATGGAACATGTGGATGAATAAATGAAAACACACACACACACACACACACACACACACACACACACACACACACACACACACACACACACACACACAAGTTCTTTATAAAAAGAATAGACGGCCGTTCCTACAAGTGAAGAGCAATTTTGAAGCAGGAATTTAACATTGCACCCGCCTTTACGTGATATGATCCTTCCATTGTTCATTACAGCGTAGCTCATTTGCTGTGACTTAGTGGTAGTTTTGTTTTTTTATAAGTTGTTTAGTTTTATTGTAAGTATTGAATAATTTGTTAATCCACTTCCAGTTGGTCATCAAACAAAATTAAAAGAAAGCAAAGGTGCTGTTCGACCTTTGATTTATTATGTTAGTCTTCCGTAGGAAACAGGTTGTGATATACATTTGCTGCGTTGGTTACTTTCTTTTGTTGCCAGTTCTACTGCACAAGTCTGTGACTTCTTAAGAACGAATTTCATGGAACCTGAGTGAAGAGGTTCTCGAGAATGGATGTGGCCTTCTTTATCATAAGCAAGAACATTTGTGGAATTCATCATCAAGAGTGTAGTTGAATATTTTTTGTGGTTTCTGAAAAATGCTTCACCTGCTTTTATAGAACACGTTTCACGTGCAGCTACCTCAGGCTTCTTGGAAACAAAACGCTCATCTCTACTCAAAACAAAAGTTGCTATCTCAGCTGAAAGCACCTTGTTAGAAGTGCTCTTTATATGAAGTGGAGGAGTTTTGTGTAGATATTCATTATTTTTTGGATATGTAAAGCTGTCGAGGACATAATTCAACGGAAAACTCGTTATTATCAACTGAAGTGTTATTTCCTCATTAATATTACCCGAAGTTCACTCCAAGCCTTTTCTTGACTCGGTTGAAAGTGCAGAAGCACCTTCTTGAAATTCAACATTTCTTGGAAAAATTAATGCAACGGGAGGACATACTTCACTTCTGGTGCTCATGCAGATAATCGTTATTCTCTCAGCAAGCTTCCCCACTGTTAGTGAAAACTGAATTCTAAAGTTCATAGAAATGTTACACTTCTGACAATGACGAACAACTAAGATCTAACTAGCATTCTAAAGACATAAAACTTATTATTGTTGTATTATACTTTTTCAGTGATATTTCGTGTCTTTACAGGTAAGCGAAGCAATAACAATTAGGATTGCTTTTGTGTTAGAAAATCTCAATGTTTCTTATTACTGCATAAATGCATGCTATCAAAGATCAGCGTTTCTAAACTAATGCATGATTAAGTCTCTTCCTAAACTTGTAACCTTTAACTGCCCGCACATTACAATTGAGTTTAAATAAATTAGTGTTTAAATAAGCGAACGCCTGTCATTGGTCTTGTCTTGGACTGTCTCTTTGCTTTAAAACGCAGAGACTAGCATGTACATTTGCTGAGCTCTTCCTTGCGGCACGCATGTTTAACTTTAAGTAGCATTTTGAGTTGCCAATTTGTGACATACGTAGTTCAAATTTTACTGTCTATCCATTTTCCTTTTGAGCGTAGCGGCGTCGAATGCAGAAGTCCCTGATCTCTCTCAGTAACAGCCTTCACTGATGGCCATGACTGTCGTCACAATCTCACCTGTAGAACACGCTTATATACCAGCACGTTATATTATATCAACAGCAAAAGCTCAGTAAAGAGGTGAAAATCCTGAAGTGTTGGTCTATCTCGATATCGCTTCACCTCGGGGGAGAGCGCTCTTCGTTGTCCTTATCTCTCCAACCAACCAGTTGCCAGTCCACTTGCTAGCTAGAGGATAATCAAATAAACCAGTGTTCTATTTTCGTACAATTACAACAGTTTTCATTATGTAAAAGCACAAACTAGTTCAAAATTCTTTATTTAAAATGCAATAGCCTTTATAATTAAATATACCCCGTTCCAAAAACATTAATGTCAGCTTATTGACATTTTTCTAAATACCATTTTTGTCTAGAGCTGATTGGTTCAATGTCCGAGTAATATAAATCACAATGTAGGTTCTCCTTATGCAGAAAGAGTGACAACGGAGAAAGTCCTATTCACACGAAAGAATCTTGTACAAAAGACATTCTAAAATGCCGGAACACCGTACCTTTTTGCTTAGCTTTAAATGCCTTCTATTTGCATTAATTAAAACCTTGTATCCTCCGGAGCACCAGTCATAATCGTTCAAATGATAACTAGTAGGTCGTGAAGTTAGTGTCGAAGCCATAATTGAAGTTAACATTCTACCTCTAATGTCTGTTAGATACACGTATTAACTTTACACTGTGACAGCATACTTAGCTAGCCATTTTACAGAAGTGCTTATGTTTTTGATTTACTAACATAATGATTACCAGGCATAGGAATTCTTAAGCAGTTCAAGTTGTGTACAGTCAAACCATTATGGCAATACAAAGAATGTTAACAAAAGAGCAGCCATAAATCACTCTCGGTCAAGTGAAAAACTGTTTGCTAAGTTCTGTCTGCGAACGCCAGCAGACTATTCACGAATTAGGGGTTCCTTGTAATCTGCGACGTCACCGCATGAAGCCCAGTAACAGTGGTACTTCATTTTCCTTCATTCTAGTTTTTATGCTTAGACATTCCTATGCCTCATGATTACATTTTAATTGCAGATAATTAATTCAGAAATCATCGCATTAGTGCACAATTTATTGGGTACCACAGTAAATGTTCTTTTCGGAAAGAAACAATCCAGTAATTTGCGTACTAACAACTTATGAGTATATTCATGGTCATATCAGACACAAATATACTTAAGTTATTTTTCTCCAAATTTAATGGATTAAAAAGACCTTATGAAGTTAAGTGATGACAAGCCACCGATGATTAGCACATAGTGCTGGTTTTAGTTAATTGATGGAAATTAACTATTTCTTCACACTAGTCGTATATAAGCTATTGTTTTTGATAGAGTCAACATGAAATATTCAATGCCACGGACGGGATTTGAAACACGGATCTCCTGGTTTCCGTCCAGGCGCTCTAACCTATTGAGCTACCATGGCCAACTTGCCGTCGTGACATTGAATTCTCCATTTGACTCATATATTTCCCCGGTAGACCACTAGAGGCTCTCGTATCCGAGATACACCCGCTGAGGCGACTTACTATCATAAGTACTTGAATACCAGGCTTCATCTCAGGTGTATTCATTCAGGTGTATCTCGGATAAGAGAGCCCCTAGTGTCTACCGAGGAAATATATGAGTCAAATAGAGAATTCATTGTCGTGACGGCAAGTTGGTCATGGTAGCCCAATGGGTTAGAGCGCCTGGACGGAAACCAGTAGATCTGTGGTTCAAATCCCGGCCGTGGCATTGAATTTTTCATGTTGACTCTATCAAGAACCTTAGCTAATATACGGCTAGTGTGAAGAAATGATTAATTTCCATCAATTACCTAAAATAATAAGAGTAAAACGATGAAGCCTGGGATTCAAGTACCTACGATAGTCGCCACAGAGTGTATCTCGGATACGAGAGCCCCTAGTGGTCTACCGGGAAAATATATGAGTCAAATGGAGAATTCAATGTTTTGACGGCAAGTTGGCCATTGTAGCTCAATGGGTTAGAGCGCCTGGATGGAAACCAGGAGATCCGTGGTTCAAATCCCGGCCGTGGCATTGCATTTTTCTTGTTGACTATCAAAAACACAGTGCTGATGTTTATACCCAAGGCGGGGTAAACTGTTGGAAGAAAAGTTGCTCTCTGACTTTCCTGTTCTACAGAAGAAAATTACGACTAGAAATCTCTTGGTATATGATCATTGGGAATTAGTGAAAGGATCAATGCACGATGTGAGATAAATAGGATGAAAGTACTAAAGCAAGTGGAGGTTTTGTGAAAATAATTGCCGTCTAAAATTTCTTTAGTGTAATAGTTCCTTTTGTTGAGGTGTTCCCCAGTGAACAACTATAATAAGATGAAAATTCTGTAGTTATGGTGATATATCTTTTAAATCAGCAAAGAAGGGAAAAAAAGAAAAAAGGGAAGAAAGAAAGAAATTAATAAAGGTATAAAGATCGGAAAGCTCGCTGGAAAAAAGTTTTTTTTTCCATAGAAACTTCTATTTAACGATAGTATAGCTGCGGAGTCACGCTTTTTTCTCTTCTCCTGCATAATTCTAGCCATTTGATTGACAAGTTGCTTACTTCATTCCAGAAAATTCGCTGAGAGTAACGCCGCCAATTGAGTGTGTTTTTTCTTGTTATTTAAGTACTCTTAAGCAAATTATGAAAAAAAAAAAAAAAAACATTATCAATACTTTGGTAATAAAGTTTTATTGTTATTGTTGAGATATGTCACAGTTGAGCAGTGCTGATACTTCTGTCGCTGTTCGGTAATTATCCCTAAAACTTCGTTTCTAGTTCAACCAAAGCTGAAACACTTGAGATAAATATTGTGTGCCAGCTGTGCATTTTAATGCAAGTGGGGCCTTAAGTTCTCGTTACGTGGGGCTGGTCCTCTTCTGGTTATTTACATCGCCGTAAGCTGAAGTAATTAACAGGAGAGCTTACTGATCCCTTGCTTGGAATATGGTATTCCTTATTGATCCAGTTTTATTTTTTGGAATTTATTTTAAATGAGGCGGAAAAATTATAAAGACCGTAATGGAATCGAGTGGTAAAGAAATGTGGACCCTATCTAAGAAAGAAAAACGTCATTCACGTTATTTAAGGAAATTGGCTTTTTTGTGCACAAAATGTACTCAGATTACGTTCTATTCTTTATCATCTGAAACTCACAGAGGACGAAACAGGATTTTCATAAGCAAAAGTATGAATAATGAGCACAATTCTTTTGTGAACCGGAGACAGGGGCGGGAGATATTGGCGGAGGGCTCCGCGTATGCATACTCTTCCTGGCCCTTTGTCTTCTGAAACTTCAGGAAGGGTGAGATGCGAGAACCCAAGTTGGCCGGGATTTGAAGATGGTAGTTACGAGCGAAATGGGACCCTTCGAAGAAAGCAATTTTTTTTCTTTCTATGATACGTGAGGGTACTTTAAGGAAGGTGGAGAATAACTCTGTACTTTTATTCATGATAATTGAAAAAAATCAGGAAATTCTGCCTTTTTAAGACGTTAGGAATGCCCTACCCTGTTACCCAAATATATCTCTTAACATAATGGGTCACTGGCTCCCGTTGCCCATGAAGCGAGATATTTCTAAAATGCGAGTCGCGAGTCATTTGGATTTGTAGACGCCACTCCATATGTGATTGAAAGTACAGGAAGAATTATGTTCTGTTAAATAATCAAATGTCGAGATTTGACTGAGAAATCGCATTGCGAGGTCCCTAAAATAAAAATAAAGTCACTTTAGCAAAGGCTTGTGTGTTTGAGAGAGACAGAGGGAGAGTAATTGAAAGAAGGTTCCTCTTTAAACTGGTGAAACGAGCTATTCTGAATATGTTGTTTTAACATTTTTGTGCATATTTAATGTGGGGTCAGTCAGCGTGCGTTTGTGGCTTTGCTTTGTATTCTGTCACTTTGAATCTATCGCGGCAGACCAATACGCCAATACAAATCGTTGAGGAAATTTCCATCTTTCTATTTAAAGTCAATTAGAACATAAAGAAATGTTATCAAGGTAATCTGATGTAATTAGCTCTAACGCCAGTGATTTGTATTTCAATTGCGCAGTCAATAAATCAGTTTTTAAAGAGTTCCTAAAACTAAGAATATTTCAGAATGCATTTAAAGGTGGTATATGATTATTTATAGATTTATTCATGCAGACCGTGCCTAAGAAGTAACACATAGATTTTTTTGACAAGAGCGGCTGTAGCACGCTCGTTTCTGTTTTATAAATGGCATTGTAGAAATTTTAAAAGACCATGTAAATAACAATGCATTATTGTCAGTATAAGAAATCGAGTACGACCAATAATGAACTCTTGATGCATAGAAAACACCTGCGTAACTAATGGTACTCATCCGTCACGTCAACGTGCTGCGAGCCAGCAAGCTCGGTAATTAGTCATTGCGCATGCGTACAACCTTCCCCTCTTGCCTCCCTGATGTCTAAGTTCCCTAGATTTTCGCATAAATGCGTGCTGCATCTGGTACCTTCTGGCTATACGATAAAATTCCTGCTCATAGAAGCGCCCTGGTTCGGTCTCTAGGAGACTACGACGCTGCGAGACGCCGCTTCAGGCGTTACCGGGTACCCCGTATGGCTTGCGGACATCCGAGGTAACAAAGGAGTTAATCCTTACAGCAGCACAAGCTAAATTCCAAAACTCCAAAAGAGCTGTTTGGCTACAAAATTTACCCCACTTTAGAATAATAAAACACCAGGGTGTAAACAAAAAAGCGGTTTGGCATCCTGTACAAAATTAAAGAGGAGCAAAAAGCTACCTCAACAAATTTCCTCAACAAAAAATACCACATCATCCTGTAAATATCACAATTATCAACCTGCGGTCAGACCCAAAACCTGGGTGGGTACGCAGCAAAAACCTTCTGGCTGTTAACAGCCTGTCAGTATACGACTTGGACCTTCTGGCTGTATACAACCAGTCAGCACCAAATGGCACATGGCATGCGCGGTGATCATTCGCTGCACGGTGCAGCAGGGCCAACAATTCTCATAGTTACAGCTGTAGAACTTGAATATGCATTTAAAATCATTTAATAATCTATCATTGCTTTAATTTTAGTTCTAGAAACTAATTCCGTCCTACTTACGTAAACAGATCCAATACCTAATGGTTATTAAATCGCAGGACAGATTGTTTGTGATGCACCTATCATGTTAGCACGATACTCCATTCCCGCGACCATAACAAGAATCCCTCATAACAAGTGCATGTGGTTCGCATGCTCGCATTGTATCCAAGTATTTCTTTGTGTAATGTTATTAAGTGGCTGATATCAGTTTCTTTATTTTGTATGCGAGTGTAAAACGTGTTATACATCCATTTTATTCAATATATGAGTAACGAAAACTTTTACCAATAAATAATGAACACGGTTAATGAACTTCTGAAAACTTCCTTTTCAAGGCGAGCATTAGAAGAAAGGGTTGGTATAAAAATATTAGGGTGACCAATACCCGATCTAAAAATCGAGCAAAAAGCGAAACAAAGTAGAAATTCTGTTTTTACCATGAAGAAGCATGGGCGTATGGACTTCATTTTTCGAAACTAGCTAAGTTGCACGGACTTTTTTTCCCGCAGCACGCTGTTATTTTTCAGCACGAGCCGCCACTGGTTTTTGATTCATGGTGTCTGTGAATACATAATTTTTTCATATGGAATAACTTTTGCTACATTTATAAGGAAATGTAGTAATAATTATTATGACAAAAATCTTCTGCTAAGTTGGGTACAGGTACTTTAAAATGTTGAAACATCCTTTCAGTAGATCCTGAGAATTCTTGCGCTTCACACGATAATGTAAAATAATTGGGAATTCAGTGGCAAAGGTTTGTTTACCTTTTATTACATGTCAGCTACGTAGGATGAATTATCAGCAACATTGTTGCTGCTATTACTCCTGTATGTAAGATATATGAATAATTGCTTCCTTAGTGTTATTTCAAATATTTTATTCACGAACCATCAAAATAGTGCAGGTATTACGATATCCTTGACAAATATGTCACAAGTCACCTTTAACTTTAGGTAAACACAAAGGACTTTTAATGAACCGTTATATTTAGTCTCTCTAAGAGCCCTCAAAGCTTAAAATTCATCAAAATGTTAACCATGAGTTGAAAAATTGAGCAGAATTTTCCATTTTTATGACAGCTTCAAGCCGAGCCATGTACATTAATGATACATTTTAATAAAATATGTTAAATATTTGGGGTTTAGCAAAGAGCATAAATTATATATCATGGAAAGGAGAAAATTCCGTGGGTTTTAAGTAAGTAAACAGTGAAAAAAAATTATAATTTCATCCCTTTAGCATACGCTTAAATCAGTACTCGGTCTCCGTGTGGAAGATGATTACGTATTCGTGTTAAGGAAACCAGCTTTAAGATCAGTTGTGTCTTACACGCTAGAATTACATATTCTCCTGCTGTCTTGATATATGCGACTTGAATAACTTCAGCTTTCAAATGTGAACTAGGCTTCCAGTATTTTGGGCGTTACCATGAGACCCGATCCAGTCTTTGAAATGTTAATGTGCTCAAACATTGTTTCTCGACTATACAAGCTACTAAATAGCCTCACGGTTGTTCCTTGGAGCGAGGAAACTCACTCAGTTGACACGAGCAACTTAGAAATCAGCTAGGGTATGAAGCATAACTAATTTCTCAATATTGGGTACCTAGTAGAATAATAGGTTAAGAGCTTCACATCCCAAGGCTCAGACTTGATTTGGTTGGAGCTACAATCCTGTCGCCGCGCTGCTGTGACCTCCGGAATTTGGTCACCAAAAGGATTAAGGCCAGTTTCATTTTACTTAGGTTATATTGTGGAGCCATCCTGTTCTTCTATTATCTGTCTCTCAGTTTTTATGGGTGGGATTTTCAGAAATTATATATCTTTTTTTTTTCTTTTTTCTGTCAATAAATTTCTACAACATGGAAAATTGGAGTTGTTGTGAATCCGTCAGTTCAGGATAATGCTCAGACGAAATTTGGAAAAATCCACAGTGTATTAAATATCTAGTTGTAAAATAAATCGGACATTGCCATTTTCAAGTTTATGTGGTTATTTAAATACTTTTATTGCATTATTTCTTTTATTCTTTTAAAAGTATTCCACACAATACCGAGTCGGATGATTCAGGCAGTTTCGTATGTGGCGCGCATTCGGGAGGTTCGGGTTCGACTCCCGTGGCCGTCCTACCTTACCATTGGTTTGTTCGGGAGTTTTCCCGGGTCGCTAGGCGAATGCTGGGTAGGCTAATTATATCCCCCGAATTTTCTGTCCCTCCATTTTATCTCCATTATTATTTCATATCATCTCTCATCTGGTAGTCTCTTTCAAGGTAGAAATGTCGGTGGAAGTCTCGGCGGTGCATGGCAGGATGATATGCTCTGAGTGTACCACTTCCTCCTCTGGTAGGTCGGTTGGCGGTCTCCGAACCGACTTCTGGGACCGTCTCCGGACCACACTACGGGTAATGTCCGTTCTCCTGGCCTACCCGGGGAGGTTTCCATCTAAGTAAAATGTAGAGACCCTTCCCACTGCACTGTAGTGGCTCCTTGGGACGGCCGCCCTCTGTCTGCTCTCGCCTCATCCTTCCTCCCGGGGATGCTTCACTTGGGGGCATAAATTACAATAGACCGAGACTCGTTGCAGTGCCGAATCCCCTCCGAAAAAAAAAGTCCACGCAGTGCATTTTGCAAATATTCACTTCCTAAAATCAGTATTACAGCAAATAAATTCACAGAAACGCATATTGTATTAGATTTTTTGTCTATCAACCTGTAATTATTCAGAAAAATTATTCCTTTTTCTATCCCTAAAAATTCTTGATATACAAGCGTTATTAATTTAATTCTCAAAATTATATTTTTATTTTTACAAAGTATATGGCTATTTTCTTCTATGTCCTTTTGAAATGCAGTATACAGATTCTTGAAACAAATTAATTAAAAACTACATGATGGGTAGCATTTTGTGTATGCAGAAATGCGTGGAGAGGGGGGGGGGAGAATAGACCTTCTATGATTCGGTTTGGCTATTAATTTTTTTATTTAAAAATGTATATCTATGTACATAGATATATATTTTTTTCCTTATTTAACAGTTTTTTATTGTTTCCGTTTATCTTATTATCTATTTTCTTTAGTTCCACACACATACACTATACATATAAACACTCATTCCCAAGGTGGGACTCGAACCCGCGATCCTCTACTCAGGCATACGTCTGTCCATATATACGTTCAGTTAATTGGTAACGGTTTTGTACAAGTCCAAAGGACTATTTCTTGAACTTGAGAATTCATATAATTTTATTTTAAAACGCATGGTTTTGTAATTTAATTACCATAATGGATTAGCTACCGACACAAGAATATTTGATCTCATTACACCAAGTGCATTTTCTAGAATGTAGCTCTACTGTAAGCCTCAGCTGGTCTGCCTACAAAAATTTATTTGGATAATTCGGACTGATGTCGGAGTCCATATCTGTTTACAATGTTTACCTGGTGTACCTGCTGTTTGCTGTGTCTTAAATTTGATCCCTTCTTTCCCGAAGGACGCTCAAGTACAGAAATGTTAACGCATATTTGTTTTTGCAAATGTTTTCTGTTATTCTCTTTAGAAGGACCGAGTATAATTAAAAAATAAATACATTTGAACACAGGAACGATAAGAACACCTAATTCGAGTTGTCATTGTGTTAAATAATTCCTTGGTGTCACTATGGACTTCATTGCCGTTTGGGTTTCAAACCCAGAACATGTGAGGAGCGAGAACATTTTTCATTATCACAACATTTCTAAAAGCCCAAGAAACACTACCATACCTACCGAAAAGTAGAGCACGATAATGCCTCCTTCATCCTAAAGTAATTTATTGTTGTACTTGTGTAATCAAGTCAACAATAAATATTAATTCATCTTATTAGAAAGAGAATGAAACTCTATTTCTGAATGTAGTTTCTTCAGAATTTATAAAAGGACTGCCGATTACTAACTCCACAGGAGTTTTTTGAATGCTGTACAGGCATGCAATTTGTAATTTCGAAGGATAATATTTATAGGAAAGATCGGTAAATGGTACAGACATTATTATTTTTAGTAATGTTAAATAGCAATATGCAATCTTGTAACAATGAGACTTTACACATATCCAGACTTTAACTCTTTGATGTGAAAAATGTAAGATTCTTGAGGTCTTAAGATCAAATGACCTATGCCAGGCCAGGCAAACACGGCAGCAATTTATGGAACACTTAACAGAAATGCTTTGAGGGTGACTCGTTGTGGCAAGGATGATGGGAAAGATCCGAAGTGCGACTATGTATTGAAGAACGACAACGGGGTCCCTTTCGTTTCCAGTTGAAAGGCATCCGACGTCGCTCGTCCCAGCTCTGACAGGATCTCGGATCTCCAGGAGCTCGGAATGGCCGTGCAATGGAGGGCGGCATCTGACAGACGCAGCTCCATTCGACGCCAGGGAAGTCTTCCAACGCCGTGCGCCCCCTGGTCTCCCTCTCCGGGAATCTGACAGGAGCGCATAACGAAGGTGGCATCTGACAGCCGCAACTCCAGACGACACCAGAGAAGACATTCAACCCCAGACCGGGGCACCCGGAACGACTTCGGAGATGAAATCTTAATAGGGAGCAAGTCACTGTCGCCTGGTTCCGTGAAGGTAATGAAGGGTACAGGAAAATGAGGGACAGGAAAGTCGGAATATGAAAATGAGCGCCCCAGCATCTGCCTAAGTGATAAAAGGAAACCGCGGAAAACCCCAAGTATAGTGCGTGGTTGGCGAGGATCGTACCTACGTACCAGAGTCACACGACTCTGTACCACCTCGCTCAGTGAAACGCTAAATCAATATGAATGAATGAGTGAATGAATTCCTTAAGTGGAACATAGGGCCTTCTGAACCGCACAACCTCTAGGCCCGTAGGCAATGGGTTGAGGATCACAGGTTTCCTGATCAGAGAGATTCCGGGATGAGGAATCAGCCCAACGCTGGAAGTGAAAGTACGAGAGAGATGAGGTGATAGGAAAGATGATGATGGAGTAATCGGTGAAATGCTGGAGAAGGAAACCGGAAGACCCGGAGAAAACCCGCCCCACCGCCATGTTGTCCACCACAAATCTCACTTTGCTGTGGCCTGGGATCGAACCTGGGCCGCCTTGGTGAGAGTCAAGCGGTCTACTCAGCCCTGGCGCGGCCCTAAATCAATATAACTAAATTTGATATATTGCTCATGATGGTTTCACCATTGTTTGTCACAGTGGTTTTTACAGTGTAAATTTAATATAAATTTCTATCGTTTATAGAATGTGTTTATTATATATATATATATATAGTAGAATTACCTAATTACCTATTCATTCACATACAGCGCACACCTGCACCTAATATCGTGTTGTGCTTATACTTTTAATGAGACCATACCTACGGTGCTGGAAGCCTTGTTTGGAATCTCATTGAAAAATATGGAAGGACGCCAGAAAATGTGCCTTAGGTATTTTTCTGATTTGAGTGATAAAAACGTACGACTTCAAGGAATGCCGAAGTTTCATTCAATGGTTGAACACGAAGATATTTTTACCATTTTATGTAAGCCAACAGAATACAGATAAAAGTGGCTTCTGTTTGTGTATTTTCATTATTAATGTAGACCCACTAAAAGCAGTCGTTCTAGTTAGAAGCTCTAATAGCATATTTTAGCAACGTTGTAATACAGAAACATCCATCGCCTTTCCCGTACACAGTATTGATATGCACTGAATTTTCCGGTTGAGTTGCTTAATAATGCAAGAAGACTTGAACTGTCACCTGAGCTTGCAGAATCCTTAACAAGCCCTTAAGAGGCTCCTCTTTGTGATGAGATTAGACCTCCAGGACTGCTCACTTGTTTGCAAGAACTGGTTTACCATCTTTGCTAAAGGCTTCCGTTGTGTTTGATGCTTTCAACTTGTTATCCATACTGTGAGAAAGGAACGTTTGTCGTATTCACTGGAGCATTTTTTACCCTTGTTTCTAATAAGATTTTTTGTATTATAAAGTGTGTTGACACTTCTTTCTTTCCTGCCCTTGTAAAAAGTGTCCAGCAACTCACAGTATCATATTCTACGGACAATGAGAGATTAAAATTAAAATTTAAATGCATTTTTAAAGGACTGTAGTGCTAATGGCACATCAATAAAAGTGAACCAATCAGAAGAAGAGAATGCCACTTATATATTTCAAAAGATGGTGTTGATATGAACCCCGAAACTAGGCTGTCAGGCTGAAAGTTTAAATTGTCATCATAAATTCGTTCGCTTATTCAGCAAGTTGATTTTCAGCTGGCTTACCATACCTTGGAGTAAACATCAGGTTAGGGAACTCCCAACGACATTGCAGCCTCCGATTGATCAACTATATCGTTAGAACTGTTACAATTAAGGTGAGACATAAAGTCCTATAAATTAATGAATTGTTTACGATATCGTGAGTGAGACAAGTCATGTTAAACCATCAAAGTCATAACGAATCATATTATTAAGAAGAAAGTAGATTCTTCACTGCACCTAGAGGTACTGAAGTTTAGCATTCTACACAAAATGTGTAAGTATTGGGATTTGTTTGTGATGTGGCGCAAATTCACCACATACAATGATAAATTCTATATCAAATTAAAAAGAAAATACCAATGAAAGTGTAGCGCTTAACGCCCGCTTTCACTACATGCACTGATGATACATTAAATGAAGAGGAGCACCGGTGGAATGAGATGGCGTGGGAAACCGGAGATCCCGGCTAAAACCCTCCCCAGCGCCGTGTTGTTCACCAAAAATCTCACTTTGCGTTCGCCTGGGATCGAACACGGGCCGTCTTGGTGGGCAAATGCCAAAACATGTGATTGTAGATATAATAAAATGCCATTTTCGTTATTTAGCCTACCCTTAAAGTACAAATTCTGATAGACATGAGGGATTTAGTTTTTGAAATCTGTTATGTAACTAAATAAGTGTGAGAGATTTAGATCATTTAAAACAGCGACAAGATGCTTTCTTTACACAACTAAAAATTAGAATGGACCTCAGAGACGTGATATTTAGGTCAGAGGTTGAGACTAAGAAAGCTCTGTGTTGGTGCATTGCAGACCCGGGACAGAGATAATCTACGGAAATATGATATCTATTACCCGCATTCCATTTCCAATTGGCAAGGCTTGTAAGGCTCCGGTCAGTGGAAACCAGTTACAACTACACATATCTTTTATTGAGATATGTTATACAATAAAATATTTAAACACTTTTTGTGAAATATGTAAGTTAATCTCCTTCCCTATCTATGAAAAATCATGCAGTATTTTTCAAATGCTATTCCAACTGGGGGGGGGGGGGGGTGCAAAATTGTGCCCTCCATTAAAAGTCATGCATATTTGCACACTTGCTTCTATATAAAATAAACATTTGTTTTAGTGAATAAATTCTACATAGGTATACTTTGAAATATAATTAATCTCATTTATTACTATGAAGTACTTTTCAACGGCTTTGGAACATTCCAAATTCAATAAAATCTCTCCGCCTAACTTATTTGCGATTATACTTGCATTTTCTGTACAATTATCCCCGTAAATAATATAATCTTTCCCCGTATTACAGTTAACATCCTCACATTAGAATTTGTTAAAGTTGAATGAGACCCAAAATGCCTGTCCGCTATTGGCCTTCTTTGATTTAAGCCTCCTATTCTGCACTCCTGTCCTCCGGTATTTTATTTCAAAACGCTTAATAAGTCACCTCCGTATTATGCGGTTAAGGTGTGTGTCTCACGTTCAAGAAGCCCCAAGTTCGAATCTCTGTTAGGATGAATTATCTAGTAATGTATTTTGCAGGGTTTTCCCGTACCAGAATACTACTGTCCCATTTGAGCATCATTTTATCTATTTCGTTCATTTACTGCCCGTTCATAAAGCGGGGAACGTTTCTATAAATAACACAAAGGAACCAGTTATGAGAGCTTCTTAATGAAATACTCCTTCATGATACAGGTAATTCAAAAAAACAAACACAGCGCTATTTTGATGCCAGGAAGACAGATTTTTACAGAAATGTAAATTTTGTTGGGCCATTTCGAATATTAGGTGGCCTTGGAATCTAATAAGCGTTCCCTAAATAAAGACGTCGTAAATCATGTTTAATTGGTTGCTATAATAAATCTTAAATAATGATTTTTCCAAATATACAAATTATTGATATAGTAACCAGTGTGAAATATTGCTGTGCAATAGATTAGACCCACGTAAATTAAATGAGGAAATGCAATAACGAAATGATTAATACTTCAATTGTTATTAGATACGTTACCATTTTCTCTGAAGAAAAATAAAAGATTTAATTACATTCTATGAGAACTCATACAGAAAATAATATTTTGCGTGAGAGAATTACATTTGAATTAACGGCATGCTTGGTCCCCCACGTAGAACAATAATATGCCTCGTGTTAGCAAACATTTTATTCTGTCTTCCATCTCGTTATGTTTTAGCTTCTTAAAAAGAAATAAAAAATAAAAAAAATACGTTCTCCAACGGTGCCGTAAAGTTCAGAGTTGCCAGATATGTATTTTAGAAAAAGGGAAAGAAAGAGAAAGAGTTATCTGCATAACTCACCTGACCGAGGTTCTGACTCGGAACCTCTTGAACGTGAGACAGACACGCTACCATCAACGCCATCGAGGCGGGCATGTTTATACGTATCTGCTAATTTATTTTAAAGTGACTATTTCCTGTGGAAAACATGGTACCATTTTTGAGCTTCAGCAGTTTCTTGAGACATCGTTCAAAAAACAAAATACAAATCCTATAGAATGATACAAGGTCTTGCAACAGAAATCTGTTTGCAAGAGATTAAGCTAAAGGAATGGAAAACTTCTAGCCTAAGTCTGATAACTTTATCGCTTTATAAATACTAGTGTTAGGTCGGTAAATGCCAATATATTTGACTCATAAGAGTCGAAATTGTGAAACTTTTTCCAGGAGTACTCTTTAGGAGTATGATATTTTATGATATATTATAAAGAACAGGCTGAAGTGACGTTTCCTTACCAAGAATGTTTATGATTTTAAGTCTCTGGCGTAACTGGGAACGTTTTATAGCTAGGGCATTTGAACGTTTGGAGAAAATACGTCATTTGGAGATTATACGTCGTTGGAATGTGATGGGCTTGTTGATTAAAGTCGTTCCTACATCGTAATAGATTTCTTTGGAATTTAACATTGTGCACCACTAGGCATCTACATTTCTAGGCGGATCGGGAAATAGATTCTTATAACCTATCGCTATAGGACAGATTCGGTTCTCCAGTGGAGTCCTTTGGGAGTTTGGATGTTAAGGTTAGCAGCCAAAATGCAGTTATTAGAGAAAATGTGTCAGAACAGTTAGCTTTAAATGGTGTCAGTATAGCCAGATTTGTAGCAGAGACCAGCAAACCACAATCTTAAATTGTATAATATCGTTATATCGCCGATAAAAATCTGACACTACATTTCTCTATGCGGCTAGTTTTCTATATTCTTGTTACTGATTACTTGGTGCTGCTGTTAATTTACGTCCTGCTACAACCCAAAGAGGATAGCATTTTCACCGTAATGGAGTTAAGAGCAGTCGGACGAAGGGGCCTTCAGAAATTAGAGCACAGCATGTAGCTCATAACGGGGTCTCTTTGGGCTTCCAAGATGGCCCCTGAGAAGTAGGAATGAAGAGGAACAGGAGGAGGGGCCTCCAATAACTGGTACAGCACCACACGTAATAATCACCGCTTTGATGAAGAGGAGACCCGGATAACGATGGTGCTGGCGAAAACGGGGTCCATAACGGTTCCAACATAACACCAAATCTTAGCCAAGCCTTAGCCACCCTTAGCTTGGGAATTGTCCTGTCCCAACGCCCTCGTCTGATGCTACAACCATGAAAACAGATGGAAGGAAGGGTTGGGCAGGAAATTCGTGGTGGAAGGCGGGTAACTAGCATTCGCCTACCCAACCGGATAGAGTATGAAATAAGTATATGCAATGGCCGCCACAACATGAATAAAACCCAAACACTTTACCGCAAAATTTTAAGTTCAATAAGTGTGATAGGTTACTGGCGACAGTTGGTGCTGCTAGTAGTAGTGATCACTTATGTGTCTTAGACGAGAAACCCTTGCGCCAAATTCGTGTTCTGGAGCGCTGCGCTCTCGGCCACCAGGATCGAAAAAGAATCAAGCCTGGATAGAATCATTGTGATGTGTAACAATTACTATGTCTATGACGGGGGTGGACAGAAGACCCGTGTTACACTCACATGACATTTAAACTCATTTTTGTACAAGCTGTTCCAACAAAAAAAAAACTTAATTCTCTCTATGTCTTGTTCGTACAAACTCATTCCATTGTACGATACTGTAGGCAAAGCGTTACGTGTTTAAAGAGGGTGTCGTTGTGTGATTGCTTTAAAGTTCCATGCTCTTTGGATGATCTTGAGTGGTGGGAAAAGGTTTAAAAGTTTAAAAACTAAAAATGACTTCACATATTAGTTTAAAAATTCAGACGAGTAACACGAACTCCCTTGGAAACGGTCAGCTCAAAAACAATGATTTAATTATACCTACATGTTTTACGCAGTAAGATTCTATCTTAAGATTCTATCTCTTAAGTACTTCAGTTAGGCAAAAGTCATTCAGAATCAAGAGGACTTCATAGTCTGTTTCAAGAAAATTTAAGATATACACACGCTTAATTTTACATGTAAAAGAAAGTTTGAAGGTCGGGGGAAGTATTTTTTTTTTAAATTTATTTTCCCGTCATTGAAAGATGCTGTACTTAAATAACTAACCCAATTTTGTATTTAACAAATTGCTTTCTTTCTCACTTTTGGCTCATCACGGTTACACATGCGGAACGTTTTCTAAAAATTTCCCCCCTTTTTCTTTGTCCATTCAGGGTATTGTATATGTAAGCAATAGACAAAGTCAAAACAATGTGCTGTAGTACTTGGATCTAATTTAAATTTACTTGCTGCCCATTCATGTGACATTTCATAGCGACGGAGCCCTTTTAAGTAGGGGCGTACTCTCTTTCTAACATGTATGTACATATTTTGTGGCGTAGCGGGCTAAGGCAGCATGCCATGGTCCCTGGCCACGGAAAGCGGCCCGGGTTCGATCCCACCCATGTGGTGGGGATTTTAGGTACAGGGTATAGGATCGGTGCCCACTCAGCATCGTGTGGAAGGGGAGTAGCTTACGCTAGGTAAGCGGCCCCGGTCACGAAAACCAACATTCCGGCTGGGGGATGCCGAGATGCTGACCACATCTTCCCGTATCGGTTGGATGATCGCCCACCTCTGCCCTGCGTAAGTGGGCGTGAGGCTGGCAGTCGGGTTGGTAGGCCTTGGCCCTCTTAGGGCTGTCGCGCCAGTGTAAGATGTACATATTTTCGCTAATTCGTAAATAGTAGTTAGAGAAGGTATTACATTCAATCTAAAAATTTGATACCGAAGTTTCACTGGAAATGTGTGTTTTGAGGTCCTCTGAATAAAAGGATATTTAGAAACATCACGGTTTTGCCCGCCTAGGTAGCGTAGATGGTAGCGTGTCTGCCTCACGTTCAAGAAATCCCGAGGTCGAATCTCGCTTAGGATGAGTAACGTGAATAAGGTATTTTCCGGGGTTTTCCCATATTCTGATAGACGAATGTCAGGTAATTCTAAGCTCCATGGACCCCGAACTCACTCGTTTGAACATCACTTCACCCATTTCATTCATCGTCCGATATGACTTAACGTTGGAGGACGTAAATTAAAGGAAAAAAAAAAGTCACTGTTTGTGTGTGTGTGTGCGTGCGCGCGCGAACAACAAAACTGAAAAACGAATCGATTAAATACCAAACATGTGAGCTCAGTATCTTCCAAGGATGCGATACAAAGGTTTTCAAGCAAATCTCCTCAGCCCAAAGTGACATTTGGATTGGCTACGGAGGGGACTCGGCACGGAGTTCCAGTCTTGGTCTCTTGTACCTACTCCTATGTGGAGCATCCCCGGGAGGAAGGATGAGGCGAGAGGAGACAGAGGGTCCCTAAAATTGACAGTTGGAAACTCCCCGGCAGGCAACTACAGTCGGCATCCCACCCACTGTGGTTCAGAAATGGCTCGGTAGGCCGGCCCGGAGACAGTCTTATCGGAGGAGGAAGTGTTTAACAGGAGCGTATCATCCTGCCATGCAGCACCCAGACTCCCGCTGGTACTTCTATCCTGAAAGAAACCTCTAGATGGGAGATGATGCGAAATGATAATGGTGATGAAATGGAGAGCCAGGAAATTCGAGGATGTAATTAATCTACCCAGCATTTGACTGGCGAACCGGGAAAACCCTTGGTAAAACCTATGGGAATAAAACCTGGACCTCCACAAACGAAACCGCCTAAGCCAGCCCGCTCGGTAAACTGACATAGATGGAACAGTTTACAGGCCCTCGTAGCGTGTCTCTAGCGTTCCGTCGCGTAGAGGGTCGCGGGTTCGAGACCCGCCTTGGGCATGGGTGTATATGTGTAGGTGTCTGTGTCTTGAGTACATATGTAAAACTAGATCAAACATATGCTTTCGATGGCCAAATGAGTTCTTCTTCAAAGGCCAAAAAAGGAAGACTTTTGATGTCTATTTTTTCAAAAATTTGTAACGATTTTGATCAAAGTGGCATGTTTTAGATATTTTTATATAAATATTATATCTTGAACTTTCAGGGAATGTTCTTAGAAGTTCTCTTCTCTGGCCTTAGTATAATTGGTAAACCGTAAGACAGACAAAATTCTTAATCTTACTCCATTGAAAATGTTAATCCCGATAAAACAGAGTTTATGTGAAAGTGGAGTGAACCATGTCCGTGATATTCCTTAGTATTTGTTTACATTTCCACTGTTTGTGCTTTTCTCAGATATAAATGTATTTATTCGTGGTTTTGGGGGGAGGGGCATGCACAAGGAACGGAATTTCAAAGACCTTCTGTTTAAAGATCTGACCAACATATTAGATTTCTATTAGTTGACGTCTGGGTTAATTGAAAGAAATGTGTTTATTGTACGTACAGTTACTGGAGTGTACTGACACCTAACCAAACACGTCTGTGTAGCCAAAATGAACCTACTTGTGTGCGTAACATTGTATGTTCTTTTGTCGTGTTTCATTACTTATGAATACCTCGCAGGAGACATTTGGACATTTGTCAGGAATGTCTGGGCTGAGAGAAAGCCAAGTTCAGCGTACCTTTACCACCATGATGACAATGAATCAGCTTCGTAACTCCTATGAATTACTTATAATGACAACGTTGAAAGAGGTAGTTCCTGATGAGTCATATGTGTGATTGTGCTTTATGTGCGCTGCGGCGTTCTTATAATAACTGGGTTCTCCCTGATTACCTCCTGTCATTTGCAGTTCCAAATGTTGACGTGACATAATCTCCTGAGTAATACATTTCATGACGTTCACTTGGGGCACATACCCACAACTAGTCATCAGAAGTAAAATTGTGTTTGACAACTCTTTTCTCCGGGGCCGCTTCAGAATACAATAAAACAGAAATTATTTGTGCAGCTTCTAAACCAATGCGCTTATAAAATGTTCGAAATTCCCAAATAAGCAGTGAGCAGCGTGCGTGTTGCTTGTTTTTTTTTTCCTTTCTTTTCCATTTAATTTAACTGCAATGGTCATATCGGCGGCCTTTCTGTATTGGCGATGTTGTTGACTCGTAAACGTTGGGTTTATGGTATTTTTAATCATTAGATCACGCATACTTTTGCACTCTCATTCTTACTTCCAGATTCTGGGGAAGATGGGGAATCATCTTGGTTGGAGAAAAATCCCCACGCAAGCTGGGAATCGAACCCGGGACAGGTGCTCTATCGACTGAGGTTCGGGGCCAGCCCGCTACTTGTTTGTACTTTATTTAATCTTATTATATATCTCTTACCAAGGCTTGGATGTTGATTCTTTAACATTTTTGACAAAATGATATAGAATTACTCAAATGTTAAGGAAATAAAATGACAAAGAAATTACCAAAACCTGAGACATCTGTTTTTACTATTAGTATACAGAAAGTTATAATTTAACATATACATAGGCGTAATTACTATACAAGCAGAACGATAGGTTCAAGAATAATGCTGAGATGATTTTAAGTATAATGAAAACTGTGCTCTCTTCTAAGTTCTTATTTGAGGAGTCCGAGAATAACATTCAGAAAATATCTTTCGAAGCCATCTTAAAAATCTGTAATTCTTTTGAGTTCTCATTTTGTCAGTTGGAAAAGTGACCTGTCTCATTACGTTCGAGACAGGAATTCTTAATTAATTCTCCACAAGCAATCCTTTCCAGACTAAACATGAGAGAGAGAGAGAGAGAGAGAGAGAGAGTGTGTGTGTGTGAGAGAGAGAGAGAGAGAGAGAGAGAGAGAGAGAGAGAGAGAGAGAGAGAGAGAGAGAGAGAGAGAGAGAGAGATTCATTCCCAAGAATACTAGTAAAGAATGCACAGTAACTCTTATTTCTCTGTTGAATAGTAAAGTTTCGACATTCGTATTGAAGGATAAGGGAGAACCCCGGTAAAAACCTTATCCAGGTAACTCACTGACCGAGATTCGAACTCGGGACCTCTTGAACGTGAGGCAGACATGCTACCATCTACGCTACCGGGGCGGGTGTTTGAAAAGTTGTCCTTATTTAAAATGCGAATGTTATGTGTAACATGACAAAATAATATGTAAGGAATAAAAATACCTTACAAATAGAATCGTATAAATTCACGTAAAATTATCAAAAAATTTTAAAATATGCATTTGCTTAATCTGAGATCCATGAATAAAATGTACGTATACATTAGCAATTCTTACAATAAAACAAAAATGACGTCATCCTAATCCGAGCATTGTAAATTGCATATTAATGTCATGTTTCTTACACCCTTATCAGAAACTTATTTTATATTCAACACATAATGAAGCCCGCCTCGGTAGCGTAGATGGTAGCATGTCTGCCTCAGGTTGAAGAGGTCCCGAGTTCGAATCTTGGTCAGGATGAGTTACCTAGATAAGGTTTTTACGGGGTTTTCCCTTATCCTTCAAGACTAGTGTTGGGTAACTCTAAGCTCCATGGACCCTGGATTCATTTGAGCACCATTTCATCCATTTCATTCATCGTCCGATATGACTTAGCAACCCAAGGAAACCCCGGGAAATTGCATGGGTCAAGAAGGTCGGCCGCAAGGAACGAACCCAAAATGTCCTATATGAGGCTATACTGACTTCTGTCCGAGGCCTACAACTGGATTAGGGCTACATGAAATCTAAATATTGAAATTTTCGGCTAACTTTCGTTATTTTGGTCCTTCTTAAACAGACTCTCCAGTACTGCTTAACGATTGCCATATATGTAAGCAAATTTTGATAAACGTTTTTTTAATTGGTACAGCTTAAACGTATAAAAGTAATAAAATGAAGTGTTGAAAAATCGTGAGAAGATGTAATGTGTTGGTTCTTTGTCGCATCCATAGTATCCCAAACGCCACGTCCGGTGACGGTAGGCAATGCCCACACAAACTGCCTTATTTGGTCGTGGACACATGTTCTCCCGTGCATGCCTTTATAATAAGTTTCACAAAGTGTATGCCTAAATCACAACACAGCTTGTTTTACACATATACCAATGCTGAAACTTATAATCATATGTGTTTATCAATGAGAAAAACGTTCCAATGAGTTACGTTCACATGACTTTCTATACTCTTACTTCTACAAGATGTTCTCTCAAAATCTACTATTCTAAGTCCAGATAAATATTCAATTCAAATTTACACATTTCATTATCCGATACAGCAGGTAAACAGCCAGAGTTTAATGAACGTGTCCTATGTGATGGCTTTGAAATTGCATCTGTTTTGTATGACCACAAGAGAGGTGGGGGAAAACAGTAACTTCCCATTTGAGAACCCAAATCAGTAATACGCTATATATCCAAAATGCTGAACTCCACAGTAATAATAATAATGATAATAATAATAATAATGATAATAATAATGATAATGATAATGATGATAATAATAATAATAATAATAATAATAATAATAATAATAATAATAATAATAATAATAATAATAATAATAATAATAATAATAATAATAATAATAATAATAATAATAATAATAATAATAATAATAATAATAATAATAATAATAATAATAATAATAATAATAATAATAATAATAATAATAATAATAATAATAATAATAATAATAATAATAATAATAATAATAATAATAATAATAATAATAATAATAACAATAATAATAATAATAAATCGTGTTTTTTAAACGAGTTCAACTTTTCTGTGTAGGAACATTTTGTTTATCCCTCACGGTTTACCAGTTATTATGCAAAAGTAATTCAGATTGAACAAGACTTCAGAGGTTATTCATAGAAAATTCAAGATGTACGTTTTACTTTTTATGAAAATATTGGAAATATGTGGTACTTTAATGAAAATTGTTTGCCATTTTTGATAAGGCAAATATTTTGAACACATTTTCATGAAAAGGTTAGTTTGGGGTGAGCGATGTGAAATTTTCTTGTGTTCTTGAAAGATGCTCAGCCTGAATATAAAAAACACACACACACACACACACACACACACACACACACACACACACACACACACACACACACACACACACACACACACACTTATACTGAAAGACTAATGTCGGGTAACTAAGCTCTATGGACCCTGGTATCATTTGAGTATCATTTCACCCAGTTCATTCATCATCCGATATGACTTAACATTGGGGGATGTAAAAAAAATAAAACTTAAAAAAACACATACACACAACACAGGCCGTTTTGCCAAAATGCTTTTTTCTAGCTTAAGATCCCTCAAAACATACATTTCCGGTGAACTCTCGACATCTATTTTTGATTAGAATACACTCCCCTACTTGCCATACCGATTGAATTTCCTAGTATGAAAGTGTGCACTTTTCTGTGAAATAATCCATTACATGCACTGAACTAAGTTAATATGTTTCAAAAATTGAAGACTTTGTTCAAAAATACGGTAGGAACTTTGATTCAGCTTTTTTTTCGGAGGAATTACAGCCAGAAATAATATTAGCAGCCTAACTTCTTAGTTTAGTGGTATGGAATAATTAATAACAATCCTAGTTCTCTGCTCCGATTTCTGAGAAAAAGGAATTTAAAATATCAAATATTTGTCCTTTATATGCGAAACTTTTATCAGGAAAAGTAAAAACGTAATACTTTTGAAAATTTAAGGTTATATAATCGTATAGACTGAGCAGGAATTTTTTTACTTTTCTGCCAAGCACAGCCAAAGATCTCTATGTTTCTTGGGTCAGTCACACTTCCTACACACCTCAAAAATGGTAAGGAAGAAAATTCCAGTTTTATTACGTTAAAATCTGTAATTTAATACTTATGTCTCTCTTGGCCAAAATCTCAGTCTCCTGGTCCTTTTAATCGTCTATAAATGCACATTCGAAGGTTGATCTACCCATCATTTTAGTTCTATGTTGTATTCTTGTAATTGCAGTGAAACTTTCAAAGGGCCCTTCGGCTTCGCGCACTGAAAACTTGTTTGTTTTGAGAAAATCAGCTCTATATAAAGGTGTTTACAACTCGAGCGCTTCCCTTGACAAGTTTTGGTAAAGAACACACAGCACTGCTCTTCTATCCTTTGTTCTTTCTAAAGAAGAGAAACAGATTTCAAGACGGTGTAAATACTAGGTAAAGCGTGCCTCCACGCTTGAATCACAATAATAAGAATTTGCTATCGCCCCTAAAGCACGTATCTTTGTTGTCGTAGATGGCAGGTGGAATGTTTATTGTGACGTTTTCATCATTTTATGAACGCTGTTGCTTGGTGAGCTGAGGCGAAGTTGTCAGACCTCCCCAGGCAGCAGCACGCAACTCAGGTCAGTGGTAAAACCTGATCCAGCAAGCGGATACAAAAACCAAACGCTATGTAGTGTGTCCGATCGTAAAAGGGTAGGCCAACTGCTTTCAAAGAGCTCGTTAAGCCTCGTAATATTGTTCTTCAGTTCCACTTGGGCATTCCTTCAACATGTAGCATGGAAAACAATGTCTCCATTACGGAAATTCGCCGAATAGGCAAACTATGGACAAGCGTATAGAAAATATAACTTTCATTGATGATGTCGAACAAGAGGAATGAATGCCCTATAAAGGTTGTCTGCAGACAGCATACTCGTAACGTTCTATAAATGTAAAAAATTTAACTGCATGATTGTTGTTGCGAACAATCGCTAGATTTTCTCTCCCTTATGATTTGCTTCATTTGATAGCAAGCTCTTTCAAGAAATTGCGTTCGCTGCTTTAAACGGCAACAGTAAGCTGGCAAAGTATTGTTTTAATCTGATTACTTTTACAATAAAGTACAAACTACTAAGTTTTGTTAAACAGCTTAAATGTATAATACTCGACATTTCACTGTGTCCAGCTCACTTAAACTCAATAAGGAATTGGTTCTGCGGTAAAGTGTCAGACTAACATTCGGCCACTCCCGGGGTCGGTCACTTCGGGAATACAGTTGACCATGTTTTCTCGTGAGTTTCCCCGGTCGGTTCTGGAAAATGTTCTCTCGTGTTTGGTGGAATTTCTGGAACACTTTTTTTTTTCTGTGGGAGTGTCTCGTCTAAACCCGGTACCCCTTCGAGATGACAAGAAAATGAGGTTAATATGGCGTAGTTGTACCGCCAACGGATATGCATCTTAAGCATATTACGTACTTATTGTGATAAAAACAGAAGAACTTGATTTTCCCATATTTGTAGAGAACCGAATCAACCTTGTGATGATTACCTACAGGGTGTCTCTAAAGTTACTCTCCATTTCAATGAAGGAAGACAGTGATTGAAAAATCAATATTATTTTGAAGTGTTACACATATTCTAGTGTCCTTCTACATGACCTCCATCTAGCTCAAAACACATACACCATCTTTCAGTAGTAGAACGAAATGTAGACTGTAACACGTCAACCATAATTGGTCTTGCTGCTTCCCTGAAATGATTCCGTAACTCGGGCAGACCATTCACTTTGCCAGTGTACGCTTTAGACTTGATGTACACACATGCAAAAAAAAAAAAAAGTATAAAGGAGTAAGGTCCGGTGAACGGGAAGCTCACAGCCGAGGTAAACCTCTGCCTATCTATCTCCCTGGAAAGGTTCTGTTCAGGTAATCACGGACGATGTTTGCAAAATGTGGAGGCGCACCATCTTGCTGAAACACAACTGTATCCAGCATACCATCCTCTTGAAGCTGCGGCTCAAGGAACAGTTCTAACATGTTGAGGTAGATTTTACCTGTTATTGACCTTCCCATACAGTTTTGCCTTTGCCATACCCAGCCAAACATTGACTTTCGGTGTATCACGTTCCCACTCCGATACCTCATGTGTTTCTTCATATGTCCATATGCGGCTGTTGTGTCTGTGCACTTTCCCATAAACATGGAAAGTGGCTTCATCGGAGAATAAAATGTCCATTAAATTCTCATTCTCTACACATTCCAGGAGGTATAACGCATTGCCCGACGACAGGCGAAATCCTCGTCCTCAAGATGGTGCAGAACTTGAACGTGATACGGACGTTTTCGTAGAGTGAAACGTAGAATTTTCCACACTGTGTTGCGAGGGACGTTCAATTCCCTACTGAGGCGTCGAATTGATGCCTTCGGACTCCTATCACTGGCAATTTGAACCTGCTGCACTGTTTCTGCCATTACGTGTGGTTGTCCAGGACGTGGCTCATCACACACACTGCCGGTACGCTTAAATTTGTTCACAAGCAGACGAATGTGTGCCCTTGATGGTGCTGGTTTGTGGAATCTACGGGTAAATTCCGTTCTGGCGTCTTCTGTACTAAACATCTTGCATTAAGATACCAGTATCTGAAAAGAAAAGAAACAAAATATGGAGTTTTCATTGAAATGGATAGTGACTTTAGATACATCCTGTTTTTTAAATAGTAACTTCATTCAGAAGGTAACACGGTAAAAATCTTCTGTAGGTCCACGTATCCTCCTATGTTAATCTTTTCATGGAGGTATAGAAACAAAGCTATAGAGAGAGGAATACATCTATTTCCCCTTGCTTTTGTTACGTATTCTGCTCTACCGCAACTAAGTAGCACGCACTAGCGTGTCTGCCTCATGTTCAAGAGGTCCCGAGTTCGAATCTCGGTCAGGGTGAGTTACCTGGATACGTTTTTTCCGGGGTTTTCCCTTATCCTAAAAGGCGTCTAAGAACCCCGAACTCATTTGAGCATCATTTCACCCATTTCATTCATCGTGCGATATGACAACGTTGGAGGTAGCCCGCACTGATATGCTATAGAGACAACATAGAGCTATGCAGCATGCACCGTTGTAAAATATAATATACCACACAAGTTATTAAGCATGCAGGGAAGAAAACCCTTACCAAGGGCCCAGAAGTTGCACATTAGTAACCACGACTGTAAAATTACATGCAAAAACCTCTTTTCTAGCTGACGCGCAAATTACACGTAAAATATTCAAAACTGCCACGCAAAGCCTCCATGAGAGGTATGCAAAGTGGAAATCTTTATTCGTAATACCTTCATTATGTGGACGTATCACTAGAGTATGTTACAGAATTTAGAACGGGGATTTTTCGTTATTACTGCAGCATAAAACGTGACGTGTAGTGTATACCAGGGGTTACCAAACCTCCAGTACTGGACTACCTTCGTCAACTTCAGATTTTGTCACCTCATCGATTTCAGCTTAAAGCAAGGCTACACTGAAAATTTGCCGAAAATTTTGATAATCATTGAATTTTCTTTTTTGGCACTTTTGGTAGCTTAGAGTATGTAGTAATAGATGGCATGCTATTTTTATCATTTGCACCACTTTAGGCCATCACGTAACAATTTAAAGAGACCTTTAATAATCGATAAAAGTAACAATTATGACATTAAAATTGAACACTTTTCAGTATACAAAATGCTCCAGGCGTCAAAGTTTTCCATTTAACTTGGTGAAACTTACAGGATAGCTCCATAATATGTAAATAAGAAACTTCACATTCCCCCTTTTTTGTTAATGCTCATGTTTTGAAAATTATATTATTATAAAATAAGTTAATATTTTCAAAATTTTTAGAGCTAACACGTGGAAAATATTTTAGAACAGATGCTACAACAGTATTCCAAAAAATAAAAACGTGGGTCTTTTAAAATTGCTCTGTACTAGCTAAAAACAAAGATACAACTTAAAATCCCAAATTTTTTGACGCGTAGAACATTTTTAATTTTTACAATATTTTCACAAAAAATAATTAATAATTAATGCTCTATTTGGTGTAGCAACATAAAAATTTGCATGCAAGTTTAAAATGATACTCTAATTATGTGGCTAAATTTTCATAATGTTAGGTTTACTATCATAAAATTTGGAATTTTCAATGTAGTCTTGCCTTAACATATTGCATCATTAACATATTATTTTGTTTAAAAATCGGCAAAATACAACGTTTTAACTTAAATGAATTTCAAATACAGTTTCACTATTTAAACAGCATGGAGTAAAACATGCGCGTGTAAAATGTAATGTTAACTGGTTAAACATCTTGGGGGGGGGGGTGAGATACAAGGTTTTGATGAAAATATAGCTAACGTATGGACTGCGTAAAAATAACTGATGCATGCTTTCAAAGAAAGCTCTATTGTTGAGGCTTACACAACCTGTGACTCTTATAAATTTTTAATACGTAAGTAAGGAGGGTGTTGTATAAGGTGGCGCCGCTATAATCTGTGCGACTCCTTTTGTGGAGGTCGTCGGTTCGATACCTACATCCGACATTCGGCTTTTTCGGAGTTTCCTCGGGTCGCTAGGCGAATGCTAAGAAGGTTAATTACATTCCCCGAATTTCCCTCACGTCTCATTTCACTTCAGGTTCATCTTGCTAGGCCGTTTCAGAGTTTAGAGTGTTGAGGGAGTCTCGGCGTTGCATGGCAGGGAAAATGCTCTCTTTAAACTTTCGTACTGCGATGTAGGATGTGTAAGTCTGCAGGGGGAACTGGTTGTACGAGCGAGAGGGGTCTCAATCTGTAAATCGTACGGACCTTTCCTTCGGTTATGTCTTTCAGATATGGCCATCCTCTGCCTCCTCTCAGCTCACCCCTCCCTCTCGCTGAGTAACATCATCAGGGCTATGCCCCCAAATGTTCAAAACTCCTCAATGTTGCCTTGCGACACTAGTGTCTGAATTGGTCACATTCAGTGGTACTTCAAGATCAATGCAGACCAGCGTTAACAGCAAAAAATGGTATGACAGCATCAAATATCTTCCAAGTTTTTCAGACCTGGTCTCGAGCACAGATGGCAATTAATCTTAATCTTTAGCCACTCGCATATTTAAAGCTACCGTTCATTTTATGTTTGAAAACCACCAAAAAACTGTGTTTGACAGTATACAGTCATTTACAAATTAATGCTAAGTAAATAATACTTTTTAATAGAAATTTCATAGCATTTACTACTATAAATGTATGGCTATAAAATCTAAACAAAACAGTCACTGTGTTCCTCACATTTGCAATATAAAACTGAGCTTTCTCCACTGATAAACGAGTTATCACTAAATGAGCCGTTTGAGTATCATTGTTCCTTCACCATCACAGATTTAACTTAATTCAAAAATCAAGTAAAGGCAAAGCCATGAGTAGAGCGCATCTATCTGATTTAAAATTGCTAAAATAATAGTTTTTGGGCTTCAGAGGTTTCATAGCACATCACAGCTAAGATGGTGAAATTCCTTTGGCATGCATACTTTTAGGAAGTTAACTCTGTGCGGTACAGCTACGTGACCCGGGCGAAGGTTCTGCATTTTGGAGCAAATGAGACGTGTAGTATTTAACGCCAGCTTTTATACATGTGGCACCACAGGCGGTGACACTAATGATACATTAAATGAAGATGGAGCACCGATTGAATGAGATGGGGGAAACCGGAGATCCCGGAGAAAACTCGCCCCAGCTCCGTACTGTCCACCACAAATCTCACTTGGTGCGAGTCGTGCGGTCTAACCATTCAGCCACGGCGTGGCTCTGAATATTGGAGGAGACGACCTCCTGGAGGGGTGGCACATTTTACACATAGCTGCTGGGATTTCACACTCAATTGTTAGGAACCGCCACTGCTACCGCAATATGAGAAAGCAGTATTCTCCACTTTCTTCAATTTTATTGATTCGAATGAGTTGGTGTCTTCAACCTGAGGGTCCCGGGATAGTGGGTCTCTACTCGAGATGTGGTTCCAATCAACCAATTGCAAATTCACCGTCCTGCCGCAATGCACCAACTGCCGTCGCCCGAGGTGATGTGTCAACAGGAAGGATGTGCTAACATTTGCGAAAAGAGCTTTCTCCTTTAATTTCAGATAAGTCAAACATCGAAACGTTTTCAGGAAACTTGCTGCTCTATTCTCCAAAGGCGCTTTGCTTCTAAGGGGATAAGATCGCAAATGGTGTGGCTGTAAATGGGAAAATTGAAGCCCTTTTTCTGTCTGCACTGCACGCGCTTGTGTGAAAGATCTTATCATTCCAAAGGAGAAGTCTTTTGAGATTCGCTCGTTAAATGTCGACAGATAACCGTAGCCTGTAATATTGGAGCAGTCTGTCGCCATCTGTTGGTCGACACAGATGAACATCTGAGGGTTAGAAAGGAATTTTAATAGAGGCGCAACATCTGTGAATTTGTGGAAAATTATTTTGACACTTCGAGGTGGGTGTATCTAAAGGAATTGGCGAAATGAGTTGTCTATATTTTTGGGCTATTCGGTTAATGATTTTCTAACATAATATTTAATGATAAATAGTGTTATAATAAGGTCATAGTTGTAACCCATATTTACAGTTGTTTTAATTTTAATTAGTATATTTGTGAAATTCAACCAAAAATCGTAACAAAATGCTATTTTCATATTACAATAATAGTATGAGATTTAAACCTCAGGGAAATTTATAGCCTTTTGTACCTGGTGTCTTCAGAATTCCAAGTCATGTGGTTTGTTTATAGTACATGCCTGTTCTTACTACATACCTCACCCACAAGCGATAACACTGGTTATATTGGAAAGGAAACCTTGCAGACCTAAGTTTAGTATACTTCCCCTACTTGTAAAAACGTAAAAAAATGCCCCAGTCAGGGATGACGGTCCAGGCAGCATTTGAAACGCGAGTCATGCCTTAATAACCTCGAAAACTCGTGTCAATCTATTCAATACATAGGCCAATGCTTGTTACCAGCCATGGCAAACTTTGAACACATCTCTCACAAGTTCCAACTTCTTAACCTAAATCTTTGTTATATGTTTCGAAAAAGCATATTAAAGGAAATATGTGCCAACATTGTTGCTTTTAAAAGGAAGTCATTTCCAGGGAAACATTATTTTTTAAAAATTAAATAGATTCATGTCTGGCTATAGGCTGCATTTGTTAATCTAGTTGTTAACTGTGGTGTGACGCATGAGTACCGCAGTGGTGTTGCATCTCAAAGTATGTGTCTCTAATAATAAGTTTCAAACATTCAGATTAAAACAGTCACCTTGGAGGGCTGTAAACTCCCAAAGTAGAAGGATTATTCAGAACGTTTTCAAGTTCTTCAAGGAGGAAAAGCTAAACGAACTAGTTCTCCCTTGGCATAGGGCATTGGCTAGAACGGCTGTGGCAGTAGGAAAAAGTGAAGGCACAATAAAAAGCATTATTAAAGCATTTGAAAAAGCTAGTGTTCGAGGTACACGAGTTACTACTCCAGAAAAACAACGTAATCGGATAAAGAAGTTTCAAATAGACGATGTTGAAAAGTGCGTCATTCGCAGAATCCTTTTAGAGTATTATGAAGTGCTTAAAGAAATTCGAACAGCGAGGAAGTTATTTTATGTAGTAAATGAGAGAATTAATTTCCGTGGCAGAGAAAGCATTAAACTCCAATGAACTCATATGAAATATCACCAATCAAAAAACAGCAGAAAAATGTGTGTTCTATGACTTTAAACGCACTTAAACGATTAGGCAGACGGTGTTTGAACCACAACACTGAAGAGGTTTGGAAAAATGAGTGCATCAAAATTAGTCCATAGAATAAGAACATGGACAACGAGATACCTTGCTGGAAGAAGAAATAGAGAGAATACTAATCAATGTGGGTTTGGATCAGTGATGAAGCGGAAGAGGAAGCAAATACTTTAGTCGGTATTATAGATTTCAGAGATAACAACCCAAGGCGGCCCGGGTTCGATCCCAGGCGACCGCAAAGTGAGATTTGTGATGGGCAACACGGCGCTGGGGCGGGTTTTCTCCGGGACCTCCGGTTTCCCCCGCCATCTCATTCCACCGGTGCTCCATCTTCATCTCATGTATCATCAGTTTCAGCGCTTGTGGTGCCGTATGTAGTAAAAGTGGGCGTTAAACACTACACTACACACACACACACACACACACACACACACACACACACACACACACACACACACACACACACACACACAGATAACAACGACATAGCAGCTGATATCCATCCTTTAGACGACATCGCCACATTTGGGAGCTTTACAAATTCAGCAAGTGAAATGGATATGCAGAAATCGGAATCTTCACAATAGAATTAAAGTCAATTTGGTTCTGCTCTTTAACGTAGCACATTTTCTGCACACAATAAGTACAATTTTTATGAAATGTTGTTTACCTCTTCTCCCCTCTAATAGCCAGCCGTGCGGTATAAACAGACAACAGCGCCTCGACTGCGAAGTAATATTATGAGGTTCAAAGTAGGCAACTTGAGAAACACTGCTAAGAGAGAAGAGGGATTATGAGTTGTATCTTTGAGAAACGCTACTCACATAGCAGTAATGGGAAGTAGGCACTGAGTTATATCTTCGAGAAGCACAACTCAAAGATCAGTGCTGGGAAGTAGGCACTATAGCGTTGGCGATCTAATGGAGACCCCGCCAGTTAAGTTCCGCTGAGTACCAAATCGCGTGTTTTAGTTGAGTCGCAATGGGAGAGAAAAGCCCAAGTCATGTTCGTTACTCCCCGCTAGCAGTTGACCCTTTTCCCTTTTGTTGCACGTAGATTAGTATTATATTGGGCGGGTCGACTTGAGCTGTGGTGCGACAAATGTCAACATAATTCTGTGCACCGTAAAACATAAATTCATTTTTGCTTTATTTTCACATGTAACATTCTTCTCTGCTATTTTTAATTCTTAAAGAGAATTATGGAGAGTTAAAATGGCAAAGTTTAGATGATAATGGAATTCTTTATATCACACTAATGTGTTCACCTTCATTATTATTTTGGTAGGAATATCTGTGTTCGCTTTTAGTTCTTAATTAAGTTGCAACGTGATTTTTCAGTTAGATATGCTTTCACCTGATTATTACTCTGATACTGACCTTTTACATTGAGTTAGCAAAATGACGTTTTCCATAAATTAAACTTGTGGAACATATCGAAATTAGTTGTATTCATTCTAAGAAGCCAAACACGGTTTTCACCTCTCACTCCCGTGTTTAATTTGTACTGATCTTTATCGACAATTTATTTTTAATTATTGGTATAAATTAAGGGAGAAAGTGAATGTTACCGCAAGAACTTTATGTATATACTTATGAACAATAAATTCGGAAAATTTGAGCTGCAATATTAAATGATAAAAGGCTAAATAAATTTGTAAAGTAGAGTTTGGAGTACCTAATGCCCTTTGCTGTGTTTATACACATCGAGTTAGCTTTTACGTTTTGAGAACCAGACTGTTACTGAACATTTAAGATTGAGTAACTGATGCGTTATTCTAAAGCAACATAATGTAGATGTGGCGAAAATGAGACTCGTGAGTCATTTGGAGTGGCAGCTGCCTCACTACTCTCGCTAGCTGCATAGCGCGTGTTGCGTTTTTGGTAATTCTTGGAAGAAAAGAAAATTTTGTCACTCCTGCCTTAGGTCTATCCAATCAATGTACTCATACTCCAATGAGGATTGCTGAACTTGCATTTCAGTTCATAAAGTTTTTGAGAAAAGCAAGGAAACGTAAGAGGAAAGCTAGTACTCAGACTTGTTTGTGAAATGTACTTTGCCCCCCCCCCCCCCCCCGACTGCGGTACTTATAATCGGATACGGTTGTCACCTGCTCTATTGAATCCAAGTGTGTGGAGAAGGAAATTGGCGGAACTGATACTACAGCGAACATAAAGCTAGTTCAAATAAAACCGTAAATGCGGCGGAAATGGATCGAGTAATGAGCAATGAAGGGCAAGAAAAAGAAAAAGGTACATGGCGTTAACTACAGTCAGGACATTAACTACAGTCTATGCTAGGGTCGTTTTACCGCTGAATCGCTATTTTCCCACAACGTTGCGTAGATCTTAAAAACTGTACAAGGTCCTGTTGAAAATGAAGACATAATCTAACTTCTGGTAACATAGCATAAGGGTAGGAGGGAGAGCAAGAAATTAGCATGTAAATTACTTGCAGAAATTTTCCTAGCGTACAAGTCTTAAAGTGAAAAATAGAAATAATAATATCCAGTATGAACATTCATCCAGTCTTTATAGATAGACAACGCATAAAAAGTGTTGCACCAAACAAGCTACAGATTAGCGTTCTGGCGTCAGCATTTAAATTGGTTTGGCCACCCAAATGGAAGAGCTCCATGAGAGGAACAGAGGTGTAAAATCTCGCGTCGTGATCGTGTTGTTCAGAAGTGTAAACTTCCGCCAACACTTAGAACCCTGATTTGGCCAACCAGGATGAAAGGTGAAATTAAACTCGAAGTAAGTTGAAATGGAGGAACAGCAAACTCGGGAATTGTCTCCTAACGACCCAGGAAAGTCCTCCTGTCAGAATGGTCGGCTACCGGAATGGAATCCATAACATCCCAAATGCGGGCCACATGTGCTATATTCTGAGCCACCTCACTCGGTTCTATACAGCTTAATGGCATGGAATGTTTTATGGGGTCTTAGTAACAATGAAAAGCGTTACTAAGAATTCTCAAATTTGTGCACCATATTTGTGCTTATAGTGTATAACTGCTTAATTATTTATCCTATCGAAAATATGCAAAAAGCAATCGGTTTGGCCGTTCTTTCGATCTCTTTTAAGGGAATCCTTTAAATGCAATTGTATCAAGTATTTATTAATATATGCTTAGATCCATTTCTATCTTTATTGCATATAAATATCAAATAAGTTGCGTGGATAGAATAATTATAGAGCATTTGCTTCCCATTTAGTTGCATTGTCTTGCTTTTTAATTGTCTCCATGTACACAACTAGCAATCAGAACAATAAAGTATTGGACAAAACAAATATAAATACGAATTGCTTTAAGGTCTCAAATCTCCATAGTGTCGTTCTTCCCACAGTTTGCCCGATATTTACGTTCTCACACCTATGAGGGAAATCAACAAAAATTGAAACCAAGACTTCTTATGTTTTTGGTAAATAAACGATTGTTCTGTTCACTACAGCATTCATACTCTGTTTAAAATAAATTCATTTAGTTGTTTCTTCATTCTCTGTTGGCATACGACCACTACAGTCAGGTAATCGATCACGCACGGATTTACATCAGCTTTCCAGTATTTTTTAAATTATTTTTTATTCCCACTCTTACTAGGTGCACGGCACCAATGATACATGTAATAACATGATATTTACGAAAAGAATTTTGGGAAGGAACGTTCGAGGCCTAAATTAAGGGTATCTCTATGGCATTTGCTATTTGAGGATGAAGAACTGTCAGGAACGACAGTCCTCATGGGATTTGAACTTAAATGTATGGTTACTATTGTTAAATGTTATTAGTAGAATTTGATTGGTTGGAATTTGATCGTATTTGTTCTCTTCTATTGATCCTGTATAATGGTAAAAAACATTTTGAAATTAGCGTAAGCTCTTTAACAAAGATGATCATTAAATATTATTAGCCTTATTCTAACCACGCCTTTTTCTGAAAGCTCGGATGTGGGAGTTCTAAAGACCTTTTTTGTTTTTTTTTTTTTTTTTTGTTTGGAGCTAGTTTCTCTCTCTCCCCTTCTCTCTCCTCCCAATTAGAAAGGTGAGAGTTCGAATGTCGGTTGGGTAGGTTGTTTGGCTCGTAGTCCTCTGGGTTTTCTGTTATTCTCATGACCAAATGTCCGGCAAATCTCAGGTTAGGGACCGAGTTGAAAAATGATGTAAACACTATACTAGCTCTCATAAGATATATTTTAATCGCATAGAAAAGTACAGAGGAATTGGTGAATTTCATTTCCTCCTCCAACTAATGATTGGAATAATTAAGCAGCGATCTACAGGTGTCATTAACAGATGAGTGAGCGAATGGGTGAGCATGCAGGGTTTAAGAACCGGTCAATTTGGGCTATTATTAACAAGTTATTTCAACAATATGTATACATTCTTCGTTTTGTTGTGTCATTTTGCAACTATACACTGTTTATGTGCATTATTTTTCTGAAATAAATGCTAAGCTACGCCTAGATGCTAATTTTTTAATTTGTTTAAATGCACCATTCGTTTTTAACTAAAATGTGTTTTAAAAGATAACCTCTAAGTAAGGATACAATTTAATACCAAGAGATGTCTAGAAACATTTCTTTATTTGCATTTGACGAACCTTTGCTGAATGTGAGTATTAATAAATGTACAGTAAACATAAATGAGATTTTCTAAAATTTTTCTTAACTATAAATGTTTACTGTATTATTTATAAGATGTGTGTAGGTTCAATGACCCCAGATTTACACAGTCTTATCGCTTTAGTTATTTTCAGTATATTACGGAAAGTTCAGTTATATGTTTTTTTAAAGAATTATATAAAACAACATTGGATAATGCACTCTGAAAGACATGTTAACTAGCTTATAGTTACTTCATTGTAGTTCTTAGAAAATGAATGCAACGATTGCAACAAAAATTCCCAACTCTTTTCTATACAAGAAAATGTACTGTTTTATTCATCGTCCTGTATATACATTTTCAGAATTTTTTCCCGTTAAATTACATTATAATATCTGTCAAATTAATTTATGCAATCATATATTATAAACACGTCATGGTAGTAGAAATCGCTCTGAAATTATTACGTCATATTTTTTCGGCTATCAAGTAAATTACACGCAGCATAACTGGCTAATTTTGGAGCTAATTACAAAACTTTTAATATCCTTTCTATACCACACGTGGAAATAAACTTAACTTCTGTAACTATTTAAAGGACTATGCAACTGCTACGAAAATAATTCTGCAAGAATATCCACTACACCATTAGTCTAAGAATGTGTTGAATTATTTGTGTGTATGTGTGCGTGTTTGTGTTTGAGTGTATTTCCAACATAATAATTACGATCCTTTTAGAGAAAATGAACTCCTCGTTCCTTATATTTTTGAAAACTTCCAACGAATTTTAAAGTAGTTACTTGATATGTACCTATTTAAACACTGCAATTAACTGTATTGTACCAGTGGTTGCCGGAGTAGATGTACAGTCGAATGCACAGAAATGTGCGGATGCTTTTGATTTCCTTCAGTGTTTTTCTTTGTTTAATATTGACAGAAACTCCTTACCATCTGTGTTTCACACCAATCCTGCCTTATTTGTTTGAATTCACTTATATTAACCCATGGACAAAAATCAGGCCTATATGGCCTAAGGGCGAAAGGAGAGTAGTACAGAAATATGTCACCCAGGTGGCTAGAGGCATGCTTTGCCAACACCACCTCTTATTGGTTGGATGTCAAAAGACTGGCCTCAAACATTTACCTGTGAATGCAGGTTGGTTTCAGATTCAGGAGCGATAGAAAAGGGTGGACGTAAGACTAACAGGGTGTGATAGAGATGGTTTACTATTTCCACGCCGACATAAACCACTTAGAAATTATATCGGCACGATTTCATGCTCTCGACTGTACGTATTTTGTTGGGCTGGCACATTATCTGCTTTGGCTTTCCATTAGGGTCAGATCGTTTACAATGGACACTTATATCAGTTTTGGCATTGTTTCAAGATTAGTTTCCAGTGAGAGCGTTATTGAAATGCAATAACTAATATTGTTTCAGTGCATTGGTGCGTGGCGGCTTGTCGGCGTTGGCGGCGCGGAGGAGGAGGCGGCGGCGCGTCGGCGGGGCGGCGGCACCAAGGAGCCTGCCGACTGACATGGAGCTTCACACCACGCTTCTTCTGCTTGTGGGGCTCAGCTCCGGCCTCGCCCTCGCTAGAAACCTAGGTAAGTACGACCTTTGACCTTAAACGTTGGCGTGTTCTTTCTCCGTGAAAGCATTGCATGCATTGTAGACTAATGAAATGACCAGCGTTCATCTATAATTAAAGTAACACCCTTTAAATACCAAGCAAATCAAAAACAATCCACTAAGAGAGAGAAAAAAAGGTTTCTCTTTCAAAGAAACATTTTCTAGTTTGAACTACGGATGGTTCTTTTTTATTCGATCTTCTAACCAGCCTTGGTGAGGTCCTAATATCAATATGTGGCATACGGAGGCGCCGAATATTCGCTGAAAGTGAGGTATTATCAAGCATATTTTATAAAATAAAACTTTTCAATCACGTCTCTGGTAAGTTAGAGGTAGTTAGAAAAGAAAGACCGCCGATTGGAAAAACTTTGACAGAGAACATGGTGAAGAAATTGGTGCATACATTTAACTCTGAACTTTCTAGGAATATAGAAACTTTGTGTAAAGTTCTTCAGCTTGCAGTGTGTGTTGCTCGGGAAGGGTAAATTTCCTTAGAACATTTAAGATCGAAAATATTTGTTTACAATGTATATAAGTTATTAGTTGCTTCTTAGCAAGATTTTCAGGATAGGCTAGTGAGTATGGTTCAGTTTCTGAAAGTTATGTCGCAGGAGGCACATAACAGTTGCCCAGAGGATAAAATAAAATGCGATCTAATAAATTCAGGTAAAACATAATATCATCACGTAACGTATATTGACTAGCACCCATTGTATTAACAAATTATTTTCCTAATTCTAAAGGTACCACAAAATTATGTGCACCCTGGTGGAATGTGTACAACAGAAACCTAGGCCAAGCTATCTCAATGGGTCCCAGGTTGCAGTTATCTATAATTAAATTACTTTGATGCCGGTTTTCTGATATTAATAATGTGTAAATCAGTTTTTACTGTCAAAATAATAGAACTAGAATATTTAGTTTTGTGGTTTAAATGGTCCCTAGTATTATTATAAACTTGATATAAATAATTTCAAATCCATGTACCACCCTGACAGGCCACGCCGTGGCTCAGTGGTTAGACCTCTTGGTTCTCACCAAGGCGGCCCGGGTTCGATCCCAGGCGACCGCAAAGTGAGATTTGTGGTGGACAACACGGCGTTGGGGCGGGTTTTCTCCGGGACCTCCGGTTTCCCCCGCCATCTCATTCCACCAGTGCTCCATCTTCATCTCATGTATTATCAGTGTCACCGCCTGCGGTGCCGTATGTAGTAAAAGCGGGCGTTAACACTACACATTACCACCCTGACAGACATTTTAATACACTTTGTATAGGGATAGATCCAAGTTTAACATGTTTTTATATTCCGTAGTATAGTAGTTCCATTTTAATAAATACCTATAAGGTTACAAGCAGGATTTATTTTTTGTTGTTGTAATTTTACGTTCTCCAACGTTAAGTCATATCGGAGGATGAATGGAAATGGTGAAATGATGCTCAAATGAGCTCAGGGTCCATAGAGCTTAGAGTTACCCGACATTCGTCTTTCAGGATAAGGAAAAACCTCGGGAAAAAAACCTTATGCAGGTAACTCACCCTGACCAAGATTCGAACTCGGGACCTCTTGGACGTGAGGCCGACATGCTACCATCTACGCTACCGATGCGGGCTACAAGCAGGATTGTCTATATACTTGAAACTATAAAGATTGTTAATAAAAGTAGCTCAGTTAAGCTGAAAAATTCTTTAAAAATGCACTGGAAATTTAAAAATCGGAATAGCAATAATTTATTTAAATATCTAATATTTCGCAGTCTTGTAATATTGCGAAAATTAAAGTATGTAGCACACGTTCTAAGTAACGATATAAAAGTATACGGTAAAATTGATAAAATTAAATAATTATATCTAAAATTAAAGAAACTAGTGGATAAAAACATAGGAATGTTGATTTTTTTTATTTACTTCAAGCTAATGGATATGACGCTTTATGTAAATGTTTTCACTATACATTTCGTTGAAAGTACAAGTATGAATGGACAGTCAGATGAATAAAAGTGGGTTACTGTATGTTGTAATCGTATCTTCGTATTATTTCCATGACATCGCAACAAACGACTCAATAGCCACAGCAATGGCAAGTATTGAATCTTTCGAATAAATAAAAGCGGATGTTCGGAAGTGTTTTTTTTTTAATTTACGTCCTCCAACGTTAAGTCATATCAGACGATGAATGGAATGGGTGAAAATGCTCAAATGAGCCCGGGGTGCATAGAGCTTAGAGTTACCCGACATTCGTCTTTCAGGATAAGGGAAAACCCCGGAAAATTCCTTATCCAGGTAACTTACCCTGACCGAGATTCGAACTCGGGACCTCTTGAACGTGAGGCAGACATGCTACCACCACGCTACCGAGGCGGTCTCGGAAGTGGTTAATCCCACAAGAAAGTTATTCGAAATACATTGTGTGTTATGATCAATTCTGCGCTTCTTTTTTTTTTTAATTTCTTTTGGTTTATCAGTGGTAAAAATAAAAATTCCATCCAAATGAAAAGGACTTCACAGGCTATTCCCAGAAAATTCAAGGGGTAAATTCTATTTGTAGTCCTAAGTATGTGGAATTCTGTTGAAAATAGTTTTTTTTCTGTTAAGTAAATATCTACAAATCTAAAAATGTTACATGTAAAGCATAGCTATGAGGTAGAGGGATCTTGAAACTCGTGTTGAATCCTTGTAAGTTACTGAACTTTCTAAAATGCGTATTGTTTGTATGCTATTTTAAATAGTTTCTGGGATAATGGGCCATTAATTTAGCAGTTAATTCATTTGCAGGATAGGATTTTTAATATCCTTAAGTTGACAATGAGTTTGCTAATTTTCAAGAATATTGCTATATGTCCTATCGAATTTCTATGAATGCAGCTTACTACAAACCATTCGCAACGCATTGTCACCCCTGAAGCCTGTTTCGTCGCAGGACCCTGGTGGCAGGGAAGGGATTAACAGGTATTAAAATATCTTAAAGCTACTGATTCGCCTAAAGTAAACTTTAAATTGGGTGGATTTAACATTTAAAGAACCCATGTTTATAATGCCTCGTCAAAAGGAGGCGTAAAAGGATTGGAATGTTGGTGTTGCATGGGTTTTATACTTGTTTGTTTTATGTTTACTGTGACGATTTTAATGAACAAGAGAACTTTAAACGTTCGTACCTTCTGTCATCACGCTTTCGGATGGACTGCCTTTCATTTAATTGCTGTCTGGGGAACACACACATTTTTCTGGTTAGGTGTTCCAGATGACGTCTGGAAATGGTTATAAATGATATTGAGATGTGAAAAGCATGAATGAATTGTCATTTTGTTGATTTATGTTGCACTAAAAGCCAAAAGGACTACAACCAATTACTTGAAGAGAGTAAATATGGCCGTAAAATTTATTGCCAATAAGCTGTATGCAATGCGATGGGAAGAAACCAGTTGCGGATTGCGAGCTTTGAGGCTGGTCTGCCTCAAAGGGAGTGATGCTGTTTTGAAAGTCAAAATGTTAACATAAAATTATATTGGTGCTTCCATGCGACGGCTGCCACACAGTGTGTTCAAACTAAAACAAAATGAATTAAAATGACAATAAAGACCATAGTAAACAGTGCTCGAATTTGCCAGATATTAAAATTGTATTTTGCGGTAGAAACGTAGCCATGAAGCCATTAAAGACGGGCTAATATCTTGAATTTATTGGTAGATATATTTTAGGAAACATCTAGCTCTGCCATTTTCTTTATTTTGTCTTTATTTTCCCGGATTACTAAAGTGTATTATGAACGTGTTATTTACCGTCACATTATTCTTTTATCGATGGTTTATCATGATTAGGACATTCCCATTAGGAATCCTAGGACAAAAACAATGTTTTGAATAATAACCTACCTCCAGCTTGCTGCAAATATAACTTTAAATAGTAAACTCCCTGATCTTGTGAGTTGCTATCTTGGAAAGCTTATCATTCAACACGATCAAATCACTTTACAAGATTATTAACATCAGTTTTGGGACGTGTAGATAAGCTCTGCAGCCCAATTCCATGGCCTCTGGATAACTGGATTAGTTCGGAGGAAACTCGACACGGAAACCACACTTGGTTTATTGTACCTATGCCTCCAAGTGGGGCATCCCCAGGGAGGAAGGATGAGCGAGAGGAGTCACGACTGTGCTGAGGGCAGGGTCCCTACTTTCCCCTTAGATGGAAACTTCACCTAACAGTCCAGGACAACGGACATCCCTCCCTACTGTGGTTTGGAAACTGTCCTACAACAAGACCTGGGTTCGGAGACCGGCAATCGTCCTATCGGAGGAGGAATTGGTTCACTCAGAGCATACCATCCTGCCACGCACCGCCCACACTTTGATCCCGAAAGAGACCACAAGGTTAAAGGTGATATGAAATTAAATGGAGATGGAATGAAGGGACAGGTAATTCGGCGGGGGTGTAATTAACCTACCCAGAATTCGCCTGGCGACCTGGGAAAACCCTCGAAAAATCCCACGAGCAAGGTAGGTCGACCACGGGAGTCGAACCCGGGCCGACGGACCACAAACGAAGCCGCCTGAGCCATCCCGATCAGTTCCATGACCTCTACAGTCACCGGATTTGACAGGGGTTGACCGTATAAATACGACTTTGTGCACTAGGTGCCCAATTCGTTGAACACATGTCGAACCTCTTGTTTTGGTGTACGATACCATTCATTATTTGAAGAATGCTGGGAAAAGCTTACATGTGAAACAGTTTTATTTGTCTTTTGACTACGAACGCTGTTCTCAAATTAATAGATATTCTTTTGTTACAGCTAATTGCGTTATCACGTTCTCGTTCACGGAAGCTGTGTGTATTTTTTTATCACGGCGTGAGTTTTCGTTTGAAAGTTATCTTTACCAGTCCTAGAGCTTTGTAACGAGAGATTCGAGCATCTGCATATCTATCTCTTACAGAACTCGGTTTATTTTTGTGACTTGATGCTTTTAGCTCGTGTTGAATATTTTTATCCCCAAATGTTTTATTTTTACCTCTTAGAAATTCTTGTTTCCGCATGAGTTTGCATTCCTTTTATTTATTTCTGGTTTGTATCAGATTCCATCATACTGTCTGCCGTTACGATACGGGCTAGTTGACAAAGTATGAAATCTTTATAACTTGAAGAATGATGCAAATGTAATCCTTTTACTTCACTACATTTATTATACTTCTATTGGTAAAGTACCTGAGGGCAAATACGTAAAATATGACCTTCTAACGCTAAATTCAGTAAAGTCCGCCCGCCTTGGTAGCGTAGATGGTAGCGTGTCTGCCTCACGTTCAAGAGGTCCCGAGTTCGAATCTCGGTCAGGGTGAGTTATCTGGGTAAGGTTTCCCCCGGGGTTTTTCCCTTATCCTGAAAGACAATTGTCGGGTAAATCTTAGCTCCGTGGACCCCGGGCTCATTTGAGCATCATTTCACCCATTTCATTCATCGTCCGATATGACAACGTTGGAGGACGTAAATTAAAAAAAAAAAAAAAAAATAAGCTAAGTCTGGTTTACGAAAATGTGTAACCTGGCAAATTAAATAAAAGTGTATTTCTTCCATTGCGAACAACTTTTTTTGGGTGTTACAGAACTGCGTTGAAAATGGATTTGATTTGAAGAAGGAAAAAATAATCAGGAGCCAGGAATTATCTTTTTTTTTTTACTCAAATCTCAATATTAAAGATGCAGAAATTTATTTCTCCGCAAGTTTTAATTATAGTTCGGTTGCTTCAGGTTTTATGAAGAAGTTGTACCACAGGTGTATAAAATAATAAAAGTTGTTTAATTTTCAAATATTTGAAAATTTCATGTGTGTGTCTTAAATTTGTTGGTTACAACTTAATTTGGTGCTAAAGATCTGCACTTATTGTTCAGTATCCCCGAAATAAGTATTTTGTTGCAGAAAATTTGTATTTCCGATGAAATTTCTATATTGTTTTTTTAGTGTAATGCGGTAGCCTTTTACCTACTAGGCACGTGGTGCAGCAATTAAAAATTCAGGTTAAAATTGTTTTTAATTGTTAGATTGACAGTGTCTCTCAGACAACCCTTCATTTGTAATCCAGCTATTTGCGGTATTAGTTCTTTGTGGATCTAAGTTGTATTCTGTAATACATAAGAAAATGCTGCCAGTGTCTCTACATGCTCGGTGTTCGTCTTGAGGCACTACCTGGGTTTAGGCACACAAAAACTGCTGGAGAGGTCTTCAATGTGCACCTCGACCCTCCAATAGGTTGAACGTTGAGACCTTTGTTCGCTGAAGAAAGATATTCTATAGTTCTTAAAGGATGTGCGCTTGAAAATGATGTTTTCACGTAAAAATGAGGATGGAAAATAGGACCTAGTGAACCGAACACAAAGAGCACAAGTTTCTATTCAGCTTCAAAATGTTTCGAGTACCTCCATGCAGCGGGGGTTGGGTCGATACCACTTTTTTCCGCTTTTCGATGTCTATATTGAGCCCTAGTGCATTTATATCAGCGGCATTGTAATTGACAAAAACATGGACTTTGTATTTAAACGTCTATATGCAGAGGCCGACATAAGTATTCGAACGTAAACATATTTATTACTTATATTATCTTAAAGCTACGCAGAGTAAGCGTACGTAAATACAACTGGTAGAAAATAAACTTGAGTCTTCCATTAAACATATAAACTCATAAATAGCAACTGAAACTAATTTGCACTACAGGGAGAAATAAAACGGTTACTTTACATCTGGACATAAGTATTCGAACAGAGAAAGCTAGTATTTAGTTATCATCCCCTTTCTTTGAATTACTGCTGATAATCGTTTGGGTATTGTCTGTATGTGTTGTTTAGTGACTGCAGAATCCATATTTCTCCACTCTGTCTGAAGAAGTTCTTTCAGAAGTTCCTTGCTTCTGATGTGATGCTTCCTCACACGCTCCTCGAGCTCCTTCTAGATGTTCTCTATAGGATTTAAATCTGATGATTGCGGCGGTGTCTTCAAAGTGTGAGGAGTGTTGTACACGTTCCAAAGCCTTACAATTTCAGCAGTATGCTTCGGATCATTGTCCTGCTGGAAGTAATAATCTTGCCCTAATCCCAACTTCTCTGCACTCTTTTTAAGATTGTTTCCAAGAATCCTCTTGTATTCAAATTTGTCCATGATCCCATCTACGAACACCAGTTCCCCAAAGCCAGATGAAGCTATACAGCCCCATACCATCACACTACTGCCACCATGTTTCAATGTAGCTACCATGTTCTTAGGTTCCCATTCTGTATTTGGAAGTTTCCACACTTTAAGACGTCCATCACTCTTGTATAAGCAGAATTTGCTCTCTTCCAACCAGCGAATCTTATACCAGAGTTCTGTTGGTTTCACCACATACTGTTTAACAAATTCTATGCGCTTTTTCTTATTAACATATGGTTTCTACCTAGGAACGCGGGCATTGTACCCAGTACTATTTAAAACCCGTTCAACTGTTTTGGTGTGAACCATTGTGCCAGAATATTGCTCAGATGCAGTGACTCTCGGATTCTGCTTCACCATTTTTATTATTTGCCTCCTGTCTCTGGTAGTGAGTTTAGAAGGAGCGCCATTTCTAATTTTATTTACAACAGTATTTGTCTGTTTGAAGCGTTGAATTACACAGAACACTGTAGTTTTGCTTCTGTTAATGGTTTTGGCAATTTATGAGAGGGATTTGTTTTGTTTGTACATATTTATCACGACATTCCTCTCTGCCACCATTGTCTCCTTACCTTTACGTCCCATATTACCTGTGAGTTCACAATTGGCCGAATAACTTTGAGCACACTGTCTCGAGACATAGCATAAACACAACTGCTATGCGGTAGGGGCGTGTAGGGTACGTCTCTATACGATTGGGTACGTTCGAATACTTGTGTCCTCCAATAAGAGGGGCAATAGAATAAATACAGTACAGATTGTGTACTAAATACATGCACAGTTATATTTTAAATATTGTTTCTGAGACACAAAAGGTTAATGTTTACATGTTTAACTATTCAACGCTGCCAAATATGCATTTACTTCTGTCGGTCTCTGTATTTAAAAGCCGAGGCTTTAACGCCCGGCGTCTTGAAGATTAAACATTTCCGGGACTTGTAGTCCGTTGTCTAATGGGTTTTAAAGTTTCGGATGTTTCGCTGGACTCCGCTTGGCGTCTTCACCCTGAATAAACTTAAGCATACATACACACATTCACATCATGTACCTTTTCATAGGAATGCAAGTATTTCAGAGCGCCTAATCACAGGTATTTCCGGTGACAAATCAAACTTTTGGGTGAAATACATTACAGAGCGGCTATGTATATACTGGTAGAGAAAGTAAAAAGCGAAGTGCATTAGATGCAGGTTTGGAAGGCTTTGCTTGGGATTAAAAACCGTTGGATGTTGTCCCGAATGCTGACCAACTCCACGTCGCTTTGAACGGCCTTGACCACGAAGCAAGACGGCAAGGATGCGCCTTAGAATCACCGCGGCAGTGGCAATGCGAGGAGAGAGGGGAACTATGGTGCACTTAAAACCTGGCTTGTGATTCCTTCCCCCTTGTTCAATAGCAAGCTAGCGCAGGTCTGCCTTTCACCAGCCTCTCATCGATTTTATTCTCTCCCCAACCTATACACAAGTTCGTGCCCCTTTTCATACGCGATACTGTGTAAAGCAAATTCCTACTTCTAAGCTTTGACGATTAAAACTCTTACTGCATCAATATTACGAGAATAAAAGTGAAGACCACGACCCGGATTCCTCGTTTCTTCCTTGCTATTTAATTAAGAAATTTCAACATTTTATTATATTTGACACAAACTGGCGCAAAATATTTAAATTTCATAGTGTCAAGTGCCTAAATGAAGACCTTGGACCTAAAATGTCCTAAATGTTTTTTTTTTATTCAGATCATTAATACGTATTAGCTAAGACTTCCACTATTGTTGCTTGCTATACATATAAAAAGAACTATAAAACTGTACCGAAAGCTATTCTCTGCTTGGAAAGCCCCACCCTGCCATCATTGGCAATGTTTCCAAAAAATAAATATCATGGCCATTGGGAGTCACATGTTCCATGCAGCTGCAGAGAATTATTTAACACAATCCTGGCTTTGAAGACCTGAGGCTGATAGTTCAGTGCTGCAGAGAGAAAAATATATGCACAAGAAAACTAATTCTAGAACCTACAGCATTAGTGTCTAGAGCCTTTCCAATGGTATTATGTTATGTACAATGTTCTACGTGAAAATAGAAAATCCCTCGTGCCAGAAAATTATCTACTGTAACGCAACGTCCTTCAAAAGCATTTAAAGAAAGCCTTATTAAATAAACGAAAGAGAGAAACAGTGAAATATATCCGTTTGTGCGATTTTATGAATAGTTTTTGATAAACTTGGTAAACTGTGAAAAATGTAATTTTCAAGAAAAACACAAAAGTGATAATTAGAAATCTTTCACGCCAGACAATTATTTGAACATGGATTTAGCTATCTACTGAAACCAAGAACATATCCTGTGTGGTTCTCTTATGATTACTGAGAACCCATTTTTGTGATACAGCTGTAAGTAAATTTCATTCAAATTAGAAGGAAAAAATATTAGTATTTATTTAGAAAACCTTTTTCTCAGCGTATAAAACCTGTGCAGTTTAAAAAAGCAGGTAATTTTATGGGAGTTACTAGTACTTACTGACAAAGGAAATCTTAAAGAAAGAAAGAAAAAACGGAAACTAACAGCAGATAAAGCCCGTGGGAAATCATTTGATGCTTTTTAGATTTATTAGAATAAAAACTATGCCTACATTTTTTAACATTTAGCTATAAAGAACATCAATATCAAAAGACTTGATTCTATAAATCCGGTAATGACATGCAGGCCAGCGAACCATAACTCTCAAGGAAACACTAGAAACCACGAAATTGTGTGGTTTGGAACTCGATTAAGAGTTCCAGGAAAAAGGAATTGTGTTATTCTACAGGGTGAGAATATATACATATATATTCAGAAAGGACCAATGCTGATGAGTTTTTAATTTACCTTTGTAATTTATGTAACAGTATGACAATATATAATTTTGTAATCATTGCTCCAGTGCTACTATATTTGTAATCAAACATCATTCCATTATAGGTCATTTTCCACATTGTAATACAACCCTTTGTTGTGCATATTTTGTAGGTATTTTATATTGAAACCCGCCATAAGGGATTGTTTAAATTCGTAGGCAATTATTTACAATATAAATACGCGCAGAATTGTAAATATATACACTAAAGCTTGTATAGATTTAACTGGTTATTTCTGAGAAGGCATTCATCTTATATAATTGATGGAAATTAATCATTTCTTCACACTAGCCGTATATAGGCTAAGGTTTTTGATAGAGTCAACATGAAAAATTCAATGCCATGGCCGGGATTTGAACCACGGATCTCCTGGTTTCCGTACAGTCGCTCTTACCCTTTGAGCTACCATGGCTAACTTGGCCGTCATGGCATTAAATTCTCCAATTGAGACATATATTTCCGAGGGATTCTGAGGCTCTGGCATCCGAGATACACCGTTTGTGGCGACTTGCTATTGTAAGTACTTGAGTCCCAGGCTTCATCATTTAACTCTTATTATTTTAGTTAATTGATGGAAACTAAACATTTCTTCACACTAGCCGTATATAGGCTAAGATATTTGATGGGGTCAGCATGAAAAATTCAATGTCATGGCCGGGATTTGAACCACGGATCTCCTGGTTTCCGTCCAGTCGCTCTTACCCTTTGAGCTACCATGGCCAGCTTGCCGTCATGACATTAAATTCTCCAATTGACTCATATATTTCCCCGGTAAACCACTAGGGGCTCTAGCATCCGCGATATACCATTTGTGGCGACTTACTAGTGCAAGTACTTGAGTCCTTATCAATTTAGAATTTTAGAATTTAAAAGAACACTTAACCATAACTAGGTTGTAATAAGTATGTTTCTGTAATTTTCCATTTTGGACGAATACCTTATATTATGACCTTTTATGGTCTATCCTGATGTCAAAATAGCTGAAGCAATTGCTATGAAATTTCATATATGTAGATACAACATACGTAATCATTTAGTAAGTATGTATATGACACCTTCCAAAAAGGGAGGGTTGTAGGACAATATTTTTAAAAAATCTTATATGTTGCACTTCAGTCCCTCTACAAAAACGTCTTGCAATAACTTGTTCTATCCACTTTTTGCCAGTGCAGATAAACGTTCAGTTCATATTTACACACTTCGTGGTAGGATACGAACTGATAGACTTTTAAAGAACCTGTAGCTATGTAATGCCTTAGAAATTCCATGCCTTTTGGATGACTGCCAGAAATAAATAAAGAAAAATATGACGTATAACTGCAGTTGTGAAAAATATAAATGTTTGAAAATTCATACAATTACAAGGGATAAATTGCCAGCTTGAGTGATATCTCCTTAAATTGAGCAATAACATTTTTATTTACGATTTACCAATTTTAAAAGTCATTCAGATCGAAGAAAGCTTCAGAGGCTATTCCGAGAAAAAAAAAAGACATTTCATTTTTTATGAAAATATCCTAAACATGTGGAATTTCAATCAGAATTGTTAGATTTTTTGAAAAATTAAAATTTTCAAATAATTTTCCATACAAATAGTTCACGGCAGGGTGCATCCTTGGAAGATGCTGAACGTAAATACCAATTTGGTATTTAACTGACCTTTCTTTATTGAGTTATTCATTCACAGACACAGAACTTCTTTAAAAATGCTTTTTTGTGGGGACTGAGGGATCCTTAAAACATGCATTTACAGTGAAATCTCCGTATGGAATTTTATGATGGAATGCAGTACTTACTATACGTAGTAAAGTAAACAGGGAATTAAAATCCTCAAAACTGATTGGAATCACAATAGAGGTTCTCAGGACCTAGTTAGGCTTTCTTAAATATTCTTGATAGGAAGAACTAAGTGTGCACTTCTTTTTATTTATCTAGTGTGGAATACCTGCATGTTTAACTGAGTGCACATTAAAACTGCGGCCGTCCTGGTTGGCTGCCCATAACATGGTGAGAACGGACGAGTGAACGGCCTTGAAGAACTTCAAGCTTTCTCCAAGGATCCGTCAACTAGCATTTGTTGCCATGTCAAACCACTTTCTCAGACTAGACCTTTCCACCAATATTTACGGCCATTGTCTGAACGGTAGTGAAAGAAATGTGTGGACCAGTATTTCTGAAATCTAAGGCAAGGGTAATGAACAATTTCAAACCATCGCAAACTGTCTCTGATTTCTGAATCAAATAATAAATAGGTATAATCGTACGGACTGTGGCAAGAGTGACTTAAAAATAGATATACAGGAGTTTTATGCAAACGTAGTATCTTTATAAATTGCAAACTTAGAGAATTAAGTTACATTTTATATCTGTCAACAAGAAACATTACCGACAGAAAAATGCTTGCTTAGCTGTTGACAATGCCAAGCGTATTGTTTGTTTACCAATTTATAAAATGTAATGAATAGCAATTAGGCTGAATGGAAAATAAAGCCTTTAGAATTCTTGAATGATGCTGAAGTAGGTGCACTAATTGAACAGGGGTCTAAAGAGATATATGAGATTTGAAAAATTAGAAGTAGATTAAAATATTCAATGCCACAGCCGGGTTTTGAACCACGGATTTCCTTTCCCAGACCTAGTCCTACTCAGGGCATGTGTGAGAAAACAATTTCCAATCACATCGAACATTATAAGTTTGTGTCTGCCCGCTTCGGTGTCGCAGATGATAGCCTTACGTTAAAAAGGTCCCGAGTTGGAATCTGGGTTAGGCTGAGTTACCTGGAGAAGGTTTTTTCCGGAGTGTTCCCTTATCCTGATAGACGAATGTCGGGTAACTCTAAGCTCCACGCCCGCCTCGATAGAGTAGATGGTAGCGTGTCTGCCTCACGTTCAAGAGGTACCGAGTTCGAATCGCGGTCAGGGTGTGTTACTTGGAGAAGGTTTTTTCCGGGGTTTCCCTTATCCTGGTAGACGAATGTCAAGTAACTCTAAGCTCCATGGGCCCCGGATTCATTTGAGCACCATTTCATCCATTCAATTCATCGTCCGATATGACTTAACGTTGGAGGACGTAAATTACAAATAATAATAATAATAATAATAATAATAATAATAATAATAATAATAATAATAATAATAATAATAATAATAATAGTAATAATAATAATAATAATAAAAGCTCTCTAAGCTCCATGGACCCCGGACTCAGTTGAGCATCGCTCTGAGGACGTAAATTTACACACAATATATATAAGAACGAATTAAGTATAACTATGAAATTCAAAAAAGAAAAACAATTCTCTGTTCTATTCCTAATCCAGTTTTGTATAAAAACCGGGGAGGTTTTCATCAAACAGTGGATTCGTTAAGTGCCTTAAGTATGTTGAGCCAAACCGTAAAGCAGGCACATTAAGAAAATGCAGCCATGTTCTTGCTATTTTAAAACTTGTAGAATCTTAAGACATACTTTAATGACAATCGTTAGTGCTGACAGAAGGGCAGAATTAGTTTCTTGGAAGCACCTGTTAGTGAAGGAAGGACAGATTTACAACCCTGAAAATAACTTATTTGGTGACTAAAATGCGACAAGCTACTATGAAACTAGGCTTTTAGTGACACCTTTTTCTTCAACAACTTGGTAGGCATTTTAAATTACATTTCACACGTTGGAAATTTTTAGAGTGTTATTTCGAGAATACTTCCAGAATGGTTGTTTCAATTTCGCCGTGAAATTTAGCTCACTAAACATTACTATCCAGGTAGAACTAGCTGGTTATCACAATTTTATCGTGTTCGTGTTATCACATTCCTCTTTTCGCACCTACGTGCATTTGTTTTGTCCTTACTGAAACACTCGTAAAGTTTATTTTTACTATCATGTTTGATTTATCTTGATAATACCTCTTTTACCAAAGAATTTATATGGAAAATCAAAGCGAGAAATGCCCATGCGGAAAGATTACTCTCTAAATAACTAATAAAATGAGGTATTGAAATCTTGGCATCACCAAATCAAATACGACTTGTAATTGGAAAGGTAGAATCAGAGTACAAAATTTAATGCCATAGCCGGGAGTCGAGTTCTGTCTCTCCGTCGGGATGCTGTAACGAACTGAGCTACCATGGCAAGATGTCATCCTGGCGTTAAATGTTTGATTTGACTAGTACTTTTCCCGATAAACCACAAGGAGATCTCAAATCCATATAAGATAGCATGCCCCAAAAACGACTTACAATGCTCTATTTTCATAGTTTAACCAACTATCGGGTCATTAAATTTCCAAAGCTTTAATTGTTCGTTAAACAATTAAAATAAATGCAACTCGAGCTGCAGTTGAAGTTCTCAAAACTTATTGCTCCCGAATTTATCGATAAATAGATATAGGTTTCACTCAAACATGAATCGTTACATCAGGAATCTTGTATTCTGGTGCGAATTGTTTAGCCTATAATACAGCCGGCAATTTTCTTGCACATTATGACCTCGACACTGTAGTTCCAAAATTATATATTCCCCTCAAAGGTCTAGTGTCTAGGATTCAAAACAGAGAATTGCTTAGTTTCCATTTACTTCGCCCCACTGCTCACCTACCGATCTATTCCCATACCTTGAAGTACTAAATACGTACCTGGGCATCCACTTCGATCGTCGCTTGACCGACATGGTCATATCCATTGCAAATTAAACTTAGCTTACTCCAGAATACGCAAACTTCACGTCATCCCTTGCTGGTAGAGCGTAGTTCTGTTTTATACCAAGTCTGCCAATCGATTCCAAAATAAGAAAGGAAATCACGTAGCAAATTTTATTTTTTCCCTGTTACACCTCTGTGGTTTCCGTTCTCTCCAGCTATATCTGTTGTCTGTATATTTAAGTACTTAAACATATGGTCGTGGTTACCCTTGTGGGGTTTCGTTTTATATGCTCTGTATAGCACGAAGCCATATAAATTTAATCGCGCTGCGTCACTACCAACAGAAGCATCGTATCCAAACGTAGGTAATGCGGACGTTACAAAACTGAATCAGACTGCGGAAGTTGGCTTGCTTGATTTTCTTCCTGATGTATCTCGATACTGTAATATAGGCAACCACATGTGCTATTTTCAACAGGATTATGTTGCTTTGAGCCTGTTGTTTCATTTCTTTGAAGAAATGAAGAGGGATGCAAAAGGACTGAGCTTTCTAAATGCCGACCCATTTATAATTCGTAATTAAAAAGGAAATTTATCTGTTATTCTCACATACTTTTCTTTATCACAATAGGTTATTTTATATAGTTTCTATTAGCTATTTTTACAAACGTTTTATTTTTGTACTCAGCTCACCCTAATAGAGATAAACCTTGAGAAATAGTTCTTTTACACATTTCCTGTAGGTACAGGGGTAGTAGGTCCTGCGACGTGGCGTAGTGGGCTAGGGCGTTGTGCTTAACTTTTCTGCCACGGTAAACCTGGAGAAATAGTTCCGTTACACACTTCCTGTAGTTACAGGGGGAGTAGGTTTTGCGACGTGGCGTAGTGGGCTAGGGCTTTGTGCTTTGGTTTCCTGCGCCCCTGTTCGATCCCATCCTTGGGAGGTGCGGATTTTGAGTCCTGGGTATATGTCCAATCAACATTGTGAGGAATTTTAGGAACTACGATAGGTAGTGAATATCGTTCAAGAAAGCCAACTTTCTGGCTGGGTGCCGTGATGCTAACCACATGTCCTCGCCGTATTGGTTGGATGACCGCTCATCTGTGCCTTGCCTATGTGGGCGTGAGATCGGCAGCCGGGTTGCCAGGCTCTGGTTCGCTTGTGGGCTGTTACGCCGTGGATAATTATTATTTTAGAGTCGAAATAAATGTACCGATAAGTTAGCTTTTAAGGCGGAACACTGTATATACCCTCAAATAGGCCACGCCGTCGCTCAGTGGTTAGACCGCTTGGCTCTCACCAAGGCGGCCCCGGTTCGATCCCAGGCGACCGCAAAGTGAGATTTGTGTTGGACAGCACGGCGTTGGGGCGGGTTTTCTCCGGGACCTCCGGTTTCCCCCGCCATCTTATTCCACCGGTGCTCCATCTTCCTGTCATGAATCATCAGTGTCACCGCCTGCGGTGCCGTATGTAGTAAAAGCGGGCGTTAAACACTACACATTACCCTCAAATGTTAAGCGTGCACGTGCATACAAGTGAGAGAGAGATAGAGAAGCATAACTCACAAAAGAAAAACCAATTAAGTGCCAAAAGTGGTAATAGTTAAATTCTACCAAAGATACAACACGAAGATTTTAAGAACCTTCCCCTCCATACTAAAATATTATTTACAGGGATGATTTTTCGAATTTTCCCCAAAACTGGGTGTAATGATTTTGATTCAAATACTATGCTAAAGATATTTACACTAAAATAAACATTTTATCTTGAATTTTCTGGGAATAACCTGTGAAGTACTTTTCATCGTAAAAAATTTACTATAATCTTATAAAATGGTTAATTGATAATTATAATCTAAAATAAACCATATAAAAAGTGTAGATGCCTTCAAAACATTACGAATAATTTTAAAAAATTGTGCCGCCATTCATTTTCGAGATATTTGTATTATTGGCTCGAATTGTTAGCTGATCAGTATTGTTTTAAAGTCCTTCGATACCCAGTTTTCGTGATTACATGAAACAAGCATAGCATTTAAGGACAGTGTATAACGTCCTACTGATAAGCATTTACTATCCCAGTTCCTTTGTATCTATTACGAAATGTGTAATTATTTGTGGAAAGTTTTATCTCTGTTACAATGAAATGAATAGAAAAGTAAACTTTCTTAAGAATATTTGTATAGTCACTATTAAATGATCAGAGAGCGGGGACATTATATGAATGTAACATCTGAAATGGTTTACACCATCATAAATTAAAGTTTTGCATGTCGTACGAATCGGTTGTAGGTTTTACTTCGTGTAAGCTGTAAATGGTTAATACATTAAGACACTGTAATACTGGCATAAGGATCGCACTTAGCTTTTATAATTTGTTTTTCTTAAACCAGTCTATTTGTTTAGAAAACTTAAACGTCATTTACTATCGAAATCAATAACAAAAAGAATTATTCAATAAGATGCCAGAAGTATTGTTTTCTAATGTTAATTCATGGTGCACAGTATTTTCTTTGTGAAGAGACAAAAGAGAAGGCACGAACCCCCTGTGTCACCTGAGATGAGGATATGTTAGGTTAGGTTCACTGGATATTTTGTTCCTACATTGTATGCCTACAGGAAGTAACGTTGTGACGTCACGTAACCACGCACTAGAAAGCATTGAACAAGGGAGCAGCTGACCGTGAGAGGGTATAAGGGGTGAGGGGGAGGGAGCGGGTGAAGTGCGGCCAAATATATAATTTCCGTGTGTCCGTGTACCGTGATGTGATGTTAAAGCACTTAGCATTTCGATTTACAACAAACAAGATCGTAAATGTGTATACGACGTTGCATTTCTGTTGCGTTTGCAGCATTTTGTGTTTTGTGTGCTAATATTTAAAAAACAATCCTAATAAATCGTACCTTTCTTTTTTATAGCAATATTCTCTTAAAATTTGTTAAATATTTTCATATTTTGTACGGTAGTTTAAGTAATTACCTGTATAGCCATTTGATGGGTTAGCCCTTAAATTTTGGACCCGCCTCGGTGGCGTAGATGGTAGCATGTCTACCTCACGTTCAATAGGTCCCGAGTTTGAATCTCGGTTAGGGCGAGTTACCTAGATAAGGTTTTTTCCGGGATTTTCCCTTATCCTATAGGCGAATGTCAGATAACTCTGAGCTCCATGGACCCCGTACTCATTTGAGCATCAATTCACCCATTTAATTCATCGTCCGATATGAATTAACGTTGGAGGACGTAAATAAAAAAAATAAACCTAAGTTTTGGTGTTTATTTCTTTACAAATGAAAGTTTTGCGTGCAAAATGAATTGTTTTAGTAATTAATTGTATATAATTTAATAGAAAAATATGTGCTCTATAAAATAGTGTGTTTAGCGCATGTATCCTTATATGCTTTATTTTCTTTTGAGTCATAGAATGTTCTTTGTTGTATTAACACCATTTTATTAAGCTGAAGAGAACAAAGTATATATCTAAGCATACAAATAAACACACTATTTTGGACCACATAGTTATCCATCGAATAACATAAAATGCATTGAAACCATATTATTTTGCGTGCAAAACTTTCACTGACTCAATTAATCGGCCAAACTACTACATTTGACAGTTGCTAACCTGTATACATGAATTTGGTTTTATCGTTACAATGTTATAGTTATTTTTATATTTCTATGAGACTCCTCACGGTTTTACTAATTTTTAGCGGGAGATTTTGTATTGTTTTAATTTGTGAAAATATCTTAAGGAGCGCCCAGAAAATATGTGCATTTCTGAGCGCGTGCCACTAAACTGAGGTGTTTTAAAATGTAGCAATTAACTCCATTACATTTAACATTAGAAGCGTAGGTGTGTTCGTAATTTTAACCCATTTAAGGCTTTAATATGATAGATGAAGCTTTTAATATCCGGTGTGGAATCGATCCCGGTTTTCCGTGTGACATGCAAGACCATAAAACCCCACCACACAACTACTGTTCTGTGTTGCAGTCTATGTTTCAAACACCTTGGAAGGTATTTTATATAATTACATAAACTGATTAACCATAGATGATAGGCAAAAACATCATTTATTTCAAATAACCTTTTTGTGATATAATTTCCTTTATATCCGTTACTAGTGTTTTTCATTCACAATGAATTTTGTAGTATCTTAGGACTATATCGACGGGCGTTCTCCTTTGGAACATATCGAAGGTGTTAACTCGTATTCTTTTGGTTTTAATCATTGGATCACGCACAGATTTGCGCTCTCATTCATACTTCCAGACTCTAGGGAAGATGAATTATCTTGGTCGAAGAAAAATCCCCAGTCCCTCTGCCGGTAATCGAACCCGGGACCGCCAGCACAGCAGGCAAGTGCTCTACCAACTGAGCTACGGGGCCAGCCGTTGTTAAGCTACATTTGCGTTTAAGCCTGCCGCAAAACATTTTTTTTTATATTTCCGTGTATTCATTTTAACAAATTATATTTTTAGTTACGTCATTATTCTGAAACTACCTTCATAAAAATTGTCATGATGTATATCATTTTTTCAAATATTTTTATGTGATCAAGAACAGCGCCCTTTTTATAACAGCAGCCAAGATTTAGTTTTATTTAACCGAATTCGCTACTGCATGGCATCAGTTGGCATGACTCTTCCAAAGTTGTAACTACTCTCGAACCAATGAATAGCAAACTTTTATACCTTGCGTTTCAGCTGTTGTAACATAACGAGAATTTTCAAATGTCGAAATCGTTTCAAATTTAAGGGTAGTTGATACCGTATCTTCACGCATTACATAGTCGACATTATTAAAGCTCGAAGATCACATTTCCTGAAATGTTTGGAGATACTACAAAATTGGGGGTAGTTCATAAAAGGTACTACAACAACATATATTATTTTTAGCCAATTGCTGCGACTATAGATTGAAACTTTATACAAGCTTTTAAGAACCATTCTTAAACACATGGCGCGCCTCTGTAGTAGCGTGTCTGCTTCACATTCAATAGGTTCCAAGTTCGAATCTTGGTCAGAACGAGTTATTTCGTTAAGGATTTTACTGAGGCTTTCCCTTATCCTGAAAGATGAATGTTGGGGAACTCTAAGCTTTATGGATCCTGAGTTCATTAGAGCATTATTTCGCCCGTTTCATTCATCATCCTATACGACTTTAGGTTGGATGACGTCAATTAAAACAAATTCTTGAGCACATTTGGAATTTTGGAAACAATTTGGTAACAACGGAAATTAATTGTTCTTTCACACTGGCCTTGTGTAGGCCAAAGTATAGAAAGATAGTCAGACTGAAAAATTCAATGCCATAGCCGGGATTTGAACCACAGATCTTCTGGTCTCCGTCCAGCCTACACACGGCCAGTGTGAAAGAATAATTAATTTCCATTAATTGATCTAATAGTGGTTAACTATAAAGCCCGGGCCTTAAAGTACTTTACACGTTGTAAGTCGACATTAAGGTAGTTGTCTCATTTGATTATGAGAACTTCTAGTGGTTTACCGGGAGAAACACGAGTCAGTTGGAGAATTTAATGTCATATCGGCACGTTGACCATAGTAGCTCAAGGGTTAAAGCGGCTGGACGGAGACCAGAAGATCTGTGGTTGCAATCCCGGCTATGGCATTGAATTTTTCAGTCTGACTCTGTATTTTCAATTTGGAATCGATAACACATAACAAACAAAACACATTTGGAAACCATATTAAGTGTAGTTTAAATTAAAGAACTTATAAAACTGTAGAACTTTTAAAGAATATTTCGCAGAATACTCTTATAAACGAGTGTTACAAAGCTGCCGTATTACTTTCCTCAGGCAATAAATTCATCTGAAATTTAACGCCAAGGCTACATTTACGTATTTAAAACTTATTACAACTTATTTAAAATACCTCACTTTTAAGAATGATTGGGCTAAAGCAAAAGATATTCGCTTCCACTTTATCCACAGCAATAGTACCATAGTTACCAACAATTTCGAGGTTGTGTGCCCTTGTTGAAGAAATCCAGAGTTTGAATACTTTATGATCCTCTGGTATATTGGGAGATGACTCATAAGAAACATAGACACAAGCAGAATATTAAAGGAGTTTGGTAATTGAATCTGGCAGCATTCAAGAGGTCCCGAGTTTTAATCTCGGTCAGGGTGAGTTATCTGGGTAAGGTTTTCCCGGGGTTTTCCCTTATCCTGAATGACGAATGTCGGGTAACTAAGCTCTACTGACCCCGGACTCATTTGAGCATCATTTCACCCATTTCATTCATCGTCCAATATAACGTAACGTTGCAGGACGTAAATTACAAAAAAAAAAAAAAAAAAAAAAAAAATCATTTTCTGGCACATTTTACGTTAAGAGCAGTACATATGACATATCATTAGAAAGTGGTGGAATTGGTATTATTTGTTTTAATTTTTATCTTCGATTATTACTATTTTTTTCGAATACTACGGTAGCAGTCTAACTGAAATCAGTTTGAGACTGCCTCTGCGGTCAGCGCTCTGGTTTCACATCCCTTAGGTTCCGGGTTCTATTAGACGGGGACTTTTTCTTTAACCAGATTCATTTCCTACCCTCCATAAAGACTGAAAGTTTGAATGTGAGTGTTTAATAATGTGTTTAGGAGTTTAAAAAGGAAAAGAATAGAAGAAAACTAGAAACCCAGCGCCAAGGAACCCTGCAATTCAAATAATAACACAATCAATTGATTTTGAAGTCAAAGCCACCGATCTGACCATACAAACAAATGAAACAAGTCATGGTTGTAAAGAAATTGCAAATAATTTTGTCCAGGAATTTATTTTCTTGCCTTGTGTTCTATCCTGTATTTTAGGTAATTTCAAGCGTCAAGTATTCTAAGCTGATAAATCAATAATTTTAATATGGTGACTTCTAAAGGTTTTGAACATATAGATTTCCAATAAACCTACCTACTGTCAACTTCTTTATGGTTGGAATAGTGACGTATTTCTGAACGCACTGTATATCACAGTAAACCAAAGTTGATGAAATACCAGCCTCGCCACAATTTGATGTATTTCCCTTTCGAACAAGACTTTAATAAAGCTGTTTTTCCTTTCCTCCAAGAACTTTGCTGTCGTTGCTTGCAATATAATATATAGCTTACGAGTTTCCCGGAACGCTGGGAAGTGATGAATGTATGCTTGTATGACGGAATCGCACTATATGTACTTCCCGCTTGTCATTCGAATGAGGAAATATGTATAAATATAGCTGTTTATGTGTGTGCTTGTTCATGTCGTTTATAATGCACATAGGAAGGTTTGTACTTCCTAAATGAACTTCGCATGCATTACGCCACATATGAATGCAATTTAACTTGTTTTGAGGTCATGTGTTCATGATGATTATTGTGTAAATATATAAATCAGAGAAATATTTCGTTATTTAACGTAAATATGAAGATGTTTACTATGAGACTTCATCTCCGCATTCCCAATTCCTTTAAAATATCGTTCTATGCTGTTATTCTAGATTTCGATCCTACTGATTATTGATTTTTTGTCACTATAAAATAAGATAATGTTCTGTTTTCGTATGTAATCTAAAAGTAGAGAAATGAATTGTACGATAATTTAATTATGAATGGTGTAGTTATTTTTTGTTTTCATCAGACAAATTTTGGTGATTGAGAGATTTTGAAAATAGATGTGGTTGGGTTTAAGACGCTTAAAATTCGGTATTTTATTTGTTAATACCATTTTACCAATACGAACAGAGCCCGCCTCGGTAGCGTAGATGGTAGCATGTCTGCCTCACGTTCAAGAGGTCCCGAGTTCGAATCTCGGTCAGGGGAGTTACCTGGAGAAAGTTTTCCGAGGGTTTCCCTTATCCTGAAAGACGCATGTCGAGTAACTATAACCGTTATGGACCCCGGGCTCATTTGAGCATCATTTCACCCATTGCGTTCATCGCCCGATGTGACTTAACGTTGGAGGACGTAAATTACACCCCCCCCCCAAAAAAAAAACCCCAACAGAGTTGCATTTTTCTCACCTGAAAAAGAATGCGCGATACAATTCTGCTGCGTTAAGTATTTATTTCTGAATCAACGTTTTTAAATGTGACCAATGCATTACAGATGAAAAATGGCATGAGTCAAATGGGTAAAGCAGTAAATGCATAACATGTTTTCGAGAGTCCTAATTAAATGGGATTAGAATTTGCTTGATCGTATTCAGTCGTTCCATATTGTTCGTATCATTAAGACGTCTAAAATTTATGTATTAAACTTAATTACTCATACGTATGCACATATATACATATATACGTATATAATTAAACATTCTTAAGATATATGTTAATAAAACTTAATATGGGGAAATTATAAGTTTAAAACAAGCGTATAGTTTTTAATTCGAGTATAAATTGTTAACATTTTCATTTACTTATTTCTTTACTTATTTAGGTTACTTCAACAAAACATTTACAGTGAAATGAGGATACCAACTTTTTGAACCAAATACAGTTGTGACTTACGTACCAAAACTGTACCTAGCGAAAATCAAACTGAACAACACAAAAGTAGTTTTGAGGACCTTGTACCTAACGAGCAGGTTAAGGGAACCGAGTACTTCCAGTTTCATATTACTGCATTTGTATGTTACCGATTATATTTCAACACTGATAAAGCTTAAATCTGTTAATGAGGATTCCTATGCGTTTATTTCACTGCAGAATTGCGTTATCATTATTTTAGATTTTATGCAACTTATTTTTAAAACCAATATATTTTTTTTAATTTTAACCATTTCATATTTAATTCAAAGATCGTAATATATTTCATGGTTGGTAGTAATTTTAAGTTTACTTCTTGTATGGCTTTACATTGAACGCTCCCGAAGTTGGACGTTTTAAAAGTGAGAAAAACTCATTTAAGTTTTACTCATTGTATTACATCTTGATTTTAAGGATTTCAGAATATCTCAGATATCTGTATTTTAAAATTTCAGAATCCAACATAAATTTCATCATACTGTTATTAAATCACTTGGTCGTATTTAAGAAATAAACGTATTCAATAAATAATCATTTTCATAGGAATTTTGATTTCTCTTGTAAGAGTGGAATTACAGTGAAAAATTCTTCTTCTTTTTTTTCTCTCCATTTATACCGCGCCTTTAACTGCAGTAGTCATATCGGCGACCGTTCTCCTTTGGAACATATCGATGGAATTAACTCGTATTCGTTGGGTTGCTTGTACTTTGTATTTTAATCATTAACTCACGCACACATTCACACTCTCATTCATACTTCTATACTCTGGAGAAGAGGGGGAATCATCTTGCAGAAAAATCCCCACCCTCAGCCGGAAATCGAATCCAGGACCCCCTGCACAGTAGGCAGGTGCTCTACCGACTGAGCTACAGGGCTAGCCCTAGAGGAAATTTTGTACTCTACCCAAAAAAAATTCAGTACTGAAATTTCACGTGAGATACATAATGGGCGATGTGTGTGTAAATCTTAATTTGAAAATGAAAATCAAATTTGGTGTTAAGTTGAGCATCTTCCAAAGATGCGACAGGAAGTTTTTCAAAATAATCTTTCCACCACCAAACAGTGCTACACATGACCAATTTTAACTTTCTCAAAAGTGGCTGTTGACTAATTTGATAAAAATGCCATATGCTTATGATCTTTTGATAACAAACCAAATGTATATTCTGAATTTTGTGGAAATTGCTTCTGAAGTCCTCATCATTCTGAATAGCTTTCCCACAAGTGGTAAACAAGGCACAGACAAAATGTTACAAGAAATCTAGATCTCGTTAAAGTATATTATTTTACTTTTTAGACGTATCGATTTCCGAGATATTCTTTGCTAACAGTTAGAATTTTCAAGCACTTTATACTTTTCTCTTACAGGAAGCATTAGTTTTTCGCTTATGGTCATGCAAAGAGCATGGAATTTCAAAGTCGTCACATGACGGCACACTCTTAAAATACTTGACTATCCTTTACCAGATGTGTAAATGAGTATAAATAAAATGTAGTTAGCATGGTAAAGCTTTTGTAAGACTAGTATATACAAGACTGGGTAGAAAGTCAGATAAATGCAACGTATCAATTTTTCGGAGTTCTGCCGACTTCATGTGGCGGGGGGGGGGGGGGGCAACGCAGATGTTTTCATTCATTTTTCAGAACGCAGTCGGTGTAAGATATTAAAAGCCAATATTTACGCAGCACGAACAAGCCTAGCACCTGTGCAGCAGATGTCTTCCGTGCCGATGGAGTGTTCTTTCACACCAAATGAATATTAAAGATTACGTTGTGTGGCTTCTTCGGGTAAAATTGTATCGTTTCCGAATGATAATGCTTCGATGAAGGTGTTTGTCATTTGAGACGGTCGACGCAAACGTAACCGTCCAGTGGAGCCGGATCATCTCATTTCCATACACAGAACATGTCTGAATTGGATAATTGAGAAAGTTGATGTCACATCCAGCAACATGTGGCATGCTATAGCAGGGTACGCATGTCGGCGAGCTCATGTAGACGCCATTTCTCAAGGAACATACATCTTCTTCAGTAAAGGACAACAAAACCTTACATTTATAATCGGCCTGAAATTGGAATTACCTTGCCGGAAACAAATGGGAAGGGACAAAGAGAGACACAGAAACGACCTTAGCCTGCTGGCTGTTGGACCGAAATTCTTTAAATAACTCGAGGCACTTTATACTATTATACTTTGTATTATATCGGTTCGCAGACTGTTCTTTCTAAAATGACTTTTTCTGGCTACTTTACCTTACTCTTAGTAAAGGGGAGAGTTAGATGCTTAAAAGCAGGGGGTTAAAACCCTGGCCTTACACTTCCACACTCTTTTAAGCGCGAGCACTTAAAAAACGTCACAGTACATTGAAAAATTCAAACCATAGCAACGGTTATTTTACAAATGGTGAATACTGCCGTGCAAGTGGTCCCAAGTTTGATTCCCGGCATGCATGAGAATGTAAATGTGTGCGTGATATAATGATTAAAAAAGAAAAATCCAAAGTTCCAGCAATCCAAAGTCTACGAGATAACACCATCGCGTTATATTCCAAATGAGAACGGCTGCCGATAGTATCTTTGTAGTCAAAGACGGGGAACAATTAGAAAAAAATAAAAGCTATTCTAAATTGAAGAGATCTAAATCTTTTTTTTTTTTAGTACTTTGTTGTCTCTTCCGTATGCTTCATCAGTTATATAAAATTATATCAAACATCTTCCGAATAAAGATGACTTCAAAGGCTAATCCCAGAATATTCACAATGTGTGTGTTATTTGACATGTAAACATCTTAAAAATGCGTATTTTAAACAAAATTGTTGGAGCCAATTTTGAGTTATCTTCTAATGGTGTCTCGAAACACGTATTTCCTCTGAAATGTCACATGGAATTGCTTCTCTAGCTGGTAAGCACGTGCTGGAAAGATCTATAAAATAAATACACAACCTAGTATTTACAGGGATCAAAATTTAAGGCGGTGGTATAAAAAACATATAATTACTGAAATTAAGATCTTATGATATAACAGGCGACCCTTTATGCCGGTAGCAGTTAAATTATACTCTTGGCGTGGAGATCATATTGAACAATTGTTGAATATAAGGTCTAATCATTTCGTTGTTGATTTCTTCTGGCAAAGCGTCACTTTTATTGATACCGCCCTTCAACATAGAAAACTCCCTTTTCAGTTCCTGTATATGCTTGCAACTCGACGCTTGAATTTAGAGCATCTTATGTCTGTTTCTTCTATATTTTAGTCATATTTCAGTGAATATATATGTGTGTATATATATGTATGTATTGTGTAATTTACGTCCTCCAACGTTGTCATATCGACGATGATTGAAATGGGTGAAATGCTGCTCAAATGAATCTGGGGTCCAGAAGCTTAGAGCTACCTGACATTCATCTTTCAATATAAGGAAAACCCCGGAGAAACCTCAATCAGGTAACTCACCGTAACCGAGATTCGAACTCGGGACCTGTTGAACCTGAGGCAGGCACACTACCATCTACGCTACCTAGGCGGGCGTACTTCAGTGATGAATTCCCATATTTCCCAGAGAAATAATTTTAATTTCGGCCTCTAAATTGAGCCCCTATGTGATGATTTTTGTGTGATCTCATCCTCCAGTACGTAGAAAAATTGTGTTATCCAGGTGATGCTGTGAACCAAGTGGTTAGCGTATTCTGTAATTCTATGTGAATTTTTCGTGGTGTAAAGCTTTCCCTATTTCAAATTCTCACGGGAATGTACAAGATGAAATATTAATCAAGTATCCACTTTAATATAAGTGCATTATAATTTTGTAATTAAAAAAAGTATTATTGACCTTAAGGCAAGTCAAAATTCACAAAAGAAGGGGGGAAATTAGAATTTTTTTAAGGAATATACTCGTATTTAAGAAGCGTGCAACAATAACGCGTAGTCAAAGTGATATTGTATCACTTTGAATACCAGTCATGTTTATGTGGTGCACGCCCTCTTTTACAGACTTAAACGTCTGTATTTCCTAAAATGCAAAATATAGATTTGTAAGCTCGCTTAAAGGGAAGGTAAAGAAGAACCAAGGAAGATAATGAGAACCGGTCCTAAACTCTTCCCAGTAAGTAAGTGAAAAATTTGTTTAATACGTCTTTAAATCTGTTTCTCTGAGTTAAATAATTTTTGGCATTCAGGAATACTTTTATAGTACACCAATGAAACTGCAAGCTTCAAAATTTTACTGCTTATTTATATCATCCTAATAAGTTATGTAAAAAAGCAACCTTCCTTATATAGCAAATTTTAAAAGTAAGAGATTGGAAGGGGAAAAAGTAACTTTCTAAAAATCGAAACTTTGAACGCAACGTTTACAAATTCTAAGAACATAGCTGTAATCTTTATATATTTAATAAAGTGTATCAGAAAACTGTAAAAATAACGTGGACGAAAGAGGGAAAGCTGTCTTACATTAAGTAAATGTTATAGGAACCAAAACACGACTCTTAAGGAGGTTTGGCATTCAGAGAACTAATAGCAAACATCTGATTCCCGTTGATAGCAAGAAAAAGCATAAAATGTTGCTCAGGCGGAGCTGGAAGTAATTGTGTGGGGTGGAAAGAAATGGTAAATGCTTAACTGTTACATAAAACTTAAGTATTCTGCATTCTCACCCAAGCTGGTGCCTAGTGCAAGCTTGAGTAAAGCTGGTCCTTCTCTAAGTGTATAGCAGTGAATAATAACCTTGTTTCTGAAATAAGCTATTTAAATGTTATGTAGATAACCGGATTTGTTTATTACGTTGCCGGCTCTAAATATCCAACCGCTGGTTTTTTGATGATTCCTCTAAAACTACTTGCGGTTTCACTCGTATAATGTCATCTTCATTGCACAGGTTCCAGTGCTAACGTGGGATCTTCGAGGACCGTAAAGATGAATCACCCGTACAGTTAAACGTACATAGGACGTAAATATTCGGCTTGCAGTTAGCGAATATAGGTAACATGCTTTCGGGTGCATGGAATATTTCCTATTTAATGTCCAATGGTTTATGTGGTAAGGAAGTATGAAACCTGTTCTGCCATATCTCTTACCTACTTCTAGAATTGCACTTAATGGTTGTAGTAGCTTCTCTCGCTCCTGGGCATGAAAACTGTGTGTATTCTTAGGTTTTTGTTTGAGTGCAGACTTATGACATCAGATCAGTACGGGATGGACTCATCTCGGGGCTGTTGTGGACCTTGAGAAGCATGCCTACCAGCCACTCAGTTTAAATGTTCCTGCACCACTTCGTTTTCGCCTCTTTCTTAGCCCTGATACGTATCGTCAGATATGAGTTTGACTCGCCCAGAAAAAACAGTGTGAAACAGATGAGTAGTTTCTGCCAACATTGTATGAAGAAAAACACAAAAGTAAACTTGAAGCATCGACAAGCTTCGTGCACTCGACAGTCCATTCACAGAGAAAATATCAGCTCTCCTTATTTATAGCTATATTTGCCGCGAAGCTATCCGGTCGCTGGGATGCTGCTAGTTTAATAAAGAAGACGATTGTGAGAGAAAGCCAGTACGAAGTCTACCCTAAAGTTTGTAAACTGCTGTATATGACCACTACGGTGAGCTGAAACAGATCATGCTTCTAATTACACTTTTAAAATTTATAAATAATTAGTGATGTACCTGAATATCTTTACTTCATACATACATTTTAATTTCTTCAAACTTTTGTTTGTTTTTGTTTACTTTACCGCAAAGAATGCGTGTTAAATGCCATTATTTACTTCAAGGTGATGTGGTACACTGAAAAGTTGCTTGATTTCTCATTTCATTACCAAATTGTTTATGCTAAACATTAACCAATATCACCTACAGTTTACAGGAAGAACGCATTGATCTTTTTGCATGATTCTGTTTAATAATACACTGAGAAGTAATGTTTATTTATTGTATCCTACCTTACTTATAAAAAGCAAGTACCTATAAAAAGCGTTCTAATGAAGCAAAAATATATCTAAATCCATAAATCATAAATACTCAAAACTATTTTAGACTCTGATGCCAACGAAAACCTTACCACTATGATTGTTGATCATTTAGTAAATTCCCTCGGCTTCTAAACCGATGCCATCGTGGCCATCATAGGCACAAAGTTGGTCTGTCGAATTCAGACACCCTGTATGTGAGGTCTGGGAAACAAAAATATGATGACAAGTAGCTTCAGATTTGTACTACTCGTATTAATGGTTTAGAATCAAGGGCAAATTTCAACGTAAGCTTCTGTGAAGTGTTCTTTTTAAAAACCGGCTCATCTGAGAAGAAAGAAAAAATACATTAAAAATAGCGTCCTCTGTGGAATGTGCTGCTTTGAAAGAAAAGCAAGACAGAGCCAAGAAGAGAGATTTTTGTGGCGATAAATACTCTGGATAGGCAGGGAGGGAAGAAGCTTGAGTTGCTTTTGACAAAGACATATGTGTGTTGTGCTTGAAATACCATGGTGATGCAGCATATGTTGAAACATCTGCCTAGCAGTTGATCCCTTACCCACTTCCTTCGTTTTCATCCTAAGGTATCTCCTCAGCTTCCTGCATCAGAGCAAGATTTATGAATGGTCATAGTTTTGTTCCCACGTGGCTGACTCGACTCGTAGTGTCGTGTCACACGGTAAAGTATCTGGTACGAAGTTTTATCAGTAATTAGTGGAGCCCACAGCTCGCTCGCGTTATTGTTTGACTGCGAAGGTTTTTCTTTTAACACCCTCTTACTTCATTTCCCTTCACTTCCCCTTTCCTTTATTACAGCATCTCACATATCTTCTTCCATCTTTTCTTGCTCTTCTTAACCTTCACTTTGTACAAGTTTCCCCAATACTTCTGCTTCCCTTCTATACTTTCCACTGCCACTGCACCTCCTTCCTTTACTTACTCCTCACTCTCTGCCCCTCTTCACTCTTTCCCATGCACCAACACGGGTAGTTTAGCTCATTAAGGTATGAACTGGTCAATAAAAGGTTTTCGAATGAAATTCCCTCTATGATACAGATTATTTTCTAATCCTTTACATCTGGTAAATGCAGAGGGATATCCTAAGCTTAGGTCTCGAAGGTTTAGTTTCCAAGTTTGCTTTCCTAAACATACATTTCATGTATCATTAATTCATTAGTGTCTACCGCCTCTAGTGCCTTATAAAATAAGAGCGGGCGTTAAACACTATTCAAATAAAATATAAATCTCTCCCAATTTCCCATTAGTTCTCCTTCCATTCCTCCTCCCTCGTGCTCCCCTTTGCACTCATTATCTCTTTCTCTCACCTTCATCCAATCTCCCACTACTCTTAGTCCTCTTCACAGTGTCTTTCCCTTTGCATTCTCTCGCAATCTCTTTACTGCAACACCATTATTTCCCTCTACCTACCTCGTTCCCTCCCATTCTCCCAACTACACACTCTCTTCCATCTCATTAGTCCTGCCTTCATGCTTGCTACCTCCTGGCCCCCTTGATTGGTATCTTTCTTGCCCACTTTCTACCCAACATACACTTAAGGATGTTTTGAGACCTGGCAGTAAAGCCCATTTTGGGGATTAATACAACAGAAGATTTAAGTAACGGATTTAATAGTACACAAACGTGTATCTGTTCCTTATCAATGGTATCCAATTGTACATTACCTGGTTAATAATAATAATAATAATAATAATAATAATAATAATAATAATAATAATAATAATAATAATAATAATAATAATAATAATAATAATAATAATAATAATAATAAATTTGCCTTGTATTTGTTCTTAGTTATGTTCTTAATTTCGTTTTATTGGACATGACAAGAATTACATCCACATTCAGGTGTATACCTATTATTTGCAAATGTTCTTTCTTCAGATGTTTTGAAATTAACTAGTTTCTTAAATCAAGTGTGCTGCTTAATGTTCTTGCCAAAGATTTCTCGTAAGATTTATGTTAGTTCGTGGGTTATAAAGGGAAACAGTAGATCTCTAGCACCTACATAGATCTATTGTGACTACCACATCCCTGGTGGAAGGGATGAAGTAAAGAAACTAGGTCGCAAGTAGACAGGTCACAGTGACGCGCAGAAGTGCATAAAATTTCAAGCTCCCACTCTTGGATCTGCCTAGAGATGGAATGAATAACCTGTTAACCAAGCAGCCCTCTAGTGTCCACAGAGAGTACTCTTTACTTCGAGAGGCATTCGCCGTACACCACAACATCTAGAAGTATACCTGACAAATGAGAAAATAACCTCAAACTTCACCTACCGACCCAAGGCCCGAGTCGCCGGTCGTCGGGAAGCGAACCGGGACTTTCTGTCCCAGACTTTGTCATGGAACTATGCCACTCGGTCATATTAGGATAACTACAGCAATATTTCTCTAAGGCATAAGTATTTTCATCCATGAATGTAAGTTAAAAACTACAGTGCTAGAACAAGCTAAGAGCTTTGTGTGAAATCTAGAAAAAGGAAATACAGAAAACACACGCTCTGTATCTCTCTCCCGCTCTATCTCTTACTCTCTCTTCACGTACTTGATATATCTCCTCTTCCAGCTTATCGTACACGAAAAACAAAAAGAGCTTGTATTGTATTTCCGGAAGACATAGCATGCAATTGAAGCTAAAGGTTCAAAGCAGTTTTGGACATAAAATCTAGCTTTTTATTCTTTTGAAAGTCTTCACCAAATATCGGCTCAGAGTACTCTTTAAGTTTGTTTTGGTATTGACCAGCCACTGGTACAATAATAACGGCAAAAGTATTTTAAGGGTGTTTTACTTCATTGCAGCATATTAAATGCGACGCATCAAAAGCCATTCCCTTAAACGCTGTCCGTTGAGTGACTGCCTTTCCCATACGCCGCATGAAATTACAGAATGGATCGTAATGGAATTACGGTTACCTATACACTTAAGGGCCTTGGCGCACTCTGGAATTGGCTTGGCAATGAACGTAATGTAATATCGTAGCTGACTTCATAAAGGACACTGTCGATGTTTCTGCCTATGGAATCTAAAGCTGATGCAGCGATACTATAAATAAAATACTACAAAATGACATAGCTACCTCACTGTAATCTCATTACAACTTCAGTAACCTAATTTTTATTCCATACTTTTAATTCATTTCAACCTATGCTTTCATGGGAAATAAAAATCCCTATCTTGTGAAAGTAAAATCTGCTAAGTTCATTACCTATTATGTAAAATATTAGACTGAAAAATTTCCAGGATGTAGAGCTGTACTTTCAAAGTTCACTGATTTCACTTTTATACAGTAATTTGACAACACTATGAACTATATAACGTTTTTCTTAATTTTTTTTAGTGAAATGTATTACTAATCTTATTTTTACATATGTCTCACAAACTTTAACACCAAAGTACACAATAAGAGAATTGAAGTGCTGTTCTATTACACTGAAATTTCATTTAGCTAGTTTCAGCTGTTGCTGCGAGTTTAGCTGCCACATTTATTAGTAGTGCCAGTTTGCAGAGCAAAACTTACCACAAGATGAACTTAAATCTATTTCTCTCCTTAAAAAAAAAGTTAAGTTTAGGAGTTCAGAATTCAGGAAGGTATTTATAAAAATACATTTGAAAACTTACCTGTATTGCTTACTGTGAAAATTTATACACAGAATTAAAGGAGATAGTATCCGTGTTCACTATGTAAATATGCAGCATACTAAACATTAAAATTTTATATCGGCATAGATTATTTCATGTGTAGATAGTTTTATGTGAGCAAAGAGTACATATCCTTCCATAGATATTACACGATTGTACTTTAAGGCATATACTTAAGAGCAGATTGTAGTTCAGAGACTGAAAAATCTGGCAAAGTTCTCGAACAGAATTAAAAATAGAAAATCGTCACCCAACGGGCCAGAATTCACTCTAATCCGCAAAAGCGTTGTTTGATGAGGGGTATAAATAATATATGTACCTACATGAACTTCTTATCCAGATAAACTCGCATACATTTGTTATATACTACAGTATTCACAGGAAACATTATTCTTTGATTTACTTTAACTTATTTACGATACAGCGTTACTTAAGTAAGTTTCACATCATGCTGTATTGTATGAAACATGTTGAAAAAAAACGTTCAAAGATTCTGTCGCGAGCTTCTGCTATGGAGAGAGAAAAAAGAAAGAGTTGCAAACTGTGAAGCATGTCTGTCAGATATACCGCCAGGACCGTGCTTTCTGACGACTGAGGCTTTTCTTCAGGTTTGCTTCGGTCTTCGTAACTCGAAGATTCCGGGCTTGGAACATTTTTTTCCTCAAATGCCCTTTCCCGATTTTCGTTTAATTCCATGTATCATTAGTGTCTACCGCCTGCAGTGTCGTCTGTTGTAAAGCATAGTACTACTAAAAATATCCGTCAGATTGAAGCTTAATGTTCATTTAAAGTTTTCGTTTTCTAAGTACGTAGCACGAATTTTCAGGTAACATAAACATAAATTCTCAGAAAAATGTGCTACGTGAAAAACCAGATTAAATTTTGTTAAAAAATTCTATAATAAAGGCGTTGAAGCTTTCCCCTGTGAGAGCTTAATAAACAGTGTTCCTTTGGATATTAGATTATACCATTCCATCGTCCACTAAACAGACATTTATGGGTGATGCAGCAGTGATCTAATTCCGCCAAACTTTAACTTGAGCCATTTGAAATCCCTTGTGAATGGAATTTCAGTGCAGAATGTCTTGCATGTTCGTGACCGCACAAGAGAAAGCTCAGAGACAGACAGGAATTCTCCAGGGATATATCAGCGAATCCGGAAACTAGCGACAGACGTCCTGCGCATTTCATACAGCAACAAATATGAGGTTCCCGTGAAACATTTTAGTTTCTTGATTTGTTAAGTACATGGTGCGGTTGCTGAGTGTTAAACTCGTTCACCTCTCACCAAGGCTCAGTAATTGTGGACCTTCTGTGGGATCTGGGTGGGGTTTCTCCGTGTTCTCTGTTTTCCTCCGCCATTCATTAAACGAACTGCTCCATCAGCTATTCTTTCACCCATTTCGCTCTCATTTAATATCGTCTCCTTCCTCACTCTCATACCCACGCTTCGGTGAGAACACTGGTCTTGGTTAGAGTTTCTGATTTCTTCTCGGCCGGATGGCTGTCCAGCCCACTCTGCTGGCTGGAGTTTTCCCCGGTTCGTGCCGGAGGAGAGCCTCTGAGGAACCCTCCTGCAGCTTGGGCGGGTCGCCCCGAATGCCTTCCAGCCAGTCAAGGTAACTCAGCATATCTCGTTCGTTCCTGCACATTATACTTCTGTGGTTCCTTCATTTCATCCGTTCCTCCCGGAGGCGTATGCACAAGAGTTCCAATTGCAGGTTGAGGTGCTATATGTTCCCTCAATTACTTAATCCACTCCGGAGTTTGTCTGCTCCTCAGACCTCCCCACGTAAGTTATGGGGAGCAAAAGTTCTCCATATGGGGAGGGTAAACAGAGAAATGGTTTCTGAGTAAATGTATGAGCATAGAATTTTAAGATGAGATGAACGTTATGGCACATTTAAAACGACATCGTCTGCATGGATAAGGGAAAACCCTGGAAAAACCTTATACAGGTAACTCGCCCTGACAGATTCAAACTCGGGACCTCTCGTACGTGAGGCATACATACTACCGTCTACGCTACCGAGGTGGGCATCCTAGGTCTGGTGGTACTCATTAAAGCAGAACAAATCAATCTTTAACAGCGATGCAGAAGGTTTTCTCGTTTAACGCTTCCTTTACAATCGCAAACAGGTATATCTCGTTCGCAGTCCGTATTCATATAACTATGAAATTAAACCATATATGCCACATAAACATTTAAGTTTAACCTTGTAGTATTAGTCCAATGACAACACTTATTGTTATGAGGTACAATTTAATAGTAGAAACTCCAAAGAAGCAAATGGTTATTGTAGTTATTGTATATCTAAAACCGGTGCTTTGAATTCTTAAATAATTTTACATGGTTAAAAGAAACATACATTTCGTGAAAATGGTATTGGTTTTGGACTAGTCGTTTGTATGAAAGGAGTACGCCCGGCAGGGACTGCAGGGATTTAAGTAATAAAATTATCCATAATGCACGAAATACTTCAAATATACAGCATAATCCATATTTCAAAATGTTCAAAGAATACCTCACTTGTATTTTAACACATCTTTTTAACTTAATATCATCCATCTTAGGTGAAAATCTGCTCTTAACTGTGTTAGATAATATGTAAACATAAAGTTCCAGAACATGACAATGAAGAACGAAGCAAGTGTTAAGTTCTTTTTTTTTTTTTTTTTCTTTTAATCAAGTATTGTGGCTATTTACAGTTCTAAATTATGAGAGTAGGTGATATCTTATAAAAGTTATATGTGCCGTTCTCTTTCCCATTTTCCATTTACCGCCCTCGTAAGGGGACTTACACTCCCCAGAGGAACTCTGGATCCGAGAGAATATCCAGGATGGAGGATTAGTGCGATATCTGGTATATGAGGGTGAGCAAGTAGGTGATAGGATGAAGTAGATCAAATGGATGAGTTGAAAGGTGTTTATGGAGCAATTGGTTGAATAAAGAGTGGGGAAACTGGAGAGTGCGAAGAAAATCCGCCCAGACGCCGCTTCGTCGACAGTAAATCTCACATACGATTCGAACCTAGGCTGCCTTGATGAGAGTTAAGTGATCTAACCACACTATCACGGCCTGTACAAAAACTCACATGGATTTATTTGTGCAACATTCTATAGAGAGTTCTTTAAAATTACATTAAGTTGCATTAAATACAAGTTCTTTGGTGAGTATTCAAAAGTAATGATGTCATAATGCCAAACAGTCCTTTCAATTTAATAAAACAATACCATAACATGTATTATGTTACAGTTGGATCTTCTGATTGAAAATGAAAGAGTTTAAAATGCTTTTACTGTTTATGCTACTGGCTCTTATACTTTCCCAACTGGCGCCCTGTTTGTGGACTCAGTAATTCACAAATTTTGTTGTTTTCCCAGGTACAAACACTATATTAGAAGACATGAGGAATAAATGAGAGGGGTTTAAAATTCACGGTCGAGTCTTAACAAATGGAGTAAGTGCAGAATACACTGCAACTATGTAAATTGACAGGAAAATGTTTCATTCACATGACCTTCTCTGCCCACTACATTTTTATACTAGTAGGTTCCACGATCTTTTTTGTGTTGAGGTAAAACTTGGCAGAAAAAGTGGTATCGCAAAATTCCTGTTAGATATAGGAGGGATGGAGGAAACTGAATCGATAGTCATATGTTTAAAAATGACAAAATAATACAAGTATACAAACGAATAAGAGCTGATGTCTCGAAATTGGCTGATGCCACAAAAAAGGACATTATTTTGAAAAAAAAATTACGTGTTTTAAAGACGATTTTGCAAAGCACTTTTCTGCTATATCTCATAAGCTTTACATGTTATGCAAGATTATACAAAATTCCTTCCAAGTGAAGAGAAGTTCAGAATTTTTGCCAGAAAATTCATCATAAATATCTTAAACCTTACGTGAATATCTAAAATATATGTAGGGCATTTTAAGAATATTAGAACCATTTTTTGTGAGAAGAGTAAACATTTCGAAATATGTGTGATATATTTAAAGAGTGTTTTGTGCTACGGGAATTTACTTGAAAATGTTTTATCTGGCATCTTTGGAAAATACTGTACTCAAATAGCATTTTTTTTTATATTTACTAGCGTTTTCGTTTTTGAGTTACACTGCTTACAAACACACACGCATTGACTTTTCAAAACTAATCATTCCATTGATACTTAATTACCTCTCCCCAAAAATCTTGACAAAACGAAGTTGTGTAGATTAAAATATCAATTACTTGACTTTCATAAATTCGACTGCCTCATTGGAAACACCTGCAAATGTGTCTAAGCCATGTGATGCCACATGCCGAGTGATTTCCCTTAAGAGGAGCGAATGAAAGAGCCCTAATGTTCTGACCAGCCAGTCTTTTGAGAATATAAAGCCGTGCTCCCCCAGCACCTGGTGGAAATCATAAGGACTCATGCTTGGTGAATATCAAGCACTCTGCCATCTGTCCAATATTATCCTCACTGCTCCTGCCATATGACGGCTTATAGCATGAAATGATGGAGCGCACTGAGTTATATGTAAGCGATGCTAAGGAAGGCATAAAGGAGCTGTGAAAACCATTTGCCCAAGGAGAAGGTAAACCATTGCACCGCCTTTAGCATAACAGAACTTGAAATATGGGAGGAAATGGTTCTGCAGAAAATATAATTTTATTGTGTGGCTTTTGTTTGGAGCGTTGACGAGACGTAAAAGTGTGAAAAAATATCGTTAAATATGATGTGCAAGTTTTGAAATATTAGTAAAGACAGCATAATATGACATTTCATATTCTAAACCATGAGCTCAGGAACAGGAATTGTACCTTCTTTACCATATACACTACTCAGTAATTCGATACCGAGGTTTCACTGGAAATACACGTTTTCTGGTCCCTGAACAAAACAAAAAAGACATTTTTAGGGAAAAAATCCGTATGTGCGTGCTTGCGTGTGTTTGTAGACAGTAAAATTCAACAACAAAAACTTCGTGTTTAAGTTCAACGACTTACTATAAGATTTTCAAGAAAACCGCCCCACCCACCCTAAAGAACGCTTTAGAAGGAAAACTTTCGAAAATGTCGATTTTCTCAAAAACGGCTCTAACAATTTTGCTTAAAATAACCATAGGTTTAAGATTTTTTTTTAACAACGAATGATAAAAAATTTGAAATTTTTGGCTAAATCCTTTGAAGTCTTCTTTAATTTCTGGATGACTTTTGCCTAACTGCTCAACAGTAAGAAGTAAACAAAATCGTACTATACAAAAATGTGTATCTCATTAAAACAGACAATTTATGTGAAGTATTTGTTTTATTTTACTTATTTGTAGTGAGACATTTTGGAGATATTCCTTATTATGCTATGGAATTTTCCAATAACCATGCTTTTCTCAAATGGAAAGTCTTTCTTTATCATTTGCTTGTTCGTTTTTTTTAATGTGACGGACATGCAAAGGGAATAAACTGTCAAAGGCATCAGCTTTTATTCTACTATTCTCTTTGTACCGATAAGGAAATACCTATTAAGACGGATTCGAGAAGCTTCTATCTCGATTTACATGAAATCGATAGAGGAATAAGCATTTATAAAAATATCTTCTACAAGAGTAGAAGGGTCAGTAATGCATTTTTTTTTAAGAAAAAAGGGAGACGTGCATTTAGCAGTACTTGAATATATTAGAAATATAATAGTTGTTTCACAGACATGCATAGGGCAGGTAAATTGAACAACTATAGCATCGGTTACTGCATGAATTGGAACTGTGTTATCTCTCTGATATTGTGAAGCTAAATCGTAGCGTGTTCAAAATCGATTTCTCGACAAAATGATAGGGCATGTAGGCACATTCCAGTCGCTGCAGAATCGAAACGAATCTGATGGAGTTTTCAATGTGAGTCATTCGTAGGATGAGAAAGAGGAATGGAAGAAATTCGGGCGCGGCGATATTCCCAAGAAAGTGGGGGAGATCTTCGACCTCAACTGAACCAGCCAGTTCATTCTGTTGTCTGCTAGCCATCCTAACCAAACAGACCATTTAATTCATTCACGTTGAAGAGAGTATGTTTGGGACAGAATGGGATATTAATAGAACCGCTCATTCGACGGACAGGCCGCCGCAAATATCTTTCCCTTCTTATTTTAATTCCAAACGCATGTGTTTACACACTAGAGTAGCGTCTTTATAGAGAAGGAAGTTCTGTTCAATCTTCTATTTGAAATGTTTTACACATGTTTTTGGCATCAGTGAAGAATGGATACACTTACAGCTTATGTTTCCTTCAGTGGCAGAAATGTAACTACAAATTAGGACTTAACAGAATGTTAGGGTGAGCTTGTGATTGACTTCAAGATGCGTTAGGCAGTATCAAATGGAGCACCTTTGCTTATAAGGTCCATATCCGGCGACGTGTCTGTTTCAGACGCGTATTTCCCCAGTCATTTTAAATAATTTCTAGATGGACCCCCCCCCCCCCATCAATTTGGCCTTGCGCAAATATTTGCTCATGCTGGTTGGCTATCGGCTACCCCGTTCTCTAAACCTTAAACCAATGGGTTGCTTTCTTTGTGGCTTAACATTGTGGTTTATGAATTCACTGTGGAGCTGCTGACACGCGACAAAATCGTAATCGAAGATGATTTGAACGATACCACGTTTTTCTAAAGATGTTCTAGCGTTTTTTTTTTATTTATTTATGAAAACTTTTCTCTTATTAGCTTATAAAACATAGTTTCGCCAAATTACCTGTAACATATTAAATAACTTGAAAGTTGTATATGAGGTGTTAACCCACCGGTTATCAGTGTTTTAGGTTATATTAGGTATATGCATCGTTTTCTTTTCAATCTTCTACTGTCTCGATTTGGTGTAGGATTTGTTGGTATTTGTCGGAAATGAGTTGTATAGTCTTTTATAGTTTTCTTGGAGGACTGCAGAAATCTCCGGAACTCTACTATGAAGAGAGGTGTTACGTATGTACCACGGTGCATCAGGTGTTGTTTATATTCGGTTACTGTACGAACTAAAAAAAAAAACAAAGCTGAATGTTGGTGGCATTGACAGCAATAGGTGAGCTGCAAAAAAGTGTTATTTAAAATATATTGTGTTTTACAGAAGTATACTTTTCTGTTTTTAGGTTTCGTCTATCATTATATATACAAATCCCTATGTAGAGAATTGCTTCAGATTGAAGTGTTTTGCCGTATATTGTAAAAAGATTCAGAGGCTAAATTTTATTGGTTATGTAAATGTATTAAATAAATACTGTTTTGTTTAAAATATGTATCAGTCATTTTTATAAGAAAAAAATTAAACGTTTTTCTGTGAATAGTTTGTGTTGAAAGGATTTTCTTTCAACTTGGCGTATCACATCCTTAAATGCGAATTTTGGTATTAACCTCAGGTATCGATTCTTTTATTCACACACACACACACACACACACACACACACACACACACACACACACACACACACACACACACACACACACACACACTGCCCGCCTCGGTACCGTGGTGGTAGCATGTCTGCCTCATGTTCAAGAGGTCCCGAGTTTGAATCTCGGTCAGGGTGAGTTACTTGGATATGTTTTTTCCGGGTTTTTCCCTTATCCTGAAAGACGAATGTCGGGTAACTCTAAGCTCTATGGACCGCGGGCTCATTTAAGCATCATTTCACCCATTCCATTCATCGTCCGTTGTGACTTAACGTTGGAGGATGTAAACACACCTTTTCTAATGTTTTATTATGCGGCCTCAAAAGATGTCTTTCGAACGCAGTCTCGGTATCATATTTTTGGGTGGAATGTAATAATTCCTCTACCTATTACGGATGTATCAGAAACGCACAAATACTGATATTGCGCATGCATCATGAGTTAATTTTGAAAAAGAAAGACGAAGAAAGTGCAAATACCTGACACTACATGTGCAATGGCTATTGCACTGTCCCTTTTAAGTTACCACTGTGGCGAGTCTATCATCACCAAGGCACACGAAATGTGGTGGCTGTTTCAAAGGATTTGCGAGGCCCAATTTCAAACAAAGCGTTTGCATACACAGTCCCCAGAAAGAATATACTGTGCTGATTCGATGCACAGTGGGCTAAATGAAATTGTTCCATTAACCAAACCACTGCAGTCCATTTCATGGCTTTGGGATTCCCTGAGCCGCAAGCAAGAATGATTCCACGCAGATTTTCCCAGGGGCACAAAGCTGATTACTTCACTCCCATTCGACTATCCCAATACTTGATTCATCGAAGTCCCAGGACCTATCTAGTTATTTTGTATCTAAATAACGGTGGGGCAATAGACTAGGCAAAAAGGGAACTGTTTCATTCATATTATGGCTTAGAAAGCTGCTGGACTCCTTCAGTTTGAAATATATTTGTATTGTTATATAGACATTTTTTCTTAAAGAATTATTTGATGCACATTTTGCAGTGCTTGTATTTAACCCTCCGTTTGGGCACATGGTATTTCGTGACACTGATAGTCACGATGTACTAGTGAGTCTCACAATATTTTTGGGGTTCGAACTATAATTGTTTACTAATCTGGGTTAATTTGCTGATATTTACGACCGTACATTTATTTCATAGTATTGTATATCAACTGGTCATACATTACAATACACTTAGTATTTAAAACAAAAATACATGTACATTAACATATCTGATATAGAAATAGGTGCAAGTTAGAATGCTAATTTTAGCATTTTATTCAGTTAATTAGACATTATCCTAATCTTCATCTGTATCATTACGATGCTATGTTTATATATATAGTTTCAAATACTTCGGGGTAAAACCTTAAGCTTTTCCTTTTTCTATTTTTATTTCTATACTCATGTTCTATGTTACGTTTTCAAGAAATATGGTTCACCACAAAACACAATTCAATCTAAGAGAGGTAACACAAGTAGCTCTTATTTCGGCAACAATGTATTACACAGTTGGCACTATGTATCTACGAGGTACATGATGTTTGTGTGTGTGTGTGTGTGTGTGTGTGTGTGTGTGTGTGTGTTGTTTGTGTTTGTGTTTGTGTTCACGTCTGCCTCTATTGCGAAGATAATATAGTGATCAAATTGAAACTTTGGTGAAGCAAAAATCAAAGCTAGGTTCTAAGATGTTATAGGGGTAAGTCTAGAGCTTTATTTGTTGGGAAGATATTATGTATATGTATCGGACAGATACATACAGGACTAAGAAATGATTACGGGAAATGTGCTGAAAATCTGGGGAGTGGGGAAATTAACCTATACTTTTAAAACTCATTTTCCCAGTTATTATTGTGATCATTTAGCAGATTTTAGATTTATTTCCGAGCACCTTTGCTGGTCCACCGTGGCGTAGTGAGCTAGCGTTGTGCTTTGGTTACCTGCCACGGAATACACCCGGGATCGACCCCACTCCTGGGGCTTGTGGATGTTAAGCCCCAACGTATGGGACCGGGGCCCGGTCAGCATCGTGAAGGAAACTGACTTACGCTAGGTAACGAACCCTGGTCTAAAAGTCCAACTTTCCGGCTGGGGGTGCCAAGAGACTGACCACAGCTCCTCCCCGTATCGGTTCGATGATCTCTCATCTGCCTTTGCGTATGTGGACGTGAGGTCGGCAGTTAGGTTGGCAGACTCAGGCTCACTTTAGGTTGTTACGGCATAGGTTTACTTTTACTCTTTATCTTAGCTTGTTGAAGGCGTTTATCAAGTTGCAATTTTCAACCCTGCACACCAATTATTCATTATCTGGATATGAAGAGAATATGTGCATATTAGGTTCCACGGGATTAGATATAGGACCTGAAAGAGGACAGAGTTGAAGTCTGTCGTCGACTACAAGGAGAATAAATTTCCAGAATGTTTGAAGAAAGTGGTGACCGGTGAAGAATCATGATGTCACTTCCTGAGAAGGAAGTCCAATCCATGCAATGGGCGCATTTTAGGAGTCTCCGACCCTAGAAACTTCGTGCTGCTCCATCTGCAGGTAAGCAGATGATCGTCTTTCGGGACACTAATGACATACTGCTAATGAATGGCTTCTACCGGGAACAACTGTCAACTGCAGGGTGTACTGTGACACCCTCGCATGACTCAGAAGCAGGATTCAACAGCGACGGGGAAAGTAGCCGAAAGGAGTTCTCCAGCACGACAAGGCGCGGCCCCACACCAGTAACGCCATGACTGTAAAGTTGACATCAATCGGGATTCATTAATGAGTCGCACCCACCATATTCACCGAATATCGCTCCATCTATGTTTCATCGAGAATTTGAAGGTCGCGTTGCGAGGTGAAAGGTTCTGTAATGAATTGCAGGCAGTGGGTAGTATCTCCAGTGGTTCCGTGACGCAATGATGAAGTTACCAGGAAGTAGCAACGGTGCGATGACATTGGTGTGGAGTATATTTAGAATTGCCATGTACGTTGAACTATGTTCATTAATAAATAAATTGTAAAAAAGTACTATTGCAAATCATTAACGCCTTTGTTATTTTTTAAATATAATTTTATATGTCATGGTGAAAGACGCGTTCATAAATTCAAAGAACTGGCCGTGAGCGACATTGCAGTTCGTTGATGCCTCTTGTTTCATTCGTTTCAGTCGAGTAGCGCTTGTACTTCTCATTCGGGAGATCTCGAGTTCAAATCTCATACACCGAACCTGCTTGGGATTTATTTATGGTTCCTCTCAGTGGATATGAAACTGGATACTTAAGTGCTGTGATTCAAAGTTTCACCACTCTAATGAAATCACCGAGAGTAAAATATATGTGCTGTCTGCAAAGCCTTCGCCACTTTTATGCAAATGGTAGAATGCATACTATAGACCTGAAGTCATTTGTTTGTAATAAACTGGCATGTTACATTGGATACATTGAAACTTTCCCTTCAGTCAGACCTAAGATGTTAGAAGGTAGCGAGCGTAATGCACCCAATTGTCAGGCTGGCTATGTCGGCAAGAGCACACACCTGCCGTCCTTTATCCCTCAAAGCTTTCTGGAATGGAAACTCCAGGTACCCACCCCTAAACCGGTTCTCGACACGACACAAATATCTTCATCCCTCGCTCCAGGAACAGACCCGGCGCATGTACATATGTTTCTGCATCTACAATGTCACTCATCACCGAGGGATGCCATATACCGTATTTTTAAATCTATTGAGTTAAAACAGCAGCAGCAGAGGGCACGCTTTATGCGTTCCAAAGCATGCTAAGAAGGGGCTACGAAATATCCGGTGGATAATACTTTAACAATTAAAACGGTAAGAAGGAGATGGGTTTTCTTAAAACTTCCGCTATCCAAATACCATCTTCATTTCCCTAACAGTAATATATAGAATTGCGATGTCAGCGGGATATAATACCTACAATTTGCCTTGTGCAGCTAGGAGGCCATTTTCTTCAATCACGGCGATTTCGCATACCAAATGGTTTATGAAAATTAAGTCTTTAATTGTCCGCTTAACTTTGCTCAGAGATCTCATTATCAGGTTCTTTTACGTGCAGTAAATATAGAACACGGGACCACAGGCTTTACTTCCCTTCCGAAATAAACCATGCATGATTTTAAGCCCTTTTTTACCCCTAGATCACGGAGGACAAACCCAACTATCTGTCGATAGATATATCCAAGAAGTAAAGACCATTTTCGCATTTTCTCCGCGCACATTGTTGTCGGACTTCTATCTCAGTGTTGTGTGAGTTTCAATCAAAATGAATTATTGTGCATTCTGCGACTTTTCGAAATAAAACATTTGAAACCAAATTCGATCGATTGCGAAGCGAGATGTATTAGACTTTTGAATGCTCGGAAGTTGAAACTTATGAAATGTATCAAGTAAAGGATTAAGTAATGAAATAAATAAATGAGAAGATAGTATGAAATACTCAACAATGAACCCTCAAATGTTCATGAAAAAACTCCGCCTCGACGTTTTTCACTCATAGCGTCTTTAGAAGAATCAAAATCATGCAAGACAGACATGTAACCCAGGATAAGTTTCGGATTCCTTTTCTAAACACTTCTTTCTTTGCCTGGTGAAATTGTGTTGTAAGATTTAATGGGTTGATGGCAGCCAACTACAAAGGAATTCTAAAGCTCGTGGACACACATCACTTACGTAAGCCGAGCTCACTGAATGCTCTGGTAGATATTTTTTAATACATTGAACTGCTTCTATATATTGTTTGTTTCTCTATGTGTTTGGTGTCGTGTTGTTTTGCTGAAGCTAAGTTTAAATATTTATGCCTCAAACAAATGAACTGAGGCTATGAAAGTGGTAACACAGACAAATGCTTGGGAGGGGATAAAAATGTGAAATGTCTGGTTGAAACATCTCGTTTCTTATTGGTCAAACGTGTGACGTACAAAGAGTGGGATAGTCATAAAAACAACCTGTCGTGCGTTGTTTTAATGGTCAATATGGCATATCCATCATGTATTATAAAGCTAATTTAGGACGATTGTTCTATCCACAGTACCCTATTCACAACAATTGAATTTAAATTTAAATTATTTAATTATTTAAAATTAAGCAAAATGCTGATCTGAATGGAATTGAATGTGCCAAGGAACATACGGTTGTTTCTATCAGTCATTTAAAGTAAAGAACAGTATTAAGGTGTTCGATCAAATGATGACTTCCACTTCGCCAACGATTGGATTGGATTATGCTACAGAGGGGACTCGGCACGGAGTTCCAGTCTTGGTCTGTTGTACCTGTGCCACAAGTTGGGCATCCCCGGGAGAAAAGATGAGGCGAGAAGAGGCAGGGTGACCGCCCTAGGAGTGCGGGAGTGCAGAGCGCAGGGGCCCTATACTCTATCTCACGCTAGTTTAATCCTGCTGTAAACAACGCGGAGCTGACTCAACTCGCCACGTGTTAGACGCTACATGCACGTTTGTAAGTTTTGCAACACTAGCAGTATATATAGCAGCGCTGACTTCTAGACAATAAATAGAATTGGGTTACACATTAACTTATTAAAGCTATGAGTTGGTTCATTTCTGAAAAAAAATAATCATGAATTTTACTGGGTATAGCTTTTTTCGTAAAATCGCCGTATTTCTCCACGCCCTGTTTGCATTTATGCGATTTTCACGGTGTTCTTAGAGTTCTTGATTCTTTCTGTTCCATTCTAATACTATGTACACTACTTGCTGAAACATCAAGGAGGTCACCAGTTTCTTTCTCAGTTTCTTTCTATAAGCACCGCGAAACAATTCAGGATCAGTCGCCCCTCGCCGCTTTTTAAAGGTTTACCTCGATTGTGTTTAATTTCTGCTGAAGCACCGGCCTGCTCTATGATGAAAAGCTTACTGATTTTAAATTACATATTGGCTTGTGAGGTATTATACGCGAGATGTACAGGAAATACTGTGTTAAATATCAGCAGCAACTCCACACTATAAACAGTAACATCTTAATCTGCATTCAACTCGATACAGACCTTGTTGCGAGAGAGCTGCCTGGTGTTTATATATATATATATATATATATATATATATATATATATATATAAAATCACTGGCGCGACAGCCCTCAGAGGGCCAAGGCCTACCAACCCGACTGCCGGCCTCACGCCCAATTACGCACGGCAGAGGTGGACGATCATCCAACCGATACGGAGAGGAGATGTGGTCAGCATCTCGGCATCCCCCAGCCGGAATGTTGGTTTTCGTGACCAGGGCCGCTTACCTAGCGTAAGCTCCTCACTTTCCTCACGATGCTGAGTGGGCACCGGTCCTATACCCGGGACCTAAAATCCCCGGATCGAACCCGGGCCGCTTTCCGTGGCCAGAGACCAAGGCATGCTGCCTTGGCCCGCTACGCCACGGAATCCAAAAAAATTACATAATAGCAGTGTCCTTTAGTAATTGTTAAATAAAATGCAGCTTAATTTAACATAATAAGGTACACAATAACGTGTATAAATATCATCTGCCTTCTATCTAAACTGCATTTATTATACTGAACACATCTGTATGGTATGTGAAGCAGAAAGATGAAATGTGGGACTATTAGGTTTATAAGAATCGAAATATTTGCATACTTTTCTCTCTCCGAAATCAGCTCGCGCAGAACAGTAATTAGAAAACTGCTTACAGTACTGTACTTAAAGGAGGGGTTTATCGTACGCATGCATGTGAAAGAAAACGCCAATTAACTTCGCTAATCCAATTAAATGCTTGACCAATATCTCTGTCTCTGTCTCTCTTCTCACCCAGATGTTTACAGCAGGATTAAATTAGGTTGAGATAGATTATACAATTGGCCAGTTCGAAAGTTCCCATCATGCCACACACTGTCTTCCTGAAACGGCCAACCACATCGACCCGGAGACCGCCCTACCGACAGAGGAACTGTTTACCAGAAGCATATCATCCTGCCATGCACCGCCGAGACACCCGCCGACACTTCTGTCCTAAAAGAGACCACAGATGAGAGATGATGTGAAACGATAATGGAGATGAAATGGAGGCACAGGAAATTCGGGGAATGTAAGTAACCTACACTGCGTTCGCCTGGCGATCTGGGAAAACACCCGGAAAAAGCCCATGGGTCAGGTAAGGAATCGAAGCCGGAATAGAATGCAGAACATAGACGAAACCGCCTGAGCCATCCCGGTCGGTTCGCGAAATATTAATGTTCAACCGGTAGTATTTTCGGAAACGACTCGCTTATTTAAAAAAAAAAGGACCACAATGTAATTAAGTACATTTTTTCTTTTTTGTTTTCGAAGAATAATAAAAATATTTAAGATCTTCAAACAGTCCACATTTTCGTCACCTAGAGCATTTCTGATGATCGATATTTTTCATGTTGTACTTGTAAGAGAAGTGCGTGTGGTCAACATTAAATGCCCTCCCTATAATACCTTTGAGGACGCGTTCTTGTAAAGCTCAGATGAATGGCAAGCCATACTCCAAAGACCGAAAGATAACGGTCGCTGTGCATTTCTGGTACCATATATAGCAGAGAAATTGATAGTGTAGGCAACACTTGTTTTACTGAATCTCTGATTCGAGGATGTGATAGACATGGAGGAAGCTAATGAACAGACTTAACATTGATCCGTGAGGTTGTCGTGTCGTGCTGCTGCCTTCAAGATGGCGCGTTCTTCCTCTTCGTCAAGGTTGCAGCGAATGACCGACGAATAGATAATCCGGCTCGTCTCGCTCCACTCTTCCACGAAAAGGATAAAAAGAACTTATCTCCTACACACGACAAGGCAGAATGGTACTCCACTTGAGCGTCAACCGGGCAAGTGTCACCAGCATTCATTAGCACTGCTTGACAATCCGCTTTATCTGTCTGCTTGCAGAGGAGGGTCGTTCTTGAAACAGTCATCTTGATGTCTTGAAATTATTATTACTATTACTATTTATTATTACAGTAAAACCTCTCTAAAACGGAACGCGGTCGTACCGGTATTTAATTTACACAGGTTTCCATCTTACAGAGGGTTGTGTTTGAATACAAAAAATTACAGAACCTATAGTCCCACAGGCTGATGTGTATTATGTATTATATTCTCAACTTAGTACAATAATTGTACTTTATCGCCTAGATACTATATCTGTTTTCAGTTTTTCTTTTCCAATTTGCAACGTCTGTGTAACATCCACATACAGCATTCAGATGTTTGAAACTTTCGAGGCTTACATTGGAAGCTCTGAAATTGTCTTTATTATTACTATGCTCATTTACGAAGTACTTACAGCATAGTACAAGGGTTGTTCAATAAAGAATGATCACAAATTTTTGACACCGTACTTTTACACATCCTCACAATTTTGATGGTCCTTGTGAAATTAGTCTCCCCTGAATGCGATGCCCTCGTCCCAGCGTTGCTTTCGGTCTTCAAAGACATGCTGGAAACCAGTTTTGAGAGATCCTTCAAAATCCCCTCCGCAGCCTTCGCCACTGCTTCTGATGATGGATAATGCCTCCCACGAAGGCGTTTCTTCAAGTTAGGGAATAGAAAAATGTCACATGGGGCTAAATCCGGACCTTAGGGAGGGTGAGGGATGCACTTCACGTTGATTTTTGCTAGAAATTCAGCAACATTAGCAATATGCGGCCGCGCATTATCGTGGTGCAGCATTCAGCCTGCTTCACGGAAATGTAGTCTTTAGCTCCTGATAGGAACTTGCAATGTTTTAAGGACATCCCTGTAGTATTGTCCAGTTACTGATGTGTGTTCAGGTACAACATGCTGATAAACCATTCCATGAATATCAAAGAATGAGATGACCATAACTTTCCCAGCAGAAGAGTTATCAATGCAATGTATAATATGCATACGTAGTTTTCTTATACAAGTAAGATACATACATAGAGTCATAGACATTAACTTCATGTTACAGTGTTTAGTTTAAAAAAAGCCAGTGATCACAGTTTCAGCTAAAATGCTTGAAATGTGTAGAAATTAGCAATTTTTGTAATAAGATATCTTAAATTAACCCGCACGACATAGCATCGGCAACCTTATATATTAAAGCCACCGCAACGAAAAAATAAATAAGTATAATTTTGCTATTAACTACAGTTAATTTAAGGACAGTCTTTCCGTTAAAGACTTAACAACCAAAACTCTGGTTGTGCCGCCAGCCTCGGTAGCGTAGATGGTAGTGCGTCTGCTACCGTTCAAGGGTCCCGAGTTCGAATCTGGGTTAGGGTATTAACTGGAGTGAATTATCCTGGGCGTTCCCTTATCCTGAAAGATGAATGCCGGTTAACTGTAGGCTTTATGAACTTTGGATTCATTTGAACATTCACCCATTTCGTCCGATATAACTTAACTTTGGAGGACGTAAATTTAATTAAAAAAAACACCTCTAGTTGTGCCGGTAAAACAGTTTAATTGCCATCCCCTTCCTCTCTCTCATTATCTCTCCCTCAAATTTCAATCCGTTTCTTCCTCCACACTTAGTGCAATATCTTCAAAAGGGTAATAAAGCTGCCTTTTCTAGGAGGTTTATTAAAAAGTTTAAACCAGATGGGCACCTGGAGTCTTCTCAGACATTGCATGTATTTCTTTTTTCAGTCTAAATCTTAAATACCTGGATCTCCAGAATCTACAAGTTTTCTATTTGATTGTTTTCTACATCAATTAAATTAAAAGTATTCCTCTTGATGTAAAACGTGTGTATTGTTAAAACACATTGAGTAGTCACTTAGGACTTTAGAGACCCTAGTTTTATGTTGGCAGGACCTTGCATTTAGAACCTATAATGAGTTTTCGAAAATAATACATTGTGTAACGTATTACTATGTAGTTTTAGAAAAACTTTGATTTGTCTTCTCTTGTCAACGAAGACTTTATTAATCTGTTTTAACATTTCAGTAATTTATAAACTGAAATTGTGTGCTTTATAGTCCCTGTCCGAGAAAGAATGAAGTTTTGCAGTGGAAAACGAGTTATACAAACCTCATTTCCTTTTCTTTTTACCTTCTTCGTGAGCAGAATTAACAAGTATTGGAGTCAGATGCCTGTCTCAGTAGCAGAAAACTCTGGATTACAGAGAGAGGGAGAGAGAGAGAGAGAGAGAGAGAGAGAGAGAGAGAGAGAGAGAGAGAGAGAGAGAGAGAGAGAGAGAGAGAGAATGACCAGGAGTGATAAGCTGGAAGCCTGCTATGAGAGTGAAGGAGATAATAAATAGGGCAAAATGGATGAAAGGAAGGGTAATAATAGAGCAGTTGGTATAACGAACTGTGAAGGAAACCACAGGACCCCGGGGAGGGGGGACTGTTAAGACTAGCTTTGTGCATCACACACTCCACGTAAGTTTACGCAGGTATCAAACTCGGGCCACTTTAGTGAGAGTCGACTGTTCGTCAAACCTCCGGCATATGACTTTAGGAGGCAACATGGTTGTAGCGAATCACAGGCGAGCGTCGTTGCCTAGTCAGAACTAGCCGACTTTCTCTTTATGATTATTAGATTGACGCTCGGATATTAATAATTTATTAATAGCTTAAAACTTATGTCGATATAAATATAACGATTGCCCAAGCACGCACGAAAAAAAATAACGTAATTTTAGCTTCAGTAGTTCGGTATTTGCATGCAATTGTATTTTACATACATTTGGTCAGAAATAAAGCAGCCTTGAGGTGTCAGCGAGGAGGTGATCATAATTTATTGATTGTCCTAAGCTTCTCCTTTCTCTTAGTACACCCTTAAATACTGTGACTATGGGACAAAACAGGTAGATAATGTGCAGTTTTAAGAAGTCGTAGAAGTTTGCAAAATGTCGCTAACTGATTGTATTTGTGAGAAAAGAGAAACACAATTTGATGTTTTACGTAGTCAAGCATGACAGAGGGTTTATACGGTTATCAGTTTTTTAAAATGAATATCAAATAATGCAGAAAAGTAATGAAGTGTAAGGAGTTAATTGTTAGGCGTGCAGAGAGAATTAATTAGCTGTTTCTCGGAACAGTTCAGAGGTAAAATGTGAGTCAGGTTCTGCTAGAATTTTTGTCTTGCTTAGAAAACAACGTTAACACACCAAAAAGCAACGCACTTAAAATATTTTGAAAAACATATAGTTTTAAAACGTTTTTGCTATGTTATGACCGTGACGAATTTTGTACTGACAAAAAGACATCGACTTTTTTACGCAAAAAAAGAATCTTACATGGTTCTTCCACCTTAAGTATTAGGTTTCAGATATAGCATTGCATCATTATTGAAATTCCTTAGCACAGTGTACGAATTACGAGTTTCTGGACGAAACCAGTGTGGTGACGATAATGTTGTGGTTGACGATGATGAGGACGCTTGCCGGAGTGACGACGATGCGTTCGCCCTCTCTTGAATAATTAGTTACGTTAATTTATATTGCCATTTATTTGAAGTTTACTAAATAGTACTATTTTATTTGGATTTTTGAACAGACGCACTTAATAGCTCTCGATAACACGCACGCTATTCTGTGTGTTAGAATTAGGATTTAATTACGAAGGGGATTTGGCTGGGCCCATTGTTCCTATGCCCCCAAGTGGGGCACCACCGGGAGGAAGGATGAGGGGAAGGAGACAGGGGCGGTCGACCCAAGGAGCCACGACAGTACAGAGGGCAGGGTCCCTACAGTTTACCTCCCCCGAATGGCCAGGATAACGGACACGCTCCCCTACTGCGGGATGGCAACGAGCCCATCAGCCGAGCCCCAAAGGTGCCAGGCAGGCTGTCCCGAAATGGTCCCATCAGAAGAGCGGAGACCGGTAACCGTCCTACCGGAGAAGGAAGTAGTTTTTCTCAGAGCATATCATCCTGCCATGCATCGGCGAGACACCCGCCGACACTTCTACCGTGAAAGAGACTACCAGATGATGTGAAATAATAATGGAGGGACAGGAAATTCTGGGGATGTAATTAACCTGTCCAGCATTTGCCTAGCGACCCGGGAAAATACCTTAAAAAACCCATGGGTCAGGTAGGTCGGCCACGGGAATCGAACCTGGGCCTCCCGAAATCTGGTCACAGACGAAGTCGCCAGAGCCATCCCACTCGGTTATTCTGTGTTACTATCGCCGTCTCTCTCACACACAGGCACACGATGTCTTAAGTTGCAGCGCTCTCCTATTGGCTATTGCCATATGCAAGGGGTTTGACGCGGATAGTAACTAATCGGCCAAGGCATACATTTTCTTTATTTTGTACTGGGTTATAATACTTTGTTGTTACACCATGGCTGACAACACCAAATGCTGTGTATATGTGTATCCTATACCTAACAATCAAGTAATTTAGTTATAAAACCACACCTATATAACGCAGCAGTTCGATGAAAAAGACACTTCTGTAAAATAATGGGTTCGTTTTCGCTGTTGTGCTTGAAGACTTTTACGCCTCTACAGGTTCTAATTACAGGCGACGCAAACAGTAAAGCGGGCGGTCGGTTGTTCGGAAGAGCTGATCGATCAGAGTGAACCCCATTATTGATAAATAACTAATGCTTTTAACTGCTCGTTGAGTGTGCAGGCATAGAGGGCAGACAAAATTCCGTTATCAGCCAGGTGGAAACGACGAATAAAAGTTTCTCCTCCGTCACGGTTGTTACATTCTGGAAATAAAAGCAGCAGCACTCGATTTCTATTGTAAAAGTGGGAGAGAGCGGGTATGCCATTGACGAGAATCGTTCTGCTTGTGAGCAGAAATGTTACCTTGGGTCAGGCATCATAAACATTACTTGCCAGTTGAGCTTAAAAGTTGTATCACCGTGATTTAATATACAAGTGAAAACAGTTCCATGTCGTGCGTGTTGCAAGCTTGGTCGTGTTAGAGGCGTTTTCCTCACGCTAATAACGGAAGTGTAATTTTTAATTAAACATTTGATCACAATATTTGGTTCAGAATGTGTTTCATTTCTGCTATTAAATCATTTGAAATCTAACTATATCATTACATCTTCTTCTTCACTTCATGACATAGGCAATCAAGTGCCTGTTCCGCCTTCGAAGTCCTCCAGCCATCGTTTCCTGGGTCTGCCCGCCGATCTCCTACCTTTAGGATGATACTGTAATATTTGTTTTGTAAGTCTATTATCTGGCATTCTTTCAACATGTTCCTTCCATTTTTGTTTGAGATCTTTTAACCTACCATTCATACTAAAAATGTCCAGCTCTTCTCTTATATTTTCAATTCTTATTAAGTCCCTGTTCGTGCATCCTTTTACACTTCTCAAGAATGTCATTTCTGAAGTCTGTATTTTACTCTGTTGCTTTTTAGTTAACGTCCAAGTCTCACTTCCGTATGTCAGTATAGGTACAGCCATAACTTTGTAGAACTTTAATTTTGTTTCTTTACGTATTTTGTTTCTAAATGTTCTATTTATTGTTCCAAACACTCTTTGAAATTTGCATATTTTATTGTAGACATCATATTCCTTGTCATAACTAACATCAGTTCCCAAGTAGTTAAAATGGCTTGCCTGTTCAACGCAACGATTATTTATAACTATTTTTGTTCTAATTGGCTCTTTCCCAATGAATGCCATTACCTTTGATTTTATAAAAGAAATGTTCATATTATATTGCTTACAAAGTTCACTAAGTTTAAAATTAGATTTTTGCAGGGCAGACTCGCTATTTTGTATAAGTCGTCAGCAAACAATAAAACATTTAAAAAGTTTTTATTTGAAATTTAAAAGCTACATTCACTAGCTGCTTCCATTTGCACACTAGGTCGTCAGATATCATTACATAACTCGTAAAATATATGATACCGGAATTAATGACTGAGGATATTTAAAAAAAATATTCAGGATGAAAGTTTTAATTTTGTTTCTTTACGTATTTTGTTTTTAAGTGTGGTATTAGTTGATCCACACACGCTTTGAAATTTGTTTATTTTATTGTCCACATCATATTCTATATCCTAAACAACATCGCTTCCCAAGTACTTAAAATGGCTCACCTGTTCTTTGCAACGGTTATTTACAACTATTTTTGTCCTTATCGGTTCCTTCCCTATGAATGCCGTTACCTTTGTTTTCAGAAAAGAAATTTTCATATTAAATTGTTCACAAATGCCATTAAGTTTAAAAATAATTTTTTTCAGGGCAGACTTGCTATTTTGAAAAACAACCAAATCGTCGGCAAACATAATAGATTTAAAAAGTTTTTCTTTGATATTTTAAAATCTACATTCACAGTTCATTCCATTACCGCTAGAGCTCTCTAAGAAAATGGAAATGTTTGCTGTGATTTCTTCAGATACATTGAGCTTTGGCTTTTGTAACGAAAGCATCACTTGTAGTTTAACTGGCCATTGCTTAAAAATATAATCGAAAAAAACTAGCCAACAATTAACGGAGAACAGTATAAAACCACCGATGCGAGTAGTAATAAAAGAATCATGCTTGATACTACGCTTCGCTAGAGGAATCGGGGATAAATATGGTACTGTATTGAGAAAATTGTTTACTTTATCGAATTTTAACAATGGGTAATCTCCATTATGCTGGGAAACGGAAGCAGGTGATAGCGTATCTCTAGTCCGTTACAAACAAAAGATGACGTCCCAATAGGAAAAATCGACATTCCACCTTGCTATCGATATGGTCATCGGTATACCTTCCTGTTCCCGGTGTACTGTGGGCCAAAATATTGCTCTTTTGCTTTACGTTCCCATTCTTGTTTTCATTTTCTACTAATTGTGCAACGCGTGTCTTTAGAGAATGGATTGGAATGTCTAAGCGTCCATTGCCGATTTTGACTCTTAATTTTTACACTGCATGTACTGTACACTCACAGCATCAATGATTGTAATCATGCAGATGTCCAATATTCTTCTCAAATGTACCATAACTACTGTGTGCCTTCATACATGTTGGGAACACTCAAGCAAACTAATAAAAGTAAATAAATAATATATTAAATGCACAGCCTTGTTAACGTACGTATCGGCATATGATAAACCGAAACGTTTCCAATTTTTATTTTGGATGTAATAATCAGTTCCTACTTACGTGTATGACGAGATACGCTTAAGCAAATAATTATGTACTTTAAAATGTTAAAGGTTCAGACCAAATTTTTAAACTTCGTAAGCGTTTATTACATATTTGAAGCTCATTTGAGAATTAATTATTTCTATAAAATTGGTATCTAATGGGGCATAAGAATTGCAACGTATTGTTTAATATTGATTTGTTTCTACTTTTAAGAAATTGACTACCAAAGCATTATTATTATTATTATTATTATTATTATTATTATTATTATTATTATTATTATTATTATTATTATTATTATTATTATTATTATTATTATTATTATTATTATTATTATTATTATTATTATTATTATTATTATTATTATTATTATTATTATTATTATTATTATTATTATTATTATTATTATTATTATTACTGACTCAAGGGCATGTTAGGATTGTAACTTATACAACAATAAGTATGATTAATTTACAAAATTTAAATATTATATCTGCTGTAAATTGTACACGTATTAATAATATTGATTTTCTAATATAGTTATCGTGCATACATGGAACTATTAACACACTCTTCAGTGCTAATCATAGATGGAGGCTTTACATTTCTAACATCGTACAATAAAATAAAACATGTTTTATAGTTTGTATAGATTATCGACATTTACAACAATAACCACATTGAATTAATATTAAATTTCATGAAATAACTTCCAAATTATTCTTGGTCTGTCATAAATTGAGTTAAAAGAAATTTGGAGTGAAATATATTAACACTGATGAACAGATGTCATGACGGATATATAACGTGAAATAAAAAAATAAATAAAAGAATCGTGGTGGATCCTTCTCTATAAAGTTTCTGCATTACCCAAACCACCAACAATAGATTCCTTACAGACTTTATTTTACGTCTTTTTGACTTGTTCGGAACACCCCGTCCTAAGGAAAATTAACGTATGTTAAATTCTGCTTGGAACAAAGCGATAATAAGAGCACGGCTGAGAAATTAGCTTCCTGTAGCGTCAATATGTGCAAGAACCCCGATATTTATGTCAAACGTTCTCCTTGAATTAGACACGGAAACGAATCTAAAACTATGGCGTAAAGATGTACTTAGCAGTGTGTGTTCCGTTATTGTATCATTATCTCGTTCCCCTCTCCCATGTGTTTGCAATAAGATCGTACTAGTTTGAGACAGATTATAGATAAAAGGTGCAAATTTTAAAATTGTACCTATGGGGTACCCTTAATGGAGATAAAACACATAAAGTGTGCGAACACTGAAGCTCCGAAACGTAGAGGTTATTAAACGTCAACCAGAGAGTATGGGACTTGACGATGCCAACGTCTCGATTAGTAGTTGCTCCTTAAGATGATTTTCCAGCAAAGCATGCTACAATGGTTTAGAACTGCCTCCGGCACTCTTCCCAGATCGTCACATTCACTTACCCCACCTTCCACGATTTGTAGGAAATTGGTTTTCGGATTGCCTGGCGTAGGGCGACTTCTAGTATCCTTGGAGCTGTTGACTCATCCGAAGAACGCAACCTCCTTGTTATTTCAAGAGATATCAGGACTCTTTCATCGATAATCGCTGACATTTTCACTGGAGGTCAATCGATAGATCTGTTTTGGACCTTAGTAAAATATAACTTATCATTGTTTTATTATTCTGTGGTAAATTTTACTCCGAAACGTGTACTAAATCACGCTGCCAGGAAATTCTTCTATACGCCTATCGTTTTAAAGAAGAGCCTTTTAGAACATCCATGATGCATTATTGTTATAAAAAGTATAACATTCATATGCTTGTTTTGTACCCCTTCCTTTTAAGAATTCTTCTAAGCATGGAAACAGTTGAAATAAATAATATATGAAAACTCTTCTTACAGAAATTCATGTGCTTGATATAAGTTTCTTTACACCTAAAGTCGATGTACTTACGATTAAATAGTTTTTAAAATGTTTTCATATGCTATTCTACCACACTTTAGCATCATTCACGTATCTTTATATAATTAAAAAAAATACTTTTATGCTAATGAATCAGATGCTGAATATAATGCACACATGTAATTTTATTAATATAAAATACTACCACATTATTTAAATACTGATATACAAGACTCATATATAGAAATCTATTCATTCTTCTGATTGTTTCGAAAATAAGTTTTATACCTTTAAATGTTTTCGTGACAATTTACTTCCAGTGGATTAATTAACTATGTCATATCCTGAACAGTTTGAAGTTGTAGCAAAAATCATATGCCAATTATAAATCCATTTTACCGGATTTCTGCAGGAAGTTTGAGAAACATGATTCGTTACAAGCTACATCCTAAGAAACAGTTTGCAAAAATGTAAGAAAAACCAAAATCGAATAAAAAGTGAAGTAGGCATATGTTATTAGTCTGTTGTTCTTGGTTCAGCTTGTCACGTTCTGTAACTCTAAAGGTCTCTTATAACAAAAGGCATAAATGTACTAGAAGCTAAATATTCAAAGTATTTTTGGACTTAATATTTCAAAGCATACTACTTGAATCTTGGAAATTTTACACTTATGACAAATATTTTTGAAATGTTGCACCATGGTAGTATACGCGACAAACGATTACAACTAACTAGTTACATATCATGTGGAACGTTTTAAGCTGTATTAGTTGGCTTATCCAACATTTTAATCATTGAATAACGATTTAGTTTCTTTCACTAACCTCCCTATGTATTCTGATGTTATTAGTTTATAATTTCTGATGTTATACTCGACAAGAGTTTTCTCTCCTTTTATAATTATTTACATTAGTAAAGAACATTAGTAAAGCACTGGAGTTCAACAATCAAAGAAAACTTCCTTGCGCAAGGTTCATCAAAAGGTTTTGGCGCACTCAAGTATGTACCACCTGCATATCACGCCGTTATAACCGGATCTGATTGTCTTTTGTTTTGCTGCGTCTTATGTTTTCTTAGTTGTTAGGTCATCGCCAACTCTCCCATTGCTTGGAGTGAAACTTGATCGGCCTTTGTTTTATCTTACAGACATTTTCTGTCAAGCAACTATTTTGTCCTCTGAACGAAAAGTCAGCATATTTCCAGTTATGTCCAGGCCGTCTATATTCTCTTTATTCTTTAAGGAATTTAAATTAGATTTTGTCGTATAGAATTTTATCTTCGGGAAGAGCAGTGGTTTTAAATGGCGAAATAATTATCAAAACGATATCTGGGGTTACCCTATATAGACGTACCAGTTGTCTCTAATTTCTCTGCTACTTGTACAGTTATATTCCATCCAAAAATTCGATATCGAGATTTCATTGGAAATATGTTTTGAGACTTCTGAATTAAAAACATTGGGAAAAGGTCCATGCTTACGCGCGCATTCGTATATGTGAACAGCATGACGCAAAATGAAAAGTCCTTTGAACACCAATCTCATAACATTTAGCGTCTTCCAAGGATTAGATATGACGTAAAATCCCGAAGGATATTATGCTGTACAAAGTGCAAATGAAATAAGCGTCAATGAGCCTTGAAAACAAGAAACTCTGAGAAACAACACTCACATAACATTCTCTAACCGCTATCGTTTACGTGTATATAGCTGCTACAAACTTCTTACGAAACGCCATTTTTCTATCTACCGTATGTTAACCCAGGTAAATATATGCGTATTCAGTTTTATTACTTCGTTTTAGCCAAAAGGAGGATGGAGGAAGACAAATCTAAAGGTTTTTAAAAATTGAGTCGTTATATCCTGGACTTTATTCCATGGCAGAAACAAACTTATTAAAAATGACCAAAATGTTGAAGGATTAGAACTAAAAATAACCAATATCCCTTAAACGACTAATGCCACAGAAAAAAAGTATTTTAAATAAATTGTGTTTTAAAGACGTACATTTTTGTGTAGTACCTTTTCGTTCAACGCATCAGTTATTCAATGTTATTGAAAATTCCTTCTGAATCAGACTTATGTGATATCAATAGAAAATTCAAGATATGCATTTCATTAATCATATATTTATCTTAAATATATAGAATTTTAATTATATATTTTAGGTAATTCAAAATTTTGAAAAGTCGCATCTTTGGAAGTTGGTGATTATCAGGATCAAGTACCCCCCCCCCCCCCCCAAAAAAAATGCTCCTCTGGTTTCAGGGGCGCTCAAATCTTATGTTTAAGGTGAAATTTCGACATAGAGTTTTAAATAGAATGCAGTAGCATCTCTTCCATTAGATACGTGGTAGAATAAGTGTAATGGAAAAACGAACATGGCTGGGTGTAAAGAGTAACAATGATACACGTGTGTACGAGTGTACCATCAGTAATACACGCATTAAAGGTTTGGCGTTTGCGAGGAGAAAAACCGTATTAACTGATATGGCAACGTTGCCGGTAGATTACATTTTCAAGAGAGGAAAAATGGTGCTGGCAACATGGTAGATGGAATTCACAGTTGGTGTATACGAACCGGTTTCTGGTTTACTGCTATCTCACTGCTTGTACAGGACAGACCAGCCGGCCGCTCGCTCTCATCTCCAGCCAGTATAAAGGACAGAAGAACGGCCCAAAAGATGACTTCGTGTGGGCGAGCCAAATACATTTCACAATCGAGCCGTGGGGAAAGCAGAGCTGCAGGGGGATTAATGCGAAACCAAAATTTAAATAATGGCATCCTCTGTCAAGGCTGGGCAATAATTTTAATTATATGCAAAGTAGTCGCAGTAGCCGAAGTTTCGGGAACACGTGAAAACTAATTTGCATCAGCTATAAAAGAAACTGGGCTCTATGTGCGCCTTCAGGCATCAAGTGGAGTTAAAATTATACCAAATGAGCGCAAACCTCCACTTTTCTGATGCGCTAGCTGCAGCAACGTTGCTAATGTAAGGTAGCGTTGGATTGGGATACGTTGTTCTATAAATTAATAACCTGTCCATATAAACCAGACTTAATCTGAAGAGTATCCATAAGGTAAATTTTCTAAGTCTTGTAGCTTTTATCTAAATGTTGTCATATGCTGCTTTAGCACAATTATAAGAGTTTTAAACTTTTTGTAAATATCTATAATCGTTTTTGAGGGAAAACATATTTGATTTTTATTATGCTAATTTATGAGGTGTTGAACATGTTGCAGATTTCGTAGTTTTGAAAAATAAAAACATTAAGATATCTAAATCCTAATAAATAAAACTGGCGTGTAGAAAATCTTCTGCTCCACCAGTTGTTTCAGAAGAAAATGTAACCCTTGAAATATATTTTTTTTGTAATCATTTATCTTCAGTGATCGAATTAATTATGTCATCTTAAGCAGTTTAAAAGCATAATTAATTGTTCTGTTTTACGTCAAATTGCTTTGATTTTCTATAGAAAATATTAGCAACAGTAGATTGATGGAACAGTTTTAATGCTCAAAAGCGTTAAAAAAATGAATAAAGGGCATTGGAAGTAAATGATCCCTGTGCTCGTGGACATTTAAATGGTCATATGTTGCGTTATTTTAAAGAAGTTTAAATGGTTGATGCTTAAATTTCACCGTGTGCTCCCTTAAGTAGCTCATTAGTTTACACTTATATCACAAGATATAATTGACATATTGTGTAATAAACTTTCAAAATTTTCGCACCAATTCTTTCATGAATTCCCGAGAAAAAAAGTCAACACTTTTAAAGATTCCTGCCTCTTTACATTCTATCATTAACTTCAGTAATGCCGCCAAAACAATGGAGCAATGGTTAATTGTTAGTGTACACAATATAAATTGCCCGCCTCGGTAGCGTAGATGGTAGCATGTCTGCCTCACGTTCAAGAGGTCACGAGTTCAAATCTCGATAAGGGTGAGTTACCTGGATAAGTTTTTTCCGGGGTTTTCCCTTATCCTTCAAGACGAATGTTGGGTAACTCTAAGTTCCATGGACCCTGGACTCATTTGAGCATCATTTCACCTAATTCATTCACCGTTGATATGACTTAACGTTGAAAGACGTAAATTACACAAAAAAACAATATAAATTGAAATTCCTTTTTTAATTTGTTTTTGTTTCATTTATATAGCCGACTTTTATTTTATGTGGTCTAGCTTTCTCCATGAGGAACAGTTGTGTTACCTCTCGTACGATGGTGTTTTTTTAAGTACTTTTTACTATGAAATACACTCATTTATACCCACATGCACAGAGTTCGAGACTGTGATTTTGGTATTAGAGATTTTCTTTCGGAGCCCGATATCTGGGTGGAGAAGTGCAATGATTGACAATTAATTTCGCTTTTACACTAGCTGTAGGGTAGATTACCTAATATAAATTTGAGATTTCCTTGTGGTTTATTGGGGAAAAATGCAGTATCCCTGTCATCATATTGCCACGGTAGCTCAGTTGGTAAGAGCAACCAGAGGGAAACTATCTTAATCTGCCTTTACAATTTAATTATTGTTCACAATTTACGAGACATGTACAGGCTAGATATTCATAAAATGACACAAGAATCGGGTCTAACTATAATTCTCATTGTAAACCTGTGTTTATTAGTGAAAAAATTCTAATCTTCATCGTGTTCGCATGCAATTAATAGATTTTAAATTTGCTGCCAGTTTGATCATTAGTTGGTCAGGCATGTATTTATATGCTACTAGGAACTAATACTTAATTGATCCAATCAGAATCCAATCGAAAACACGATTGACTGAAATTGTATCTTACTTTAATTCTCCAGAAAGTAAGTCCACAGTTTTCTTCCAGTTGCTTTGACAGTTTCACCATGTATGTACTCAAAACACAGAACTTTCAGTGCATACATTTGAACAAGCTGTGTCAAACCTTGTTGATATATTAATTCTTTTTATGGCTAATTAATCACTTTGGACATGGTAAAAAGAAATGCTCCTTGGGTCAGGTTATCGCACTCAGATTTTTAGTTTGAACACAGTATACAAACATGATTAAATTCTGCAAGGATTTCTTTGCTTTTGCTTTTTTGCTTTTTTTTGTTATTTATTTACGTCCACCAACATTAAGTCATTTCGGACGATGAATGGAATGGGTCAAATGATGCTCAAATGAGCCCAGGGTGCATAGAGCTTAGAGTTACCCGACATTCGTCTTTCAGGATAAGGGAAAACCCTGGAAAAACACCTTATCCAGGTAGCTCACCCTGACCGAGATTCGAACTCGGGACCTCCTGAACGTGAGGCAGACACGCTACCATCTACGCTACCGAGGCGGGCAAGGATTTCTTAATTTCTAATTGTTTTAATATATATAAACTCCATGAAAATTATTGAAAAGCAATCCTTGATTCATAAAGCTCTCTTAAACATTTCAAGCCAATAAACAGTGCTCCAAAAAGTATTTTGAGCAATGAAAATAGTGAGAAAAGTACAGATTTAAGTCCAGTGTCGTGCTTTATTAAATGGTACAGGGCCAAATAAACAGCCAGTTGTGGCTTTAAAACCGTTGATATTTAAAGAAAATTTGCGTAGTAGAATGTGCAGTGAAAGTTGCCTTAAGATAGGAAAATTTTGATTCAAAATGTTACTTCTTAATTTGAATTTTCTACATCGTATATATTTGTTTACTTGTTCTTTTTTTCTATCAGACAATGCTATGGCCTCCAATTTCAGGTTTTATTCAAAAAAATTATTGATACTACAGATTTGCATTTTATGATTGTAAAATTGACTTTGTATGCATGATATAGGGTAAGGGCACCATATTTTTTCGGATACCATTTTTATTTTTGGGTATTCTACATGTTATATAGTACATCAATAGACACGATATTTTGTGACAACGTAAATTATTCATATTAGCTTACAGTCCCTTAGTCAAAAAATGTCTTATAAAGTAAGTTCACATAAGACATAATGAAAACCATTACAGAGCATTTGGATTAGGTCGCAAAAATGGTGCCTAATTTCGGATACTTTTGTAGAGTGTGGTAAGCCAGTTGAGAGTGTCTTTTCATGAAATCCCTGAGACATTTGTTTCCAACTATAGCGCTACTCGAATGAAATGGATGCTTTACATTTTGGATCAAAGCTAGCTGGAATGTCATTCGTCTAATGTCTTTCTAAATCCAAAATAGCGTTCATCCATAACCGTACAGTATGCAACCAGTTCGGTTTCCAGCTTCTCACCAAGTAAGCACTCTTTTCCGATTTTTGTAGTCAATAAACGGTCAATATCTTTTTGTTTTTCGTTTACATAATTCTCTAGTGTGGAACGAGGTACACCATACCATTTGGAGGCTTTTAAAAATCCCATTTTCTTCTCCTTGATGGCCTTTACTGCTTCTCTCATTGCTTCTTCTGACTACCTCCTTCTGCGCTCTGGTGCCATCTGATGAACAAAAAGTCTTTTAGATCGGTAAAATATTGTTCATTCCTAATTTCAGATATCCGAAATTACGATGCCTTGTGGTATCCGAATTTAAGAATTCCATCATATTGGATAAATAACAGCTTGGATTAAACAAGTTATAAGTTATTTCAAATGTTAATGCATATAAGTAAACTATCATATACCAACATTTTACAGGAAGTAATTACGTGGTGTAGGACCTTATCTTAAGCTCAAGAAATCGCTCTGAAAAGTGGTCTTCAAACACTCTGATCTGAACAAAACAACTTATGAATGCTATCTCACTGTGTTCACCTGGTACTTCCTCCTACTTGTTCACATGATTTCCGAGGGAGTGCATTAGCTCACGGAGTAGAAAATCTACCATCCGAAATTAGGCACCTATCCAAAATATGGTGCGCTTACCCTGCATGATATATAATGAACTGTCCATAATAATTTTAGGGCGAAAATACAGAAGAATGAAATAACCAAAAGAAGATATGATCACGTACTTATAACATCGCCAGTACAGGTTACCAAAACGGATTACACATTTGTTTGCAGTTTCGACTCTTGGAAGTATGGCCTCTCCCCACTCCGAAGCTTAGTGCGCATGTGTGTGCTTGGACAATGTAGTCATTGTAAATTGTAAAACAAAGCATATGAGATATTTGCTAGATTGTTCCAACTATAAACACGCGAACAAGCACCGAAAAGAAATTGATATGCTTGTTACTTGCAAACTTGAGCGTCATGTATTTGAAATGAGGCGCTCGTATACCCATAAAACATAATTGCATCGCAAGGGTATGGACATAAAACATGTTGCATTAAAGTTGCCCATTGTAGAAGAGTTGTAATAAATTGCCTAATCCGGGGTGAAGAAGAGAAATCATGCTAATTAATAACGGACAGTTGCAGGGGGAGACCTTTACAAGAACCCTTCCCCCTCTGTAATTCCGAAAGGGCATTAATAAAGCGTTAGTTTGAAAGAGAATTCCAAGTTGCAAAGCTTCTAACACCATCCTAGTTTTTTTTGGTAGCATTTAGTGACCATGCTATCTAGTTGCAGAACTATTGTGTTTCATTGTGGTTCTGGATAGCTTAAAATAGTATTTTTCAGATAATTAAATATCTCTTGACGTGGCATTACCTCTACAGAGCAGACCTAGGTAATTGTGTTGCTCTTAAAGTTGTCTTGTGCAGACATTTTGACATGTTTCGGTATTTTTTGCGAGATAAAACATGTCTTAAATGTGCCTAATGCAGCTTTAATGTATTTGGATGAATTTCTCAGGTGATAAACGACTGCAGAGTGCTTAATTTATGCAATCAATTATGCAACAGGTACGATTTGAGCTATTTGTGAATGTACATATATAAACAATTTTTGTGCATATTATTGTTTTGTAAATATTAGCTTAAAGTGCATTGTAATGCTTGTTTTAAATAGGCCAACAATTTAGTTTCAAATACTTCAAAAATAGTGTTTTTAAGAAAAAAATAAGTGGTTTACATTAACATAACCCCAGGCTCTTCTTCAACAAACTACTGCTACAAAATGTTATTCCTCTATAAATAAATATTTTGTTTGTTGATGACGTTGTCAAATCAGGATCATATTAACGCCGCTGGTGTGCCAGAATTTCCTCCAGCAGGAGTTTTCATGTCAGTAACTCTACTGAAAGGGGAAGTATTACTCTTAAGCACACTTAAAAGCCATCATTCTGGTCCGGGTTTGAACTGGCGACTTTAGTATCAGTAAGCAAGAACCTAAGTAGCTGAGCTACTTAGACTAATACATTATTATTCTTCAATCAGCTTCATGTAAATCATCAATAAGCATATTTATTGTAGGTGCAAAAGAATCAGGAGAAAACAATAAGCTTTAAGAGAGGTTTACTATTTAGTGGTTTTAAATTTTCAAAATTGCCCAAGACATTGAGGGAGGGGACGAATAGCAGCTCTCCTCGTGAGAAAAGTATAAGCATACGAAACTCAAAACCAATAACAAATAATATTTACGAAATGTTTCACACCATGTAAAAGTTTTATTGTGATAAATTGTTGCTTTAAAAATCGGAATGAAGAAAACTTCGAACGCTGTTCCCAGAAAAACAAAGATATACATTTCCTTTATGAAGAAATTACTTAAGTAGCTCGCATTTTAATAAAACTTTTAAATTGTTTTTGGGAAAACCAAATATTTCGGTAAATTATATATAAAGGGCAGCTTGTAGTGGGGGGATTTTGTTGAATGCTCAACGTAAATACCAAACCGACTTTTTGCTTTGTTTATGCTGTTTTAGACACACACACACACACACACACACACACACACACACACACACACACACACACACACACACACACACACACACACACACACACACACACACACACACCCTGACACTCAGTCACTCACCCACTCACTCGCGCGCGCACACACACGCACACACGCATACACAAGCGCGCGCCGATCTTTTTCTAAAGTTCTTTTTTGAAGGGATCATGTAGCACTAAAAGATATTCCAGTGAAATCTCAACCTAACATTTTTGAGTGGAATACAATACTTCCTCTACTTAGTTTAAGAACGAAGGTAAGAAATAAAAAAGTCGAAGTTCAATGTAGATAAGCATTTTTTATCAAAGCTATAAGTATTGGAACGATGCCATTTTGCGTTTCTATGTTGGTATTAATAGTTGAAATCAGAGGAGATAGAATGCATTAGAAGTTTGTGTGCGTATCTGTATGTATTATTTATTGTTTATTTTATCAGCATTTTATGCACATTATTTTTCTATGCAACTACTGGTCCTAAGAATAAGAGCAAATTGCTCTGATAATTTTAGAAATGCTATCAAGAAATATTATGTAAACGATAGCAATGAAATGGAAATGTAGAAAATTAGCACATTGAATGAAACCGTGCATACTTCATCTTTTTTCTTTATTTCTGTAATCCCTGCCATTAAAGTTAAATTACATTTATTGGAATATCATTTTGCATGTATGCTTTAGGTAGGCTCCCAAATAATTGCAAAAGTGCTTAAGCAAACTCTGGTATTTATTCGACAGAACTCGAAGATGTCCAACATTATGTTACAACAGAAATAGTGGATTTGCTACCACCTACTGTTCACCGAGATATGACGCATTCATGTGATTCAAAAAACAAACCTCTCGTTCACCCCAATGAGTGAAGGATAATTTTAGGATTTTAAATCAGTTCCTGTTTTATGGCATTTTCACAATACATTATATATAATGGTTTGCAGGTCATGAAAAATGAAAATAAAAGCTACAAACTCTTATGAGCATATTGCGCAATATTGCATTTTTTTAAAAATCAGCAACAACTTAAGCATTGCCCTGCGGGCTCATCAGTGAAGCGCTTACTGTTTGAAACTGATGTCAGTCAGGCTGGTAAGCGATAGGTTACAACCAATTAAGAGGCGCATGTTATAAAAATGGGTGTTGTACACTCACGTCAAACCGTACAATTGTAACATAAATATGACTTATTATTTCATATACTATATTATATGCTAAACGAATACACAGTGTCATTCAATTAAAACAATTTTCATTCATTTTGCTAATCAAGTTTGATGGATGTTCATTAATGATGCGAGTCTGGGTAGATTCATCAAATTTCTCATGTATCATTCTATGTTGATGACAGCAGAAAAGCCTCCCAAAACTAAAACATAAACAGTTTTAAACTACGTTTAAGCTATACATTAATAGAGGAACATTGTTTTGATTTTGAGAACAGTGTTAATTGAAATCATTTTTGGAAATGATGAGCACTTGTTGAACAGTACAGTTTGTGTTTATAAAAACCACAACTGCAAAGTTACACGTTTCCCTTGAAGATAAACACGATGCTACAACAATCTTTGTGGTAACGGAAACCAAAGCTAGTAGTGTTCATTTTGGGTACCAGAGTTCATTTAGTATTTCAGTAATCAAAAACCCTTTTACCACTGGACATGTCGGAGTAGTTATTATTTATATAAAAAAGTGCTGTCTTACGCTCACGTGCCGTTCCCTACCTCTATTCTTCATTGATCTCTATACAAACTATTGTTACGAAGGTTCTGTGTCCATCTATTGCATTTTAACTTTGAACATTTAATGAAGTAGCTGCATTACACATTTAGCTATAGATAAAGGGAATATTCAAATACTTAAGATCTGGAGATTAACTCTAGCCTTAAAATCCACACTATTTCCATGCAGTCACGAGAAACAACTGAATAGCGAAAATACTTAAAAGGAATGACCAAGTAATGAACAGTTCGAATCACGAATATCTCGAAAATGGTTTATGGTACGCGCAGACACACATACACACGAGTTATTTGGAATACATTGTTTTAAAAGGATCTACCTTTTGCAGTTGCTCCCTTTCGTTAAAAATGTTCTTTAGTAATTAAGTGTATTCGCTTACTATTCCTAGAAAATTCAAGATAAACTCATCTTGCATATGAAGGTATTTAATATATGTAATGCCAGTCGTTAAAAGCCACTTTAGAAGACAAAAACGTAGAAAAACATTCCGTTTTAAAGGCAGAGCTCGGGGTGGGAATTTTTTGAAAATCTTCCTGTCGTATTTTCCTTAGAAATACTGAACTTCATATTTATACGACGTTTCATTTTTTCAATTATAAGTTCACACACACGCGCAAGTAAGCAGGCAAGCGCTCGTGCATACGTTTTTCTAAAAATTCTTTTTTGAAGTCAGGGACCGACCCCAAAACTTGTATTTGCGGTAGAATCTCGCTATCGAACTCTTGGGTAGACCTTCTCTACTTTTCGGACACAAGCATAAGTTTTGGTATAGGGCGTTAAATTTTAATGAAACTATATTAATTAACTTTTGGTTACCATGTTAAATAATGTTTACACGAACTACCTAGCCCTTATTCATTATTATGTTTGTATCGTTAAGCTGTCGGAGTTGTTCGCTTATTCTGACGTATGTTTTTCCGTAAGTTATATACGTTCGCTAGGCAAATGATGAATTTTCCCTTAGCTCTTATAAGTACTTTCATGGGTTTTCAGGGCTGCAGGTTGTCCTTCGGCAAAGTTTTGAGAAAAGAAAAGTTTCTACTGTGATGTCCGTACGGGCACACCACTTGGAAGGGTTAGGAACCCCACCTAAGTGGTACCTGCCGCCATTAGTTCTGGCGGCACGCAAAAATCCTACTTAAATTTCTACCTGAGCCAAATGACTTTTTTTCTAGACCCCTGCTGATTTCAGGAGTTTGACAAAAACCAGCTTCATCTTCCGGGCGTTAATATTCTCGTTTTTAACAGAGCCATATGTAATGTTCTCCACAAATTGCCCAGTATGGACCGAACCCGCTTCTGTGTTATTGGGATAACGTCTCTAGCTCACATTCAAGAGGTCCTTTTTTATTTTGTAATTTTACGTCCGCCAGTGTTGTCATATCGGACGATGAATGGAATGGATGCAATGATGCTCAAATGAGTCCATGGTCCGTAGAGCTTAGAGTTACCCGACATTCGTCTTTCAGGATAAGGGAAAACCCCGGAGAAACCTTATCCAGGTAACTCACCCTTACCGAGATTCGAACTCGGAACCTCTTCAACGTGAGGCAGCGTCGCTACCACCACGCTACCGAGGCGGGCTTCAAGAGGCCCTGAGGTGGAATCTCGGGTCAGGGTGGGTTATCTGGGTAAGGTTTTTCCGGGGTTTTCCTTTATCCTGAAAGTTAAATGTCGAGTAACTCTAAACCCTATAGAGCCTGAGTTCATTTGAGCACCTTTCCACCCATCTCATTCATCATTCGGCATGGCTTGCGTTGGAGGATGCAACATTAAAGAAAAAAATCAACTCTTGCAGTGTTTTTCATAACATAAATGTATTAAAAATAAGATCTATCGGTTACGAAGGGTTGCAAATGACATGAATAGTGTATAAAATATAAAGAAATGAAAAATGCAACACCCCCTCAATAATGGAAACTATCTTACTTTAATATCTGCAGAAGAAAGTTTCCATGATTTTCCCATTGCAGCTTAAAATATGCTCTAAGAATTCAACAAAGGAAAAGTTATTTAAGTCTCTAGCCTAATTTTCCGCTTTTATATTTAAGATGGAGCCATTACGTACTCCAGTCGGCATACACAAATATAAGACCAGAACAATAAGAAACCAGGCTTTGGGCTGATCACCTATTCTGGTTCTCTATCGAATCCAAAGCCTCGGTTCCTCAGACCCGACCTTAAAATGGATAGAGGAACAAAATCCCCTAACACCACGATAGTGATACAACTAGGAAAGTTAAAGCAGATGAAGAAGAGGAGTTGGAGGAGGGAATAAGGAAGTTCAAAAGACCGAGAAGGCGACAGAAGGATCGTTTTTAAACTTTGTGAATTTTTAACGGGCCGAAAGTACCATAGCGTGTTGGTGCGGATGATTTAAACATTCATAAATATAAGTGATTTTTGTATTCAACCAAAATAATTTTGTTAGTATGCCCCCAAGTCCATGTATATGATCGAAATAATTTTTTTCTCCAATACTATCCATTGGTATAGACATAAGTAAGTTAAGTAAGAAATTGAATCAATGTTGAAGTTGGCATTCTCTTGCTCGCAGCTCTCCGCAGTGCCACGGGTTTTCTTACTGAAGATGACATTTGTAGTGACTTATGACATTTTTAATTTCTCTGCGGGTAGTGATGCCAGAACACATTAAATGAGTTTTAGTCCAGCATGAGCGTGGCTGCATTATCGTGTAGTAGTGCCTTAGTAGTTCCTCCTAACTCTAAATGTTCGGAGAGCAATGGCTCAGGTGGTAGCGTCTGTGGCCCATATTCAGGAAGTCGTGGGTTCGATTCCTGTGGCCGATGTTCCTGACCAGCGGTTACCCCAGGTGGCTAGGTGACTGTTGGGAAGGATAATTACATTCCAGAATTTCCCTGTACCTCCATTTAACCTCACTTCTCATTTTATTTCACTTTTCATCCAAATCCAGGGTTCCAAGTTCCACGGAAGTTTCGACGTACATGTAGGGGCATTGCTCCCTGTAAATCCTCGACTTCAAGATCGGGAAGGTCTCAGAGTCACGGGTCCCCCAGGAAATGTGTAAGCCCGCTGGGGAGGGGAGAGCCGCTTGTACGAGCTGCCACAGGGGAGTTTCAGTCTGTAATTGGTAGGGATCCAAATCTCCGCTGTCACCTTTTCTCATTCCGGGCACCCTTAGAATCATCTCACCTCACCGTTCTCCCTCGAGGTGCACCGACCGTGACATTTTTCGGCTATGGAAGTATGTGAATGAAATAAAATCAAACTTCCTTACAGCAGCTTGAAATATGTTGCACTGTGTTAAGCGCTTATCTGATATTTTTTCTGAGACGTTTTGTTATAAGACATAGAGATTTTCAATAATTAAAGCGAGGATGAAAGGGAAATAAAGTTGGACTGTTGTTGGATTATACACAGGAAGTTGCAACGAACTATCCACCATTCATCATACAATCCGTTGAAATTTGCAAATTGTATTCCCTGTGGTTAGTGATCCTTTGCCACTGCTGTTTACACTCTTTGTACTGAATATGGTTTGAGTGTAGACAACTTAAAGCCAGCTACTTTAAGGATTCGCATGCCTGTAACATTCGCCAACTGTGCAAGTGGTAGAGATTTCCAGCAAATCCAGGGACGCTTTCATTCTTTTTATAACTTTTTCGGGCCATAATTAGAATAGACTGCAAAATATTTGATCAATTCTTGTAGTCAGTACTAAACTCCCGTTAAAGTACCGTAAATGCGTAACATGAAGACTATTAAGGCCAAAAGGCTTGGATAGGGCTGATACTATGCCCAGCACAAGAAGGCAAGCTAGAGGAATGTGTAACGTAATAACTTTTACTGCCCACACAGTGTTAATGCTCGCCTTCCGAGTATGACAAGGATGCTAGGTTTATTTAAAATACGCAAGTGTTGTCACATAACTCGCCCATTAGGTAATACCTATCACTGCAGTTACTGAAAAGAGCATTAGATCTGGCAACATGGGTGACTCATATCCACTCATACACTCATTTCCTGGTAGACAGATGCACTAACAGAGCAGATGAACAGTTCAAACCCCTCTCCGCTTCATTCCTCTCTTGCTTTCTTGTGGTGGGTAGACAGCAGAAGATAAGCTCCAGTAGGTGGACTGCATGTGACCTGCACCGTGTGCGTCGAACTATTATTATTATTATTATTATTATTATTATTATTATTATTATTATTATTATTATTAGTAGTAGTAGTAGTAGTAGTAGTAGTAGTAGTAGTAGTAGTAGTAGTAGTAATCATAATTATCATTATCATCATTATCTTAAAATTCTTTTAGAGTATATTGTATTACTTAGGATTATATTGTTATTGGTGATATAAGTTATTCTTTCCTCGAAATTGTGTTTATAACTTCCATAACTTAGGATATTACCAAAATTTAGGTGGTAAGAAAACCTCAGCTCATCTTTGATTTTATGTACAAAAAATATCACATAGTTTAAACAAATCGAGGAACATATGCTTTGTGTATGTAAATTACAAAAATGTGGCGTCTGTAGAAGCGTTTCTCTTAAAAAGTTGTATTCACGTGTGTCTTTGTTCCTACGTGGCTTATTACAGCCCTAGTACGTCAAGGAAACATGATGTTTACTCCCATCAAGGCCACCGTGAGTGCCACTAGAGGCTACGAGTGCTTTCTTCATCACATAAGCGCCCCTTGTGAGTCTGGATGTATATCTATGACCATCCTGAGAGCTTGGATGTGAATTCTCATCCCACATTCTCACCTGGAAACTTTCCCCCTAGACTTTCGCATTTTTTTTCATGAATATATTGCTACGACTAAACCCCGCAAAATTTTAATTCCACTGTATTTGTGCTAAAAATAGTGGTTATCACCTTAATCAATTGGTCAAGTTGTGGCCTCTCAACCCAGAGGTCCCGGGTATGTTTTCCATCTGCAATGGGGTATGTTTTTATTTAATTAGAATTATTCCCTACCCTCCGCAATCTGGAAGTAGTATCAGCGAGTGAGTTTCATAGTTCGAGATGATTAAAAACGCAGTGTTAAAGAAGCTGCTGTCGAGTTGTTTCTAAACATCTGGAAGCACAAACAAAGGGCTAGAAATGAAAGTCTAGGGTAGGAACCCAACAAAACCAATAGTCCATACTCTACTCAAAACATGTGGAGTTTGTCCTTAACATTCTTTAAATGAAATCCGGTCTCAATGGCCACGTTCACTAAAACGCCTTAGTCTTGGCACTTCGTGGCGCAGGGAGCTGCGGGTTCGAGTCTTGCCTCGGTTATGAGTGTATCTGTATTGGGACTAATCAGTAAAAGTATCCACCAATGTAAAGAAAAACGAAAAAAAGGTATCCAAATTAAGAAAAAAATGTATATTAATTCTAACAGTGGGCAACCACAATTCTTTCTGTAGATATTATCTGGGGCAAACCTTGCTTGCCATCAATATTTGACGCTATTCTTTAAACTGTAACTTTATTAAGGCAATCAGGAATTAATTAAAGTAAATGCAATTATTCAGGAGAAAATTTAGTTATTAGTGTTTTTGTTTGTATTCTATTTGTTGTTATATTGTTTTCTTTACAGTTAGGGTAAAATTAAAGGTGATTGAAAACAGTCCACAGAACTGATACTTTGTTCCACAACTAAGGGTATTCCACGTTTTCAGCACACACAATGATGATTCAGTTCTCCGTGGCTGTTTTATCTCCTTTTTAGTGAACCTATGGCGAGTTAAATGTTACCAAATCAAAGAATTGGTGGAGAAAATTTAATTAATTTATTTTTAAGACTTCGGAAATAAAAGTGGAATATAAATTGCGATGCTGAAACACAGTAGTAATCAGGGTAGCTAATTTCTGTAATCTAGTAAGATAGAACTGCATTTTTGACTCCAGGAGTCTTTCAGAATCTGCGATTGGTTTTACCTTTAAGTATGTGAAATTAAATTGAAGTCCTTAATATTCTGGGGCATTTTATTGTCCATCTATAAATAAACAAAAACACTATTTCCAAGGTTAAAACAGGATTTTAACTATTACACAAATAGTGTCGAAAAATACATCTTGTAGTAATGTTACCTAAAGTGTCATTCATAGCTTTGCAAGCAAATACTAGATTCATTAAGTGGTTAATCTACACCCATAAAGTGAGGCAACCATTGATATATTCTTCTTCTTTACCTCATCCCTAGGAGACCACTTACTGCGGTATTAGGGCATTCTTGTTCCTCTATCCCTTTAAGGCCGGGTCTGAGGAACCGAAGCTTTGGATCTGATGAGGACCAGGATGAGTGAACAGCCCGATGCCTGATGTGAGGGTGAGAGAAGTAGATGGTTGTATGAGGGCGAGATGAATGATAGGAAAGGCGATGGAGTAATTGGTGGAATGATGGCGGGGGAAACCGGAGACCTTAAGAAAACCCGTCCCAGCGCCGTGTTGTCCACTACAAATCTCACTTTGCGGTCGAACCGGGCCGCCTTGGTGAGAGTCGACCACGGCGCGGCAATTGATATATTGGCCAATAATAATAATAATAATAATAATAATAATAATAATAATAATAATAATAATAATAATAATAATAATAATAATAATAATAATAATAATAATAATAATAATAATAATAATAATCGATTTTTTATTTCATATTACTGATTTTAAGCAATAGGGTTTAAAGTGATTACGTCCCTTAGGTAGAACGTCAGGCAAGGCCAGTGGCAAATTAAATGCGTGCTCGCAAAATGGGCTGACCATAAATAAAGAAAAAGTTAACTACTTCCGTTACTGCAGAAACAGCAGTACATCCTCTCTTGGCTTCTATTGACCATAAGGACATAAATGCAATGAGCAGGGCAAGGACCATATCTTCTTTGGTAAAAGTCATATACTCCTTTAATATATTGAATCTTTGTCCAGTTTTTAAACCATAGGTGCACTTAGTCTTCACCATCTTTTAATAATTTAGTTCAGCTTTCATGAGACTGCCCGAGTGGGCTCAGGCAGTTTCGTCTGCGGCCCGCATTCGATTCCCGTGGCCGACCTATCTGACCCGTGGTTTTTTTTTCGGAGTGTTTCCCAGTAGGTTAATTACATCCCCCGAATTTCCTGTCTCTCCATTTTATCTCCATTATCATTTCACATCATCTCTCATCTGGTGATCTCTTTCAGGATATAAGTGTCGGCGGGTGTCTTGGCGGTGTCGTCATTCCTTGAATTGTCTCTTGAAGCAGAAAGGAGTTTTTTGAAGTACAGAGCTTTGTTGGCTGTTTTGCAAAATATATTCATTGTATACTGCATCTCCGTAGCTTATAAGAGGAAATAAAAATAAGTTGGCGAAAAAAAATCATACTGCGATATGAAATTCTATAGTTAAGTTTGCTTCTCATATGCATTTTATTCTTGAACAAATACTTAACCTGATTTATTTAATAAGTGATAATTTGCCTGATTATGATGTTGATAGGTCATCTTGCATATGTTAACCTGCAGAATTTTTTAAAATCATATGTCATATTTTGTTATATAATATGTTATATTATAAAACCCTAGAGCTAAAAATGTAACGCAGAGCATTATGACAGTGCTTAGATAATGTGCCATTTTGTGTTGTTATAACAAAATTATGCCAACTTGGCACCTTTGACAAGAGTACCCGCAGTTGGCGTAACTGTAAGATAGTTTGTATTGTTTTTTATTCCTGTGTTTGCTACAATCAATTCGTTTTTTTAAGGGAAGGAGCATTTTTGCAAATATTGACGAGAAGTCAACCTGTGTCGATTATGTTAATGGTTAAACCCTTTTGGAGATTGCCCATTCAATTGTGTGACCCTCTATGGGTAGCATAGGAGATGGCCAATGTACGGATTTTCACACTGCATGGGTTATTAACCTAAACGGGTGTTTTTTTACCATATCTATCTCCTGATAAGTCTCAAGGAATCCATTCACCTGCTCAATACATCCTTATTATTGAGACATTGTGGCAATAAAACACACAATTATTTGTGTTTCTGATTTTTTATAATACCCTTGCAACTTATTTCGCAGGAATTAAAAATACTAGGAATAAAAATCAATTGCTTTGCAAACAGTCTGAACGAAGGATTTCTATTGTTTCTTACAAGCTAACGCTTCATCATTAGAAAGTGCGATGTCGCTGTGGTGATTCAGTGATAGTAACGTTAGTAGTGTTGTAAATTCTCGTTTTATCGGCTTAATACATCACAGTACTAGATTCTTACACTTTTACAACATCTCTCTCCTCTCTGCACAGGCACAAGAACAATAAATCTTTTCTAACGCCAAGCTGCTCGTTGTAACAAGGGAAAGCAGCATTCCCATTAATGGTCTAAACATACGTTTTCTAATGTCAGATTAATTAACTAGCATTGAATAACCACGAATGTCATTGTAGCATTGTTAGGGATGGGCCGTATATTTTATCATTATTATATTCTCTGACACCCTCAGCTGCTGTCCAAATTCATAAAACCAAAAGGATTGGAGAGGATCACATTTCATTAATTTTTTATGATACCTCTACAATATTCAGGGTATTTTGTGTTACCTGCATTACTGAGTTATTTCATATTTCAAACTAAAAATCAGAATAAACATGTGATCTCTCTTTGTATTTACGAACTCGTTGATATATCTCCAGTTAGCTCTTGAAACTCGGCAGACCAAGGTACTGAAATGAAATTACTAGATTTTAAACGATTTGGGGATCAATTGGAAGAACTCTGGAATTAAAATGTAGAGGGTGAAAATGCTCAAATGAAATTCTATGTAGTTCAAGTCAGGTTGATAGAATGACGGAGAATATATTACGAAAGAAAATAGTGAATTATCAGCCGATGGGCAAGGATGATCTGGATAGACATCCTAAGGGGTAGATTGACGATAGAGACCGAAACAGGTGATAAAACTTAAACAAGAAGAAATAAAATATTTCCAAAACTAGGGGAAAAGAGCAAGTAAATGGAGCACTTGCCTGGATGTACAAGGAGTCACGGGTTCGATTCCCAGCTGGATGTGGCATTATTGTGTAGCCAAGGCTGTTCCCATCCTTCCCCAGAGTGAAAAAATTGAAATTCAAAAAACTAACTTTCAAGCACGTCCATGAAATAAATAAATAATTACAATTCCAGTAACTTTCAGTACTCTGATTATTTTTAAAATAGATCCTACAAAGTATTATTTCAAAAGCTAATTTCTCCCTCTATTACATGTTCATCCAGATAAAGTGTGCAGGAATATTTGCCTTACACATTTCGCTGTAGGGTCCTGAAGAATACAGGAAACCTAAGCGATAGTGAAGTGTTTAAAAGCAGGTTGCTTTCTGCTGGTCCTGAAATTTCATACGCTTTCCATGTATTGCGAGAAACAGCTATATGGTAACAGCTTTTCAGTAAATGACAAAAGTATTGCGAAATTCAAGCCAGTAACAATTGCTGTCTTCAATGGTTAATGCCTCAGAAACATCAAATTAAAGTGTGTATTTTAAAGAGATCTGAAACATTTACGGTTTAGCAGTTATACAAAATCCTTCCGAATCAAGAGAATTTCACAACATACTCTCAAAAAATTTGGATGTTATTATGCAAATGTATTAAACATTAATATCATTTAAGGAAGTCTTGATGGCCTTGATAATAAACTGAAAAATATACAGATATTTTCCATGTAAAGGGTTGTTTTCGCTTGGGCACACCACGCAAGCACGCGCACATACCATATCTGTTTTATTTAAGGATCTCAAAACATGCATCTTTTTACACTGAAATCTCAAAATTATTTTTGGATGAGAAGTAACACTTCTTCTAGGTATAAGAAACCAGTTAGAGAAAGAGAGGTAAAAGATAAGCTCTTTTTAATAAAATGTAAGTGTTTTTACAAAGACTGCATAGATTCGAATAGGAACCCTTGCAAATGTACTGCTTTCGGCGCAGAGTGTATGATTAGTTGTGATGAGCATATGATACCTTTTTAAAATTGGAATAGGTTATGTTAAAGTGTAGCAAGACAACAGTGTTGACCTGTAGCTACTTAAAAGCTTTCTTAACATCTTCCCCCAACTCTGGCGTATTAAATTACTGCAGGGTGAGAGGGGTTGCGGAAAGAAATGCAAAAGTATTATAACAGCTGAGAAAGCTAAAATATAATTAGCTTAAGATATGCTCTCTGAAATATTTCAGTTCCAAAAGTACTGTATTAAAAGTATTACTATGAAACAAAAACATGCACCGTGGAACTTCGCTATGTCTAATAATAATAATTATTTTTAAGGGTACAGTCTGTATACTCATTAATTTTCTAAATAAATTTATAAAATAAAACGAGTTTTTGTAGAGGGATATTATAAAAAGCTCCCACATTAAACTGCGCTTAGAGACATTAATTACAAAATGTACGGGAATTAAAAGAGGGAAGGGAATTAACAAGAAATTAAAGAGGGTACAAAAAAGCGTTGGTGCTCACCTCAGCGCCTGAAAAGGTTTGGTTCCCTTAAGACTCTGCAACTTTTGGTATTTCGCTTGTGACATTAAAACTAAAAAAGGATGAAAGAAAACTCCCTGGAATTCGGTAGGTACGTGTATTTCCGATGCAGCGTGGTACATTGTGTAACCTCATTTTTTTCCCCGATCGCATTTAAAGCACCGCGGGGCATTTAAATAATCCCTTCGCAGCACTGCTGTCCACATTTAAGGCTAGAATCTCTTTTTAGCATGTTGCATAGTTAAAACCGGTCCACGTTCACAACTTTTTAATAATTTTCTGAAACATTTTAGGAGACTAATATTCATAAACACGAGTGTACCGTATGCTGTGCATTTTTGTCTGCATAACTATGCATCGAATTTGTACACAAATGCATTTGTGATTTCGTTTTCCTTCTGACGTAGAATTAAGTTCTGCTATAAGTTTCACCTTCTTCTGCGCATGTATATATAATTGCACACTTCCGGTGTTGCTTCATCACTTTCCTGTGCATTGAGTTTATAATAAACGTATATTCAAATGTTTAATTTCAGAATTAATATTTATTTCAACATAGTAACAAAATATTAGAAGCCATACTATGCAAATGATTTGGCGATAATCAGGGCAAAGTTCAAAGTTTGATTTGTGTTTATATGAATCTGTCATTCCTCGATAAGATTCAGAGTAAATTTAAGAGCGGTTCTTTAAAGTATGCGGGAAAATTAAACTCTAAATGTTGCATACTTTAGAGAGAAATGGCGACTTTAAAGTTTTGTGTTCTTTGGAGAAGGAGTACATCTTGAAGGCATCCCAGAGTTACTCAGTGCTTTCAAATTTTGCCGAAAAACACTCAGACGTGGAAAGATCCTTCTCAGCATGCAAACCTGCGTTAACCGATAGAAGTCGTGAACATTCACTTGGGCATTTAGAGAACACGATCATCGTATACTGCAAATCAAATTACACATACCGGATGATGTATCAGAATGAAGGAATATTGTAAGTAAAGGAAGTATATCCGTAGTGTTAAACAATTTAGTTCATTCTCAGGGCATATTATCGATAATATAGAGCATATTTTAAGGAATTTAACAGCATAATTGCATGCATATAGCGGATACTTTGATGCATACAAATCCGATGTCTACTCCTAACACACTTGAGGTTAATAAAAGAGCACTAAAGGGAGTAAACCTTATAACAAATGCAGAATTATTTTATCACCAAAAAAACTATTTCATCTCCTTGAGAATCTCTCAGAGAAGTTCTGCAGTATTACGTCCTTTTGGATAACAATTTCAGAATTAGAGGTACTGAGTTCAGAAGTTGAATACTAATATTTCATCTCAAATATTTCAGAGAAAGAGAGGGTGAAGAGCAGCATAGCTCAAAAATTAGTAATAAACATGGATGATGAAGATAATCAAGAAAACTATCTTGCCCCAAACTGAACTTTACAAGAGAAAAATTTCATTGTTCATTTCTCCCCGCAACGAATTCGACGTTTTATTATTATTATTATTATTATTATTATTATTATTATTATTATTATTATTATTATTATTATTATTATTATTATTATTATTATTATTATTATTATTATTATTATTATTATTATTATTATTATTATTATTATTATTATTATTATTATTATTATTATTATTATAACACCACATGTTGAAGATATCTGCAGAAGATACCTTAATATCGTGAATAACCTAATCACCGAATTATGTAATATGTCAGCTCTGCCAGGGAATTTGCAATGACTAGAGACCACGTATCACATGAACTATTTTAATCAAGCAGTAGTAATGTAAGCCAATGTGCAAGCTTTTGTGAAATTTTTCAAGAATAAAATTCTATTCTAATTTGTGAGACGAAACAGTTTTCCGCGTTGCCTTGAAATCACAAGACAAAATAAATAACTGTAGAGTAGTAATACAACTACAGCATCCAAACTGAAAATCTGCACCTGTAACACTAAAACTCTAAATAATTATGTCTAAACATCTAGTCTGAACATATATATTTAGATAATTTCGCTTCATTTTTGCCATAAATTCATTTTTGTGAAATTTAGTAGTTGTCAAAACTTCCAGATGAAAATTATAAATGTCGTGATTTTCAATCGTTGCAAAGAAAACCATCAAACACCATACACTAATTGTTACGTCATTTGTACCTATGCCCCTAACGAGGTCAGCTTAGAGGAGATAGATGAGCGTATCAGAAGTTACGACGGAGCAGAGGTCAGGGCCTCTGTGATTTTTCAAGTTGAAATTTCCTGGGACAGCTAGTACAAGTAGCTCTCATGTCCCCTACAAGCTTGCACATCTCACTGGTTGCCAAGATCGTTCCCGCTTTTGGGGTCGGAGTTTACTCAGAGCATTCGTTCTCCCTGCCATGCAATGCCGGAATTCCCGTCAACACTTGCAGCTTTGAAACCAAGCAAGTGAAATGTGAAGTTAAAATGGAAGGACTGGAATTTGAAGGGGAATTGTAATTAACATTTCCGGCATATCCCTAGTGACGCGGGAAAACCTTTGTAAAACTTAAGGACTAGGAAGGTTGGTCATGGCAATCGAAACCACGATCTGCCGCATGCGGGTCACAGGTGCTACCGCCTGCGCCACCTGGTTTGGCGCGTACGCAGTAAGGTGGAGAAGCCATTGTATTAGGGTGACCCTCCCCCCCCCCCCCCCGGAAAAAAGCCTTCATATCAAGATTTTACTGGAAATGTGTTTTGTGCGGAATTCAATAAAAAAAAAAAAATTGTGTGTGAGTTTGTGGGTGCGGGGAGTATCTTAAAAAGAAAAATCTTCCGAGGATGCTACACAAAGATTTCCACACCAAATATCCTTTACATGGAAACATTTTCGAAACTTTTATCAAATACGGTGCTAATGATTTCAGTTAAAATACTATATGTTTAAGATGTAAGCATTACAAATGAAGTATATCTTGATTTTTCCCCCAAATGGGCTTTGAAATCGTTTTCATTCTGAATGAATTATGTAGGATATGTAAACCATAAGAGGTAAACAGAGCCTTCACATAATTGCAGATATTTGTTACTTTTTTAGTTTCCAAGTCGCTGTTGGTGTTTGTTCAGTCATGCAGAGAGAACGGGTTTTAAAAGCTGTCACATAGTGACCCACTCTTAAAGGTTTTGCTTATTGCTTAAACCTACTATATCTGTAAAAGAATATGCTATAAAATCATTTCCGTAAATATTTATAAAAAGTGGATAGAGAAGAATGTAACCGAGCAGTTTTTTTTTATAAGATTGTTCATTATTTAGCAGTTGTATCACTGTCGAACGAAATAGTGTTAATGTAGTTTCTCATGCAAATGACGAGAACTCTGCGTTATTTGCTTGTTTTGGGTTAATACATTTCATTACCTGTCATTTAGCCAATGTAAGCAGATGTTAGGAATGTTTGTCAGTGTCTTTAAGGCAAAAGAACATAAGGGGGATTAATGGTTAGCTGGCAGGTTTATCGAAATACGTGGCATTGATGAAGGTATAACAGCAATTTGGGGAGGATTCAAGTCGTGGCAACGCTGGTGTCGGGCAGCTGGGGTCGCCTGGCATTCACACCTCAGCTTGCTCCTCTCATTGTTCTCACTGCCTGCCAACCTTTACGGATTGCGGCCATGTTTCTTTTATGCTTCATTCCACTCTGCGTCGGGAGTAGGCAGGCAGGCTAGGGGTAGCTGGGAGAGGTAGGCCGGTTAGATTAGCAGAAGGGGGGGGGGGGTCATAATTGAGTGGTAGGAGCAGAAAGATCGAGCGAGGTCTGCCCGGGGCTTATTTCACCTCTCCGCTCTTTCCCCTCAGTTTGTAGTGCTATCCACCATCTTTCATCCGGAATGCTTGACAAGTGTTTGAAGACACAGCAGCGAAACTTAGGATGGTCTCTTCCTTTTCCCCGACCTAGTAATCATGCCATATAGGCCTACCCTAACTAGCAATGTAGAGTGGTCGCTTAAAATGGCTGAAGCAAAGCAATTACCACACACCAAATCAACTTATTCTTAAAACCAAATTCTTAGGTCGTTTTTGTCAAATTAAGCCAGATCATCAAATTTAACCATCAGATTTAGGTGGAGTCAAACGTATGATTTCTCTTAACAGTTATTGGTACACAAATTGCTCATTTCCACAAACTTCAAGCAGTTTAGCAGAGAAAGTTATTGCAGATATTTTGTTCAGAATAATTTTAGCCTAAAAGCAACTGTCATGGTCATATGTACCTAATATTATAAGATTTTTGTTTCTTCAGAAAATCAAAATTAAGTCATATGTCTCCCACAACGATGAGAATTTGGAAGTGTTAAGCTATAAAATGTTTTATATTGTATCTCGAATGCGATTCTTTATGATCAAAGGCGTATGTAAAGCTTAAAATGTTCTACAAATTTAACCTGCATTAAATTATTAAAGAGCAAAGGTGAAGCTACTCTTCATAACAAGAAAATGCTGGTAGATCTTTTCATTGGCCTATAGAGGACATTTTCTGAGTGTTTCAAATTATTGAGCGAGAATCTCATGATGAATGATCTCATAATTAAATGGCACAATTTAGAGTTTAAAGTGTCCGAAGAACAAAAAGGTTATTAGTTCCCAATTTAGAGCTATTTCAAGTGTTATTTCTAAAAGTAGTACAAAAGTGATACATTCTGTATCGAGTAGTGCAATCAAACCTTTCTGGGGCTGAACCCGTAGCTCAGTCGATAGAGCACCCACCTGCTCTGCGAGGGATCCCCGGTTCGATTCCCGGCTGAGGATGGGGATTTTTCTCCAATCAAGGTGATTGCACATCTTTCCGAGAGTCTGGAGTATGAAGGAGAGTGTGGATGTGGGATAATCTAATGATTAAAATATAAACTTACTAGCAAGCCAACGTTAACACCATCGCCAATAGGCGATATTTTCCAAAAGGAGAACGGCCGCCGATATGACCATTGGGTTAAAGGCGGGGAAATAAATAGTGGGGGGGGGGTACTTTAAGGCCTTATGATGGCTGCCGATTTGTACGTAGGTACAAGCAGTTGCATTTTCTATAGTGTTATCTGAATTATCACTAGTAATTTTATGAATCTGGTAATCCACTTTAATTAATGTAATCTTTACACCAAAATATGTATTTTTCTTTTTCAAAGTATAATGTTCCATCATGTATTTGCATATACTAAGATTTACTACATCGTCAATATGAGATCTAGCATAAAGGATCCACAATGTCGGTAAAGTGTCTTGAATATGTATAAAAGATTTCGAATTTATTTCCAGAAAGGTTCAGTTCGTAAAGAGTACTTTGGACTAAAATGCCTGATTTCTGTACATTTTAACTAATTTATTTGAGGCATTTTATATGTTCAACGTAAATTTAGAAGAATTTAAATGTTTGTGTTCCGATTTACCTAAATTTCCAAGAAAATCTTTTCAGAAAACGAACAGTCAGTGCTGTTTAAAGCGCCACGTAATACAAATCTAAAAAGTTTAAACTGTTAAAGTTTGCATTTCAGTGTGGTTAGTTTAAATAATTAAACTTCACGTATCTCGGAAAAATGATAAACATTTAAATCACAAAAAAAATTCAAGCACATTAAAATATAAAAATCGTAAACCCAAAATCAACACTAAAACATTATATGCATAACAGTATGACAATCTAAATATCACTACCATATCAAAAGAAAAGGGCATTGTTTACATGTGTTACTATTCTATCTCTGTTGCTGGATTAGGCTTGTTATAATGTATCAAATAATTTTTCCAGTGAACAGAAATAGGACAGTAAAGGTTTTTATTCTGTAAAAAAGTGGAACTACTGACATTGAAGCAATCGAAGTATTATGAATAAACTAAAACACTTAGCAAGCGTGACAGAAGACGTCACGAAACCGGTTACGGAGGATTTTGACAATTTACCAAACAGATAATTGAATAAGTGAAGTGTGTTGCTAAGTGTAGGAAAATAAAGGCTTTCAGAAATTGCAAATAAAGATGAGACTAGTGACTTAAGCAATTTAAGCATTGCTGTTGTAAGCTTCTTAGAATAGAAATGCCCATTATATAATATATAACATTTCAAAGGATTACCTAGCCTCCTTAAGACGTGTAATGGACATAACTATTTACTAACTGTAGAAGAAATGCACCATGAACTCAATACGTATCCGCATCAAGTTTCCCAACTGTTAAAATCACAAACTTAATGTTCTGTGTAGTAAAGTTGGTAAAACTTCTTAAGATTTCCCTCGCGCGTAATAAGAAACAAAAGCTGGTGAGGAAATCCAGTTTTCTATAGCCATATATGGGGGAAAAAATCTAAGCGTGGTCTCCTGGAACATCCTTTTACTAAGAGTGAAAATATTTTAATGGGTTTTATGCATAGCAGGGGTAGTATTTGCCAAGAAAATGCTATTAAAAGCATGTGCATACCACCCATTGTTTCACTGTTTAACATGATGGAATGTGGTATTCTCCACCTACATTGCTTACTCCCACCTGCGACCGACCGACCAACCGACCGACCGACCGAGGTGGAGCATGTGAAGACTTCGTAAGAGTTTATGCTCGCCAGTAACGTAATTACCATTGGTCTGCGTGGTGGCACATGCCCTCTTCATTTAAATAGATGAATATAAGATGAGCATACGCTCGCTCGCTCCATCGCTAGTGATGCAATCAGCTTAAAGCTTTTTCATTGCTTCAGATTAAAAAAAAAATGTAACCGCAGCTATCGATTTCTTGATCTAAGTACCTGTAATGACTACTGTCATGGCTTGGACCTTAAGTTGGATTACTTATTCATTAAAGAAGACTTAGAAAGACGTGCTTTATGACGCTAAACTCGGTAGTTATTGGGCGGATGCTATTCCTGCTTCTATTCTGGAGCGCTTCTCTAGGGAGTTTCAGGTTCAAAACACCGAAGGAAAACTCTTCTGTGTTGGATTATTGGATCCTCAAAGTTATTACAGATAGTGCTTAGCTAACCAATAACTGTACCTTTTTTTAACTTTCTCTACCACATATATGCTAGATAGAGAAGGTATTGCATTCCAACAAAAAAGTTGATACCCAAATAAGGTTGAGATACAAATTTTGAGGTCCCCGGAATGCTAAAGTTATTTATAGAACATGGCGTATGTCCTTGAACACACAGATTAAATACCAAACATAGCATTTAAGTTCAGCGTCTTCCAAGGATGGGACACGAAGCTTTTATGAAAGATTCCCCTCCCCCACACCCATTCTACCCTTTACATGGAGCACTTTTCGGGAACTTCATTTTTTTTTTTTCAAAAATGGCTCTAACGATTTTGATTAAAGTATAAATTTAAGATAATTTCATGGCAAATGCAATATTTAGCTTGAAGCTTCCGGGAATGTCCACAGAAGTACTCTTCATTCTGAATGGCTTTTGTATAACTGGTAAAGCGTAAGAAATAGACAATATCATAAAACACAAATTATGAGGATTTAATTAAAACGCACAATTTATGTCATATGCGCGCGCGTGTGTGTGCTCACTATCGGAGTGAAGTGAAGTGGTCCATTTCTAAGGTATTCCATTTTTTCAAATAGCAACATGGTTTGTTTGTTTTTTCAATTATCTCTTAAAGCACCTGACTATCGCTTAAAGCCTACTGTACTCCCTTATTTCCCTTGAACAAACCAGAAAATTAACAACATAAACATGAAGTAGATAGAGGGATAAGTGTCTATAGTAATAGTTTGTACAACCGTAGAGAAACTCATGTGATTGCAACACGTCAGATATCTTTAAGTAGAACCAATCTGTAAACTCAGCCAGTGAAAGCTCCATCAGTACCTTTAGGAAACACAGTGAATCACCACGTAAACAAATGCTAGGATAATGTTATTTACAATCTCTGCGTATAACAGAAGACAATAAATTCACAACTGAGAAAGTTAATGAAGGAAGTGTGCAGTGGTGCAGTGATACAGGGATGTGATTTTGCTTAATTTCATAAGAATACAAAACATAATTCTGAAAGTAAAATCTGTAAATGACCATCAACTTCCGGTACCCCACTAGTTCCCTTAGTGCTCTGTAAAACTTCAGCATGAAAATCACCTTTCTAAACGCATAAGAGCTTTTTTGTACTTTATGTCTTCCAAAATTAAGTCATATCGGACGATGAATGAAATGGATGAAATGATGCTCAAATGAGTCTGGGGTCCATGGAGCTTAGAGTTACCTGATATTCGTCTATCAGGATAAGGGAAAACCCCGGAAAAACCTTATCCAGGTAAATCACCCTGACCGAGATTCGACCTTGGGACCTCTTGAACGTGAGGCAAACACGCTACCATCTACGCTACCGAGGCGGGCTCATAAGAGCTCATAACCTGTGTTTACTTACTATATTTACTTACTTCTAATGCATTTTATATTGATTTTCTTACATGTTTGCACTTTAAAAATGCTCCATTAACTACTCAGAAACTTGGAGAGAGTTAAACAAAACATTTCGGCATATAGATTTTGCTGCACATTGATAAATGTGATAAATTGTTATAGAAATTATGTTTAAAGATTTAAACTATGTTCTAAAATAATAAGAATAAAGATATTTTTATAATGCCAATTCTGTACATTAATGTATAAATTATATCATGGTATTTTCATAATTTCAAAGTTAAGTTTTCTGCCGCTTGTGCAACATCCTATTTTATTACTGTAATAAAAGTAAAATCATTTTCTCTCTCTCTCGAAAGCTAAACAGCAAGATTTAGAATTTTTATTCATTATTATACCCTTAAGGTTAGGCATGATTGAAAATTGACCAAAATTCTTTAAAAAAAGATTTATTTAAAAAAATGTAGCTGTGATTATTTTTAAATCTTGTAGTTTCATAATTTGTATGCTATATCAGCTATGAATTGTCACGTGACGTTTTCAATATGTATGTTTGACGTACGTTGACAGGCAGCCCTTTGAAACGTTAAAGGTTGATTTTCTACCTGTCAAAATGCTGACAGCTGTTCAAAATGCTCCACGTGATAAGACTTTGTATACAGGTAATGCAAAATAATAAAAATAACTACATAATGTTTGTAGTAATTTTATACCCTTTAACTGCAATGGTCATATCGGCGGCCGTTCTCCTTTGGAACGTATCGAAGGTGTGAACTCGTATATGTTGGGTTTTAATCATTGGATCACCCACTCATTCGCACTCTCGTTCATACTTCCAGAGAGAAAATTCCCAGCCTCGGCCGGGAATGGAACCTGGGACCCCGGACCACTCTAGCTACTAAGCTACGGGGCCAGCCGGTTATGTTTATGACCACATTAATTATTTAATTTGCAACGTAAAATTACTTAGTAAACTGCTTTTACAAATTAATACATGTTTTCTACCAAAGTGAAAGGGTAACAAAATTTTATTTTCAACATTTGTTTCTGTAGTGTTACTCTCTTTTGGATTAACAGTGGAGTATTGGAGCATTTGTTGTTTGTTACTAAATAATTGCTTGAATTTTTAATAACTTCAACACTAATGAAGATTGTACAATGAAATTTTGATACGAACACTATTCTTTGCGTGTACAATATTTGGTATAACTGAAGCAAATATATTCATCACCATGAAAGCAGCTTCACCTATGCATGTCATTAACTTATATATTCTACACATAAGTATCTCTCTCTCTCTCTCTCTCTCTCTCTCTCTCTCTCTCTCTCTCTCTGTTACTGTAACACTCTCTCATACACATAATAGAGCACTGAACTTGAGTTAATGATACAATGTTTTGCTTAAATTAACAGATTTAAGGTCCCATATAGCAGTCTTCCATAAGCCCAATAAACCCAAACACCTCCCTGAAAGCTATCGTCCTATAAGTCTGTCGCCGACCCTCTCCAAACTGTTTGAAAAAGTAATTCATCGCCGTCTTCTGGCTTACCTTAATCATAATCATATTCTTCCGCCTTATCAATTTGGATTTCGTCACAAACATTCCACCACCCATCAGCTTTTACGATTAACTCAGTCCATTGTCCACGGCTTCGAGGCCCATCAGTATACCACGGCTGTTTTCCTCGATGTGGCACAGGCTTTCGAGAGGGTTTGGCATGATGGTTTGCTCCTTAAGCTCTACTGCATCGGTCTTCCTAATTACTTATCACATCTAATCCACAGTTCCCTCTACGACCGCAGCTTTTCAGTACGCATTGGTGGAATGCTTTCATCCCCACGTAATATTACCGCAGGTGTCCCACAGGGTTCTATATTGGCCCCGACTCTATTTAATATATACATTTCTGATATTCATGACTTAGCTCCGACTTCCCTAGTTCTTTATGCTGATGACACAGTTCTGTATTATTCTCATGTTAATCTCCAGCACCCACAACAAGTAGTACAGCTTTCTTTAGAGCGCCTAACTCATTGATTCAGCACTTGGCGGATATCTTTGAACCCTCAGAAAACCGAGGCTAAAATCTTCACTCTTCGCCGATATACTCCGCTTCCTCCGTTGTGTCTATAGGAACAATGTACCTTGTGCTAAATATCTTGGAGTGCTTTTGGACTCTCGACTGAACTGGCGTGCTCACATTGATCGTCTTATATCACTGGCCTCCGGGCGACTTTCAAAACTCTCACCTCTGTTACATCGCCGTTCCAGCCTTGGCCTACAGTCTTCATTGTTACTGTACAAATCACTCGTTCGTCCGCTTATTACTTATGCCTGCCAAGTGTGGGGGGGGGGCGCACACACATGTCATCTGCGTCGTCGTCAAGTTATACAGACTCGCGTCATGCGCATCGCTACCAACGCTCCATGGTTCATCCGTAATCAGCAGCTCCATTACGAACTAGGACTGTTACCTCTTCATGACTAAATTCGCATGATCGCCCGCCGTTTCTTTTCCACGCTGCAAGAAGTTCCAGGAGCTGTGCATTATAGCATCGGCGTCCGCACGCGCCAACCCTCACGCTTAAAGAGGAGACTACCACAGGATCTGCTTCTGAGTGATACATATGATTCCAGTGATTCTAGTGCTTGATGTGTGTCTTACATCTCCAATACTGACTTAATCCCTCAGAGTGTATTATTGAAGTTCTATCTTAATGTAGTTAGGGGGCGGCCTATTATCCTACCCCTGAGTGTTATTGTTCTTTAAGTTATTGTTCTGTTACTTTCTTTTCACTCTGATCTGTAAAGCATTGTACTGCCGATCAATCAATAAATAATTATAAAAAAAATTAAGGTGTTGTACCAAGGTTAGCCAACACTATAGACGCGTTTATAGGACAAAAATGGTTTAACAAATTCTTCAATATTTTCTTGCTATGGTAGATGATTTTACATCTACAAAGTCACACGCCACTATTACCACTGTAGTCTTGGTGATGTATTCTGCTTCTTCCAGCCATTTTAACTGGATATCGTTATGATGTCTCTCTTTATCAGTATATTATGTGGCGTTTCTGCGCCGAAACATTGCCCAGTGCTGTTCTCGCGCAAACGAAGCCTCACGCGACTTAATGTCTCGGAGAATTGCCATTAAATTAACGACATGATATGAATGGTTTAGGCTTATCGATTTTTAATTAAACAAAATATTTAACGGAACTTCTCATTTCATTTACTTAGGCATTAAAGTTGTAATGGATATAGGTAAACTATCACTAGTTACAGCTTTGTAAAGTAGCTGCTGAAGCCAGCAAAACAAAAGTACGTAAGCAATTTAGAAAAAAATAAAAATAAAAAGCTTTTAAGTGGTATAATACACCATAAATTCCCTTGAAGTGTTCTCTTCAGTATTAAAACAAGCCGTTAAACATAATGGCCATTCATTTATAGCTGGCCGTATTATATTTCTATTCACATTGGCTATTGTTCGCCTTAGGGTTTGTTTTAAGGGGCCCAGTGCTGTTGTGCTTTGAAGAACAGGCCTTAATGTCCAAACTGAACTATACCTCACTCAGAGTGGAGGGTTAGGTCTCACCTGGATGACAGCTATTCTTCATGTTGGTGCAAAATGGCACATTGTCGTTGCTTTGAACTGCTGTAAAATCTACCTGGATTGTCTACTGATGTTTGTGAAACATGATTCTAGGACTTCAGACTTCCAACACAGTCATAACCTAGGTTGAATCAGTGCGATAACCTGAAAGACTTCACGAACGAAAGCCGTTTTGAGGATAGAACCTCTCTTCAGTAATAACATATTTAACTGTATGAGGTGGATAACCTATGATCTACTCATTTTGAGATAAAGAATGTGCATTTGGCCTGTACTTCAACGGGAGGCCCTCATGTTTAGGTCTCCTGGTATCATGAACAGAATTAAATTTAATATTTCGAACTGTTTTGACAGTTTCTGTGCTGAACTGCTTCCATGATTAACGGGATTCGCACCGAGTAATGTCATCTGTTTCGCATAAGTGATATAGACACACTCTGCTTGAAATATTTTTTTTGATAATATTAGTGCAAAATATTGAAGTTTATGTCCAGTGGTTTTTGCAGATTGAAAACTGCTCTTACATCCACGCAGTGGCATTGATACGCTTATCTTTCACTGACCACGCCATGCTGCAACTGCAGAGAAAGTGAATGAGTAGCAAGGATGATACTGATGAAGGAATGCTTCTGTAAGCTAAGCATAATGAGATCCTTCTGTCTTGCAGAGATAAGCAAACACAAGGTTAACAGAAATTACAAGAAACAAGCACAAGAGTGAATGGCTTTTTTTTTTAATGAGATCGGTAATATATACTTAATTTATTTGTTTTATTCTTGAATAAAATATAATTGCAGAAAGGTCACAGAATTGTAGAGCTCATTAGGTCTTCGCTGATTATCAAATGTATGAATTGTATGATGATAGAATTTTCGGCGATCCTGTCTCCATGGCCTTATTCAGGAACTACAGGTTATATATTTAAAGTGATTGTGTTCGCCTTCAAGGTTTAACAGAAACCATGGATTCGATCAGAGGTTTTTAAGCACGTATTGGTATCTTGCCGTGGTCACTAAAAATGGCAAAAGCAGAACTGTAGTGAACTAAAATGCATCCATGACAGAAAAAAAAAAAAGGCAGCGCATCCGCCCCTAAATTTGCACGTTGATGTAATAAATATAGTTCTAAAAGTTAGCGCGAGGATAGATAAAAACTATTAAACAACAATATAACGATTAACAGATACGTGTGTGAAGAAACTAGTTTATTAAACATATTTAGATGTATCTGATAAATGTTTTGCACTATATGGAAAATCAAACATAAAAAGTGTAATATAAACAGTTTAAAATATTCTACACAAATTCTAAATAGACAGGTTTTTAAAGATACATTTATTTAATGTCACCTAACAACAATGGTCTTATAGCGACAACTATAAGATGGTAAAGCAAATTTTGTATACAGTGGGTCAGTACAATTAACATTTTAGGAACTATTTGGTTACGGTACAATATAAACATATAAATTCACATAAGCCATACATTCATAAAGAACTGAAGAATCTATATTGCACTTGTTATGTATTACTTATTAATTATAGTCATTCTCACGTCACAGAATACACCGAAACCAGGTAACACTGAATAGATTTTCATATTGAAGAAGTTTATTTACAGGCTTCTAGAAATAAATACGGTGACTGTAGACTCTTCTGTTCATCTAGTAGTGCATGAAGATCTGTAGAATTTTATGAAGAGTTCTATAGGTTAAGTAGCGTGTACATTCATTTATAATATGATTTACTGATAATGGTTAGTTGCATGGTTCACAGTGTGGAGAGTAATATTATTTCGACTTTTTTTTTTTTTTTTTTTTTTTTGTTTATAAAGACACCGAGTAGGAGATGTGTTTAGTTTCACTTGTCGGAGTTAACTATGTACATTGGTTTCTAGCCAATGCGGTTTCCATTCCTGAATTATTTCCTTTTTGATATGCTTTATAACATCTTCTCGTGGAATAGGTATTGCAGGGTATAGCGGTGGTTGTTTTGCTGCTTCTTCAGCAGCTTCATCCGGCTATTCCTCGGTGGGATGGTATCCGCGTCAACAGTATTTCTTTGTCTTCTAGAATAAGTTTATTGTACACATTTTTGATATATTTGATTATCAATTTAGTGGACGACAAATCTTGAAGGGACAAGAAAGCGCTCGAGGAATCTCTAACCTAACCTAACCTGAGTAAAACACATATTTTGGGTGCATTGCAGATTGTATCACTTCTAGCGAATTTTTCATTGCATATAATTCACTAGAGAATATTGTGTAGAATTCTAGTAGTTTATATATTATTGTAACTTCTTGGGATACAACGGCACAACCATTTCCAAACTGAGAATGGGAACAGTCAGTAAAAATTTCCATATACCCAGGATAGTGTGCATTTATATCTTTAAATAGTTTCAGGTGCACTGTTCTGTCCACTTGATACTATAATTGCGATAAAACGCAGCATATGCGAAAACTCTAACTGAAGGTCAGTTTTTTTTTCTTCTTAACATACCCATGTTCTCTTTAAATGCAGTAGCTATTGGTTTAATAAATACATACGTATATATTACTGTTCACATTATTGCTGGTTACCAGAAGATGCTGATGAAAGAAATGGCATTTTTCAAGAAATCCTGGAAAATAAATCTCAGCTTAGTAAAATGAAATTTAATCATGTCATACTGGACACGTAACCCTTTGGTTCATTCCAAAATATGGCTCTGGGTATTAACTTATATAATGAGACCCTAAGATCCGTGGTTCGAGACCCGGCTATGACGTTTTTTTTTTCCCCCAAAACCGATTTAACTTTCCTATTTAATACCTACGCAAAACTAATGTAAAAGAACAATATGAAAGAATCAATTATTCCATGTGAAAAAAACTCCATGATATAACCGCAGCCGTTGTTAAGGATCAAGAACAGTTAAAAATGACAAGTTATTATAATAAACAAAGATTGATATTTGAATCGATATTTGTGACAGTTCAGACTGTTACTCTCTAGTCGCCCGCCTCGGTAGCGTAGATGGTAGCATATCTGTCTCACGCTCAAGAGGTCCCGAGTTCGAATCTCGGTCAGGGTGAGTTACGTGGATAAGGCTTTTTCCGGGGTTTTCCCTTATCCTTCAAGATAAATGTCGGGTAACTCTAAGCTCCAAGGACCCTGGACTCATTTGAGCATCATTTCACCCAATTCATTCACCGTCCGATATGACTTAACGATGGAGGACGTAAGTCACAAAAAAAAAAAAAGAAAAAAACAGAAAAGGAAAACCCTCTCTAGTCACTATTTGCAGAAATATCAGTTTTAGTTTAACACGACAAATATTGGGCTGAAAATTGCTTAAACGTGATTACAGATATACTGACCCTTAAGGTATTCGTGAGATGTGTATATATATAGATATATATATATATATATATATATATAGAGAGAGAGAGAGAGAGAGAGAGAGAGAGAGAGAGAGAGAGAGAGAGAGAGAGAAGATGCAGCGATTAAATCTGACAAACGACGAAAACTTCTTTGTTATTAGGGCCAGGATTTGGATGGGGCTAAACATGTTTCAAAACTGACGTATAAAGCTATTAAAGTATTAAAAGAATTGTGTAATAATTATTATAAAGTCATCTAATTCTGAGTTGACGATGTAATAATTGTTAGAAAAAAGCCCAATTCTGTGTTTTATTGATTTTATTAAAATTAGTGCAAGAAACTCATACAGTAGTTTATACACTGGTATAACCTCTATTCAAGGCGAATATAATAATGATGAGCATAATTTGAACAGTAATCACCGTTATTCGTGTGTGTGTGTGTGTGTGTGTGTGTGTGTGTGTGTGTGGCATTAATCCATTTGAGTTCTCAGATCATACAAAATTCTTAGAGAATGAAGACTTCGTAATCCATGAAACTCATAAGCACAAGAACAATAGCGGCCTCATGTACGCATTAACACAACAAAGGGAAAATTGATGCTTCATCCGAGTTTGGGACATGACTTCACGAGTTTCGTGCCCCCACCCCGACAAGCCACCCTCCTCCCACAAACAACGCTTCTGATTAAACATTAAACATGATTGTAATATTTTCCGTATGAGTATGGATAAAGAATATATGCTAAGTTAGCTTTTTCCGCAGTTATCCCTATACAACAACAAAAACTCTTCATGAATGTAATGAAATGTCTTATGCAAAGGTGCAAAGCGAAACAATATGAAAGAAAGAGTAAAACTGAAAAAAAAATACGTTATAAAATACAGAATGACTTAAAATGAAGAATGACCTAATACTAAATAAGCATTTTCGTAATCCAAGAGTATGGTAAAGATTTATGTACACGTGAACAATGCCTACGATGCTAAAATTAAAAAAATGGCATGTGTCTTCTGAATTCGGAAATTAAATGAAATGTGTAGTGTTTAACACACGCTTTTACTACATGTGGCACCTCAGGTGGCGACACTGATGATACATGAGGTGAAGATGAGCCTCGGCAGAATGAGATGGCGGGGAAACCGGAGATCCCGGAGAAAACCCGCCCCAGCGCCGTGTTGTCCACCACATATCTCACTTTGTGGTCGCCTGGGATCGAACTCACTCTCGCCTTGGTGAGAGCCGAGCGGTCTAACCACTCAGCCACAGAGCGGTCATCTTAATTCTGATCTCGTTTATTAATCTGCTTATATTTTTATGATACACTATTGTAACGTTCATTCTAAAAGCCCTAGGCCGTGTTTGAAAAAAAAAACAGTTTTTCAGCATTTTCAAAGCATTCTGCGTATTACAGTTTTAATTTACATAATTTAAAAAGTTTACGTGAGGTTCTGATAGTACAAATTTTAAAATTACTATGCAGTATTTTTTAATGTGTAGTTAATTTACAATAAAGATTTATAAAATGGAAGGGGATAAAAAGTTTCAAAATAAAATTGTTTGTAAGTATACAGTAAACCATCTAGTACCAAGGATATTTTGCAGTGATATATCAATATTAATTTTAAATTATGAAAGAAAATTGTGTAGAATTTTAGTTTTTTTTTAGGAATTCGTAAGCTTTAAAGTGCCTATAACTATTTTTTCACATTTGCAGAGTTTTGTTACAGTAATACAAGAAATGTGTACATCAAAATTAAAATCCGCAGTCGAAAAATGAGAAAATTTCTTAACCTCTTAAAATTAGGAAAAAGAATAATTATAATTTTTCCCCTAAGATTACCGTAAGTATTTTTAATTCCTAAGTTTGTTAACAGTGATGTAAAGAAAATAGGGCTGGCCTATATCTTTTCACTGCAACCTTCACAATAAACAAACCTTGAATTCATTAACGCTTGGATGCTCACAGAAGCCATTCCTTGAACCATGTTCCATATGAAATTGCGAGCTTTCTTTTAAAGAGGTTGAATGCAGTGCTTTTCGCCGGCGCTCATGAAAATACGCAGTAGTTTGTGCATTTCAAAGCATGAATCAATATCTGCTTGGAGGAGAGAGGAAAAGCAAAGTGAATGTGCTTCTGCGGAGTGGTGAGTAGTGCGCATGCGATTCGGTTCCCAGCTCCGGATTTGCTCACTGCCTGAGTGATTTCGAACGCCGCAAGAACCGGTTTATTTCGGGGCAAATAGCTTAGGCTTACGCACGCATTGTCATTAGTGAGACCAAGGAGATAAGCATAATTATGATTATGTTAATCATAGCACAAAATAAAACAGAGACACTTACCGTAATAATCATGATCTATGAAAGGACTCGTCGTCAGAAAAGGTATTTGGACCGTCTTTAAACTTCCTGCACGCAACTTAATTAGGAAAGCAATAAAATGTATTATTTTTCTATTTAGGTACGTTCGCTACTGCGGAGCACATATTATTTTAGGTTATTCATTTCTGTGTATATAAACAATATCGGGAATCACCATATAAATATCAGCCCGCCTCGGTAGCGTGGTGGTAGAGAGTCTGCCTCACGTTCAAGAGGTCCCGAGTTCGAATCTCGGTCAGGGTGAGTTACCTGGATAAGGTTTTTCCCGGGGTTTTCCCTTATCCTGAAAGACGAATGTCGGGTAACTCTAGGCTCTATGGACCCTGTGCACATTTGAGCATCATTTCACCCATTCCATTCATCGTCCGATATGACATAACGTTGGAGGACGTAAAATTACAAAAAAAAAAAAAAAAAAACATATAAATATAGCTGCATTTTTCTGGATGAACTCTGAAGAAAAAGCGTATCTACCATTCATTCTTTTCAATTTTCAAAGCTATATTGCAAAACTAAATGTAGCTTTCAACTTTCAATGTACCTGAGGAGATAATTTGATGGTGTGCTTTAATCCTTAATCCTTAAACAAAACTTTTTATATGCACAAATTCAATGGAATTACGCTGCATTCATTGGCTGGAGTAGAGCTCGTTGCTACTCCGTTTGCATTCAATATAAATCGATTCAAGTGGAGTAAATCACTTAATTGTGACATCAGTCTCTCAAGTGTTAAGTAACTTTAAACAGTTTAATAAATTTGCATCTTTAAGTGCCAAGGGAATGAAGAACTTGGCTTCTGCAATGAATTCCAAAAGTTGACGGATGGCATGTAGCCACCGAGCAGATTGGCTCAAGCGGTTTCATCTGTGGCCCGCATTTGGGAGGCCAGGGTTCGATTCCCGTGGCCGACCTGCCTGAACCATGTTTTTCCGGGGGTTTTCCCGGGTCGCTAGGCGAATGCTGGGTAGGTTAATTACGTTCCCCCAGTACAATTTAATTATCATCTCTCACCTGGTGGTTTTTCTCAGGGTAGAAGTGTTGGCGGAAGTCTCGCGGTGCATAGCGGGATGATATCCTCTGAGTGAACACATTCTCCTACGGCGGCCTAGTGGGCCGACTTAGAAAGCCTGCCTGGAGTCTTTCTTTGCTCGGGGGGGGGGGGGCGGCGTCGGGTCACCAAACCGGCTTCGCGACTGTTTCGGGGCCACGGTAGGTGGGATGATGATTGTCCTGTACTGCCGGGGAGTTTCTATCCAGTAAAGTGTAGGGACCCCGCTCTCTGTACTGTAGTGACTTTTTGGGGTCGGCCGCCCTCTGTCTCCTCTAACCTTATCCTCTGTTCCGGAGATGCCCCACTTGGGAGCAAGGTATAAAAGCCCGTCTGGTCGAGGTGCCGAATCCCCTCCGAAGAATCCAATCAAATCCAAAGGTTAACGGATTGCGTGTAGTAAGCCGCAGTAAAGTGTATAAACCGTTCTTTTCCTTAGAAATGACAGTACTCTCGGGATCTAATGTGATTACTTTTGCCACAAGATGAAGAAAGTACGCTCTCTCGATGAACATTGGAGGTTCGTCAATTTCTAAACTACTTCTTTCAATCCTATGCGGTGTGGCCTTGACAGATCAATTTCTTTTGTCCCAAACTTTCCAGACATAGGCCCTCCTGAATTCTTCCTTTGTGGTTTTGTAAGAAAGACACTTGTGTATTCCTAGCAAAATAACGGGAGGATTGATGATCTTATATTAAAAGAACAAAAAATATCACCCGTTTGATGTCCCTACTACCTGTGCCTACTACATACGGCACCTCAGGTTTAAATTTGGGGCACATTGCTAGCATTTGCAAATTATTATAAGTGATGAAAACAAATCTTAGTCAGGGAGGACGAATGAACTGCTGACCTCCGAATGCGAACCTAACATGTTACGCAAAACCGTCTCGTTTGATATCCCCATTTTGAACTCTAGGGCCAATGTGCTTTCTGAGGAATCTCCCATGTTTCAGTATCTTATATACATAGTTTCAACATATTAGATTGAGTAGTAGAGACTCTAGTACTTTATCGAGACTCAAAGGGACCACCTTATTGCAACAAAGAACTTGCTATTCTGGTTCCTTAATATATAGGACTTGGAAGTTGATGACCCAAAAGTCCTTAAAGTTTGGAAAAAATCACAATAAAATTTTAAAAAAATTACCCTAAATTACGTTTGTAATTTTAACGTTAAAATTTAATAGCATATTATATATATAACCTAACCACTGGCGCGACAGCTCTAAGAGGGCCAAGGCCTATCAACCCGACTGCCGTCCTCACGGCCACTTTACGCACGGCAGAGGTGGGCGATCATCCAAACGATATGGGAAGGAGATGTCAGCATCTCGGCATCCCCCAGTCGGAATGTTGGTTTTCGTGACCAGGGCCGTTTACCTAGCGTAAGCTCACGATGCTGAGCGGTCACCGGTCCTATACCCGGGGCTTAAATCCACACCCCATGGGTGGGATCGAACCCGGGCCCCTTTCCGTGACCAGGAACGAAGGCATGCTTCCTTAGCCCGCTACGCCACGATGCAGGACATATATATTTATATACTAAGAAGAATTTGTATCTAGGCACACCTTATTCAGCATTGCAATATGGAATCATTGTCCTTCGTAAATCCTCTGGTTTGAAGGATCACCGTTGTCTCGAAGAACACTCCTATACTTTGAAAAGCTTCTCTCTACTTCAAGTGAAGTCATAGGCGCATACTTGCAGTGACCAAGGTCCTCTGGTATTAATAACGGGTCGCCCCGTAGAAATACCCTCCAAGGAAAGTGTTTCGCTCCAAAGATAATATAAAAGTGGATACCTCTGGAGCTATGGGATAACCGGATGTGGTACTCTTTACTGATGGGTCTAAAACAGACACCCACGTAGTTGCCGAAGTGATCGCAGAGAAGGGAACTGAGACTTTCACCGGTGTCAAAAGATTACTGAGAAATTGCTGTGTTTCAAGCTGAACTATGCGGAATCCTTATGGCACAAACTGGATCAAACGCCAACCAAAGGGCTCCACATCCTACGCCATTCATGTAGATCTCAAAGCTGCTCTTTATGCAACTGCTACCAAAGATATTAACTCACCCCATGGCCTTGGAAATAACAAATAAGCGATAATAAACTCTGCGAAGATAATATGACTCGCCCCTGGTGCTTAACAATATGTTTGAGAAGATTCTTCGCCATAACAAACATAGTTATAGAATATAAAAAAAACGCCATATTTGTTCACGCGCAGTTGTTACCTGGAACAATAATTGTTAGCAATATTCTTAACCAGAAGTTACAGAATTACCCTGATTATCGGCCACTTTTCAGTGGGTCATAGGTCACGCGGGACTTAGGGGCGACAAAGATTACAATGGGTAAGAGTGACTGGACGGAAACCAGGACATCCGTGGTTCAAATCCCGGCCGTGACATTGAAGTTTTCAATTTGACTTTGTCCAAAACCTTAACCTATACACGGCTAGTGTGAAGGAACGATTAATTTCCATCAATTACCTTAAAACAATGCATTTCCTAAAACAATTACCTATCCCCCCCTAAAAATGCAAGAAGTTACGAACATTGGTTCAGTTTTAAGAGAAGTGAATTTATATTGCATTCTGCACTATCTGTGGTGACGCATGGATAAAAATGATATTTCATGAAGTTCCGAGCCCTATTAATATAATGAGGTATTAATGTATCCCATCCATTTTAAAATAAGACATAGTCCGTGCAAATAATATTTCAAATTATTTATCCTTTATCCTCAAAATTACCACCAGTCCTATTAAAATAGTCATATGTGCAGTAGGATAACTTATAAGCGCAACGATTTTGTATGAGTTGGCAGGTTGAAGAGAACATCAATTAACGAAAACGTATGTATGAAAGAAAGGAAGGGAGGGAAGGAAGGAAAGAAAGAAGGAATTAGGAAGGAGCGTTGAATGACGCAGTACATTATCGAAGCGTGCGAGTTACAGTCCAGCAACGCAAAGAACGTCCCTGAAAGGTATGTAATGTCTTACACAGTGGGACAAGGACAGCAAATGTGTGTGGCAGAGAACGCCTGCTACACAAGGAGCAGACCGTTAAAAAAATGCGCCCTATTCACTCTATACATTAAAACCGGGGAAGATTCATTCACAAAAGTAGAAGCCGTCAGAATGTTTTTGAATGGTCTGTAACTGTGTTGACATGGGGTGTCATAACCCTGTCCAGGGAGGGTGTGGGAACCTTCGCCAACCTCCGTGCATCTCAGACGTCGGAGACTATTTCTCCTGTGGAGGACAGTATGAACTCCACAACGAATTTCCAAAGTAACGCTCGGTGATCAGTTTCACATAGTTAAAGGTATTTATTGCAGTAAGTTGTCTATGATAGGTGACATAATGCTAGAAACGTTACCTTAAGTGACCTTCCGCATGTAAAATGTTATAAATATCTACATAGCAAACCAGCATACAAACAGAATAAATTTGCGGTACAAAAGATGTATGGACAAAGCGGCCAATATCAGAAACATTTCGGCTGTCAAAATAAGATTGATACCTCTCAGATCATTTTATTTAAATCAAAAGAAGGCAGTGGGAAACGTTTAAAAATGGCAATTTAGATAGGATTACTTCAATTCTTCAATGCCTAAGTTTCATTCTAATGTAAAAATTATGCCTTTTTCTTCACGAGATTTTGCCAAATTTCAAATAAGTTAAGACCCCCACTTGTTGACTACTTTGTGTGTGTGCGTATATGTGTTTGTGTGTATAAAGTGAACAAACGTATTTGCTTAGTGCCTCTCATATTTTATATTACACTGGAGTTTCCATCTCCTCTCTATTTTGTCCTTTTTCCCGCATCATAGCCTGCCTCAGCAGTGATCAGCGTGGAAATAATTCCTGAAAGCCCCTTATCCCCTGCGTTGAAACAAAACACTGACACACTTCTATACAAACAACATTTTCATTATCCGCCACAAACGTACTATATTATGGAAGTGAACACAAATATTTGCAAGTTTAATTTATATGTCATAAGATTTAAAGTATCCATTTATGTGCTTTTGTACTTAATGCGGTTTCTTTATTTACAGGTGAGTGGAGTCAATTTAAATGCGGTGAATCCATGAAGGCAAAGTAAGTAAATACATTGTCAAAGTAACCTTACAAAAGCAAGGCAGTATTATAACGGAGTCGCTAACTTTAGACTGGAAAAGGAAAATCATTTTGTTTTTTCGCTGTTCGAACGGTTGCCAATACGTGCTTCGCTATAATTACTGTGTTTTATTACAAGTTTCACTATTTAGTTCTCATTGCATATGGATAGTGAAAGTAAATAAGAATTTTGAATATTAAGGGGCTAAGTCGTGGGTAATACTTTGTTATTTTTTAAGAAAAGCTCTATTTTGTGTGTGAGTGTGCGTGCGCGCGCGATTTTGTGCAATGGAAAAAAATTAGATCTATAAATTGGCCAAGTTTCTAAACACTATGCTGCTTAGAGGTACTTATGGCTAAGGTATACATTTCACGTTATTGGATATAGATGCTGCTAATTTGTGCATCATTCAACAAATTTAAATGTATTAAAGATTAATTTGAATTATATCGGAAAATGCATTTTCATATTCCTATCTACCAAACGTTAAAAAAAAAAAAAAAAAAAAAAAAAAAAAAAAAAAAAAAAAAAATCTGGAAATTATTAAATGTTCTGTTTTTCGAACCATTTTTAGCTGCTCTATTTATAGTGTCAGTGCAAATTTGAACATAAAGTTAAGGATAAAATACAAAAGCTAAACTGGATCGGAGCATATATATAACCCTGGCATATACTTTCTTAAACCACGACTAATATACCAGATTTTCATACTACATTCATATGTACAACATAATCTACAGATATCTTTTGCACATAAAGTTACAATTATTATTAAAAATACAATTATTATACATTATAGGAACACTAACGTAAATTAAAATATTTTTTTAAAAACGTTAAAGAATGTAAATATATTAGGATGGTTTCTCCGGTTTGCAGCCAAGTGAAGTTTCCTTCTACCAAGCTTTCAGCCATCTTAACTCTGAAAGCTTGGTAGAAGGAAACATCACTTGGCTGCAAACCCGAGAAACCATCCTAATGAATCAACGCCGAGAAAGCTTTAAATCTCTCAATGTAAATATAAACATAAAAACATTAAAAACTTAAAAATAATAATAAAGTATTTAACATATATATATAAAATAAACAAAGTTTTAATCAAAATTAATCTAAGTAAAACATACAGTAACATTTCATTCATATCAACACCACTCACACAAAACTCATGTTATTAACAACAAATATATAAAATTAAATGAATATTATTTATTATTAAATTTATTATTAATATTATTACCAAATATATTGTTATTTCATTATTTTAAAATTTATTATTATTATTGTTATTATAACATAAAACTTTTTTTTAAATTTACATATTACTATATTACAAAAATAAACCAAAATTTACTGGTATCCAGTAAACTATAACTGGTAACCAATTAACGATTCGGAACGTCTACACAAATCTTTTGTAATCTAACATCACTCAGGAGGAAGAGATAAAGTGAGGGAACCGCAGGCACAGGCCACAGAAGGGCGCGGAAGTCCCTAACCAGTGCTGAGAGTTTTTCACGCTGGCAGCTAACAGCTCCCGAGTTCGGTATCGACAAGCCCCCCCCACCCCTTTTCTAGACACACTGATATGGTCTCATTAGATTTGGTTTTCTTTTTTGGTCTGTCAATTATCACCTTGGTATGTAATACTACAGCGTAACTCCTCGGATGTTTTAGAAACAGTTAACAGTTTAATAGTTCTGCGTCCTCACTGCTCAGAATCAAGTGCACTTGTTTATTAGAGTAAATAAGTATATTTTTCAGTCGAAATTTATACGCTTGTTATGGAAAACAGCGCTTTCCTCTTTTTCGTTTACTTTGGTTCATTTTTCTTCACTTCTGCACAATTTTGGCTATCCTTCTTGAAACTGTATATACGAGTATCCAATATTTAATATCCTATGTTTTATTCAGACATTTCAAATCTAGGTTAACGACTGCTGAATTTTAAACGTGTAAAATATTTGCCTTATATGAGACTAGACTCCAGAACATACGGTTGAGGAGAAGTCGTGCATAGAAACAGCTATTAACTCCTTCCTTTCAACACGTATACTCCACCGTTTGCAGAGGCTACTCTATTTTTAAACCCTGCTCTAGGATTGTTTCGTTATTAGATATGCCAACACTCGTTAGTGCCATTGCACTGTTCTCGTTTCATTTTGAGTAGCTTTTCATAGATTCCTTCCGATTTTCTGATTATTTAATTTATGCAGAAACATGAAATAATCCAAATGTCCAGGATTCAGTGCTAGGTTGCATATATAACATCACAAAATATGAATATCTTCAAGTTTATTGGGTAAAGGTATCGTGCACTGGCCGTTTTGCAGATTTTGTACATCTTACTTATCACATGCCCCTCTCGATAGCGCAGATGTTAGCGTGTCTACCTCATGTTCAAAGTGTTCCGAGTTCGAATCATGGTTAGGGTAAGTTACTTGTTGTTTTCCCTTATCCTGAAAGACGAATGTCGGGAAACTCGAAGCTCTATGGACCCCGGACTCTTTGATCATCATTTCATTCATCGTCTGATATGACTTAACGTTTAAATAAATTATCAGATATTAGTGTTTTGCTCATAATTTAATCTAATATGAAAATCACCGTGCTGAATGTGTCGAAATTTAACCTCTCTTTGTCAATATTTTAATTTTAAGTGCCAATATAAAACAAATAATTACTGCTCTTAAACTTTCGAAATCGACTGAGTGAAACACACTTTTCTATTGTGTAGCTGTTTTAATTTCTTAGCCAATGCACCATAATAATAATAATAATAATAATAATAATAATAATAATAATAATAATAATAATAATAATAATAATAATAATAATAATAATAATAATAATAATAATAATAATAATAATAATAATAATAATATAACAATAATAATAATAATATAAAAGCGACAGTATTGTGCTTCATTCAAAAATTCGTATCGAGCTTTCATGTAAAGTACATGTTTTGAGATCTAATTAAACTAATGAAAAATGTTCTTGCACACGTATTTCCGTTTGTCTTGTGTGTGTGTTTGTGTTTGTGTGTGTGAGGGATGGAGGAAGGGAGGAAAGAAGAGAGAAACAAAACTCAAAATGAAATTTAAAATTTCATAGTTCACTTGGAGGCCGTTTAAGCATGCTTGGCGACGTTTTCTGTGAAGATTCCAACCTAAATTTAAAACTTTACACAGAAACATGGGCGGTAATAGTAGCAGCAGTAGTAGTAAAAATGAAGTGTGTAGTGTTTAACGCCCGCTTTTACTAATTACGGCACCACAGGCGGTGACACTGATGATAAATGATGATGGAGCATCGGTGGAATGAGATAGCGGGGGAAACCGGAAAATTTCGGAGAAAAACCGCCTCAGCGCCGTGTTGTCCACCACTAATCTCTCTTTGCGCTCGCCTGGGATCCCAGACCGCCTTGGTCGAGCGGTGTAACCACTCAGCCACGGCGTGGTCCAGTAGCGTTGGTAGTATCATATCTGTTACTTATTTCAGTTTTTTCCTAGTTTAACTGCTAGGTGGCGCCTATAAAAGTCTTAGCGGCTCAATTTTTATTCTTGTATGGGTTCATTAATTAATAAATGACCCATAAATTGAAAATATCTTTGATTTTTTACGTATTATGCATGCCACCATGTCCGTAATACTTAATTTGAAATTTCTTCTGGTAAAAATGTTATGCTGAGGAATGTAAGAGAGAAGTGTGCACAACATTGTGCAGAAATAAGAAGTCTGTTGATATCACTTGATACAAAAGACGCACAAATGTATCACTATGTTGTGCAGAATTTCACTACAGATTGTAACTGTAATTAATAGGTAAATTAAGTTGTGTGAGGATTCATATTTCTGTTTTATAAATATTAAGATAGAAAAGGTTTAAGAAAACGAATCAGCTCTTTATTTTAATACGCCTTTTACACGTGTAGCTTTCCAGAAAGTTCGCAACTGATTGGTCGACAGTATGCTACGTATCATTTTAAGCAGTGAAAACACTTGAAGGGAGGAAAAAAAATATTTCTCTGATATTCGTATCTAACAGTAAGCATTGTTTATTAACAGAACTTTTCTTATTTTCTGAAATTATTCGTTCTAATTGTGTAATACGGTAATTTTCAACAATGAATACCAGAGGGGATAATAATTCTTGACGTAAAAGTGAACTTCTTGCTTCTGGATTCCCTACCTATCCACCTCCCTCCGCAGTTACGTTAAAGAAAAGGGATTGTGTGATTGGTGCTGGACAAAACGGCATTGTCATTCCACCTACTGTTTCATCACTACCTTTACGTTCATCCATTTTGACCACAATTCGTATCATCTCCTTGCTGATTCTCACAATTATCTGGTTCCGGGTGATCACCTGTGTGGGTTAGCCCCCCTGATCCTCGGTGGTCATCTGACACTAGATGCTCACTTGGAGCCCTGACTATAAGGGAAACAGAAAAAATAAAGAAAGTTTCTGCTACAGTTTTGTGGAACTTGTTTTCATATTCTGGACAGGTTGAGTCAGACTGAAAAATTCAATGCCACGCCGGGATTTGAAAACGGATCTCCCGGTCTACGTCCGATTGCTACCCACGGCTGGTGTGAAAGAACAATTTAATTTTCATTGTTTTCGTATGTTTGTTTCGCTTCTGTGTGAACCTTTCAAGAACACTGTCCATCTAATTATTGAAAATAAATTGACAAAATGACACGTAGTAAAGGTAATTAATTTCTTGCAATTTCTATAAGCGTTTGGTAATTTACTATGACAAAGTCTAAAATTTTTGTTATCATTTGTGGTACAAACAAGAGTTATTTATCTGTTAATCCAAAGGAAACAAATGAGATTATCTTGTTTGTGGCCAGTATTTATTTCCACGGTCTCCCTTATCTTGGGTATCTAAACCTTTTTGTATATGGGGTTATTTAAGTAATAAATTATAATCATTTAGTTCGTCTGTAGACCTGACACTTTCAGGAATGTTAGATTATAAGCACGCAAGGGAATGCAGAACAGTAAATAAATGTGTGTTTACATAAGGTTTGCATTCCCGTAGTATTATGCAACCAGAGGTGGAGATTAGCTCAACAAGTTGCATAATTTCAGGCGTGGAGTACTGAAAAGGAATGATGGCAATCCTCATGTCGTGAGTTAAAAAAAAGGAAAAAAATCAAAAACATTTTTCAGTAAGTTTTTTTGTACGTAAGGAACCGAGTTCAGATCGGAAGTATTTTAGCTCCGCGTAAAGCGAAACCCAACAAACGGTACTTGTGCAGTAAAGAATTTGAATTCAGCATAAGAGAGTGTTTACTTTTCCCATGTTTAGAGAAAATTATGGCGGTTAGTAATTTAATATAAAAACATATAGTTCAGTCTGTGAGTTATTACTTTTTAGATATGCTTAGAGAAGGGTTAATTCAAAATTATTCTAATTTAGGCATGAAAAGATGATTTCTCCGTCGAGTTTTACGTGCCCCTTTCTAATGGACTTAAGTTCCAAATACAGAAATATGAGGGACAATAAAAGCACTTGAACACAAATGTACACGCATACAAACACCCTAGCAACAAATCTAACTATAAATATTTAGCGGATTTAAACAAGAGCTTTGTTGCCTTTTAAATACACAATGACTGGGAAAAATTAAAGGTGGTATCATTGAATGCAGATTATGCTGTGTCCATAACACTGAACTCATAAAGAAATGCTAACATTGGAATTTGGAACACAAACAGTGGTTATGCTTGTTGAGCAGATATATTTTTAAAATTTAGACATTGAACAACTTCGGACCCTGGGCTCATTTGAGCATCATTTCACCCATTTCATTCATCGTCTGATATGAGTTAACTTTGGAAGACGTAAACAAATCTACTGTTTCGGTGGACAAATTAGAGGAAGTCTAAATTTTGCTTTTAGTCAGTGAGCATGGTTAAGACTAAAACACTAAGCTTACTGTAATCACAGCAGAATTATACTCAAGCATTAGCAAAATTAATAGTACCATCAGCAAAACCCAGCTAATATTCAATAAGAAACAAAAGCACTTTGAACTACAGAATACTGTATAGTTTAATCACTTAAAAGCGTTACTAGGGTTGTACACTCTTGGGGCAAACAGAAATAACCACAGCGAGAAAGCTAGTCTGATTTGGTAAACATAGGAAGTTTTCGCTGTTGCTGTATTCACACTCCCCGACATAAACCCAACTAATGTTCATTTTCAAAGATGGGTTGCTAATTCTATGCAAATCTGCTCTATAGCTTTACTTTTGTGTTAGGCCAAGACATTTTCCAGTTTAAAAACTCTATTCTGCAATAGAACTAAAACAGCCTGGTGAGTGTTTTGTGTAAAATCTTGATTTTTTTTTTTTTTTTTTTTTTTTTTGTCTGCACTGTTCTGGGTAACCCGCCGGGAATCCCCTCTATAAGACTATTAATTTTCCTCCACCAATTAGTAACCAAGGGCGTTCCGTTAAACTCGAAGTTCTATGCACTGTAGGCTCATTTGAGAATGATTCCATTTTCACCTGCCTATATTACTTACGTTGAAGGACGCTTATTTTAAAAAAGAAAAAAGTTCCATTAAAGTATTTCTCTCTCCCTCTCTGTTCACTCTCATGTCAACAAATCATTCTAGTTTGAGAGAGATTACAATGCAGATGTTAGAGAAATCTCACGATGTGCAATATTGTGACGGGTGTAGGTCGCTGTGCCTTCACTTGCATGTTTTGCTGAAATACGATTTTTATGGCACGGTGTATATTTTTAGTGCTACCAATAAAGTGATCATGAAAATTGGGCTCTCATAAGCCAAAAACTTGAGGTTGGTGTTTGTTGTCTGCATATTGCAGGTATTCATACTAAGGCCGAAATTATATTCCACTAGAATAGAAACGACTCCATTATTTGTACCTAATTGGTATTATTATCTTGCAAGTTAAAGCTTATTTCTGTATGACCTCGGTGTCAGAAATTTCATCATGCCGCCAGCCGCTAGCAATTACTTTTCGATTCTTGAGCTTCTGTTTTAATACTCCTTATAATAGGGTTAACGTTTCATGTCTCAGTTAACACATTAAATGTTGTATTCGTGTAACTTACGTAAAACAACAGCAACGCCCCACGCATTTTCGGAAACGCCGCTTAGATGGTGGGGTAACCTGCTAAATGTATTTCATTTCCACAGTTCTTATCTCGGGTACTGGAGGACATGTTAGACCAGCAGCTTACATCTGCTGACATGTAACCAACCAGTTACTTCTAACAGGAGCAGATGAATTTTAATCGAATGGTTTTTTTATTACAAGTTATCTATTTGTATGGTCTGTGGAGGAATGAGCTTAGGAAGGACATCTGGATCTTAAATTTTAGTTTTAGAACTGTGTACCGAGCAAGATGGCTCAGGTGGTTTCTTCTTTGGCCCGCACTTGGGAGGCACGATTCGATTCCTGTAGCCGACATATCTGACCTATGGCTTTTTCTAGGGGGTTTTCCCGAGTCAGTAGGCAAATGCTGGGTAGGTTAATTACATCTCCGAATTTCCTGTCCCTCCATTTCACCTCCATTATCATTTCATATCATCTCTCAACTGGTGGTTTCTTTCAGGATGGATGTGTCGGCGGGAGTCCCGGCGGTGATATTCTATGAGAGAACGCTTTCTCCTCCGGCGGGACGGACTCGGTCTCCGAGTCACCCTTGTGGGCCGATTCAGGAACTGGCTGGCGGGATATCTGCTGGGCAAGCAAGCCTGCTCTTCCTTGCCCTGGGGTGGGAGGGGGGGAGCGGTCTCCGGCCTCCGAACCGGCCTCGTGACTTTTTCGTGATCACGGTAGCTGGGATTTAACTAGTTTAGTGTGGGGACCCCGCCCGCTGTACTGTAGTGACTCCTTGGGGTCGGCCGCCTTGTTTCCTCTCACCTGATCCTCCCTCCCGGGGATGCTCCACATGGGGCATAGGTACAAAGGACCAGTCTGGTCGAGGTGCCAAATCCCTTCCGAACAACCCAATCCAGTTTGGGGCTGTGTTAGACTTGGACTCTATCCGTAAGGGTTTAGCCCACCTAGGAAAGATTGCTGACAACATGCAGTAGAGAAAAAACGATTTAGGAAAACAAGCATCGACACGTTTCTGTGCACTTGATATACATTTCATATATTAAATAGTATTTTAAAAGTATATCCGAATATCAGTGAAATAAAACACGGTCTCATACCTCGCTTGGTAAACTTCATTAGAAAACCATGACCATGAGTATTTTAAATTAAATGAATCCAAATATTTATAATAACAAATGGAACTAGGAAGGTTACCCTATCACTTCGTAAACAGAAATTGCATATTGAGGTGTACGTGTACATCACTGCTAGAACTGTACATAAGCTCAGTAAATCGAATTGGAAGAAAGAACATTGTTTCAGATTAAGAAACAATCTGTACCAGAGCGTGAGTACAGGATCCATTTGGATTCTGTAGCAACCTGTTGCATATTCAATTTCCTTAAACATTAATTAAATACCGCCAACCTTACACACACGACACATTACAGTGCAGTTTACGATCTTAATGAGCGTTGTTTTCAGCATTCCTGTCTTGGGAGACGTGCCTTGTTGATCTAGTTAACCTTTTTTTCTCTCTCTCTTCCTTTTCTTAACTCTGGCGTGCAAGTCTGCAACTCTAAAGGTCATTTGTACAACAGTTGAAAACACGCCCTAAAAATGATGGACTTAAGATACCCACAGTAGAAAGCTAACGTATTTCTCTGTATATTTGTTCACGCAAATTAGGCAAAAAATGGTGTTAGCTTTTAAATATATCACGAGCATTATAAGCGACTTTATAGAAACGTTTTCTTCTGAATATTTGTGGAGTAGTGAGGGGCTGGTTGCGTTTTGTAGTTTTTTTTCTCAAAATTACTAGTGGTGTTTTTGCAAATGCTGCTGCACGTATGTAATTTTAGGTACCACATTATATATTGTAAGTAAAATGTATAATGTTAAATAAATAATGCATGAGCAGAATGTCAAACCATTTTTATAAAGCACATTTTCCGTTGAATTGTAACATATTAGACAGTAATCAGCTTGTCCACTGCCCGTTATTTACAACTTTTAACTTAACAGAGTAAAACTGCAAAATTGGTTACTATAATAGATACATATAAAACGTACTATACCTTAATATATGACAAATGCATTACCCCAAGTTTGGTAAGTGTATTTTTGCAAAAGCGTAACTCAAAATTGAACTACAACTATTTTTTTTTCAACCAGTTTTTAAAGTTATTTCCTAGCTCAAAAATAAAACAAAACAGAAACGTTATTTAATCAGTATGAATTAATCGGAATTTAATCAGGATATCTTTGTGAGGATATTGTATGCAAAATATTTAAGGATATCCATCTGTGAAAAATAGTCAAAAAGTGCAAGAAATGACAACCTTGTTTTGGATAGTTAGATATACGAGGGCTGTTCAATAAAGAATGATCATAATTTTGTTACGGTCATAATTTTTCGCACTAAAATTCAATCTTATTATATTCTGTTAGCTTAATGTGAAATAAACACGCCGTAGTACTCCTGGTTCCCACCTGTTCAGTCAAGTTCAGACATGTTCAGTATCGCCTACCGCTGCAATGGAGGTAACATGCAGTTCGAGTTGATGTTAGAGGACGATCCAGGGTTTCTTACAAACGTAATCACTGCTGATGAAACTTGGCTACATAATTTTGATCCTCAGAGCAAACAGCAAATCTCAGTGTGGAAATCTCCTTCATCACCAACCCCCAAAAAGCAAAAGTGGTTGCCTCTGTTGGGAAAGTTATGGTCATCTCAGCCTTTGCTATTCATGGAATGGTTTATCAGCATGTTGTAACTGCACACACATCAGTAACTAGACAATAGTACAAGGATATCCTGAAAACATTGCAAGTCCATATCAAGCGCAAAAGACCACATTTCCGCGAAGCAGGCTGGATGCTGCACCACGATAATGCGCGGCCGCATATTGCAAATATTGTTGCTGAATATCTTGCAAAAATCAACGTGAAGTACATCCCTGACCCTCCCTATAGTCCGGATTTAGCCCCATGTGACCTTTTTCTGCTCCCTGACTTGAAGAAACGCCTTCGTGGGAGGCAATGTCCATCATCAGAAGCAGTGGTGAAGGCTGTGTAGGCGATTTTGAAGGATCTCTCAAAAATAGTATCCAGCATATCTTTGAAGACTGGCAGAAACGCTGGGACAAGTACATCGCATTTAGGGGAGACTATTTTGTGAAGGACCATCAAAATTATGATGAATAAAGGTGCGTTGTCAAAATAAATGATCATTCTTTATTGAACAGCCCTCGTATTAGTCCTTGCACTTCAATTTCCTATTATTTTTAATGCCATGCAACCCTTTAAACTGTGGCACGTGACTGTCTAAGTGTCTCACTGTAAGTGGGCACAGAACTTTATACCACCTATTTTGGTGATTTTCTCGTGGTTTTTATTTATTTTCAGGGCTTTTTAGAATATAAATTACTCCACGCGATGCAGTTTTGAAAATAGAAGCTTGAAAATGTGTGTGCTTTGATAAAAACAGTACCAAAAGAAACTGATAAACTGATTTGTTTATAATGTCACTAGTGTTTGTGCAATTAAGAGAGATCATATTTCACAAGCAAATATTTAAAATTAATAAAATGAGAATTGAAAGATTTTTATCCTAAACCAAGAGTTGGATTAAAATATCATATAATAAATTTACTAATAATGTATTTATGAGTATAACTGCAGAGTATTTTCTTTTTCTCAAACTAAAATTGTATCGTGTATACCTGTATTAATACCACAAGATCTATTTTGCACACAGGTCTGAAAATTTGTGTGTTAACTTTGTGTGTTAAAGGTTGAAGTCAATCAAAGCAAAATAGTAGATTTTAAGTTTTTCTTAGATGGGTATTCTTAACGAAGACAGCATCACTTTTTTGGAACATTCATACATTTGCCCTCTTAAATTGTATATAGGATATGCAGCTTTGAAAATCACAAATGCCAGATCGAAAAAGACATTAACGTGTTATTTCAATTGTTCTAAACTTCCTTAACGATTAACTTGTAGAAAATTACAGTCAGGATTTAGGGAATATGTTACCTGGCCACGCTCAGCATTTCGGTAATATTCGAAAGTATTCGGTTAAGTGGAATTTAGCAATCTGTGAAAAAGGCCAAATATTGCCTTAAGGTCACATACAGATTTCAGTGTTACCAAACAATACACACCTTCTAGCTTCATTCTGTGCAGCTTAATAGCTGTACTGCCGTTTAAAGCAAATCTTGTCTGTCTTCAAACGTAAATTCCTATAACATTGTAGTGAAGAAGGTATATCTTTCGCCTTAATCGATGTAAACAATCCATTCAAGAAAGGTTCTCTAACCCTTCAAATACTAAATCAGCTGCAGATTAGTAGAAAAAGAATAAGAAGGGCATGTATATGTGTAGCAAATGCTTTTTAAACAACACCAAAACTAGTACAGCGTTATTTTAGAAGGATTACATTTAAATTCACTTTTTATAATTTCTAATTTTTCGGCACCTCATTGTCAAATGTTTCCTTGCGATGTACTTTTATGTATCAGTGAATTAGATTTCTTTTACCTCTTTATACATAACAGAATAAAATGAGCTGAACGTTTTTAACATGTGATGTTATTAAACAGTAACACTAATTTTGCAAATTTAACATGTTATGTCCCAAACTAGTTAACTAGAAGTTTATTTCCTCAATGTATTAATTCATTGCTAAAGAGTTTGTTAATTTAAGATTCTTAAAAAAATAATTTGATTATATCACGTGAACCAATTTTTCAAAGCAATTGGTTAATTGAAAATGTATCATTACAATGTGTTAATGTCCGTTAAAGAGTTTAGTTATAAAATACTATTTAAAAGCAATTGCGTGGAACAATTTCTCGATATTAATAAAAAGTTAATTTATAGACAATCAGTGTTAAAATATGCATGAAAGTTGGTGTAGCTGATTTACACTGAACAATGATTTGTATGTTACAGTTACACTGAATATTGGGCTTGAAAAATTTTACAAATGAATAATCTTAATTGACGGCAATTTTTTTTTAACCCAGTTTCATTATTTGTTACGTTTCCGGTGCTAATATGTTACATACATTAAGTGCCGTTTATTTCCGGCAGCCCAGAAGATAGCAGCACCTGTAATACCAAAGTGTAACAATGCGTATGCTCAAAACGGTGAACTGAAGCTGATGTCTCGCTCCCTCAAGAGGATTACTGAGTATTGTTCTCCAGCAAATGCCTCTTGCCGGATTACCGATAAGGGCGCCCTCTCAATAGCCTCTCTATCGAAAGCAGAAGAATATAAGGATTTAGACACAATACTCTTTGAAAAACAATACAATTGTTTTCTGAGCGTCCATTTTAAGTGAATGAAAGTATTTATTGATAAATGGAACTTAATGGTGTAAAGATGTAATACTAAAAAAAAAAAAAATTACAAGGGATAGGAAATGACAGAGAAACTAGACCGAATTTGCTTTTGCGCGCAAGGCAAACTTGCTTGAAACTTTTATCCGGCCTGGAACTATCATTTATAATTTCTCAGTATCTATTTTAAGTTAAGTTCAACAAAACTTATGTGGTACCAGCAACTCTTTCATTTTCTCCGTCTATAAATACATGTTCCTCTATCAGTCAACAACCTAAGAGCGTCCCGTTAGTTTTTCTGTCTCTCTACTCCCCCTTTCCCATATGTTTGCAACAGATTCGTTCTAGTTTGAGACAGATTGTATACCCTTACTCCCGGATGCTGCAGGCACTCTTTACATGTGGTTTAGCTAGTGCATGCGCCCGTTTATTTTAAATATATTGCATTTTAACATTTGTCCCTTTTCTCCGCTCTATTGTTTGTTTTGTGGTTCACTTTTATCCTCGTAATTAGTTATGCACATATCCTGGGTGAGATTCGAACCCGAGTCCCCATCCACAACATGAAGTTTCAGATCTTGTTTAGGGGACGCGGTGATACCGAAACAGCCGTGCATAAAACGAGAATGAGGCGTTGTAATTTTCGCTGCTGTTTACAAGCGATTTGCATGTATTGTAAGATTGCGGATCTTACGTTGTAATCGGTGTTTGCCCAACTCAGTTTTAGAAGTTAATCATGCAGGTGCCATGGCGCGACAGCCCTTAGAGGGCAATGCCTACCAACCCGACTGCCGGCCTCACGCCCACTTACGCACGGCAGAGGTGGCCGATCATCCAGCCGATACGGGGAGGAGATGTGGTCAGCATCTCGGCATCCTCCAGCCGGAATGTTGGTATCCGTGACCAGGGCCGGTTACCTAGCGTAAGCTCCTCACTTTCCTCACGATGCTGAGTATGCACCGGTCCTATACCCGGGACCTAAAATGCGCGCCCCATTGTGTGATCGAACCCGGGCCGCCTTCCGTGACCAGGTACCAAGGCATGCTGCCTTAGCCCGCTATGCCACGGATGCAGGTGCTATACCTTATCATAATACACAGCAGAGGAAAAAAGATATCCTTAGAAATGCCAAGTAATTAAAATTATTTATATAAACGCGATTTTGTTTTTTATATTTTACTGGAAATACGAAGTTTAGAAGTTATATCGTGGTACTTCGTGGTTTATATTTAAATTACTGTTATATTTGCTGCTTTCATTTTATTCTTTTCTTTTTTGTTGTTTCTTTTACATTTTTTTTTTACAAAATGTATGCATATTTCAAAATAATCCCCTCTACCAGTGGAAATGTTGCAGTTTACCAAATTTATGAAACTTCCTTTACTATTAGCATATCCAAATTAAGGACACATAATTGCAAGGTGCCTAAACGGAGAGGGCAGAAGTCGATCCACATAGACTCGTGGACGGGAAGTCCGAAGTTTATATCTCGACAGGTTTCTGTTTACACAATTTCCTGGGTACATATAACTGCCAAGTTCCTTGGAGGTAACTTAAACTTAGGCTTGGAACGTGTCCTTCCCAAAATTGTTTTCTCAAATATTTAATTGCAATTACCATTAGTGTTCCAACATCTGGGGTGCACTGTGTAGGAACATGCGTTAAACACTGCTAAAAAGTAAAACAAAACACTAAGAATCAGTAATTTATTTGCACTGAATTTACGCACCACCAAGTATATCAGCTTTGTTCGTGAAGGTTATAAAGAGACTAAAGGATGGTTTCAAGACGAAAAAACATCATATTTTTAAGCGGAAGGCATGAAGTATAGAATTTGCCGTTACTAAACTCCTCCAGAACGGCTGTCGTGTATACAAAACATACTAATAACGGTACCATTTGTAAGTGAGAACTGTTTTTAAAAGTTTCCATTTAGTTTGTGATTGAAGGATTCCTCATTCTGGGAAACTACCTGACCAAGTTTAGGTAAACCAAATTCCACAAAGTAGCATTCAGTTAGGAGTCCCATATGCCTTTATTTCCGACCGTTCCAATGTTCAAGGAGGCCAAACGACACCAAATTTTCTTTTCCTTCGTTTCTTTCTTTCTTTTCTCCTTTTCGAAGGTAAAGGGGGTAGAAATTTCTCCATACATAATTACACTTGCACGAATATCGTCGATAGTAGAAGTGTATTGTTTGGTCGCTTGCCTTAGAGAGGCTTGCGACAAATAGTGCTCATTCCTGCTTTTTCCTAGCATACACAGCATATCTGCATTTTTAAGTACGACGTTCTTTTTCGGTTTGCTTCATAGTTTTAGTTTCAAAGTCTTTTACTGAATCTCCGTGGCTCTTGACCTCATTATTAGCAATGTAGTACTTTCTTAGGACTATGTTCTGGAAGCCATTTGTATTCTACTTTCGAACATTCTTGTCACTTTTATTCTTTTTGAAAAGATAAATCTGGAATTGTTTAAAGTTTAGCTCTTAAACGTCCCGTTTATAAAGGTCCATATTGTAATTAACGTTTTATAAAAAAAAAAATGGAATCGAAAGTTCTACCATTAGAATTGACGTGCATTAACTCGTTAATACAGGAAGTAGCAGATACACTATAGATGAACCAAAACACAACACCGACATTAAGTTTAAATATATCCTTAGTCAGTCGGTGATATACTCGCACCATTCTCTTTGATCATGGATATGTCTACCCTAGCCAGGCAAGAATTGGCCCGTAACATGAAAAGTGGATAAAGAGAGCATGCGCAGTATCATTTGAGCACTGATGAAGTTAGACGTACGCCTATACAAGAGGTGGTAGAAAACAGCTGCGGAAGGGTAGTGGAAATAGCGGTGGGACTAACAATTTCATCGCTCTGCTTGATCAAAAGCACAGTTGTTTAGGTGAGCTTAAAAGCGATAGGTCCACGTCAGTAGATTTACTAGCATGTAAAGGTACTTCGGCGGGAAGAAACTCCGACACTACGCCACTAGTGTTAAGTATATCAACAATGAGAAAAATGAGATCGTGTTTTGAACCTCTGAAACAGATGCACCTACCTGGAAATGAAGCCAATTAATGCTAGAGAGACAGGTATAAGCCAATTAAAATTCAATTTTTGCTACTTATGAACTAGCCGTTGCTCATTACTGTGTTATTTTTATATATGGCGACGAGTATTTTGGCATAATGGTATCAGTGATACTGTTTCACTATAAATGCCTACATCATTGATTTAGAAGTTTTTGTTTTTACTGTGGAATGTTGCGGTTGATGTCTTTTAATCAATTATTATTCCAATATTTTACTTGTATTGGATATCAAGAGATGTATATGAACATTATGTGAAACAAATGTTTGCAGACAAGTTACGTTTACACTGCATACTGACATGGATTTGAAAACGTTTACCGTCTCACATATGATGATGGTATTTGTATGTAAAATTTAATATGAACCGAGCGAGAGAGAGAGAGAGAGAGAGAGAGAGAGAGAGAGAGAGAGAGAGAGAGAGAGAGAGAGAGAGGGAGAGAGAGTGTTCAGACACCACCTTGTGGCACAAGTTTTACTTACAAATATCTTAACTAATTACTGGGAGTCTGGTATTAAATAGTTTTAATCTTTATATATATAGGCTTTTTATAGGATTTTTTATGGTATCCATTTAGAGAAACAGATAGCATTTATTATTAATTTAAATACCATTTCAATACAATTTGAGAAATATCCATTTTACAGGTCAATATTTGCTTTCTAACAGGATCTGACTTATGATCTAACTGGAACTGAATTGATTACAAAGAGTATACTCAGACGAATTTGGATATCTCATGTAAATTTAGTATTTAATCCAAAAGTAAGAGTTTATCGGTTTCAGCTTCAAACTTAGGAATATGCATATAACTAACTACATATATAGATACACATATGCGACTCATTTGGAGAATTTTGTGTTATGGTAGCTCATCGGTTAGAGTAGCCGGACAGAGACCGGAAGATCTTGGTTCAAATTTCGGTTATTTCATTTAATTCTTCATTCTGGTTCTATCTTTCCAAAATCTTGTCCTACACATGACTAAGTGTGGAAGAACAGTTCATATCCCTGTGCTTATGCAGTTAGAGAAGCTGGTTTGTTCATTCATTCATTCATTCGTTCGTTCGTTCATTCGCTTGGTACCAAACAAATGTTCTAGTTCTGTGGTATACATCTAGACACCTATTTCAAGCAACTAGACCACAGATATGACTCTAATCTGTACTCAGGAATTTTCACTGTTTAAATTATTCAGTCATGTTTGACAGAATTGCACGAAATTCGTGCCCAAATTTCATTATATCTGGCGACCTCCTTTCACTCCATCGCCTAATCTCATAAAGAATGCTTGACAAAACAGCGAATTGTCTACGTAGTGTTGCACGTCCAATCACACATTGTGGTTAAGATCTTCTGTACGAGGAGGAATTGGACAATAGATACAAGGGATTTCAGGTGTTGTGTTTAGCCAGTAGTGCGGTCTGCGAGCTAAATGCGCCGTTTGCGTCCTTGTCATCATTGAATATTTATCACATTCTGAGCGTCAGGAACTGCAAGAGGACAGGCTGGATTATGCCATGTCAGTATGTTGTCTGCATCCAATTAGAGGCAAGTGGCCTGCATGTCCTAAGCGTTTAACCGAAGCTTGAACTATGAACTTGACGACTGCTCGGGCAGATGGCGATTAAATTAGCACCAGTTGTGTCTGTATGCCTTCTCTATCCTTCAATTTAAAGTCTTTCCTTTTATGTGTTGATGACTTACAATGCAAATGTGCATGATCAACATTGTGTATGATCGTGATAATGTGTTAAATGTTCATTGCTGGTCTTTTGGTAGGTAGGCAAAAAGTACAATCGATCGTATTTCATGTACTTCGTATTCTGTTGGCATTATTTAAATGCAATGTCGTCTTTAAAGTGATTACATCAGCTTGTTTTCGTTTTATTTTAATTTAAGGTTATAGGCTGCTGTCCAAAGAGTTGACTGTTAAGTCGTGTGACTTGAAAGAAATATGAGGGTGGTTTCTTTAAGACATGCAACTGCAGTAATGATAAAGTATTATACCCGTTTGAAGACTACTGAAATGTACTTACTTCTCTAAGCCAGCAGAAATGTTGTCTGGCTACACAAACAAACGGCAAGCGGCTGTCGAAAGACACACAAATGAAAATTATTTCTTTATTATGCACAAAATGAACACAAAAGTACATTAAAAGCAGTTAATCCTCAAAATAATTCTTCTGGTAGGTAAAAAGTCATATACAAAATATGTGGTGTTTATCATGGAGAATTATGGCGCTTTTAGCGCGCAACATTTCGATCTGAAAAGTGACTGCGTCCCGTGCTTCTGTTGGCTATATAATCTTCACGCATGACCTCCATTCAAAGAAAGTTAACATCAACCTCGGAGCACGACTGGTAGCAAAATTTTCATGTGGTTTGCTAGCCATCAATGCAAGCATATCGAACATATCCACTGGACTTGTTCGGAAAATCACGTCTTACGAAGCAGCCCACATAGTTGAGACTCGCGGGAAATAACTATCAATTACTTTTTACATACCTTCTAAAATCTATTTCTACTTGTTTATCGAGATAGCATATTCAGATATAGTTTCATTACATATTTTGTTTCACGTACAAAGGGAAAGATAGGCGATTGATAGTCAGGTGTTTAAAAGCAACTCGTTATGGATAAAAAACTCCATAGCTCCCCTCTATGGTGTATTTGTTGTGTCCATTCAAGAGGTGCCGAGTTCGAATCTCGGTCAGGGTGGGTTATCTGAATAAGGCTTTGTACGGGGTTTTCCCTTATCCTGAAAGACGAATGTAGGAAGCTCTATACTCCTCCTCAGGAAAGAAAGTCTCCGAGGGGCGAGACGCAGGGGGTTTGCCGAAGGTCCCCACACCCTCCCTGGACAGGTTTATGACACCCCATGTCAGTACAGTTACAGACCATTCAAAAACATTCTGACGGCGTCTACTTTTGTGAATGAATCTTCTCGGTTTTAATGTACAGAGTGAATGTCCTTGTCCCACAGCACATTCCTTACAGGGATTTTCTTTGCGTTGCTATACTATAAACTCCATAAACCCTGGGCTCATTTGAGCATAGTTACACCCAGTTCATTCGTCGTCTGATATGACTTAACGATGTAAGACGTAAATTAAAAATAAGCTTTATGGAATAAGACGAATGTCGAGTACCTTAAAGGCCTATATACACTCATTTAGCATCATTTTATTGATCGTCCTATGCGATCCTCTAGGCCTAAAGACCTTAAACACGCACACACACACACACACACACAGACACACACACACACGCAAAGGACCCGCTTCGGGAGCGTAGATGGTCGCGTGTCTGTCTCACGTTCAAGAGGTCCCGAGTTCGAATCTCGGTTAGGGTGAGTTACCTTGGTAAGGTTTTTTCCGGGGTTTTCCCTTATCCTGATAGACGAATGTCGGGTAACTCTATGCTCCATAGACTCCGGATTCATTTGAGCATCACTTCACCCATTTCATTCATGGTCCGATATTACTTAACGTTGGAGGACGTAAATTACAAAAAAAAAAAAAAAAAAAAAAAAAAGAAAGAAAGAAAAAAGAAAGCAAGAAGACAACACTCATGCTTACTCTATGACATCTGGAGTAACAACTGAACATAATGGAACTTCAAAGCTACAAATATTAAACAACTGAAACCGGTATGTACGTATATCTCGGGAATGGCTAAAGCAACAAGAAATACTATTTGAAATAAGTTGTTTGTTATAAATAAAAGGTATAAAGGTAAAGGTACCCAATGAGAGGCCTTATGTTGGGGCGACTCTTAGTTACGACAATATAGACATTGGCATACAAGGCCTGTCAGGTTGTCAGCCGCCTTCACCCCCAGGAATTACACTGGTACTCATTTCTGTTAGAGGCAGAGTGAACCCCTGGGCCATAGTGTGTCTAGAAGGATTATACCAGGGAATAAATTCCAATGGCACCATCGGGAATCGAACCCGCCACCTCCTGACTTGCAGTCTAGTGCCATAAGCACTAGGCCACCGCGCGCTCCTTTGTGTTATAAAGGTATTTATATTTGTTTTGCAGGACATTTGTACCTATCTCTTTAAATGTTACCAATTATGTCTAGCAAACACCTTTCAAATGGGAATTTCAGAGGCCATTCTCAGTAAATTCCCATGCGCACCTGGCAGAGACCGCTCGGCTCTCAGCAAGGCAGGCGACTGCGAAATGAGTTTTGTGGTGGGTTACCTCCGGGTCCTCCGGTTGCCCCCGCCATCATTCCACCAATTGCTCCATCATTCATCTTTCCTATCATTCATTTCACCTTCATACTATCATCCACTTCTGTCGCTCTCATCCCAGACGTTGGCCTGGCCCCTCAATCGTGGTTTCCTCTATCAGGTCAATGCTTCGGCTCCCTCGCCCCGACTTTCCGGACCAATTACACCCGAACAACTCCTATCCCCGAGATCGGTGATAAAGGGAGTCAATGCAAGTAGCTTTTGAGGGGAAAAAATATCTGGAAAATGTTCCGTTTATCTAAAGATAATTTGGTGTGGTGAGTTTTTCTTGAAAATATCTCTGTCGTATCTTTGGAACATACAGAATTTAAATACCAGTTTTTGTATGCAGCCGACTTTTCCGTTTTGAGTTATGTTGGTCACAGCCACATAGGCCCTTTTGAAGTGCTTTTGAGAGTTCAGAGGGCCTCAAAATCTATATTTCCGAATCAATCTTGACATCGAATATCGGCTAGAGCATACCATTTCCTCTTGCTACACATTTAGGAAATTAAAATTTTTGAAATGAGTTACGATTTTTCCAGAAATATTTTTTATATTGAATAAAATGCAACATTTTGCTTAAAGAACTATATTTGAAGAATGATATGCAAAATTCACAAGTATAATATGTTCAGATTGTTATATTGACGTTTCACACGAGACTTCATTTCAGTTTTTGAAAATTATTTTCTGGGACAATAGTTTCTTAGGATTGTTATCATTCGGAACAAACCTGTGGTAGAAATTTCGGAAATGGATGAAAGAGATTAATAATTTTAGCACCGAGTACCCTTAAATTAGAAGCCTGTGTTGAAGAGTGGTCCTAGCGTTTCGAATCGCTTATTTCGGCGTAAATCTGTCGTTATGAAATAAATTTACACAAACTCAGACGAGGATTAGGGAGGTGGCCATAGGAGCTCGTTTGTAGAGCGTTAGTATGCAAAGCCGGTAATCCATGATTTGAAGCCTATCAGCAAACTGAAATTTTCAAACATGATTAATGATTTCCAACTTCGGTCCTACCTACTGCCAATGCGGAATATTTTAACCCAAAAGGTGTTTAAATTCCGAGCAACCAACGAGTGATACGTTTACTCGACGTTTCTTTGTAGCTCCTGATATTGAAAGTCAGCAGCCATCTTCCAAACAAATATCTTTTAATACTTTTTGTACTTTAAATGTTTTGTTTGTTAAGTTGAGGAAAAATCCATAGGGATAAAGAGTGGACGGTGTATTGTAATGATTCCTCCGACCGGATTCCCTAACCAGTAAGGTTCCTTCGCTTTCTTTGTAGCCTCTGAACAGTAATTAGTGCTTTTGTAAGTTTTATAGCATGATATACCCATCTGTTTTACAGAAAAGCTGAAGAATGACTTGCCCAAGAAAGAAAAGCTTAAAACCCCAATAGAAGGGAGGGAAGGAAGAAAACAGAGGGGCGCGTTTATCAAAAGTTCACCTGACGAGCTTCTAGGGAGGTAATAATAAATTACCATACATAATAGAGGATCTTTGCAGAGCGAATTTTGAGCTGCTATGAAATATGTAATGTCCATTTTCCAGAGTCCCTGAAGGGGAGTCCCGAGTTCCTTCATCTTGAGAGGGTTTTGGCACGAAACGCTTGCAAAGGTAGAATCAGACAAAAATTTAATGCAAATTGCCTGTGCTTGAACCACAGATCTTCTGCTTTCTGTGCGGATGCTCTGACCAACTGAGCTACCTTGGCAACGTGACGGAAGAATATTCAATTCTCAACTTTGTCGCAGTTTTTTCCCCGTAAACCACAGGAAGACTTCAAATTGATTTTGAGATAACATACCCCAATGGCGTCTTACTATGTTTTCTTGAAGTCCCAGGCTACGCAATTTAACCACCTATTAAGTGAATTAATTTCAAATAATTGTCCTATATATTGTGTGTGTAAAAGAACAATTAATTGTGAAAATTTATTATTATTATTAAAACGCTAAAATTTGTCAGCATTCATAAATGTGGATTTTAGTGTTATCAGCGCATTAAATTTCTCTCTTAGTCTAGCGTCATTTAAAATTACAGTAAGAGCTGTGTTATACTGACAGTTACGTAAAGTAACCATCCAAACAGGGCTCAGAAATTTACAAATACTAAATTAGTTGTAGAGGAGTAGAAAAGGAGGTAGGAGGATCTGTATATGCTTTGAAAGCGTTTGATTCCGTATAACGTCAGAAAAAATCTATCATAGCTTCTAACCGCCCTTTTCTGAGCACATCCTCATTTTCAAATTATTCCACACATTGTTTTCTGTATAAATGCATGACTGTTATATGCCTCGTTACAAATACCAGAGTAAAATATGAGATGGCTTAGTGTTAACGTGCTTGTGTTACTAAATAATACTAATTTCGTTTTTTTTTCCTTCTATTCAGCTATTTGAGATTCTACCGCAAGAGCGAGGGATTAGGGTAGAGGCCCGAAGGGTGACCAGATCCTTAACGTTAAAAATAGGAACGCATCCTATGCCGCCCCCGTCCTCTCACGAGCCCCTAACCTTACAGTGCCCAAACGGACGTCAGGGAAGGAACCTTTACACAGCGCACATCCACCGTCCAACCACAACCTGGTGAACACTGTCGCCTGGTCCTATGACGTCAGTGAGCATTCGAAACCAGGACCTCGCGAATGCGAGTTGCACGCGTTACCACAGCACCACCTCGTTCTTGGTGGTTGCATTCTGGTTTAAGCGTAATTAATGTTCACTGTAAGAGAAGCTTATAATTCAAAACTGTATGTCATCTGTTCAGCCGCCATTCTGTGTGCTTGACAATGATTTATCCACGATACCGTAAAAAGCAGTTTATCGGCAAGTGAACATCTAGTACAAATCTGAAAATGTAAATCATTCAGTAAGCTGCTTCTGTACGTAGGCCTGTCAGCGAGAGTATACCTGACGTCATGTCCTTTTTAATATAATTGTCCGCATTAACAAGCTCTTTTTTTCCCCGTAAGAACGAATTTCCCCTGCCTTTCTGACGGATTTGAATGTACTAAATGTTTCAAAACGTTACATAAGTTGTGGAAAAAGTTGTTCTTAGTTGCAGCTCCTAACTACTAATAGAAAGTTAATAAATTTGACTGTATTTAGCATTTAATATTGCAAGCTTAAATTTGTTTTTCTACTATTACTTCAGACAAGTTATACTTGCTTATTAAGCCCCAGATGACTCTGAAAGCAGCTTAAAACTTGAAATTGGCGAAGTTAACTAGCTGAATAAAAAAATCATGTCCTCTTTCAGAAAGAAAACCAAAGCGTACTCCTTATGCTATTCAAGGAAAATGTTATGACTATGTATGATTTTTAACCAGAAATACATGGCTATTCTAAATGATTTACAGGGTTTCGTAATCTTTTTTATGTGGAAAATATACCATTTTTACTGTGGCAGTAACTGTTAGACAAATTCTCGAAGTTTTGTTTTGCATCAACTGTAGTACATAAGTTACCACCAGATGGCAGTAATAGCAGTGTTTCACAAAATGGCGCTTAGCAGTAAGCAGAAAGACTTTTTACTCTTGAATAGCATCAACACCGATCCGTTACCAAAGTACAACGCCATTCTCGGAAAAAATATGGGAAGGAGCCTCGTTCCGACAATTCTATTCGCAGATGGTACACACAATTTGTGGATACAGGTTGTTTTGTACAAAGGAAAAGCAGTTGGCGTCCCGCTGTAACAGAAGCGGATGTGAATCGCATTAGGAACGTTTTTCTCCGTAGTGCTAAGAAGTCATCTACGAGATGTAGCAGGGAATTGCAAGTTCCTCAAACCACAGTATGACCTATTACGTGCCCCAACCGGATGGTGCGCCTCCTCATTTCCACGGGAAGGTTAGAGCATTTTTAAACCAAGAACGTCCACAACGATGGACGGGACCCGGAATGGAAGGTGATCTGAAGCTCACCACGTTCACCAGATCTTACACCGTACGATTTCTTCCTGTGAGGATATGTTACATATCAGGTATTTGTTCCTCCTCTACCGGTGGATATTCAGGAAGTGAAGCAGCGCATCTAAGCCGCCTTCGAAACCATCGCCGTTGCCATGTGGTTAGAGATGAACTATCCAGTAGATGTGTGTGCAGTGACAAAAGGCGCACATGTCGAGCATTTGTAATGTATGTTAAAAAAATAATCCTTATGAGTTACAGTACACAATAAAACAAGATTCATATTCCTACAACAACTGCACTGTGAGTTATGGATTTTTGGAACCTCGACAATAATTTAACAATAACTCTGTAAATCAATTCAATATTAGTGGGTAACTTTTATTCCAAGTTGGTAGAAAAGCACCAAAACCTTAGAAGGAACATAGGTACATAGTGTGTTGTTTGTCCCCGCTGTTTTTTGGACAATATTAATTTTGTATCTTTTCCAAGAAATTATTTACTGAAATGCCTTGAACTTTCTTGATTGTCTTGATTTTTTTAACCGTTCATATAAGTGTTGTCCCAATCATTTAGATCCCCGGAATTCAGTAATCCATTTTTAAATAGAAAGTGTAATTTAGTTTGGCAATAATTCTCCCATATTTCTTCAAAACTTCAATGTAACAAATTCCTTAGCATGAAATTATTTATAAGAAAATACAAGCCCACCTGTTTGGTGTAGTAGTAACGTGTCTGCCTTAAATTCAGGGGGTTCCGAGTTCGAATCTCAGGACTAGTTAACCGAATAAGCTTCTTTCTTTCTTTTTCTTCTTTTCTTTCGGTATTGTCCCTTATCCTGGGAAGAAAAGTGTCTGGTAAATTTAAGTGATGTGGATCTCGGGCTCATTTGAGCATCAGTTCATCCATTCCTCGTCCGATATGATTTTCCATAAACTTATAGGGAAAATGTTATTTATTGTGATAACTGTGAAACTTTGTGTTTGAATATAACTTCTAAAATGAAGTGAACACAAAACATAGAGGTATATTGGCAAACAATAGGGTGTCTTAATTCTTCTTTGTATACGGCATCAGAGACAGTGGACAACTGTTACATGGAATAAAACTATATTTGTGATAGGAAGTTTGTAAAGAAAAGTTCTAGATATAAGTGTAGGGTATTTATGAATTATGAACACCGAGAAAAGCTTGAGTAAAAGCACAGTCAGGGAGGACTGGCGGGATTTGAACCGCGGAGCTATTTCGCTCGTTGTGGAGAGTCTTTTATAAAAGAGTAACCATCTAATTGTGTGGGGGAAATATCTCCAAATTGTTAGATGAACTTAAGAAGTGACTGTTGAGGTCTGAAAGAAGGAGAAGGAAAAGAAGAAGTCTGAAAGCAAAGAAGACAGCCTGCCGCCAAGGATAGCGCATCAGTGAAAACGTGTACTGTTCGGCCGTTCTATCTCCGGCTCTGACATTTCTCGAGAGGGGGAAGCAGGCTGTTGCCAGTTCTTTAGCGGGAATTTCAAGCAGAGGAATAATGCGTATTTTAAATATTTCAGTACTTGCATATTACACGAACCAGGAGCCATATTATTATAATAGCGATAATAATAGGACTTACGAACATCAAAAATCGGAATTCACACACGCAAAATATAAGCAAAGAAAGTTTACCAGCGCAAGCAGCTAAAACCACGTGGCTCAAACAAATTTAACCTGGCAACATGGTGTTGGGTTCGGGAGTCACGCATAGCAGCGACAATGCTGATTGGCGCTGGCAGGCAGTTTTAACTTCCTGACCACAACACCGGATGTAGAGATTCCCAGTACTACCAACAGCTGCTGTTAGTGTGTGTGAAAGGTGTGAACGAAATATTCGAATAGAGTGGTGAGGTAATAAATATCTTGCATGATAATGAAATTGTAAGTTGTATTTCAGTGTTTTAAAGGTAATATAGTCCTATATTTTCGTTCTAAAGATAATTTTGAGGATATGTTTTCAATTGCTCATTACTGTATGTTGGTACTATTAACCTCGCCCCTCCACCTCTTGCAATCGCAAAACGTCAGAGCCGGAGATACAACGGCCGGACTTTAGAGAAAAGCAGTTGCGTTTTATACATCAAAAGTTTGCTCTCCCTCTCTTCCGAGGTCATATATACTTCTGCTTCAGAATGTGGAGAATATTCCACATACGATAAGTATGCCAAGTTTCCTAAATAACAAACGCATGGTAATTAATTTATTCGTGAGAAGACCGTTGCATGTACATGTTTTTACTCGCGTTACTTCTGTAGCTAATACGTCTCGACCAAGTGAGGTGTGTAATTCACTAACGCGCCCCTATTCGTGCATTAAACATAAGCGAAGGTAATACGTGCTTCGCACGAAAGAGGAAACGGCAACTAGAGTTCTGTGACACCGCTTCGCTGTGCAGGCCGAACGCCTGATATTCGATAATAAACACATTCATCTATGTCAAGAGGGGAAACGGGGCGGTTATTGCGGAGCTATAGTTGGTTTTGTATATGCGTGTGTCTGGCTAAGGGAGTATGTGCGGGTGCGAGCCAGATGAGGGTAGCCAGTATAGGGGTGAGTAAATTATCTGCATGTTGTATTCTGAAACACATGGCAACTGAGAATGCATTGGGTGTTGCGTGTTAAAATCTACTTTACTTCTCACAGCTGATCGGGTGTAAGCTCTCAACATTACGGGCTTTGGTTACCGATAGACGTAGGCCAGTGAATAAGTGAAAGAACTCTCCATTGGTTTGGTCTGCATAGTCAAAGAGGTTAGAATACGCTCTTTTCAAAATATAGTTACTACAATTTCGTACAATATTTGTATTATCTATACTTTCGAATCTCGCTCAGGGTGACTTACGTGGATAAGGTTTTCTCTGGGGTTTTCCCTTATGCTAATAGCCGAATGTCAGGTAACTCTAAGCTCCATGGACCCCGGACGCATTGAGCATCATTTTACCCATTTCATTCATCGTCCGAAATGACTAAATGTTGGAGGGCGTTAAGTACAATATATAAAACTTTTTAACGTCCGTAATTAAGACTGTCATTACGTAAACAAAACATTTGACCTTTGATTTTGATTAAAATAAAAATAATTAAGATTGCCAATTGAAACAGTTGTTTTGATTTGAAACCCCAAAATATTGTTATCATTTTTATATTTTTATTTCACATTTATTTTAAATATATCTTTAAAAATCATCATAAGTTGTTGGAAGTGTAGTGAAGTGAACGAGATTAAATGTAAAAAAGTAAGACGTGTGATAAAGCGAGTTAGGAACAGAAAGAAATCAATACTATTAATTTGTTTTAACGACGTTGTTAGAAGTTTAAAATTATCTGGAATAATATTTGAATGTTCAAAGTTTTTAAAAGAGAAATTATAAAATTAATTAATTATAAGTATATTGTATATTGTTGGAAGTATATTGAAGTGAACGAGATTAAATGTAAAAAAGGTAAAACGTGTGATAAAGCGAGTTAGGAATAGAAAGGAATCGATCCTATTCATTTGTTTGAACGACGTTGTTAGAAGTTTAAAATTAATTGGAATAATATTTGAATGTTGTTCAAAGTATTTAAAAGAGAAATTATAACATTAATTAATTATGGAATTCATAAAGTCGACATGAAAAATTCAATGCCACGGCCGGGATTTGAAACACGGATCGACTGGTCTCCATCCAGTCGCTCTTACCCATTGAGGCAATTTCCCGTCCTGACATTAAATTCTCCAGTTGAGAAATTCTCCTTTAACTGCTATGGTCATATCGGCGGCCGTTCTCCTTTGGAACATACCGAAGCTCTTAACTTGTTATCTTTAGTTTTTAATCATTAGATCACGTGCACATTCACACTCTCATTCATACTTCCAGACTCTGGGGAAGATGGGGAATTATGTTGGTCGCAGAAAAATCCCCACCCCCACCGCCGGGAATCGAACCCGGGACCCTTAGCACGGCAGGCAGGTGCTCTACCGACTGAGCTACGGGGCCAGCCAACATCTTATTATTTAAGTTAATTGATGGAAATTAATCATTTCATCACACTAGCCGTGGGTAAGAGCGACTGGACGGAGACCAGTAATTCGGTGGTTCAAATCCCGGCCGTGGCATTGGATTTTTCATGTCAACTCTATCAATCCAATGCATTAATGCATCGGCAACTTCCATACTATGCACAGAAATATGACTATATAAAAGTATTAAGGCATCATATTGAGATAAAATAACATAAGGCAATTTTATTAAGCTTCAATTGGAAAAAGCTTGCGAACCTGTCTATAACCGTCAAGCTTGAACTGCACTTCTAGAATTTCCTTAACAGTCACCTTTATACTGAGGAAAAGAGTACGACCAGATAAGGCGGGTACTCACCGATGTGACGATACTCACCGGAAAAATCACGTCACTTCAAACAGCATTGGAGAAATACGACGATTTTACAAAAAGTGTTATACGCAGTAAAGTTCAGGATTAGGTTTTCAGAAATGAACCAACTCATAGATTTAATGAGTTAATGTGTAAACCAACTATATTTATTTACTTATTGTGTAGAATTTAGCGCTGCTATATATATACTGCTAGTGTTGCAAAACTTATGTGCGTGCAAGTAGAGCCTAACTCGTGGCGAGTTGAGTCAGCTCTGCCTTGTTTACAGCAGGATTGAACTACCGTGAGATAGCGTGGTTTCCAGTGTCCCATTCTTTATTGAGCATGAAGTGGCCTCTTTTACGGGCTTCACGTTCCTTTACGAACCATAAATATACGACACGGAACCGGCTTCCCCCCCCCTCTCTCTCTCTCTCTCTCTCTCTCTCTCTCTCTCTCTTTGAGTTCATAGCATTAGACAGTAATATAATCAATGGATTTCAGAATCCAATTTTCACATTATTTTTTTATTTTTTTATATTTTTTATTTTTTGGGGGGTGTAATTTACGTCCTCCAACGTTAAGTCATATCGGACGATGAATGGAATTGGTGAAGTGATGCTCAAATGCGTCCGGGGTCCATGGAGCTTAGAGCTACCTGACATTCGTCTTTCAGGATAAGGAAAAACACCGGAAAAAACCTTATCCACGTAACTCACCCTAACTGAGATTCGAACTCGGGACCTCTTGAACGTGAGGCAGACACGCTACCATCTACGCTACCGAGGCGGGCAAAACAAAATGAAATAAGGAGAAAATTCATGGTTTATGAGCCCAAATTTTTTTTAAAAAAAAGAGAGTTGAATTCATTTGTTACGCTCTCCAACAACTTGCCTTTTGAACAGCAGGGACCATGCTTTATCTTCTCTCGTCATGAGATGCGACAGAGTAATTAACAATTGAAATAGTGTTTACCTAGAAACATTATTGCAATAACAATGTTGAACGATAATAATGATAGTGCACTACAAAAGTATTTAGTATCCAAGGCTCTACTCCCGCATAGTGGAAGTAAAGAAATGCACGTTAAGTCTTAAATTGGAACATCCTGGTCTAGTTCGAGTTGTATCCTATTTAAATTTGAGACAGATTATACGCAAGGGAGTACAAGGTAGCTTAATAATAATCCTAAGTAAATAGGAAATGCTTTAAGCGCAATATGTCTGAATAAGCCATTTATCTCACCCAGCCACCCCTTGGATATATAACAGAAAATTGAGAGGAAGGTGGGGAAAACGTCGATAAAGAATCAGCAAAAGGTGCCAGATCAGTGTTGCCAATGTATGAAAACGCAGCGAAAGTAGGTTCAAGTAGATATGTGCATTCCAGAAAAATGCGAATGCATCATTTCCTAAGTGCGTGGCTGCCCTTATACACCACCAGAATTAAAGGCAAAAGTATACGCTAGCCTGAATCAGTCAGGTGAGCGTGTAGGCCACAGAATTGGTCCATCTCTTCCTATCCATCTACCAGGAAACCTGATATTCAGAAATAGACGGACAAAAACCTGAAATGAGGAGGAAGTCCATCTGCATGAACTGATTACCGGCGTCTTAACAGGCGGACTACGTACATCCAACTTAACCAGATGTAAAAGCGAATGTTTACTACTGTGTAATTTAACTACTATTTAGTTGTGAGGTTATAGCCACAGGACAGCTACATATCACACATCTCACCGTGTAAGCAGAGTTGAACAAAAGGACTTCTGCCATGGAAATAAACAATTTCCGGACGCTTTTTTTATCCTCTGTATGCAAGAAATGTTTTCCAAAAGTTTTGGCATACCTTTTTGTTACAGCCTGTATGTGTAAATGAATCTAAAGGTGCTGTTTTGAGTGTTGTTTGGTGTTCATTATTTCCATGTATCACAGTTACACAAAAGAGTCATGTATATGCGTAGTAAGCTAGGCCGAGTGATTGGCTACAATGAGAGATTATCCGCATTTCGTTTTGCCTGAAGGTGTCAATAGGAAAGCAAGGCTTGGACCAAGCGTGGCAGACACAATGCAGATTATCGATGCTGAATGCTTGCCCATCAAGAGTACCATTTCCAGTGAGACAATGAAAACAGCACCCCTTTGTTTACATTGAGAGAAAGGACTATCCTTTACAGGACTCATGTAAAGTATTGTGCAGAAGGCATTTTTAATACTGTGTTCTACTTAAAAGGAAACAAACAACCGTTCGAAACGTAATGCAAATATCATCAATCGTAAATGTTAATAATGGCGTGTTCATTGTGTCCTGACATTCCCCTATTTTCTTAAAGCCATTCCAAGTGTACCCACTGAAAAGCCTGTAATCACCTTTTAAGTTCCGCAGATTGTTGTTTGTCTACGGAAATATCGCGCACCAAGTAATGTATAATAAAAATCCGTTGAGTATCATACGGCGTTGTTTTCATATCTCTTCTAGATACTTCTCGTTCATAATCTTGTTTTTTCGTGTACCTCTTCCTAATCATCATAAATCTTTTTCTAAAAATAATTTCAAATGTTATAGAAAATTCGGCCACATAGAGGAGACTGATGCCACATCACTGTTTCAACATATGATATATAGCATTCACATTGCTTTGTCTACCCATCATCGTTTACTTCAGGGGAAGAGAGGTAGTAGCGGTGTGAGGTCAGCTCTAACCGCCAAATATGTTCCGGAACGAAAGGCAGGCCAGCGTGTGACGTCACCGCGCTATCTGCTGTCCAAGAAGAATAAAATAGTTTGGAGTTTTGGGGTTTCGACAGCATAGGAACGACAGGAAACGTATCGGGCATTAATAATATGTACAACTTACATCTTGGGTGTTGCTTTAATTACACAATTGGTCATAGTTTATAAACAATTACTCTTACATCTATGATGTGACTCGTACATCTATGATGAAAATGTATAAAACTTCAACTTGCAGTTAATCTGAAAGTCAGACATATTGCTCCATATTGCTTGGATTTCCTATCTAAATACGCCCAAAATCTTCCCTGCTGGGGCGGAATATGTAGTTTTACACTGAAGAGTAACCTTGCAACTGTCCGAGTTATTGGTCGACTTCTGCACAAGTAACTGCTCTTTGCCCCATTACCTGAAAGGTAGGCTAGGGTCACTGAGAAAGTGCAAAGAGTAATGGTTTTATTTTCGTGGCCGGTGCGTCCCAATAACAACTTTTGAGGTTCGCATACCAGTGGTTTCTGCGCTACCTAATTACAGAATCATGTAATATTTAATGCTGCATAAAATTATATCTAACAGAACTTCGAAGCTGCGACACCGAAATTCGGACTATACTCCTCCACTGAGACGCAGGGGGTTTGGCGAAGGTTCCCACACCCTCCCTGGACAGGTTTATGGCACCCCATGTCAGTACAGTTACAGACCATTCAAAAACATTCTGACGGCTCCTACTTTTGTGAATGAATCTTCTCGGTTTTAATGTACTGAGTGAATAGGGCACATGTTTTTTAACGGTCTGCTCCCTGTGTAGCAGGCGTTCTCTGCCACACACATTCGCTGTCCTTGTCCCACAGCACATTCCTTACAGGGACAATCTTTGAGTTGCTATACTATAGTTATGTTCTAAACTACCCAACGGCTATAATCGTTCGATGTCATTTTGAAACAACCTGTATATATTAGTTTCCATTGGTCGGCAACTTATTCTCCATTTAAGTGAATACTTAAAACGTTTCAAACTTAGATTCTGTTGACATCCTTACTTTTGTTACATACCCACGCTAAACTGAGATAGGACTCAGCTCGAGATTGAAGAAAGATCACCGCTACAACTTGGCGCAGTATCATTGCTCCTGACTTCTCTCCGCTAAAGTGTGCAACGCAAAATATTGATACACAACTTTCTGAAGAGGAAGTACATATTGCATTCCATTCCAAAATTCGATAACGGTGTTCCACCTGAAGTAAACGTTTTCAGACTCGAATCCAAAGAAATAATTTTTAGAGAAATGTTACCCCTCTAAATGTGAATAACCTAACTCAAAACGTGTTCAGTGTCACCCGAAGAACCAAACGAATTTTGTTGAAAATTCTCACAACTCAGACTACAAAATGTTTAAAATGCTTCCATTACTTAAATGTGCACCTTCATTTGTCTGTAAATAACCTCTAATTCCTTTGTAGTGTGAATGACTTTTGAGTAACCAGTAAACAGTAAGAGACGCAGGCACATTTTATTTGACGTGTACATAATTTAAATATAGCGTAGTTTAATACAAATCTTCTTACTTAAAAAAGTTTTTAAAATTATGGAAAGATGTTTTATGTAAACCGTAATTTGAAGTAGTGCATTTTCTTGGAATATGTTGCTTCTTTGGAATACCAAGTTTAGTATTTCATTATATTTATACGCTGTTTAGTTGCGCTGTTCACATACACACGCGCGAATGAGTCGTTTACTTAGAATAGTCTTTTTATTCAGGGGGCACCAAAACATGTACTTAAGGTGAAATATCGATATCTAATTTTTAAGTGGAACGCAGTACATTCTCTGCTTACTTGGTTTGTATAAGAGAAAATTAAAATGTAATATCATATTAGTTTGTAAATGCTGATTTCTGCACAAAATTTCTTTTTTCCAAAATGTTTGTCTCATTCGTGTCCGCAAGGTTTAAGTCAGTTCTTATTAAAGTATATGATGAAAAAGGCTGCTTGTCTACCCTTCTTGTTATTTTCACTTTTTCCTGAATCTTTTCGTTTATTTTGTGCATATTGCAGAAAGAATGCAACTGCTCAACAGCTGCCTGAATAAGTGACAGTCTAGAAGCCTCGCATGATTGTGATTCTTTTAACTAATCGCTATCAGGCATTTAAATCACCTCGTGTTTTTACATTTTAGTACTGTATAAGTGCTAAGCAGTTTTTCTCTATCATTTAAGCCTAACCCATATTTATTGTTTAATGCTTTTCACCGTAACTTTATTCTGTTGTAAATATCTCTTTTACATATCATTCCTTTTCAATCCATGCAGGTCTAAAAGATTTCTTTCCCTTTAATCTCTCTTTGCAAGCATGGCCTCATAATAATTTAGTTCATGTAGCTTAGAAATTCAATACAGACATCTCATAACTCTACAATGGGCAATCAGATATAAACGAGACTTTATTGAATGCTCGATGGTGATTTAATATTCAAATAAATACAGAACTATTGTATTTCTTAACTTCAGCTCTCAACCTCACAGATTTCCACCTCAGTGCTACTACCTATCCACCCAAGTCTTATTTTTGTGGGTGGACATAAAATGATAAGCACAAGAAGACAGACCTGGGTTATACGACAGATGATGTAAGGTTCTCCAATTCTTTCAAATTTTCCTTGTGTCACAGGACATGTGCATTAGTACTATGACACCAAATAAGGGAAGAGATGTTTATCAAAAGAGTTCCTTTTATTGAATGTTGAAATACTCGAAATAAAGCCAGGAGTTCAGATTGTAAGTGCATGATTCTCTAGGATTCTAGGTTTTGTTCACATTCTAATTAAGGTGATATAATACGTTGTATTTCCGGCTTGAATTATTTATGTATAAATATTTATAACATAACAATTAAAACCGTTGTAGAGTAATTAAGATATCCGAAAATACTGAAGCATATATAATTTCTCGTCAGTTGTTTTATGTTGCTTCTCCCGTGAGAAAGACACTTCTTATTCTTTATCTACCAAAACAAGGTTTTTGCTTCTACTATACAGTTGCCATGGTTGTTCTACGGGCCGCAAACCACCATTTGTAATTTCATGGTTGGATAGCTGGATGGATGTATTGATGTTACATATAACGAGGCATCCATGGATGCATGGAGGTTGGCGAATGCATGAATGGATTTACAGGCATAGATGCATTAATGGATGAACGCATGGATGGCGACAGCTAGCGAGCGAAAGAAAGAGAGAGAGGACCGGGGGCAGGGAAGAAAGCTGGTATGCGAGGAACAGCGTACTTAATTGAATTTTATAACCTATAACTTGCTCCTAGTGACCAGTTTTGTTGACTAGAATTATATTATTCCATTAATATGCACCTGAAGTAAGCCATATAGCATTTATGTTTACGTAAACAAGTTCGATAGTAATGCGATTATGGCAGAATAGGAGAATATGTTTACACAAAAGGACCATTTACGTAAATGTGTATGCAATGCTTCAAATACACGGACGTCTATCTACATTGTATGATACAGACAGACGAATTTATAGCCCTATATCGTTAGTTGGATGTATTCAGAGTCCGCTTAGTTCACAACGTAATCTAAGTTTTGCTTGCTTTCTGTGATCCTCACCAAAGGTGAAGTATTTTATGCACGATTTAGTACACTTCATGAGTTTATCAGTATGCTATTTTCGAACTCTTGAATCTAAAAGAGGAAGAAAATGTAAATATCAGTGTGTCACAGTCCTGAAAAAGCATGCATGGCATACTCAATTCATCTACAAACTATTATTTCAGCTATATCCTAATAATCAAGGTAAACTTTCACTTCATATTTACACATTTCGCTGTAGGATACACTCGATAACGCTGCAGACATATTTTTAAAGAGTATGTCGCTGCGTGAGTCAGTGGCTTTGGTATCCCATGCTCTCTTCATGACGATGAGAGAGAGCAGAGAAATAAGAATTACCCTGATCTGAGAAAGCTGTGAAAATATGAAAATATGAAATTCAAACCAATAACAAGGAATACCTCGGAAATTGTCAACTATAAATTATGTGCTCTGACGAGATTACATGCATGCCTGAACTTTAATAACAGTTTAATCTGTATTCCAGGAGTTTACAAATACTTAGAGACCATCAATTTATTTTTTTCTCCTTTTGTATCCCAAATACCTTGTATATATGTACAGCACACATTAAAGACCGAGAATAAAACTTTAAATTGGAAATTTCAGCTATTTTTTAAAAAAAAAAAACTTAATTTTTTTCATTATAAGAGAAAACACGATGTAGTTTTCATACAGTTTTTTTTTCTTCTGAAAACGAAAGCAATTCAATGTCTCAAACGTTTTTTTTTTTTTCGAACGGTTTTGAGTTCTTACCATTTAATCTGTATAAATCTTTAACAAAAACAATACATTCAAATGACAGAGTTTAATAAAGATATTTTATTTTGAATTAAGATTACCAAACTAAAGGTATGTAACCTGTGTGCGTTTTGATTACATAAATGACATAAAACTTTACAAAACTGTTATTTTTAAAGGTGCGTCATGTGAAGCATTCGGCATAGGATAATGAAGTCCAGATTTTAAAGTTTAATAACTCAGAAACTATGAGAAATCGTACTGCAGTTTAAAGGCCGTAAATGTTAGTATCTAGGTAACTTTGGAAATAAGTTTTCAGATTAAATGAGTGAAAACTTAAGAAAATTAAGTTTCGTTGGAGCATTTCCGTAAACGAAGTTTGCGATGGTCATAGCCAAGTACAACCTTCCTGTCGTGCTAGGGGTCCCGGGTTCGATTCCCGGTGGTGGGGTGGGGTTTTTTCTCCGACCAAGACAATTCCCCATCTTCCCCAGAGTCTGAAAGTATGAATGAGGGTGCGAAAGTGTGCGTGATCTAATGATTAAGACCCAATGAATACGGCTTTAACACCTTCGATATGTCCCAAAGAAGAACGGCCGTGGATATGACCATTTTGGTTAAAGGTGGGTTATAAATGTAACAAATAAGGGAAAAAAAACAGCAGGGAGTTCTTTTGTTTTTACCTTTGTTGAATTTCCTTACCAAACAAATAAAAGTTTTTTGGAGGCGGTTAAATTAATGTTACAGTTATGGAATGAAATGCTGGTATCTGTCGTCAGCTTCTGCTAAGCTGGTTACCTATGAGAACCTTTGAACTTGTAACAAATACAGATAAGAAAGGAGTTTGGTTCGAGACATTCTTCCTTCCAGAGAGTTCCTGTCGCTGATTCTATAAGCCTCCTGTAGTTACCCGTTTATTTTCTAACATTCTCACTCGCCCAGTCGAAACAAACTTATGGATGGCAATAATAGACCACACCAATCATACTAATTATCATAATATTTATTTATTTTGCTCCAGCGGATGAACATTCATTCACCCGTAACATTCTTGACTGCCCCTTTTGAAACGAGAACACTTGATATCTCCGAATGGAATGTGGATGTTCTGTGGTTTGTCAAGAGAAGACGCTGAATGATTATAAAATATGGTTTAGCCACTGAGGACGTACATAACTTAAGTGCTGGACATATATATCACAAGAAAAATGAGAGCGATATCCGAGCAGATATCTGTGTAATTACAACGAAGTAACGGGTGAAAGATTATCACTTCTCAGAACGGCCCGTGTCTAGCTTGTGTGTATACTAATATTCTAAGACAGAATTTTTATGTTGTGCATTTTTGTGTATGCAAGCTAATTGCCAAAACCAATTAATCTATTTTGAGATTTCCTTCACTATTGAAATTCATAAAGTACTAAATTGAAATAGACCTTAGAGAAAATTAGTTGAGAATGCTACGGATAACAGAACAGTTGCTGTACACCTAAGAGTATAGAAACAAAACCCAGTGGCATTTTATTTCAGTCAGTGACCATGATGTAACGTTTAAACAGAAGACAGACAGAAAGTGAAAATCAAACCTGTTATTAGCCATCCAGATCGTGTATTATATTTATTTCCTTAATTGTACCACGCGTGATGCCTCAGGTGGTATCGTCTGTGCTCCCCAATCGGGAGGCCTGGATTCGATTCCCGTGAACGACCTATAGGTTTTTTCGGGGCGTTTTCCGCGTCGCCAGCCGAATGCTGGGTAGGTTAATAACATCCCCCAGATTTCCTGTGCTGCAGTTTCATCTCCATTATCCTTTCATATCATCTTTCATCTGGTGATCTCTTTCAGGGTAGAAGTGTCGGGAGTGGCTGCATATGCTTTAAGTAAACCACTTCCTCCTCCGGTAGGATGGTTGCCGGTCCCCGATCCCAGGTCTAGTGGTGGGACTGTTTCCGAACGACAGGAGGGTGCGATGTCGTTAGCCTGGCCTTCCGGGTGAAGTTTCCATCTAAGTAAAATGTGAGGACCCTGCCCTCTGCACTGTATGGCTCCTTGGGACGACCGCCCTCTGTTTCCTCTCGCCTCATCCTTCCTCCCGGGGATGTCCCACTTGGGTATAGGTACAATGAGCCAAGTCTGTTTGCCGTGCTGATTCTAGTGCCAGTTCCTTAATTGTCGTTTAAGAAATAGTGCAAATATGTTGTAATGTAACTGAATAAGCGCTGAATAAATGTTATTCTCGTTCCATAGATTAATATACGGAAATATATGTTTGTGAAACATATACGGGGTTATCCGTATCTTCAGCTCCTTATTTACAGATACCCAATGTAACCGAAGTAAAGCTCCTGTTTAAATGACAGTTAATATTCAATCAACATTATCGTAAAACGGGGGGGTCTAAAGTCACATATAAATAGCTTAAAGAAACAGTATATATTTTAGTTGTTATTTAAGTTCATGAAATTGCACAACTGTGATTACAGAAATATCATTAATGTAGGACTTATTTAAAAGTACTTATTGCTTTACACCAATACTGGCGAAAATTCTTTGGTGTATTTAAAATTGAAATGAAAATAAACTTCGCTAATGACAACTATACTAAAGAAAAACAATCTGTCTCAAACCAAAACGATCCTGCTTTAAGCATGTGGGAAAGAAGAAAGAGGACAGGGATATTTTAACGGAACGCTCTTATGCTGCTGGCCAGTGGGGGGAAATTCATTGAAGTTTATAGAGGCGGTTCCCGGCGAGAATGCATTTGTAACATACTTGGCTATAGATTCAAAGCCATCCAAACATCGCTTCTTCCGAATTTTAATGTCTAACTTCAGACGAATCAAAATAAAATGATTACATTGATTAGCAGAATTCAAACAATTTCTGCACATTATTTTTTACGGAGCAGAAAAAATAGAACAGACATAGCAATCTTCTCACATGAACATCAGCTTTCTTAGCAATAAAAACCTGAATTTACTGTAGTATTTAATAAACAAAAATATTATAAAATCTTCCACATACAAGTGTATCGGCCTTTTCATTTTTACTGCAGTTTTTAATTTATTGACGTTCTTTAACTGCTATGGTTCTTAGAATCCCATTCTATATTGGGTGCGAAAGACTGCTTAATTTTGCTCAGAGGCCCCTTTCAGAACTGAGGCTCTTTTATATGCCATAATTCTACGACACGGAGCCACTTGCTTTACTTTCCTTCCGAAGGAAGCCATGCTAAGGATTTTTACGCGCGAAAAAGTTCATCGTCCGTCAGGTTTGATCCCGAGACCTTTGAAAGCAGAGGCTAGCATGTTATCCCTATAAAACGGAGGACAACGTATCAGCCTTGATTTATACTAAGGTATAAAATATAAATAGGACCGCGCCGTAGCTGAGTGGTTAGACCGCTCGACTCTCACCAAGGCAACCTGGGATCGATCCCAGGCGACTGCAAAGTGAGATTTGTGGTGGAAAACACGGCGCTGGGGCGGGTTTTCTCCGGGATCTCAGATTTCCCCCGCCATCTCATTCCACCGGTGCTCCATCTACATCTCATGTATCATCAGTGTCACCGATTAATTGTGATAGTTATAAATAGCAAACCGGTACGGGCAGTGATTAACTTAATACGTTCTTGTAATAACTACAAAATACACGATGAGAATGCACAGATTGATCCAAAAATTGCAAAATTTGTATAGGACTAAACACAGGCATATATACAGTATTTTATTGTGTTTATGAGCACGCATAGGATCCCATAAGCAGTTGGCTTCAAGTTATCTACACTCAAATCATAAATAAATACAAAGGACGCAGACATTCAGAAGCAAGTGTCGCTGGCGCTAGGTAAAATTGTAATCTGGAGAATGCTCTCTGTAAACGCCAAAAGACTGCATGAGTGGTGGAGGTATTAAGGGTTTATCTGAGACATCACTACATTTACTTTAGTCCAATAGCCTCAACCTAATGTCCTTTGGTCCTGACTTTAATGCTTTGAAATTCCTATGTTTGACCATGAGAATTCACACAAATGACCAATAACCTAGGCATTCAAATTGTCACAGGAGGGATTTAAATATTTGTGTTTAAAAATAGTTCACACAGCGTTTGATCATTCTAAAACAAAAATAGTGCTTTGTTAGATTTCAACTTTTAAATGTGACCTCATGCAGATGTTTCAGCAACTTTTTCTTTACCTTTATTAGTTTGATGTGCGGGAAGCCTGCCTCTAAGGCGTTTGCATGCCGCAGCCTTTCTCACAACTCCAGGTCCTGAAATAAAGAATTTGTTCATAATGTACTTTTGCCTGTTAGCTTCTAGTCATAATCCTCATCTAACCTTGCAACCCCACTGTCGTTATTGCCTAAACTTCTAGCGATTCTCCCACTGTGCTTCCTTTCTTATCGGTCTCTTAGGAATGTCATACCTTACACTCCTTCTTCACCTCACCCACCCACTTTCTCTTTCTATTCATCTCTCTCAATCTCTCTCAGTTATCCTCCCTATGCCCCACCTCTCTCTCTCTCTCTCTCACGGCAGCATATATTTTTATATCACTTTTTCAAAATCAGTATTAAACTTTTACTCTGTTGTCCTTGTAAAAAGTAAAATATTAGGGAAATGTTAAAACTACACTAACTTGCACCTGTTTCTTTTATGTACCGTTTTACACATGCTGAACAGTATCTTTCCTCCAATGTTGTTTGATTTATTTTCTTGAATAATGATGATAAAACAACTGAAGTACCTTCCCAAATATATTTTGATTTAAATAAAAGCTTGCCATAAACGGCGTACCGTTAAGCAGAGACTAAACGTTGAAAATTACCAAAAACTTAAACTATTTGTTCTTACATCGTTTTATAAAACTTGAATTTTCTCTTTAATTTGGTATACGTTTTACCATTGTTGTGATACTAATAAAGTTAGTGCATCTGCCGTTTGTGCTCTGAATTTTGTGTGATTTCACAGATGAAAAACAAAAAACACACAACTCCTATACACTTAGGGGTAGAGTGGTAAACTTAAAACCATCTTTGAGGGGAAGTTTTGCTCTAAAAGTTGGTATTACTGTTAAGCACACACAGTAGCTTCTGTGACCTAGTGATGGGGCTTGATTCTCTGCAGATGTGTGTGATATGCAGTCCTTGGAACGCTAGTATCCTCTTTGCTAGCACAAAAGCGTAGCTTTTATGAGAGACCTAAACCTTATGTTGAAACACTTGCCGTGTGTAGGACGCACTATGAAAGGGTAGAGCCAGACTGAAAAATTCAATGCCATAGCCGGGATTTGAACCACGGATCTACTGGTTTCCCACCATCCGCTCTAAACCATTGAGCTATTGTGGCCAACATGCCGACATGACATTAAATTATCCAACTGACTCGTGTTTCTCCCGGTAAACCACTAGAAGTTCTCATAAACATATGAGACAACTACCTTAAAGTACTTACAGCATAGTGAGTCACCATTAGCGACTTAGTTATATAAAGTATTATAAAGCCCGGGACTTAAAGTACTTACAGCATAGTAAGTAGCCATTAAGGTAGTTGTCTCATGTATTTATGAGAACTTCTAGTGGTTTACCGGGAGAAACACGAGTCAGGTGGAGAATTTAATGTCATGTCGGCATGTTGGCCATAGTAGCTTAATGGTTTAGAGCGGCTGGACGGAAACCAGAAGATCCGTGGTTCAAATCCCGGCTATGGCATTGAACTTTTCAGTCTGGCTCTACCCTTTCGCAGAGTTGTTGATGTCAAACAGAATTCCCTTAAACCACCTTCTCGTTATAGTAGAAATGCGCCAATTTACATAGATAGTATAGATCAATAGTAGATCCGTTTGTTACATCATTTTGGGCTACCATTTGGTACTGATCCCCCTCACCCCTCCAGAGACCAGAACACCCCACAGAAGCTTTTTCAAGAGGTCTCTGGTAAATACTACATATATAGTTGGATACATTATTATTATTATTATTATTATTATTATTATTATTATTATTATTATTATTATTATTATTATTATTATTATTATTATTATTATTATTATTATTATTATTGTTGTTGTTGTTGTTGTTGTTGTTGTTATTATTATTATTATTATTATTATTATTATTATTATTATTATTATTATTATTATTATTGTTGTTATTGTTATTATTATCATCATCATCATTATTATTGTTCACATTCATTTAAACTGTATTTAAGGCATGTTCTCAAGGGACTAGGACTGCAAGATAGCTCAGAATGTTTACGTGGTTCAGAATGCGTACATATTGCGACAGCAAGAACGAAATAATAACAGAGAATTAACTGGCGCAGCCACACGCGCTGAATGAAGTCACCATATAATCCTGCGTTATTATTTGTCTGTCCGCTTCAGTGGTCTACAGAATATTACAGCTCCACACTTCACGGACTATCCTCGTGCGGCGTTTTCTCTATCTGCATCTCCACAACCGCTCTCTGAGATAATACGTACATTTTTCAAAGGAAATGCTGTCATTATTATACTTTATCTGCTTCTCATCCGTTTATGACTTGCTTTCGGAGCAGGAAGCACTAATATTGTAGTTACTTAGTCATCATTTGACGTAACAAAGGGAGAGGTTCCATCTATTCTTGTGTCTAGTTTGAGCTTTTTATTATGGAAGACAAAACTCTGCACCCAGTAACTCAAGACAAACCTTTGACCTCATCTGTCACCAGTTGGTTCATGTGCCGAGAATTAAAACAACGGAAATGCTGCTGTTGTCGGTTATAGCTTTTCTAGTAGAGCCGATTAACCTCTGGCCCCATTCCCCAGTGACATATGTTAAGTGGACAAGGTTAGTCATCAGAGCGCACTCCAATAAGACATTTAGAGTATCCACTGAGGCTATGGAAGATAAAGCTATTGATCTGTCATTAATTATTATTCAGCACTTTCGTCTCTTGATAAATACAACTGAAGCATTTCTGCATTGTACGTGATTGAAGTATTACACTTAATTTGAAGAAAATGTCTCTACACAGTTCTAATTTAGGATTTTAGACAAAGCACTATATGGTCAGTGAACTTTTTAAATAGTGCAAAGTCACTTAAAATAAAATAACATAATTTAAGAACAACGAATATTACACGAATCCCTTTTTCTTCTCTAAAATCGTTTACATTTGGTTTCAAAGCTCTTTTTTTTTTTTTTGAGTGCATAGTGCATTTAAGCATTAATCTGTGCATATAACAAAATACTGCAATTTATTCAGAACAAATGGTGAGCTTTGCTGATCATAAGGCTACTACATGCCGTGTTCTATTTTCAACGTTGCAATAACCACATAATAATTCTAGAATCACAATTCAATTGAAATTTGCCTTTTTGATCATTTAAATATCCAATTCAACAGAATGATTAGGGTGCTTTGGTTGTGAACACAAATTTAACTTCTCGCGTTTCTTTTAAACTCAAAGTAGAGGGCAGAAAATTCACATGGAAAGTTTGAACATGGCATGGTCACCATTACCTGCAGCTAGCAGAAAATTAAGGTTTTATCAGTGGCATACAGAATCATGCAAACTATCTGAACTCGTATCCTATATTAAACTGCACCCCTAGTGATTCTCTGTAAACCACGAGTTTATCGAATGAATTCTGTAAAGATAAAGTTTTATTTGAGGGCATTTTTGCCGAGCACTTTCGTTCTTTAGTAATGCCCCATGCATAGACATATATCCATTTCTTGCCAAGTTTTCATTCACGTTACGGAAAGTTAAACATTCAACTTCAAATTTGTAATACCGAGCAGGATGGCTTTGTTGTCCGCACTCGGGAGACCGTAGGTTCGATACTCCCGTGGCTCACGGGAATATCGTGAATTCTTCGTGAACCATGTTTTTGTGAGGATTTTTCCAAGTCGACAGGCAAATACTGGGAAGGATAATTACATACCATTTCTCTTCACTCCATCTTTTCTACTGAATGCCTCTTTCAGGACTATACGTGTTGTCGGGAGTTCTGACATGCATGACAGGAAATATGTTCTCTGTAAATCCTTGTCGTCCGGATTGGGGGAGATAACCAGTCACGGGTGTCCTAGGAGATATGTAAGCCCACAGAGAGACGGGGATCCGGTTGTACGAGCAGTCACCGTGAAGCTTCAGTCTCTTCAGCTGTTAGGAACCTTACCTCTGCTGCTGTCTCCCGTCGTGTCCCACCGTCCTTAGTATACTCTCACTTCACTGGGGGCGCGCCATCAAGGTCATAGGCAATTAAAGATTTCATTGAAGTCTGCCCTCTGAATTTTGTCATAGAGGCTATACTCTCACTTCACTGCGGCGTGGGGGGGGGGGGGGGTTACCATCAAGGGCATAGGCAACAAAAGATTTCATTAAAGTCTGCCCTCTGAATTTTGTCATAGAGGCTATACTCTCACTTCACTGCGGCGGGGGGGGGGGGGTTACCATCAAGGGCATAGGCAACAAAAGATTTCATTGATCAAGGTGCTAAGTCTGCCCTCTGAATTTTGTCATAGAGGCTATACTCTCACTTCACTGCGGCGTGGGGGGGGGTTACCATCAAGGGCATAGGCAACAAAAGATTTCATTGATCAAGGTGCTAAGTCTGCCCTCTGAATTTTGTCATAGAGGCTATACTCTCACTTCACTGCGGCGTGGGGGGGGGGGGGGGTTACCATCAAGGGCATAGGCAACAAAAGATTTCATTGATCAAGGTGCTAAGTCTGCCCTCTGAATTTTGTCATAGAGGCTATACTCTCACTTCACTGCGGCGTGGGGGGGGGGGTTACCATCAAGGGCATAGGCAACAAAAGATTTCATTGATCAAGGTGCTAAGTCTGCCCTCTGAATTTTGTCATAGAGGCTATACTCTCACTTCACTGCGGCGTGGGGGGGGGGGGGTTACCATCAAGGGCATAGGCAACAAAAGATTTCATTGATCAAGGTGCTAAGTCTGCCCTCTGAATTTTGTCATAGAGGCTATACTCTCACTTCACTGCGGCGTGGGGGGGGGTTACGATCAAGGGCATAGGCAACAAAAGATTTCATTGATCAAGGTGCTAAGTCTGCCCTCTGAATTTTGTCATAGAATATACTCTCACTTCACTGCGGCGTGGGGGGGGGTTACCATCAAGGGCATAGGCAACAAAAGATTTCATTGATCAAGGTGCTAAGTCTGCCCTCTGAATTTTGTCATAGAGGCTATACTCTCACTTCACTGCGGCGTGGGGGGGGGGTTACCATCAAGGGCATAGGCAACAAAAGATTTCATTGATCAAGGTGCTAAGTCTGCCCTCTGAATTTTGTCATAGAGGCTATACTCTCACTTCACTGCGGCGTGGGGGGGGGGTTACCATCAAGGGCATAGGCAACAAAAGATTTCATTGATCAAGGTGCTAAGTCTGCCCTCTGAATTTTGTCATAGAGGCTATACTCTCACTTCACTGCGGCGTGGGGGGGGGGGGTTACCATCAAGGGCATAGGCAACAAAAGATTTCATTGATCAAGGTGCTAAGTCTGCCCTCTGAATTTTGTCATAGAGGCTATACTCTCACTTCATGCGGCGTGGGGGGGGGTTACCATCAAGGGCATAGGCAACAAAAGATTTCATTGATCAAGGTGCTAAGTCTGCCCTCTGAATTTTGTCATAGAGGCTATACTCTCACTTCACTGCGGCGTGGGGGGGGGGTTACCATCAAGGGCTTAGGCAACAAAAGATTTCATTGATCAAGGTGCTAAGTCTGCCCTCTGAATTTTGTCATAGAGGCTATACTCTCACTTCACTGCGGCGTGGGGGGGGGGGTTACCATCAAGGGCATAGGCAACAAAAGATTTCATTGAAGTCTGCCCTCTGAATTTTGTCATAGAGGCTATACTCTCACTTCACTGCGGCGGGGGGGGGGGGTTACCATCAAGGGCATAGGCAACAAAAGATTTCATTGATCAAGGTGCTAAGTCTGCCCTCTGAATTTTGTCATAGAGGCTATACTCTCACTTCACTGCGGCGTGGGGGGGGGGTTACCATCAAGGGCATAGGCAACAAAAGATTTCATTGATCAAGGTGCTAAGTCTGCCCTCTGAATTTTGTCATAGAGGCTATACTCTCACTTCACTGCGGCGTGGGGGGGGGGGGTTACCATCAAGGGCATAGGCAACAAAAGATTTCATTGATCAAGGTGCTAAGTCTGCCCTCTGAATTTTGTCATAGAGGCTATACTCTCACTTCACTGCGGCGTGGGGGGGGGGGGTTACCATCAAGGGCATAGGCAACAAAAGATTTCATTGATCAAGGTGCTAAGACTGCCCTCTGAATTTTGTCATAGAGGCTATACTCTCACTTCACTGCGGCGTGGGGGGGGGGTTACCATCAAGGGCATAGGCAACAAAAGATTTCATTGATCAAGGTGCTAAGTCTGCCCTCTGAATTTTGTCATAGAGGCTATACTCTCACTTCACTGCGGCGTGGGGGGGGGGGGGTTACCATCAAGGGCATAGGCAACAAAAGATTTCATTGATCAAGGTGCTAAGTCTGCCCTCTGAATTTTGTCATAGAGGCTATACTCTCACTTCACTGCGGCGTGGGGGGGGGGGGTTTACCATCAAGGGCATAGGCAACAAAAGATTTCATTGATCAAGGTGCTAAGTCTGCCCTCTGAATTTTGTCATAGAGGCTATACTCTCACTTCACTGCGGCGTGGGGGGGGGGGGGTTACCATCAAGGGCATAGGCAACAAAAGATTTCATTGATCAAGGTGCTAAGTCTGCCCTCTGAATTTTGTCATAGAGGCTATACTCTCACTTCACTGCGGCGTGGGGGGGGGGGTTACCATCAAGGGCATAGGCAACAAAAGATTTCATTGAAGTCTGCCCTCTGAATTTTGTCATAGAGGCTATACTCTCACTTCACTGCGGCGTGGGGGGGGGGGGGGTTACCATCAAGGGCATAGGCAACAAAAGATTTCATTGAAGTCTGCCCTCTGAATTTTGTCATAGAGGCTATACTCTCACTTCACTGCGGCGTGGGGGGGGGGGGTTACCATCAAGGGCATAGGCAACAAAAGATTTCATTGATCAAGGTGCTAAGTCTGCCCTCTGAATTTTGTCATAGAGGCTATACTCTCACTTCACTGCGGCGTGGGGGGGGGGGGTTACCATCAAGGGCATAGGCAACAAAAGATTTCATTGATCAAGGTGCTAAGTCTGCCCTCTGAATTTTGTCATAGAGGCTATACTCTCACTTCACTGCGGCGTGGGGGGGGGGGGTTACCATCAAGGGCATAGGCAACAAAAGATTTCATTGATCAAGGTGCTAAGTCTGCCCTCTGAATTTTGTCATAGAGGCTATACTCTCACTTCACTGCGGCGTGGGGGGGGGGGGTTTACCATCAAGGGCATAGGCAACAAAAGATTTCATTGATCAAGGTGCTAAGTCTGCCCTCTGAATTTTGTCATAGAGGCATGAGGTCATATTGATTTTTAAGTCAGGAATTAGAAATTTGTGTTTTTAAATATTATATTATTTTATTTATTTATTTTTCATTTCTCTCTCTCTTTCTCTGTTTAACTGCTATCTTATACCACTTTATGATGTCAGAATATTCTTGTTCCTATTAACCCTTATGACCCACCGAGCGGGATGGCTCAGGCGGTTTCGTCTGTGGCCCGCATTCGGGAGGCCTGGGTTCGATCACCGTGGCCGACCTACCTGACGCGTGTTTTTTTCGGGTTGTTTCCAGGGTCGCTAGATGAATGCTGGATAGGTTAATTATATCCCCTGCATTTCCTTTTTTTTTTTTTTAATTTACGTCTTCCAACGTTAAGTCGTATCGGACGATGAATGAAATCGGTGAAATTGATGCTCAAATGAGTCCGGGTCCATGGAGCTTAGAGTTATCCGACATTCATCTTTCAGGATAAGGGAAAAATCCCGGAAAAAGCCTTATGCAGGTAACTCACCCTGACCGAGATTCGAACTCGGAACCTCTTGAACGTGAGGCAGACATGCTACCATCTACGCTACCGAGGCGGGCTCCCCGAATTTCCTGTTCCTCCATTTCATCTCCATTATCATTTCACATCATCTCTCATCCGGTGGTCTCTTTCATGGTAGAAGTATCAGCGGGTGTCTCGGTACCTTGGGTCGACCGCCCTCTGTCACCTCTCGCCTCATCCTTCCTCCCGGAGATGCCTCGCTTGGGGCTTAGGCACAATAAACCACAGGTTTCGGTGCCGAATCCCTCCTTCGTAATCCTAATCCTAACCCTTATGCCATGCAGGATGAGTGATGAGCCCCATGCCTGGTATGAGAGTGAGAGAAGTAGATGGACGTAATGCGAGCGAGATGAATGATAGGAAAGATGATAGAATAATTGGTGGAATGCTGCCGGGGGAAACCGAAGGACCTGGAGAAAACCCGCCCCAGCACTAATCTTACTTACAGTCGCCTGGGATCGAACCCGGGCCTCTTTGGTGAGAGCCAAGCGGTCTAACCACTCGGCCACGGCGCGGCATGTAATCACTTGAAGAAAAATGTGACGTTGGCGGAATAATTATTTTTAAAATTTCACTCTGCGGGATATTTGCGAGAGTAGCATCTTAAAAGTAGTATCTTAAAAGATTAAACGGTATGGAAAGAAATTTAAAACCGATGAATATTGACGTGAAACTAAACTATGATTAGATTTCGGCTAAATTGATTGGAAACTTGGACTTCACTAGTGCATCCTCTTAAATTCCTTCAGGGTGGTGGAAATAGAAATTATATGGGAGGTGAATGAAGGCTTTAAATCATCAGGAAACTTCCCTCTATTGAGCCAGTTGAGAAAGTTGAAAACCATGGAGAGCTGCTTGACGTTCATAAAGAAAAATGTGCTGACAGAACGTCTTATTCATCATTCCCACAATCAAACAGCTTTGCAGATCTCGTGCAAAGTTTTGCCAATTTTTTAAACTTTCGATAAAGTTTTATTTGCCGCACCTGCATTGTGTTGGCGTTTTCATGGTACGCTAGGGTTCAATAAAAGTTCATTTTAGTACACGAAAAGAGATGGACTTAATATCGGGTTTCTCAGTGCTGTTGGACGTAAACCTGTGGTTACCTTTGTTACTACATAGTGATGTTACTATTTGGAAGTTAATCACTATTAATTGTTGGATGGAAAGTAAGTACCCACCTGGCATTATTTTTGTGCAGCGCAACCGGTTTGCTTTTCTTTTTATTTATGGGCCGGAACAGTGTTTTGCTGTATTTCCGGTCCAGTTCAAACATAAACTGTAACAAGTGAAAGTTTTGCACTCTTGCTTTCGACGTGTTAAAGATGCACCTGCTTGTAGTCGAAATTAGGTTATAGTCCAGGTCTATGTATGGTAGGTCACAATTACACTCTCTATGGTAAAATATATAATTTTTTAATTATATCATGTAAATGGTCTATAGATACGTGTTATTTTGGCTACGCTTTTTTGATGAACCGGTATTCTAAATGTCCAGCGACATGTTTAGTCACCCGTGAGTTCCTTTTAACCCCACTGGACCTGCCCTCTCTTCTCTTTTAGTACGTATTTTCTCAGTTTTACATTTTTGAGCGTGACTTTTTTCCTCACTTCCCAATTTTGCTCTGATTTGTGTATCAGTTTGCTGCACAATTGAAATGTGGTATCTAAAGATTCAAATGTATTATATAATTGTCTAATTCATTGGCTCAAAACAAATTAACTTATAGTGCAGAACGCGGAAACATCAACAGTATAAAAGCATAAGAAAACGTCACTGTCGCACTTCTGTGACAAGTTGAATGTGCATGGTAATTTTGAAAAGTGTTTTTTTCGCTTTTTTTCGCCAGTTAAAACCATTTCAATGTACTATCTCAGAAACTTTCTGAGTTAGAGCTTTGAGCTTTTGGCTTTTCGCACATTTTTTTCATTTACTCATGGCTGCGCCGTGGCTGAATCGTTAGACCGTTTGGCTCTCATCAAGATGGTCCGGGTTTGATCCCAGGCCACAGCAAATTGAGATGTATGATGGACAACACGGCGCTGGGGCAGGTTTTTATCGGGATCTCCAGTTTCCCCCGTCATCTCATTCCACCGGTGCTCCATCTTCATCTCATGTATCATCAGTGTCATCACCTGCGGTGCCGTATGTAATAAAAGAGGACGTTAAACACTACACATTTCATTGATTTTATTTGCTCATACAATGATTTTCAAATTACACAGGTGTACCATTACACCAAAAGATTCCAACTTATACAAGGTGTTAAACCCTGTGCTAAGCCAACATCATGTTTCCATTGTATTAGTTTAAAACACGCGATAAAGATTATAAAATAGCTTCCCTATAAAACAGAAGCAGATGGCGATACCGATCCCCCCCCCCCCCCCCCCAACCAAAGTGATTTGTTTTAATTTACGTCTTCCAACGTTGTCATATCGGACGATGAATGTATTGGGTGAACTATGCTCAAATGAGCCCAACGTTCGTAGAGCTTAGAGTTAACCGATATTCGTCTTTCAGGATAAGGGAAAACTCTTAACCCGGTAACTCAACCTAACCGAGATTCGAACACGAAATCTTTTGAAGTGAGGCAGATACGTTACCATCTATGCTACCAGGCGGGGGAAAATGTGATAATGTATTAAACGAAGCATTAATTAATAATGTAGAACAAATATTTATCTTTCTTTTGTTTTCATTTTCTGTGCTAATTCGCCTGCTTCCACGCTATTTTTGTTGAAACGCAGAGTTATTTTTTTTTTCATGGGGTCTAAAAAGTGTATTTACAATAAAATCTAAATTTAAGAGTTAATTTCAACGCATCGTTGATCTGTAGAAACGCTGGTTTCTTTTAAAACAAATGAATGATCTTAGAGTGTAAAATTGCGTACTTGTTTAATACAAATTTTGCGCGGAATTCTTCTCAATACGTACTATGGTTGCAGCATTTGTGTGTCTATGTGCATTCTAATTACTGGTAAATTGAAAATAATTATTTGCAAAGTCACCTGGAGAAGACTTCCAACTCATATTTCGTTCCCAGATGGATCAAATTACTTGGTCGGTGTTTCTTCCGGTTCCGTTCTCCATGATTTGGGAACGCACGGGAAGCATCCTCCCCTTTTTTTGTCATCTCTGAAATTAATATTCAAATTTGTTACCCCTCGCATAGTTTGTATTTCCTTACTTACAAACATTCGTTGTAGAATTAATATACTCAGAAAAGTGGTCTCCCCAATTAGAAAGGTACTGATCATTTATTTTTTAAAATACCTCTATAGCTAATTTAATTGAATATTAAACTGTTTTAATTTTCATGCAAGTCCCTTAAATTTTGCTTTTAAAGTTATCACCTTTCAACAATGAATATCGTGGAGCTAAGCCAAATAGTTTCTCCCCGTTCAAGTTTAGAAATAATTTTTAATTTAATTCTACATTTTGTTTATCTGTTGACACCAATTATTTCAGTATTAAATAATTTTAAAAGAAATGCTGTTATAATGTTTTGCTTTAAAACTCAGAAAATCCTCTCACAGTAAAGAATCCTCATCTGCAGCTCTTCTAAAATACCTACATTCAAAATATTACGGGTAAATAAGCGAAACTATAAATGTACGGGGGCTGTTCGGTAATTATTTTACGGTCATAATTTTTCGCACTAAAATTCAATTTTATTATATTCTATCAGCTTATTGTGAAACAAACACGCCGTAGTAGTCTCATTGTTGGTACTCCTGGTTCCCATCTGTGAGAACCAGGCTAGTTCAGACATGTTGAGTATCGCCTACCACTGCAATGGAGGTAACACGCGAGGAACAATATGCGACTTTGAAATTCTGCTTTCGTCTCAACAAATCTTCAGTTAATGCCTATACAATGTTACAGATGGCCTGTGGAGAGTCTGTTCTTACCTACAGCACATTTCGAAGGTGGTTTAAAATGTTTAAAGAACGGAGACAATTTCAAACGAAGGTGGATCCGGTGGTCCAGTTACTGCAATTACGGAAGAAAACAGCAACACTGCTGCTGCCATTGTGAGAGAGGATCGACGAATTACCTTAAGATCAGTTTCTGAAATACTTAACATTTCATTGGGTGCCACCCACACGTTGGTGACAGAAACATTACACATGAGACGTGTTTGTGTGCGATGGGTTCCAAGACTGTTGATCCCCGAACAAAAGGACCTTCGCATGTAGGTCTGCATGCAGTTAAAGTTGATATTAGAGGAAGATCCGGGGTTTCTTACAAACATAATCACTGCTGATGAAACTTGGCTACATCATTTTGATCCTCAGAGCAAACAGCGAAGCTCTGTGTGGAAATCTCCTTCATCACCCCCCCCCCCCAAAAGTGATTGCTTCTGCTGGGAGGGTTATGGTCACCTCATTCTTTGATATTAGTGAAATGGTATATCAGCAAGTTGTACCTGCACACACATCAGGAACTGGACAATACTACCGGGATGTCCTGAAAACATTGCAAGTCCATATCAGGCGCAAAAGACCACATTTTCATGAAGCAGGCTGGAAGCTGCACGGCGATAATTCTCGGCCGCATATTGCCAATGTTGCTGAATATCTTGCAAAACTCAACGTGAAGTGTATCCCTCGCCCTCCCTATAGTCCGGATTTAACCCCATGTGACTTTTTTATATTCCCTAACTTAAGAAACGCCTTCGTGGGAGGCATTATCCATCAGCAGAAGCAGTGGCGAAGGCTGCGGAGGCGATTTTTAAGGATCTCTCAAAAAGTGGTTTCGAGCATGTCTTTGAATACTGGTGGAAATCCTAGGTCAAGTGCATCGCATTCAGGGGAGACTATTTTGAGAAGGACCATCAAAATTGTGAGGATGAGTAAAGGTACGTTGTCAAAAAAACAAAATTTTGATCATTCGTTATTGAACATCCCTCGTATAATCAAACAAAAATTGAAGGGGAGAAAGAAGAAAGGAAAGAAAAAGAAAAAAGGAAATTTATCTTGCATTGTACAATTTCAATTTATGCCCCCCGCCCCACAACATCGAACATAAAACTTGACCCAAATTTCACTGGCGCAGTTTCTTTAATCGCTGCAGCAAAAAAAGGGTGTTCTTTCTAATCTGAGATTTTAATATTTGCACTAAGGTAGAAGATCTGTAAGCAGAATGCATCTTTGCAGCGTAAACATCTCTGGTTGCCTCTATGTTAGACATGACATAAGCGAGACACTCCTTACCTACTATTATATTATCTTAGGAAAACAAAATGAAGTTTTTAGGGATGATTTATTGTATTATTCTAGATGTTAACATACGCTTTCCCTTTGATCATGAGAAGCCTCTCACGACTCATGCGGTGTTTGTTCTCCTAAGTCGCTGATATTTCACTTTGCACCAATGAGTGCGTGTACTTCAGCCAGTGAAACCAAAGAAGCCATGACAGCATTTTAACTCCACGTAGTCAGGCAGAGCGTTGCGGCATTACCGCCGCTTTCCCTCTCATTGTTTTCTCGTGGCATATTATATATTTGATGTTATATATTGTTCTCCTTCATTTTTATTTGAAAAAAGAAAGTATAATTTGTTATTCTTAGCACTCAGTTCCTTTATCTTCTCACCCAGCGTTGGTACTCCGCATGTTATACAGCGTGGCAGAATAATTCACTTCTCCCTAGAAATTATGAGCCGTGGCAATATTCAACGTTCCCGATACAGAGCTGTGGACATGTTCATCATGACACAAACTTGGATCACAAGGTAGCGGTAATGAATCTAAACCTTAGATATTTTACAATTTGATTAGATTTTAAAATGTGCTGTGCAAATGTATGTTGGGTTGTTTCTAAAAACATTCAAGGTCTTTAAGAGCTGAATTAAGCTCATTGATAGATATAACATCTGGCAAGCAAATGCAGGTGTAACGTAACCGTGGCGCAACAGCCGGAAAGGGTCAGAGACTGTCAACCCGACTGCCGGCCTCACACCCACATACGCAAGGCAGTGGTGGGCGGTTATCCAACCGATACGGGGAGGAGATGCCATCGTCACGGCACTCACAACCGGAAAGTTGGGTTTTTAGACCAGGGTTCGCTACCTAGCGTAGCTCCTCAATTTCCTCATAATGCTGAGTGGCACCGGTCCTATACCGGGACTTAAAATCCATCCTGGGCTCTTTCCGCGGCAGAGAACCAAAGCACAACGCCCTAGCCCACTACGCCACGGCACAGGAGTAAATGCTAGTGTATAGGGAGTATTGACCCAAGAACAGAAAAGACGTACATATGTTTGTAGAGTGTGTCAAAGAAAAAACTGCAGGTTCCAATACCACCTCAGTAACAATCCACGTCTCTCTCTCTCTCTCTCTCTCTCTCTCTCTCTCTCTCTCTCTCTCTCTCTCTCTCTCGTAAAATCTGCAGTAGTCTTAGAACGCTAGAGTATTGACCCTGTAACCGCCTTTTGGATGAATTTATTTATTTTACTTTTTGAAGAGTAAGAACATTTTTGTGCTTATATCTATTATGTCTGAGTGTTGTGTTTAATTGCCCAGAGGTGGTGGGTAGTAATATTTTCACAATATTGTTAATGCAATAAGTTTTATTATAAAATACAGATTTCAAATTTATAAACAGAGATATTCAGAAGCGGGGAGAAAAAATTTACGGTGTGATCACGAGTTCCGAAATCAGTACCGGTGCATCTGAAGAGAAGATCCTTTCTGGACCCCACTAACTGCAAATTCACTATAGATGTTCGATCGATACATCTGGCAACTACAGCCTTTCACATATTTTGAACCGGGCTTCTTTGCCAAGAGACGGCTTACTTTTGAAGTGAGGTGTACACGCATGTTCTGTATGTAAGCTGACCTACTTTTATCCAATAAGCTTGTTTATTAAGGAAGATACAATTTGTTTCTCAATTATACCATCCTTTGATTTACAGTTATTAGCAGTTATGTTTCAAAAAAATAAACCATCCTGTGAACATCAAAGTGGATATACAGCACCACTAGAGGGTGCTTCTTTCATTAATCTAGAATTCAGTTTAGCTATCTTGAATATTTTTTTGAGAAAGAGGGTCACTTTTGCCAGCAGATATTATTCTCCAGAGAGAGAGAGAGAGAGAGAGAGAGAGAGAGAGAGAGAGAGAGAGAGAGAGAGAGAGAGAGAGAGAGAGAGAGAGAGAGAGAGAGAGAGAGAGAGAGAGAGAGAACAAATAGTTTAAAGAAAAAAATTGAGAACTGTATGGTTCTCGTCCTTATTAAAAACCCTTTTCGTGAAAGACATTAAATGCATGGCCCACATTTACTTAATTTTTTGTTGTCTATGTAAATGCTGTCAGTAATTCAAAAAAATGAGTGCCATTCCGTCGGAACACAATACGTATGGTAAATTGTATTATCCTGCTGCTCAAAACGTTACCATGGCTTTATCTTTATTAATAGAAACCTCTCAGATAACAAAGATAAAGCCAGGGTAGACATTCGAACAAAACAATTATATATGTATTATTATTAAGTCTGAGGAGAAGCATGAGGCACAATTTTGTGTACCATTAGACCTTGTAGTTATGTTATTAACACACCCAGAAAGTGAGTTTTATGGCCGGTTTTCAAAATATTACACATAAGTTGTACATAAGGGTGAGAGAGGGAGAAATGGGCATGGATAGGGAGAGAGTAAGGTAGACACAGTAAGTGGAAAGGGGCCAAAGCAGAGAAGATTCTCCTCGGTAACGCCAGCAGAGTTGCCTTTCTGCTAGTTTCCTCATCATTTCAGTAACTGAGCAGATATCTAGTACATTTAAGTTAAAGAACGTGTAAGATTTCACTTTCTTAGTTGGAAATTGTTTACCATCACGAAAACACGTTTGACAGTGCACTGGTTGAGCTGTCAGCGTTCTAGCTTTTGAACACAGAGGACCCGGGTTCGATTCCCTGAGAATTTGTCTTTGATTAGAATCATTCCCTAAAGTTTGCAGCGTTTGGAAGTATTGTGTTGGGGTGAATGGGTTTCCTAATGAAATTTGATAAAATGAAAGTAAATACCTACAGTCGAGAGGTTAGTATCACCATCACAGTTTCTAAAGTAAAAGTCCTCGATTTGACCGTAGTAGTTATAGAGAGGTACAGCTCTGAGGCGAATAAATAGAAGTTTGCCAATTTTGAAATGTAAAGTAAAGTAAACGACGAAAATATAAATATTTACTCTATTGATTTAATTCAGTGCAAGGTAAAATCATTCTGCAGAAATTTAGATGCCCTCGCAATCATTAGTCTCCCTAGGGGCAAATGTATGTTTAATAGAGCTTCCGCACTTCGTTCCTACAATGTCAGATGCCTTTGTACCTGTAATTGCGATTATGAAGTGATATGATTTTCACTTAAATGTTTGCTATTATTCTCTATTAACTGTAGAGCTAATTTGCAAATCACCACGGAGTACACAGTTGGCCTCTTTCGGTCTCAGAGGGATTCTTGGTCTCTCTGTCTCTCTGGCCCGGGCAGAGGCAGCCTTATCGGGGGATGAAATATGAGGGAACGCTTTTGGAGCTGTTCTCATCTATCATTGCAAAGCGGGGAGGAAACTGCCTGGAATGAGGGTAGTTCTGATAACTGAGTGACTAGACCACCGACAATGTTCCATGGCGTTGTGGAATATCAAAAGTGCATTTAAACTATCTAAGTTCGCCATTTTGTTACTTCTCAGACCCTGCGCTCAGGAACAAACAATAGAGCATCGTGCGGAATTGAAGCCATCCGAAATTCCCTTCACAATGAAGGCATCTAAATGGAAACTAATAATCGAACTGGCTTGAATCCGAAAGGAATTCCGGGCTAAAATTATTAATTATTCCATACCACCACCACAACCACTACCACCACCAGCAGCAGCAGCACTCGTGTTTCGTTATATTCTATACAGGGCGTACAGAATATTTGCTCTGAAAATTCCTAACTATATGTGCGCTAAAACCTCTGTTGGTATTACATTATGAAAACTAGTGTTGGTAGACGAATCAGATGGAACATTAAGTGTCACTATCATTGCCATATCCGCAATCATGACACGATCAAGGATAGCATTCTTAGTACACCTTTTATGACGAAAATTTCGTTTTGACATATTTTTTTTTCCAAAACAAATCGTCAGTTTGCACGACTAGAAGCTCAAGATGTGTTTACATTTTATGTAAAATACTGAATTTTATTTTAGTCACACCAACAACATTAAATAAAGTATATATTTTTGGTGCGTAGTTTTCAAGTTTTTTCATTAAATTTGGGCCATAACTGAACCGCAAGGAAATTGCAGAATTTGAAAAGGCCATTTTCGAAAGAAACCCTCCAAAAATACATTGTGTAAGCAATTAAAGTCCTACTGACAGTTCGTTTTAATATTGCACCTTTTAAAATTAATGAATATAAATATGTATATAGGTCCAAAGTGTATTTATTGTAAAAAAATACATCATTCGATAATGTTATATTTGGTCAACATTTCAGTTTTAGTTCCCTTAAACCACAGGATGCTGCTATTATTAACAAGAAGGGATGGAGTTATCTTCATTGTACCAAACCATATTTACAGAAAGGCAGTAAGGGTCAGAGTTTTCCAAATTTGGGATATTTTAAATCAAATCTTTTTCCAGGGGTTCTGATTTATTGAAAATTAACACACACAGATATATATATTAAATTTTACGTCCTTCAACCTTAAGTCATGTCGGACGATGGATGGAATGGGCGAAATTAGAGCTTAGAGTTACCCGACATTCGTCCTTCAGAATAAGGGAAAACTCTGGAAAAAACCGTATCCAAGTAAGTCACCCTGACCGAGATTCGAACCCGGGACCTCTTGAACGTGAGGCAGACACGCTGTCATCTACGCTACTGAGGAGGACGAAAATAAACAATTGCAACACGAAAGGCCATCGGATATATACAAAGCGTAATCAAATGAATAAAAGAATGGTTTTAATGCAAAGTTGACGTATTATTATTATTATTATTATTATTATTATTATTATTATTATTATTATTATTATTATTATTATTATTATTATTATTATTATTATTATTATTATTATTATTAATTTTCAATTTACGTCCTCCAACATTTAGTCATATCGCACGATGAATGAAATGGGTGAAATTATGCTCAAGTGAGTCAGGGGTCCATGGAGCTTAGAGTTACCCGACATTCATCTATCAGGATAAGGGAAAACCCCAGAAAAACCTTATCCAGCTAACTCATCCTGACCGAGAATCGAACTCGGGACCTCTTGAACGTGAGGCAGACGTGCTACCATCTACGCTACCGAGGTGGGCATTATTATTATTATTATTATTATTATTATTATTATTATTATTATTATTATTATTATTATTATTATTATTATTATTATTATTATTATTATTATTATTACTACTACTACTATGCGACTGGCACTGTAAAATATTGCGTGTATAATTTAAAATTAAATTGTAATAGGTACATTTTTATCCTAATGACTATGAAACCATCATTGTAATATAAGACATAGAATTGTCCAATATATATATAATTGTCTCTTAAAATGCCTCCATAATTTTTATGTTTGTTAGTACGTTATTGAATAAATGTACCCCAGTTACTAAAGGTTCACAGTAGCTGACCTGCTTCATTGCTAAAATTGTATTTACTTTGGTATTATCATTAAAAAGGGAGGGTAATTCCTAGATATATGAATCGAAAAGTCTACTTCCCTCTCCTTCCGGTTTGTTTCCGTTTCAAACGCACGAGTTCACACTCGTTTGAGGAACGTGACCAAGGGCGCGGGCGTCCCAATTTCTATTTTGTAACAGAAAATAAATCCAATTATTCCTTATTTTGCAAACAAATACTCTAAACAAATGTTAGTACTGCATATTTAGGTGCTTCAACCTCATCTTTGGATTCCTCTTTCCTTTTTACATTAAAAGCATTGCTTGCAGGCTCATAGTGATAAAATTTCTATAGTAAGGTGTGTTGCAGGGCTGCGTCACACGAAGTATTGTTGACGATTAAGCTTCTAGTAAACGCACATCTCAGCATAGAGGTATTACTTACGTTGGTCGCTGAAATTCAGTTTGGAAAGCCATGTACAAGTAATTAAGTTAATGAAATCACTACTGGAATCCTGTTTTAGCAAATAAAATGTATTTACAGGAATATCAATTACACTTTCATAACTCCCTCAGTCATCGTACTTTAGGCTTAAGCTCAGATCTAATTCGAGGAAAGTTATTCAAAATAATTGATGGAATTTAGACACCCAAGTTACGCATTTGTTGTAAATGTTTAATTAATTTTCAAACACGATTAATTGAGCAAATAGAATCAATAAACATCCATAGGGAATTTAAAACTACTACTAGGCTACGAATGGACTATAGGACGTTAATTAATGATAAACAAATAAGCAGACCGATTTCAAAGTTTATTACATTTTGTATTTTTTAATCAAATCCAGTTACTTAATTATCAGTGATTGTTTAGTTTGTTGATATAACTGGTTTTGTAGCAGTTTGAAAACCGCACTAATATTTTAATGTTGTTTCACTTAAAAGGGTTAGTAAAATCCCACACCGCAGTGATATCTTCTGTTGGAGTTCGCAAGAGAAGAAAAGGTGGTTGCGAACTAGGAAGGTAAAATTCGCGAATATTTTGTGAAACATTTCCAATTTTCTGCTTGTAGAAAGGGAAGGATAAGAGTGTATTTCTTTCAATATTGCACATATTTCTGAAAGAACGTAACCGTTTGTTACACAAGATGGAGATACAAAGATTCACGGAAACACATTCAACGTCGTCGGAGATATAACTCCGAAAGAGAGATAGTGCACATATTTTTAGTTTCTAGAGAAAACGGTTTTGCGTTATCATGTCATACGCCTCACTTCTCGTCCTCGAAAGTTACACAAAAGGAACCAATATCCTCGTATCTTGTACTGCACAGACAAGCAATTATTCTATTAAAAAAAAAAAGCCTACCATTTTTGTAGGAGATCCTATCTTCGGTAGTTTAATCCCTCTCTTGTTTGTGTTGTTTAAAACTACCAGAATTGCTAAGCTTTGTTGTTTTTCTAAGCAAACACTGCTTATCTTGATAGCATGGTCAGATTATTTTGTAGATAAATGCGTTGTAAAATATATTTCTGTACCGCAAGCCGACAGGGCATAAATCTGCCTCGAAATAGAACGACCTGTTGTAAACACATGGGAGGCGAGAAAGAGAGACAAATACTTTAATGAAACTGTCTATATAAACCACAGAGTTTAGTGAAGGTTATGTGAATGTTAGAGTTCTGTAATGCATAGTTAAACATTATTTTGGCGATTTACGTTATGAACAGAGAGGGAGAGAAAAGGAAACATTAGATGGAAAATGTCAAGCAACCAAATAAACTAATGTATAAACCTTTGCGTAAAGCACACCGTTTTATCAAAATTTCAAATTATATTAGTTTAAATAAAACATTGCATTTTCATTGTAAAAATAAAATTTTTATTTTATTCAAAAAGCCTTTGACAGGGTAAACTGATGCAAAATGTGGCAAATATTGGAAGAACGAGGATACCCACAACAATTAATAAAAATGATACAATGCTTCTACTTCCAAACAAAAATAAATGTGAGGAACAATGGTAAAATTTCTAAAAAAAAATTATTACTAATCAGGGTGTCAGACAAGGGTGTACTTTATCACCTACACTTTTTAGTATGTATATTGACGACCTAGTGCGCAAATGGAAGCAGCTAGTGAATGTAGGTTTTAAGATTTCAAATAAAAACTTTTTAAATATTTTATTGTTTGCTGACGACTTAGTTATTATACAAAATAGCGAGTCTGCCCTGCAAAAATCTATTTTTAAACTTAGTGAACTTTGTAAGCAATATAACATGAAAATTTGTTTTATAAAGAGTCAATTAGAACAAAAATAGTTATAAATAATCGTTGCGTTGAACAGGTAAGCCATTTTAACTACTTGGGAACTGATGTTAGTTATGACAAGGAATATGATGTCTACAATAAAATATGCAAATTTCAAAGAGTGTTTGGAACAATAAATAGAACATTTAGAAATAAAATACGTAAAGAAACAAAATTAAAGTTCTACAAAGTTATGGCTGTACCTATACTGACATACGGAAGTGAGACTTGGACATTAACTAAAAAGCAATAGAGGAAAATACAGGCTTCAGAAATGACATTCTTGAGAAGTGTGAAAGGATATACGAACTGGGACTTAATAAGAAATGAAAATATAAGAGAGGAGCTGGACATTTTTAGTATGAATGATAGGTTAAAAGATCTCAAACAAAAATGGAAGGAACATGTTGAAAGAATGCCAGATAATAGACTTACAAAACAAATATTACAGTATCATCCTAAAGGTAGGAGATAGGTGGGCAGACCCAGGAAACGATAGCTGGAGGACTTCGAAGGCGGAACAGGCACTTGATTGCCTATGCCATGAAGTGAAGGAGAAGAAGAAGAATTGTGAGAATTAATAGAAATAGGGTTGATCTAAATGGAATAATATGCAATCTTTAGAAATGTCACTGAACAAGAAAATGCAGTGTTTGAGAATTTAAATGCTACTCAATACTTTTCTCAGCAATGATAGATTTAGTCGCGCTTATTTGATTTTAATCTATTTATGTTAAATGTTTGATGTACTTAACTGTGTCATTTTCAATTAATTACTTTAAACAGCGTGCGAGAAATCAAAGATTAAACTTCTGGCTTTTAAGAATTGTATTCCAACCCCCAGTATCCTTTAATGCTTTTAAGGAATCAATGAAGTTGTTGAGTTAATGACGCTGCTATACTAACCGAAGCATTTAACTTTTAACGAATCAACAGATAAATTCTTGCATCCTTACATGCAACTTGTCTGTGTTGGAGGTAATGAGGGACGGCAAGTTTGTTTACTCTGCCCCACTGAGCAAAACACATGTCCCTGTCGGTGCTAATTTTTCATAGTAAGCCAGCTGCATGACACTACATAATTATGTTAAAACTAGGGGATCATCCAGCTGTGTAAACGTGTTGTGAGATGCGGCTCGCGAATGGTTCTCACAACTTTGTTATCATTTATGACGCTTTTAGCACTCACTACAAGAAATGGCGTAGAATAGCTCGGATACAGTGAAAATAAACATCGTTGCATTAATTGATTACATAGAGTTCTGTAGTGGTTCACATTTCTTCTTTTGCCGGTGCTTGTATTGGGAATACAGCAACGAAATTGGCTAAAAATATGGGGAATTTTTTTTTTGTTTTGTTTTTGAGCTAATAAAATACTTTGAACCTTATAGTATCATAATCCAACTAAATGTTTTTTTTTTTTTTTTTTTTCAAAATAAGCGTGGCTTTGGGAGAGAGTAAAGGGAAAGAAGTAGCGGGGTCCCACGGAAGCATCTCCGTTAGTAACGGTAGTAACATACGCAGGTGCCTGTCGGGCACGTTGCAGGAACGGGTAGTATCCGGGGGGTCCAGCCATTACCATAGAGGTCCTGGAAGGATCGCCGGGAATAGAAGGAGGGGTGAAAATGTTTAGTGTTGTTTATTTATTTAGGGTCACTGTGCACCAGTGGTGCTTAATTTTGCGCCGGCCATTGCATGCCGGTCGCTCGGCGCATACAGCACTTAAAAACTAAGTCATTCGGCGTCGTTGCCGCAGCGTGGCGGTTGAGTCGTCAGTAAGTTGGCGCACTGTGGTTCGGAGATGTTCTAGGCGTGAGTGTACTTCAGCTATGCGCGAGAGTATTTCGGCGAAGTACACTTGTGACGAGTCAGGAAGCGGAGGAGCGGCCGCAGACTGAGCTTCCTTCAGGGAGAGGTTAAGCTGGTCTAAGGTCTGCGTATGTGTTCGGTTGATGGTGTGCTGCAGGTCACTGAAGCTTTGGGTTATACTGTCCCGTAAGTTGGTGGCTCCAATCGATTCCTGCAGTTGTGCGACGTGTGACGAGGTGGTCCCAGTGGTGTGGTGCAGTGCCGTGAGGGACGAGATGATGCTCTCTTGGAGAGTTGCCAGGCTATCCTTGGTGGTCGAGAGTTGGTTGTTGACTTCGGTCAGCATGGCGGTGGTGGCGTCAAGTCGAGCGTTGATGGTGGCGAATGAGTCATCCAAGTTCCCCAGGCGAAGGCTAATGTTCAAGACCTCGGCGTGGAGGTCTTGTACGTCGGTGCTAGGAAGCCCTTGGGTGGCTGAGGCGGGTCCGCTAGCCAGTTGCTCCTCGATGGAATGTAGCCGGCGGTCGGTCTGCTGAGCTTCATCCTTGAGGCTGTCCAGCGCCTGGCTCCAGTCGGCAGGACCACTAGAGTGAGCCGTGGGAGGTGTGGCAGGGCCAGAGTCCTGGCGAGGACGGGCGGGGCACTGCGCCTGACCTGTAAAGTGGCCGAAGCCATTGCAGGTGGCGCAGTACCTGCGGCGGCGACGAATATCGTGCTGCTGGCATTCCCCTGTGAGAGTCGCGGCACCACAGTAGTGGCACCGTGGGGTTGCAGTGCAAGTGGCGGCTATATGTCCGTATCTGCAGCATCGACGACAAGGTGCGAGACGCTCGGAGCGACTTGCCTCAATTTTGAGACGCTGCCCTAACAAGGGCAGGCCCATCCTTAAGGCCGCGCTCATGTCGGCTTCGTCCTCTAGCTGCAGACGGACCAAGGGTGTGGCGCGGCCTCGTATGCTGATGCGGCTGGCCCTCAAGGCCGAGGGCCACTGCTGCTGGGCGGCTGCAAGAATGAACCTACACGGTAGGTCACGAGGCACGTCCGTGACGACGACGGTTGAGGCCCTCGGCGGTCGAGCGGGCTCGGCCGGTGGCGATGTTATGGGCCTCGGTGTTGCGGCAGCGGCGGCGGCGTAGGTTGCTGCTGATGTGAGCTCTTGGAGGGACGTCTGGGTGGCACGCGTGCTGCTCAGTAAGTGTGGCGGCGTCAGGAGGCGTTGAGCGACTGCGTCTGGCGATGGGTCCGGCGTCCTAGGGGAGGGGATGGCCCAGAATCGGTCTGTGCTCCTTTCAGGCGAATCGTCCTCGTCCGCGGATGCTGGCAGCGAGGCTGGCGTGGGCGCCCGAGAGCCGGCCGGAGAGGGCTGCGGTGGAAGCGGCTCTACTCCCCATGTTGATGCTTCTCCAGTTTCCCTAAGATGAGGTGTGCTCATCTGTGTCGAGCCGAGCAGGAGAGTGAGAGCCCCCCTCACTAAATGTATGAGTTTCAGGCATTTAAATACCCTCACATGACAATGCACGTGTATGCCGGCCCTTGAGTTCTAGTGAATGTCCTAAATCATTTATAAAGGTGTCTTATACATCTAAATGTTATATAGGTTATATGTAAAACATTTTTGAAACAACATACCTTTTTTTGACTGTGTACATAGTTAGGATAATGAATAGGCTAAACGATACATGGGAAGAAACACCTAAACATAACACAACAATGGGAACATACTTGAGGCCTGATGTGGTAAGAAAACTTATGCCTGTGTACCAAAGGCTGGCATCAGATGAAATCCTAAGGAGATGTACATCGGATAATACACAAAATGCAAATGATAGTTTACATAGCATGATATGGCGTAAATACCCAAAATAAATATTTTTGTCAAAGAAGAGACTTCAGGTTGCTGTGACATTAACCATCAGTGAATTCAATTTTGGTTGTCCTGCCTCACTCAAGCTGCAGTCAGACATAATGGATACTGAGATTTCACCAACATCTCTAAAAATTAGCCCAGGGAAGGACTAAAAAGGTCCTCAAAAACGTGTATTTCCGGTGAAAAGTCGATATTAATTTGTAGGTAGAATGCAATACCTCTATGAACTAGGTACGTATTAGCGTAAAAACTAACTTTAATAACTCAAACTTCCACGTTCAATACGAATTTGAAAACACAAAGCTCAAAGTAGAGGTATGAAATGAAAATGTGCAATACCCTATATAAACTCGGTAGATGGTCTGAAGCTACAAAACAGTTCCTACTTTTATCGCCAACTGTCACCGCATTTAAATCGGATTTCTCATCTGGCTAAAAATTTAATATCCCTCGCGGAGAGCAGTTTAGAGTAATTAATGAAATAATTGACTGATGGAGTAAACGGTTCGGCGCATCAAAATATCCGATACTTTCCTTTATAACCTCAGAATAACCAGGTCCTGGGCGGATGATTCCGTTTCATTTTTGAGGTAGAAACAATGTGGTAACATGATAATTTATATTGTTTGTTTTTTAGAAATGATAGTAAAGGACGACTTAACGAGACACTTTCTGTAACTTATTCTTAAGTTTGTTTGAATTCCAAGTGAATTTGAAATGAGTCGTCCCTCAACCCTAAATATTCTTTAAATAAATTTTGTGTTTTAGAGTTTGATTTTCTCATAAATGGCTCTTAATAATTCTAATTAAAATGTCATACACGTGGGATAATAATAATTAGATGCTAAATAACATTTATGCCTCAAATTTCCTGGGATAAACTTATCAATTACTCTTCATTTTGAGGAATTTAAAACAATTTCATTTATCAGGTAAATCATAAAATTTGAATAAGGCTTACTTCAAAAAATTATGTAAATATCTCTATAATTCACAATTTATTTCAAATAGGGTTTTCTGTGACGTAAGCCGTTTATGAAACATATGCTGTTTTTGGTTCTAATTTTTCATACATTGTCCTTGTTTTAAGTACTCTCGGTTATTGTTTCTTGCAATGTGGAAAATCTATGGAATTTCAATGTTATAGCAGCGTAGTGACATATGACTATCAACTTTGCTTTCCTCTATTTCCCTTGTACCTACAACGAAAGATGTAATGAAACTATTTCTACAAAGGTTTATTTCGATCAACATGAAGTAAATAGAAAAATAACATTTCTAGAAATAGTTTTTGGTAGCTACATGAAAATAAATGATATGAGGCACAGAGAGTCTTGTGAGTGGTATACATCTGATTTATTTAGGGTGCACTTGGACATTTAAATGACCACTTGTTGAGGCGTGACCAAAAACCAGATAGTGCAATTCAAGCTAAATGTTCAAAGTAGTGTTGGAGATGAAAGCCAATCTTTTATTTTTTTTTAATTATTTTATTTCTAAATATTTGGTTAAAATTTTAGAAATGGATATTACTGGAAATTAACTGTGCTTTCACATTAGCCGTGTGTAGGACGAAGTATGGAAAGGTAGGATCAGACTTAACAATTCAGTGGCATAGCCGGGATTTGAACAACGGATCTTCTGGTTGACCTAATAGTGGTCCGAACTATAAAGCCCGGGTCTTAAAGTACTTACATGATAGTAAGTTGCCATTAAATTAGTTGTCTCATGTGTTTATGAGAACTCTAGTGATTTAGTTGGAGAATGTAATGTCATGCTGGCACGTTGGTCATAGTAGCTCAATGTTTAAGAGCAACCGGAAGCTCGTGCTTCAAATCCCGGCTAGGGCATTGAATTTTTCAGCCTGACCCTACCTTTCCCATGAATATTACTCTTAAATCCCATTTCCCGGTAAACATTTGCAGGAAAGGCCCATAGAACCTTCCATATACGCCATAATGTGAAAGCGTATTGTACCTCACCTAACGCATGTGGAGAATCCATGCAAATGAAATTTGACCCGTGATCTGCATGACCTTTTATGGTTATTTGTATCCCGATTACAATGAGAACTTTTTTTTCAGGCATCCCTAACTGTCTGTATGTCCCCTCTGTTGCAGATTAGTCAAATTAAGGGCGTATGTTTACTATACCCCACCCTTTTTTCATTTAGTCCACACAGCTAATCTTTAAATTATTGAGCATCATTTGTGAAACATGCTATATATCTTTAAAGGATTACAATAACGCGTTTAATGTAGGAACGTGATGTTATTACAGGGACTCAACAGCAATTAATGGGAAACCCAGCGAGATTACCGTAGCCGTTGTAATGATGTATGAAGGCGATTAATAAACCACGGGACTTAAGCTGGCATAACATTCGCAGCTACCGGTATGATAATGCTTTATTCCTCAATGTATTCGCCTCTTCAGGAAATTTTTAAGTACGAAAATATTAGTGAATCTTGCTGTCTGTGGTGATCCCATGTAAACTTAAGTCGGAAGCTTGGAATGCATGATTTGTTCTCTGCTAGAACATTCTTTGTCAGGTGCGCCCGCAGGGTGTTAAAATATTTGAAAGGCTGTAGTACACATGAGACAACAAATACGTGGGCTGAGTTCTTAGCTCAGTGGGTGGAGCTCCTCCTTATTGTGCGAAGGGCTGGTGTTCGATTCCCGGCTGCGTCGTGGGAGTGTTTCTTTAACCACGATCATTCACTATCCTACCAGTGGTCTTTATAATGTTATAGACTGACGTCGTAACTAAGGTGTTCACAGCAGTAAAACTGAACAGTTCCTGTCACGTTTACCCCACGTGATTTACTCCACGTGATATACTCCATCTGGTGTCTCTGGTTGGCTAAAGTTAGATATTAATCGATTCTTACTGGATGGAAACGGGTTAGCAGTGAATTCTATATGTCCGCCTCGGTAGTGTAGATGGTAGCGGGTTTGCCTCACGTTCAAGAGGTCCCGAGTTCGAATCTCGGTTAGGGAGAGTTACCTGGATAAGGGTTTTTCCGGAGTTTTCCCTTATCCTGATAGACGAATGTCAGGTAACTCTAAGCTCCATGGATCCCGGAATCATGTGAGCATCATTTCACCCATTTCATTCATCGTCCGATATGACTTACCGTTGGAGGTCCTAAATTACACACACACAAAAAAGTGAATGAATCCTATTCCAGTCAAGGAATGAAGGATGTGACCGCTCACTTAGTTCGTGTGTATCGTGAAGTGAAAGATTTTTTTTCACCACTGAAATGGAACTATAATAACGCGCAACGCAAGTACTCTAGCATTTCTAGCACTAGAGCATGTTTTCTAAGAGGCCGCAGATTTGTTGATATGTTGAAATTCTAGCCGTAATCTTTCTCAGAATACGCTAGAGTTGCTGATGTCGAGCCCATTCTCGTGAGAGGAACACAGTAGGTAGTAGATCTATTTATGATATCGTGAGCTGCCATATGCTACGGTTCTTCCTTTCCCCCGCCAGAGAGCTGAATACCACACGCGTGTTCTTGTCAGAGCCTTAGTACACAGCGAATGACATGAACGCTTTTGAAATTTAGGAACCTATTACCTACAGCACGATGAATTACTTTTTTCCTATGGTAGAAAACCTCCTTTGTGTAGAAACCTTTAATTTCTGAATACTTGAGGACAAGTCACACAGTTGATCACTAAACCTGGGATGGTTTAGTCATAATATAAATATTTATTTTTGTTAAAATTGAGACATCAATAATTTTCGCGGTTTTGTGAAAGGGGCCTTATGGGTTTGCGGTCACATTACTCAAGTTAAAGCAGCTGTTGAATATCAGTACAGACCATTCAGTTCCAAGAATAAGTTCCAAATAATTGTTTCAATATAACAGTCGAGTACTGCCATGAGTGTGTATAACCCGTTTCGGGTTATTTGGTTATCTTTGTTCTTGAATATTGTCAAGTGGCAAGGCAGGGCTCTCCTCGTTACCTTTACTCGCATCATACATGAGCATAGTTCCTAACGTGTTGTTAACAATTTATATGACCGTTACTCCTAAATAATTATCATAATTACAGCTCACTTAACTTGTTTAAGAATTCACGTCCATCACTAGCACCATCGTAACAGTCGACATAATACTTTGTACTTTAGGTTCCAAAATGCTCTCTGGAGTACTGGCCTTTCATGTGTACATCGCAAGGCCACAGTGGCATAATAAAATCCCATTGGCTAGAAGATTTGCAGTGCATATTGCCCTTTACAGGAACTTGGCAGCAGGAACTGTTACAAGGTGTACATCATATTTGTGACACTTTATTATAACGTGTTACTTTTAGAATATATAACCAACCATCCTCGGAGCTGTTCCAAATAACTGTTGCGTTATTTTCCTCTGCCATTAATTACTGAAACTACCGATTCAGGGAACAGCCATTCCTTTGGGAAACGATGATGGTTCACATCATGCATAGGTAAACAAATAATCAGTTTGCAACCAATTTCTCAAGGATACTCGCAAAAAGAATGTAAACTTTAGGTTATCCGATATTGTCTGCTTTACAGAGTCCCAAATTAGAGTGTTTATACGAAATTATCAGTCATAGACGAAACTAAATTTGTCGTAAAACTACGTACAGATTTTTTTCTGTCATATTTTAAAGTTGCAAACCCATAACCCAGCTAATGTGTCCTCTTTCAAGTGATATGTATCTAGCAGTGTGCGGGTATAAAAAGCAAGAGCGTTCTTCAGGAAAAGAGTGAATACATGTTGAAACCCGTGAGAAAGGGTCATTAATGGCTTAGGGCATTGATTCTCAAGTGTTAGAAATAGCATACCACTTTCGGGATGCGATCTTATCGGCACACAACCGATTTCCATGCCAGAGCATATGAGCTGTTGCTCCATGATATAACTTGACTTCAAACGGCCGTTAACAAGTACCACGGAGAAAAACGGGCAATTTAAATAACTTTCCAATTTGTCCAGTGAAATTTTGACTTCTTGCAGGCCTGTGATCTGCCCTCCAGGTGAAAAATTATATGGGTAACCAGAGTTACATATCAACTGTTAAAGTTGTTTCGTAAGTGATGGTCAGTGATTTATTGGTTTGATGTACAGGCATCAAATGCCCGCACAAAATTATCTCGTTTTGAAATAATCATTCAGTTACTGCTCGTTTGTAGTTGAGATTTACCATTGCTGCCGGATACTCATTTTTTAACAATGGCATCATTAATTTATTGCTCGCAGAAAGCGTATTTGAAATATTTCAAAAGGTTCAAAATTAATGTTCCTTTAATCGCGTTCCTAAATAGTTCAAATTATATGCACCTAAAAATAAATATTAATCTTTAAAATGATGAACTGGGTGAACAGATGAAAATGTCATTTTTAGTACACGCTCTTTAAAACACCTGTATGTCGGACTGTTAACTCGCCCAGAAGTAAGATTGCATTGATCAGTCATACCAACTTTAACAGCGTTTTAAACGATGTATCATATGTGATTACAAAGCAAGAAATTTAAGCAAATATTATTATATTAGTCATAAACTATATTCATTTTTACAAAACAAATCAGTTTTATTGTTTCTTAGAAACTCTTCACAAAAATGAAACAGTATTTTACAATATGGAAGTGAAAATGTCTGTTTTTGTTTTAAATTTGACACCGTTCCCGGAAAATGAAAATCCGTCCCTTGTTTCCCAGACTTTCCCGCGACTAAAGAATCGTGTATCGCAGGTGCTGATGCTTTGCTGTTAGATTCTGTAGATCTTGACGTGAAATGTGTTTTTCATAAAATCAGTCATGATACATTCTTTCTACTTAAAATTACAATCAAGTCTTCAATATACCCTTCATCAAGAGAAGATCACCGGCCTCTTAAGTTGTATTAATGTAATCAGACTCGATTCCTCTATCAGCCACAAGCTTTGCAAATGTACTTCGAAGAAGCAATCACCAGTGTGCAGTTTAGGGTTGGAAAGTTCCAGACTGCTGATATTACTGGCATTCTGTCGAACGAGTGTATGCAAAGAACATTTCCCATTTCGATAAGCTACAAAGTAATGGACAAGTTGTGTGCTTAAAGGACGCAAAGTAATATATATGTGAGACAAATCCAGAGAGTTAACAGCATCTCCTCTGCCATGACAGAAAACGTTTGCCCCCGACGACTTCGTATCAGCAAGTGTAATATTTAAGGAGTCGCCATTGTCTTGGAATATCACTTTGGAATGCAACTGTTCTCTTCTACAAGGTTATTCATTTCTAACCTAAAAAGAAACGTCGAATGTTTTCCTTCGTATCCCTCAGATTTACAAAAACGTTTGATATCAACATTTGTGTTAAACAAGAAAAAGTGTTGAGCATGTAGTGTTTGGGCCACAATGAGGAAGTTTTCAGTGTCTTGGATTTTTCATGTAAATGACTTATAAATCTTCATTTACGAAAGAAACTCTGCTTATCTTGCACCAGCATTTAAGTGCCATATATCACCCGCCACCCATTGCTGCCGAAATTTTTCTGGCAGTAACTACGCTTCAATGTTTCTGGCACAGATTGAAATTTCCTTGGGATTTCCACCCATATTTTCACTCACAAGCATTATGTTTGAAAGGAGCGCTCAGAATGAGCACTGCTATCTACATCCGTATCTCGCTTCCTAGGAAGCGTTGGTACAGTTCAAACTATTGGATTCAGGATGTTATGAAAATATGTCAACAAATGACTGACTAGGCTTCATAAATTTATACAGCACTTATTTATTACAGGACATGGTTCATATAATTTAGAGAGTTCTTATTAAACAATGTTGTATACACTATGTACCTAAAAGTTTAGTGGACGAATACATAAATAGCTATTAAAGCCTTCGTTTTCCAAAATATAGGTTTTGTATCTTGAGATGAGAGCTTGAATTTTTGTGTGCTGTCAGATTAAATAAGTTTATAATACGTTAGAAATAATTAAGACTAAGGTGTATTTTATAGAAATTATGTAAATTGATGTTACAGAATAATAAAGGACAATTTATTAGCTGAAATTAAATGTAGACACACTTCTATGATAAAAACAAATCTAACCCCGCGGTGGAACATCCCTTTGCAGCCAAGGCCTACTCTCGGCCGCTGCGTTCCTCACCTCTGCTCGCCACAGGTGACAATAGTGGGGTTAGTATTGGGACGTGGTCATTGCCCCGGTCCCACACGGCCAGTATATGCGTCTTCGGAACTGTAGGTCGCTTCTCAGTCAAGTAGCTCCTCAGTTGACCCTTAAGGGGCCTATCGAGGTCTAGTACACTTTGGATAAGGTCTTCCGGTGGGAGAAAATCCCACGCCGATATCGGGAATCAAACCCGATTAGTAAGTAGCAGCGCTAACACCGCGCAAAGAAGACGAGCACACTCTCATAGTAGTCCACTTTAAAGACTGCGTTTAAAAGAAGCAGAAAGGAATTTGAGTTCCTAACAAAACGTATGTTTGAATTTTGTGGCCCAAAACCTAAAAGGGGCTAAGCTCCAGATGAATTAGAGGCAATTTTTCCACCCAGAAGTTATAAATATGTGCTTAAAATATTTCTAATATATTAATTATATAGATATCGTGAAAGTTTGATCGCAATTTATTATGAAAGCAGTTTAAGCTAGGGGTAAAGCATTTCGATATATCCTTACTATACCAATTAAAAGAGCTTTGGAAAACATATTTTTGGCACGAATTTCCCAAATGATTTTCTTATAATTGATTGTGAAATAATGTATATAAAGAATGAGGTAAGTGAAACTAAAGCTGCCCGCATGCAAATGCACTCATTGGAAGAAAATTGAAATAAAAAGAGGAATTGTCCATTTACTGTAGATAGGGTGGTTAACTAGAAGCCCGGGTCGCATTTAGTATATCATATCTCAGAGCAAGTGATTGATATCACCTCCGGGATTTATCCGAATCCACAAACCAGATGAGAAAGATTTAATGCCTGTCAGGGCATCTCGTCTCGTCTCGTCTCGTCTCGTCTCGTCTCGTCTCGCCTCACACAGTGGTAGTGCGTTGGTCCGTGATTCTACTCCCGGTCATGACATTGAAGCTTTTTATCTGACTCAAAGTCCTAAACTTAGCCTACACACAGCTGCTCTGTAAAAGAACATTTACAACACAAATTGAGCGTTGACATAGTGACAAAATGTATTGTTATTTACGTCAACAAACCGAAACATAAATAACAGACAATCGTAAGAGGGCGTGAAACAGGTGAACGGTTATCGCGGCCTGGGAAGCGACCACAAAAGAGGTTTTTGTCAAGCATAAAAATTATCAATACGTTAAAGGAAGTTAAACTAACAAAATAGAGGTGCACTTCCTTGTGTCATAATTCGTATTTTTGCGATTTCTTCCTCATAATATGGCGACAGAATTTCTGATGTGAGATGGCAGAATGATCACGTGATGAGGTGTATTGGTCATCGTTCTTTGATTGGCTACTTTCTTATCTTTAACGTAAATATAAAAATGAGACTGGAACTATACCATGGACCCTGGACTCATTTGAGCATCATTTCACCCAATTCATTCACCGTCCGATATGACAACGTTGGAGAACGTAAATTACAAAAGAAAAAAAAGCGGACAGTTGCAAGGTTGCTCTTCGGTGTAAAACTACACATTCCGTCCTAACAGGGAGAATTTTGCGCGTACTTAGATAGCAAATCCAAAGCAATATGAAGCGCTGTACGAACGCCGAAATGACGAACATGGCTTTGATGGAGAAGAGCTCAAGGGAGTTCAACGAGCACACGATTAATTTAGTTTCATTAAAAATTTGAATTGTAAAAATAGTTATGTACATCAATGATAATACTTCAGAGCATTTTGTTATGATCTTAATTGCACAATACTTTCAACCACCTATTGTAAATATCAACAGCTTCTTTGTCAGTTACAAATGCGCCCGCCTCGGTAGCGTAGGTGGTAGCGTGTCTGCCTCATATTCAAGAGGTCCCGAGTTCTCATCTCGGTCAGGGTGAGTTACCTGGATAAGGTTTTTCCGGGGTTTTCCTTTATCCTTCAAGACGAATGTCGGGTAACTGTAAGCTTCAGGACCCCGGACTCATTTGAGTATCATCTCACCCAATTCATTCACCGTCCGATATGACTTAAAGTTGGAGGACGTAAATTACAACAAAAAAAGGCTTGTCTCGTTGTATAAGCCATTTAGTTTTGGGTAATTTATCTACAATTCTTTGGTGTTTTCTGTTCTGTTTATCATTTAATGCTTCCATCCTCAACCTCACTCACATGAACTTCCCTCTAAAAGGTACAGGTTGCATATGCCCACAGCTTATTTGTCATCATGGACTGCTATAACGGAATTTTGGAACACGTTAAACACTCATAAGTAATTATTAAGCCAAAATAATTCATAATAGTAGCAAGCTACTGCGGAGTATGCCGGTATGTTTACAAACAGCTACAGCACGCGGCACGGCGTGTGACCTATACCTGCGAACTCCGACAGCGTGAGGCACTCGTCGTTGTTCCTGTATCTGCCTTGTCCACACTCATTCTGGAGCATTTTTATGCGCCTGTATTGGCGGTAAAAACTATGTGCATGTGTCATATAGGAGCTGAGCAGCTACTTCTATATGTTCATTCGGTGTCGATTTGAAACATCCTGTATACACCGACCGTCTAGGAAGCTGGATTGATGCCCGAGAAATACATTTAATTCTTTTTTGAAGTATTTATTAATGAATTCGTGCCTCATGCCGTTACTTCCTTTCTGAAATAAAGTATATGCTTAAGTGGGCTTTACTAAGGTACTCCAGGCGTGTTACATCAACAGTCTTTCCCACCCACTCCGTTAAGTAATTAAGCTGGAATTGTAAACACGAAACAGATGAAAGCGGAGAAAAACACTGGCTTCGCATTTATTGGAACAGAGAGCACTGAGACTAGCTGAAGTACCCAATAAACGGTGCTTGTAAAACTCAGCATCTCTTCGCAAATTGTTTTCTTCACAGTAAGTGCATTTAGGAAATAGCAAATTTAATAGTGGAAACAACTTAGTCGGATAACATGTGCAGTTTAGAACCGAAACAACTGAACTTGTAGCAAAAATCACCATAAGCTTGCAATCTAAGTTAATGTTTTGAAGATATTCTGTTCGTATCACCAGTTAGAAGATTTTAAGGGTACTTGGTAGACTTTGTACGATTCTTAAAGTGATTTCGATTTCGGGAAAAACTGCATTATCTCTTATAATAACATTTTGCTGCTGATTAAACAATTTTCTCTGGTTTTAGAACGGTTTCTCAAATATGCCAATCTTTATTTTTATAATAGGGCCCTTATAATTTTTTTAAATATCACTTAGTTGCTGTGAAAAACTGCTATAAACAGCTTTTTTATTATGTTTGCGTAGCATATTAATGCTCACACTCAGGTTAAGAGTTTACTTTCTCGTGAATGGAATGCATTTTTGGAAGCAATATGATTGTTTTTAGAAAACCTTGAATAACACTACTTGTTTCAAGAAAAATTCAATTTAAATTAAAATAAAAATATAACTGAACGTGTTCCATCACTTGAATAGTTTCTGGGGAAGAAAGCTTACCAGTATATATAGAGAGTGTTTCAAATTGTAATTGTAATTTACGTCCACGTCCTCCAACATTTAGTCATATCGGAGGATGTATGAAATGGATGAAATGATGCTCAATGCGTCCGGGGTCCATGGAGCTTAGAGTTAGGGAAAACCCTGGAAAATCTTATCCAGGTAACTCACCCTGACCGAGATTCGAACTCGGGACCTCTTGAACGCGAGGCAGACATGCTACCTTCTACGCTACCGAGGCGGGCATAGTGTTTCAAAATGACACCGAACGAACATATAGAAGTAGTTGCTCCGTTAATAGAGCCACATAAAAATGCTCCAGAATGAGTGTGGATTAGGCAGTGACAGGAACGACGCGTGCCTCACGTTGTCGGAGTTCGCAGGTATAGGTCACACGCCGTGCCGCGTGCTGTAACTGTTTGTAAACATACTGGCATACTCCGTAGTAGCTTGCTTGCTACTATTAAGAATTTCTTTGGCTTATGAAACCCCAGTAAAGAAGTTATTGCTTAGTTATTGTTTATGAGTGTTTGAGGATGGAAACATTAAATGATTAAAAGAACAGAGAACAATATCAAAGAATTTTAGATAAATTTATCGAAAACTAAATGCCTTATGTAATGAGAGAAGCATTTTATTTCACGGTATTTATTAATACTAAATAGAGCTTTTGTAACCGAAAAGGAAGGTGTTGATTTTACAGTAACTGGTTGAAAGCACTGTACAATTAAGATCATAGCAAAATAAGCAACATGGGAACTGTCCGAGTCATTATTCGACTTTTTCACGTGTAACTGCCCTTTGTCCCATTATCTGAAAGCGAGGCAAGTGTCACTGATAAAGAGCAAGGCTTTTGTTTTCGTGACTGGTGCGTCTCAATAACAACTTTTGAAATTCGCACACCAGTGGTGGTGTATATATATACGGGAAGTTATAAAACGTTATGGCATAAAAACTGTTTAACGCAGGTAGGTTTTCGTAATTTTCAAACAATTTTAATTTCAGAGATAAAAATACTTCATCATTAGTAAAAAAAAGGTTTAAAATAAAAAAGCAGTTTCCCAGAAGCCTACCTTTTCGTAATGGTGATTTTCAACGTGACAAGCATTGTATAAACTATACTGAGTACTTAAACCAAAGATCCTGTCGAGAATTAATAGAACTACAGTTTGATTGTCTATTAAATATTGGAGTCATAACTGATTTTTCCCGTTAATTTTAGAATTTGTATGTACAATTTGTAGAATTTGTATGTACAACAAGAATTTGTAAGTACAAGTATGGGGGAGGGGGTCGTAGGTTTCTAAGGAATTAAAATCTGCACGTGAACAATGGAAGCAAAATCTGTAACCCTCTCTTCCTCCCCTGCTTTCCAACTTCTGCATCCATTATTTGTACATATGCACAATGCAATTCATGAAATATAAATCTAAAATCAATTCTTGAGGGAAAAGTTTTTATAGTTCTCCGTTCAGCGTATTTTTCCACTGTATAGCTTTATTCATGCCGCAAAATGTCCTTATTTAGCAGAAACGGCATTTAAAATTAAATGTACGGAACCGGCTTTATAGCTTTTGTTAACATTGTTCGTGTTTCTACTGCCGATAATTGCTGTGGACGAATCTTGATAGAACACCATTGTGACGCGATACATTGCACATGTCACATAAGTTTGCTGAAGCGTATGACAGAATGTGAGTTTTTCTCTTGTTTAGTATTGATTGGCGTGTATGTAGCTCGGCTAAATTTGGTTTTTCCGCGCATACATGTAAAACACAGGATACTCAAACTACAGCAATCCATTATACAGAGCGATCAATTCGATAGGCTGCACGGCAAAGCCTTTCTTAGTTTAGTTGATCATACACATGTACATAGGAAAGGTATTTCTGGAGTAGTTATATACTTAGTGTGCGGTATATGTGTTTAAGGTTTCTAATATTAATTAATACTAATGTTTTTTTTTCCAATTTTGTGTGCTTTATACTGCCTCTGCTTCATTTAATGTTAGTGCTAAAACTTCCTTTGACAAATTAAGGAAGAAAACAGGAAAGAAAGCCAAAAGCTACAGTTGAATCAGATTGGTACAAATCATATCGTCTGGAACACTTTTAATTCATAAAACTTAGAAATGTCAAAGTCAATTTGAGAGCATTTAAAGTGAACACAGATCAATGGACCACATCCTCTTGGGCATTTCTATGTTAATTTGTTGAAATTTTAAAGGTTTCTGAGAACAAAAGCCGTCCTGCGCCGTGGCGTAGTGGGCTAAGGCGTCATGCTATGGTTCACTGCCACGGAAAGCGCCCAGGATTGATCCCACCCCTGGAGGTTGCGGATTTTAAGTCCCGGGTAAAGGAACGGTGCCCACTCAGCACGCGAGGAAAGTGAGGAACTGCGACAGGTAGAGAACCCTAGTTGCGAAAGGCAACTTTCCGACTGGGGGTACCGAGATGCTGACCACAGATCCCTCCGTATCGGTTGGATGATCACCCACCTTTCCTTGCGTATGTGGGCGTGAGGCCGGCATTCTGGTTGGCAGGCCTTGGCCCACTATGTCTGTTAGGCCACGGGTTAGTTACAGAGCAAAAGCCGTAGCATGTAACTGAAGTTAAAATTTAGAAGTTTTTATGGATATAAAAACTAATTTTGGAATCTGCTGAAAATGTTTATGAAATTTCAGCTACGTTAGAACATTGCTATAGAACATCTGCACTCTACGAATTTGTTTTAGAAAACAGAGTATTGCTTAAAGTTGTTATAACAAATTGCAGTCTATGAGTACGAAATAAAAGAGATAACAGCGTACGCTATTGTTTGTTACAAAACAGTTGCAGTGTATGAGAGTGTTGAAAAAAAGAGCATCGTTTAACGCTGCACTATTGTTTGTTCCAGAACAACCCCGCTACGACACGGCATACGCTTGCGAGGGCAAGACGCTCAAGATTGAATGCAAGGAAGGAGAACTTATCCATCTCATACGAGCCAACTACGGAAGGTTCTCCATTACCATCTGCAACGACCACGGCAACACGGACTGGAGCGTCAATTGCATGTCTCCCAAGTCGTTGAGGGTCCTGCACAACAGGTACGTTTAAGCTGGTGTCTTCTGCACTTCTCAAGTTCCCTTTCCGTATCTTGATACGCAGGCTTCACCGGAATGTTCTTCTCTTTGCTAGTTTTCCTTTTTTGTTATTTCACAGGCTCTGAACAGGACAAAGTAATGCCCCAAGGAGGTTTTGGTACTGTAGGTTTCCCTTTGTTTGGGCGTTGTGTTTGATGCCTCCTTAGTTTTCATAAATGTCAAGTGTCACATGTTGAGACATGTAACAGTTGCTAACACTAGACCATGGTCGGTTTTTAAAGAACTCCAGCGATTACTAGACCACTGTGTAAAATGCCTCTTAAATTCAATATGTGTAGTTTCATTAAAAGCCAACAAATGACTTCAACTTGAATAGTAAGTTCTTCTCGTATAGAATTCTGTAGGGTCTCTAAAATGTTAGGACGCTAATCACCAGTAGTTGAACACCCTTAAATATACACCATCATCTGAAATATTACACAAGAAGTGTAGTGCCTATGCATTTAATGCGTTTTATATAAGCATCAATTATACTAGGCATATGGAGTTAGAATAGTATAGGTTACAAAAACTCTTATATGAATCTGGCCATTAAACAGTGTCCGTATATGCATAGCGGAAGGAGTAAAAGTATAACAATTCGCATTTGCTATAATTATGATTTTTTCATACGAGGTACATTAATCCATAACATATTAACTTCTTAATTGAATGTAGCCAACTCCCATCTTACGAAATCATAACGACACTGAATTTCCGTGTTAAATCTGGTTGGCATAAATCTCTCATAAAATTATTATTATTATTATTATTATTATTATTATTATTATTATTATTATTATTATTATTATTATTATTATTATTATTATTATTATTATTATTATTATTATTATTATTATTATTATTATTATTATTATTATTATTATTATTATTATTATTATTCATTAAATCACTTATTTATCAATATAGCATGCTCAAGTCTGTTTAACTCTTGACTCGCTTTTCATGGAATCCTCCCAAACTTTCGTGACTTTGGAGAAATAGTTCTTTTAAATGCCTTGACCCTTTTTAAATAATCTTTTACATTTTATGAATGCCATTATAATTTCTAAAATTAGCTGCATTTAAATATCTACCACCAGTCCTGTAATTTGACCACATATTTTAAATGATTTTACATGGCAAACAGGAATGTGCTAAACAACTTTTTTTTAAAAAAAAATCCTTCACACTCCGTGCAAATAGTTCACATTATATGAAGATGGACAGGTAAAAATTTGTCTAGTATAATCTATACTTTTGTCCGGCACTCAGGTGGTGTATGACGTGGAATGAGTTGATGGGTACCTGGCTTAGGTTATGGTCATGGACAGGGAGCGAAAATTGGACACCGATACGAGGGAGATAGGTGACATTCGTAGCCTTGTTTACAATACGAGAGTGGGTCCTGCCCCGTTGTAATTCTATATTAAAATCGTAATGATACCAAATTGTGTGTAATCAACGCTCTGTTGAAGGAAAACCGTCCAGCTGAGAATAACAAAGTATGTGCATCAATTGCACAAGTATTTACACACTGCCTCTATCACAAATGTGACCTGGAGCGCCACTTCTTGCAATACAGTGTTTAAATGAAAACCGCAAGAGATTTATTTTTGAAACTTTTTGAAAATATATTTTTAGAGCACTGTAATATTAATTCTGCAGCCATAAAAAATGAAAAACAAGCATTTCACAATGAACATATATTTCTGTTACGAATACTACAAAAATTGAAAGTCATACATATGTAACTTTAAGTATGAAAGATGTATATTTATTATTCATTACTAATACAAGGTTTTTCATGGATGAACGAAATATCCAACCAAGATAAGTGCGCCATGAAAATGTACTTTGATGCGTGAATAGTGCGCAAGTACGTTACATTCATATCTTTTTTTTCTGCATTGCCACTTCCTCTGGATGAAACTCACGCGCATTAAACACATTTGTACCTGTGGTATAATCAATTTAACCTTTTTTATCGTTGTCCAAGTTTCGCGGCCTGCTCTTGGAATATCGGACTCCTTTGCTTCGACCTTGCATCACGGTATACAAAAGTCATATTTTTTTATACCCACCAAGTTTATAAAGACCCAAAATGGGGACAACAGTGACAATTGTTCATGTTTACACACATTTTGAGAGAAAATATAGCTGTCGCTAAAGTGAATGTGGCACATTGGTTCCTACATTAGCGCAGGACCCTAACATAATATTTTAAGTAGATAACATATAATTTGTTCAATTGCCTTGTTGAGAAATGTGTAATCTGGACTAGTAACAATTCTGGCCTTTCAAAACGTTAGGGAATGGTACTGAAAAAAAGCTAATCAATTAAGTGTACGGTTTTTAATTTCTTTTACATTTATTCAATAAGTAGAGGAAGAATTGTATTCCATCAGAAAACATCGATAGCAAGATTTCGCCGAAAATACATCTTTTGAGGCACCACGAATTTAAAGAAAGCATTTTTAGACAGAGGCCCCTGGAAATGCTGGTTAACTATAAAACTTGATATTTAAATCTATACTTTCCAAAATGTTCAGAATATCCCCCACCCCTTTACACAAAAACAAATGTTCATATTCTTCTTTTCTCAGAATTCGCTCAAATTATTTTAATTTGAATATATTTACATGGCAAATAAAATTGTATACACTGAATTTTCTGGGAGTAGCTGCGATAGTCTCTTCATTCAAAAATATATCTGAATATTTTTATATAACTGGTAAACCATAAGAAGTTGAAAAAAAAATTGGATCTGTTTAAAACACAGATAACGTATTTCTGGTATCGGCGATTTCCGAGATAACCGCGACTGTTTGTTTGAATTTTCCCATACCTTTGTGATTTGTTTCCATACGTCCGTCATGAGATGGAAAAAACAGTGCCAGGATATAGTGAACGGCTTCTAAACATCTGACTACCAATTCGCTCCTTGTACCTAAAACGAAATGTACAGTAAAACTATTTCTTCTAAAGTTTATCTCCATTAATATGATGTGGATAAAACAGTAAGCTTTTGTAGCAATAGTTTTAGAAGCATGTAATAAATTTTTACAGAATTAGACAGGCGAAGAAAGAAAAAGAGAAAACGGAGTACTTGTACATCTTACAAAAGAGGACCCTGACCACCACAGAGAATAAATTAGAAGATGAAAGAATGAACCCACTGGTTTATACTATACATTTATATTAATATTTGTCTTTTTCCATAGTTACTGCTGGAGTATCGTTGCCATAATGACACGGTTTCGTTGTGCGATCGTCATCTTTCAGGTGCAAAGCACCTGAATAGAGGTTCATGACTGACCATGGTTTACGTGTCTCATTGTTCCATTTAGAGCTTTATATGGAGAGGCAGAAAACTAGAAATGCTCTAACTAACCTACATCCTGTTACTTTTTTCACATGGATAATATCAGTGGTGTAACACTTTAAAATTCAATGTGCTAGATTAACTAAAAATTAAAATAATTTACATTAATTTCGTAAGAGTATTTCGTTTCCAAACAGATTCACCTAACCCTATTTGCTTTCTACTGTCACTCAGTAGAAATTTCGAAGCTTTTCTTAATCATTTAAATTTACTGCCTTAAGTTTTTGGGAACTAAGAAAAACACTTTTCAACAATTGTATATTAAGTTTTGTGTTCATTTTTACATTGCTTTTGCCTGTTCTCTCACTGTGTACTAAACTGTATTACTTTTCATTTAATTTGCATGTGCTGAATCTAATCCTTTAACTGGCTGTTTTAATGCTTTAAATTGTGACTAGTGGATTTTTTTAATATATGTTTTTTTTTCAATACAAGTTCATTCTTAAAGCCATGTGATCTTTTAGTACTATTTTTTAAACGTTTAGCAATGTTCATTCTAAAGCAGAGCATATGTCACAAAATATACAGAGGTTAAACTATAATATGAATTAATAAGAGCGTTCAATATTTATGAAAACTATAATAATATGCCTAAGTCACTGTTCATATAACAAGTAAATATAAGCATAAGAATACATCAAATAGGAGAGTTAAAACGGAACGCTGTTATTAACGCACTAATAATATTACAGATAAATCTATTTTTAGCCTGAGTAATCCAGTTTACTTAGAAAAAAGGTAGCAGAGTACTGCAAACTAATTGTTTTAAAATATGAAAATTGCATAGCTTGGCTAAACCTAAATGTTTTGCAGAAAAAGCTTTTCTATTTTTATCTTACGGCATCGTAAACTAAACGTTTGAATAATGTGATAATAAATTTGTCAACAGTTTTTCCCCGGACTATTAATAGTATTGCATTCTCGTAAAAGAGTCGCAGTCGTATTTTTAAATCACTTTTAAGTTATTGTTTATTTGTGAACAAAAATTTAATTTATGAATTACATTTGTTACTCAAAGTATAAGAATATAAATTTTTAATTTAGCGATCGCAAAATAAGAATGTTCACTTTGGGAGATTTATTGTACAAGCGAATGTTTTATTAATACAAACGAACCACTTGGAAAGGTTAAAACAAGCATACAGTTGTTACTTTTCTCTTCGCCGAACGCCATGTTGAGGAATGTAATCATTCATAGGGTTTTGTAATTGGCCGGCCACTCGCCTGCTTACACACCATAAAGATCCCGTGTTATACGCATGGATTGTGAAATCAAAACCTGTGCCTTCCCCTCCTACACACCTTTCCGAATTCTGTATTTACGCTTTAAGGTGCACGGAGACTCGGATTTTGGCCAAAAATTAACCAACTTTTCACAATTTAAATCATTGTCTTAAATGAAAACACTTTGCACAAACTCACTCATGTAGGTAAAATTATACTTTGTTTTTGTCTCCTCTCAAATAAATTCGTATTGACATTGTTAAAACATTCAGTCCGTAATGGGTTGTGAGTTCGTTGTATTTGTTTCAATATGTGGGAGAAAAGTGTAGAAATTGTTCATTGCGCATCACTCGTGATGCTTTTTCACAACCCTAATCATTGTTATTTCTGTAATGCAACTGGTTTGGACAAAAAAGCAAAATCAGCATTAAATGATTTTTTTTTTTAATTTTACGACCTCGCACGTTAAGTCATATCGGACGGTGAGTGAAAGAGATGAAATGATACTCAAATGTGTCCAGGGTCCATGGAGCTTAGAGCTATCCGATATTCGCCTTTGAGGAGAAGGGAAAACCCTGGAGAAAACCTTATCCAGGTAGCTCTCACCCTAACCGAGATTAGAACTCGGGACCTCTTGAACGTGAGGCAGACACGCTACCATCTACGCTACCGAGGCTGGCTCAAATTTTTATTGAAAATATATATAATCTATATAGAAGATCTGTAAGGAAGAAAGATAATAGCAAGTTAAATTAAAATGTTTAGTAACCATGTTCGTTTAAGCTTATAAGCAAAAAAATACTTTGTTGCTACTTCGGTTATATTTCAAGGAGCATTCAAATTTTAACAATATTTTGCATTACACTTTTACAACAAAGGAACACTATCTTGAAATTAATTAGTATACCAAATTGAAAATTAGTACATATATCATGGTTATCATTAAGATCCCTTTTATAAAATTTAAACTAAATGACTTAATTATTATAAAATCTAGTAGGCAGGTACATTCAGTCCCTTAAATTATTATTATTATTATTATTATTATTATTATTATTATTATTATTATTATTATTATTATTATTATTATTATTATTATTATTATTATTATTATTATTATTATTATTATTATTATTATTATTATTATTATTATTATTATTATTATTAATTTGTACTTTTTTGTATTTACGTCCTCCAACGTTAAGTCATATCGGACGATGAATGGAATAGGTGAAATGAGGCTCAAATGAGCCCGGTGTGCATAGAGCTTAGAGTTACCCGACATTCGTCTTGTAGGATAAGGGAAAACCCCGGAAAAACCTTATCCAGGTAACTTACCCTGACAGAGATTCGAACTCGGGACCTCTTGAACGTGAGGCAGACATGCTACCACCACGCCTCACGTTCAAGAGGTGCCGAGTTTGAATCTCGGTCAGGGTGAGTTACCTGGATAAGGTTGTTGTTTCCGGGGTTTTCCCTTATCCTGTAAGACGAATGTCGGGTAACTCTTAACTCCATTGACACATTTGAGCATCGTTTCACCTATTTAATTCACCGTCCGATATCACTTAACTTTGGAGGACGTAAAAATACAACAACAACAACAACAAAAAACACGCTACCGAGGCGGGCTATATTATTTCTTAAATACCGTATTTGACTACGGTAAGAAATATGCTTAGGGTAAATTCTAGACCAGATCAATAAAATACTGATGAAGTAAGCAAAATGTAATACCCATCTTTTCGAAGTAATTCGCATACAGAAGTAACATTTAAATATAATCATAGGTATAATTGGAATGATAAAATAAACTTTTGGCGCGCTAAACTGAAACAGTATATATTTATACAGAAACTAATAACAAAAGAAGGTGTTTTAACTTTATGCATATACCCTAAGGTTATGATGAACGCCCAGTTTTATTTGGAAAATGCTGTCTGTGGCAGTATACACAAATTTCCCTTCTTTGATGCGTACGGAAATCGGTGAGCATTTCAAAGCATTGTTTCCTCCACTATAATGTATTAAAATGAATCTATTCCAACATATGCTAGCATAAGGGTTTTTAAAAATGCTGCCACCAAAACCAATATAAAATGTTTATCAGTTACCTACATTTTTCTGCCATGATTTTGCTTTAAAGTTATCCAATTTTCACAATGTCTTGAAAACACACAACTTTACAAATTGAGTGCATTAGTATTTTTCTTTTCAAAAATGCCTACGGTACTGCAACATACCAAGCAGATGTTTTAAATAAATTGTTACATAATTCTAGTTTATTATATTGGAAATACTAATTCTGAAGAAAGTTACAAACAATTACAGTAAAATTTTTATTATTTATAGGCCCACAAGAACTTTTAGGATGTACCTTTAATAATGAACGACGTACGTGTTCCCAAAGGGGGGGGGCAGCTAAAATGTAAAAGACTGAAAGTATGCTCCATTTATCACACTAAAAACTCTGCTTACTCCTATTTGGAGTCGTTTACATTTTCAGAAAGGTTTAAATGTGACAGGGACCACATGGAATAAAAACTAAAACTCGATTTTGAGGACCTTTCACGGCCCAATACCTTGAAGCTCAGAAATAAAATATGTACACATATGTAAAAACATGTACTGTAAGTCAGTGTTATTAAAAGTTGGCTTGTTTTGGATTAAATATTTTGCGAAACTAACCATTATGTATAACTGATGAAATTGTTATTTAAAACCCATTGTCCGACCTTTTATATGAGCCTGAATATCCTTCCTGCATTGGTGTTATTACTTGCAGTTTATCTACAGATCACTCAAGTGTTGTGTGGCTTTTTTGTGCCCTGTATTTTTGTGACATGTTGTTTTTAATGTGGCTAATAATATATAATATAGTTAAGTGTATTGTGCATGCTGTGAATTGGTTACAGTATTACCGGCATGTCTTTTCCTGTCCATTCCCTGCTTGCCCAACATGCAGGCATTAAACAAACGCAATGTATGTACACAGTCATAACTCATGCCACGTGGAAAAGACAATCCGATAAACTGTTTTATCAATATTTACATATGTTATTGTTACAGCGGTGATGTTCATATCTTATGTGCTGTGTGCGTACACGAATCCTCGAAATTCACCCGCAGTATTTCATCAAAAGAAAATTGTGCATTTCTTCATTGTGTGGTGTTGAAGCCAAACTAATCAGCAAATCCGTTCCCTCCCCTTTCATTGAGAATGCTGTAGCATTTTTTTCTTCTTCTGCCATCCTTTGTGATCTTATCTGCTTTTATCTTTGAATGTCTCCTTTAATTTTCTTACAACGTGCCTTAAATGTGCCTTAGCAATGGTGTGATGGCCTATTTAATTTAGACAGTACCAGAAATATGTCTTTGTGTGTTTGTGTGCGCGCGCAATGTTCCTTGTAGGCCGCCTAGTACATAACATTTGTCGTTGATAGTAATTACGCCTTAATGTAAATGTTGAATAACGCAGTTTCCCTAATCATCTGCAAGGAAAGCAAAGCATTTCGAAGCAAAATACAAACCACTCTTTTTGATGCGGCGTTCGGAGCGTTCTGGCGACAATGGAGTCCGTAGGAAAAATCGATAATGAAGGGCCTAAAATATGAACATAAAAAACCGCATATCTTCTTGTCACGGAAGACGCTTGGTTGAATAAGGAAACCTTTTAATGCGATAACGAAGTCTTGCAGCCATATCGCGTTATCCATAACTGCAGTATCTTAGTTACGCTCTCGAAAAATGACCATGTTAAACCCTAAAATACACATGCTGCCAGCGGATTTAAAAGATTAATGCTTTTGCTGTGGCGATTTTTAGACTGGGCAACGCATGACCTTGCAAATTCTTATTCGCAAAGCCGCTAAATTTTCGAATCCTTCATGCCATATATTCCTAATTTGGCATAAGATTCAGTATGTTTTATAATGGCAATAAGGTATTATGGAACCTTGCAGGTAATATCAAATACATATACAACTATGTAAATGATCTCGATTTCGTGCAGGACGCGTGTAGATATTTGTCTCTCACTGAGTGACGGGTCGAATACATTTATTCGTACAGTCTGTCTCAAACTTGAAGGATCCTGGAAATTAATTGTTCTTTCACACTAGCCGTGTGTAGGACGCACTATGAAATGGTAGAGGCAGACTGAAAAATTCAATGCCATAGCCGGAATTTGAACCACGGATCTTCTGGTTTCCGTCCAGCCGCTCTAACCATTTGAGGTACTTTGGCCAACGTGCCAACAGTGGTCCGAACTATAAAGCCCGGGCCTTAGAGTACTTACAGCATAGTAAGTCGCCATTAAGGTGTGTTTATGAGAACTCCTAGTGGTTTACCGGGAGAAACACGAGTCAGTTGGAGAATTTAATGTCATGTTGGCACTTTGGGCATAGTAGCTCAAATGGTTGGAGCGGCTGGACGGAAACCAGAAGATCCGTGGTTCAAATCCCGGCTATGGCATTGAATTTTTCAGTCTGGCTCTACCCTTTCATAGAAGGATCCTGTTGTAAACATATGGAAGGAAACAAAGAACGACAGAGATACGTCAACGAACGCTCTTAGGCTGCTGGTTGGTGAAGGGAAATTTATGGGAAATTCATTTCCCTCTACCCACCAGCAATTTAAGATCATTTCTTGAAAGTATCTCTCAGTTTGAGACAGATTATAGCATATTCTGGGGTCTTCCCTAATTTGTTTGTTTTATTAACGGTATAATGCTTTAAGAACCGATTCGTCTACCTGTTCATGCATGGAATTCAAAATCTATTTAGCAGAGCAATATTTCTTATAACTGGCAATGCCATCGACATTATATATTTTAAATTGAAGGAAAAATAATCGAGACGTAAAAACTGAACCCTTAAAGAGGAGCTAAAAGTATTTATGATTTCTGACTGAAAATGTTTCTCCCTAATATCAAAATCCATATTGAACATAATTTAGGTACAATAGCAAAAACATATGCCCTTCTAAATGTATGTAAAATTGGCGCAGTTTTCAAAGAATTAAACTGTAATCGATTTTAATCTCACAAAGCACAGAACATATAAACTATAATGCGGTTTGTTCTCTCCAGAATAAAAATTATGCGCGCGCGTCATAATTGACTTGCGTCAATTTGATTGCTAGAATCATTTGAAGTGACCAAAGCGTTCGGGAGTATATATGTACACATTCTCAATGCATATGCTATTTAAAGCATATAATCGGTTGTTATACAATACAGAAACTGTAAACGGTGTAGGTATGTGTTTGGCCGTTCAAGAAGGTCTATCTTAAAAAAGAAACTTTATTTCTAGATCTATTTGACTAATTCTGTTTATATTTGCAATACTTCAGTGGCAGCCATGAATATTTATTTTCAATTTAGCGATAACTAGTTTTCATGAATAATTCCAGTTGTCGATTATACTGATTGGTGATAAAAATTGTATTAAACGCTTCTGTTTTGGCAATGTCGATGGCTCTTTCACTCGAAGAGTAGTATAATATACGATAATAGTAAAATATAGAACAAGTAATAAGAATGAGTTATAGTCAGTCACCTAAAAACAAAGAAATAAAATTACAAGTGCTTTACAAATCGTCAGTTTAAATCAAATGGATTATGCATGTGCAAACTCCAAACTCAAAAGTCGTAAATAACGGATTGATTGATGTGTAGTCATGGCATAAAAGCTTTCTGATGAACTTCCAAGTGTAAATACAGATATAATTTGATCCTGTTAGCAAAGCGAAGTGTTTTAAGTACCATAATTGAAGCATAAGGATTCAGAGAAAGGTGTGTTATATTACGGTACCTATATAGTTGTATCTCTTATTAAACGGTAACCATTACAATTTTATTTTAAAAGGTAAATCATGACTAAAGCTTAATATGTGTAAAAACTAACGCTTACTAGTAAACCTAACTGCAACGTATTTCTTCTAATTTTGACTGATGGAGGTTTCACGAAATTATAAAGAATGCTAGGGAAGGGACTTAATTCGAATTAACCAGGGAATTATTTAACTGTCTTCTCTAATCCATTTAAATACTGAGAGCAATTTTCTGTTTTCAGCTCAATAGTCATAGGTTACCGCCACGTTTTAATAATTGAAATTGGTAACTGATTTTTTCCATTATCAGCGAAAAGTTTTTTTTTTTTTTTTTTTTTTTTTTTTTTTTTTTTTTTCCATCGGGCAATGTTATATAACGAATTTAACAAACGTTTAAGAAATTCATTTTTCGTTAGTAGGAGAATTAAACAAATGTCAGTATTCCTCTGTTCTTAGTTAAGAAAATATAACACTGGATTATAAAATTTTTTCATTCTTGAAATCCTGTCTTCATCAAATATATGTAACTTGATCTTTTGAAAAATGTACGTCAACTATTTCGTTGAATAAAACAGCTTATAATCACAGATTTTGTTCAATTTTAATACGTGTACTCGACGAGGTATTAAAAAGTATGTATATAAAATAAATCCATAAGGCAATGCTAGGTGTCTACCCATAGGAAATAAAACACGTTTAGGTGTGATTTATAGCTAAAATAAGCGTATTAAATAGTCTTTGAATGCATATTCTAGGAATATCCTAGTATCAGATATTACCATCAAATTCAGTTACTTAAGTATTTAAAATATATGTTATTACAAAGACCAGAATACTGATATGAGATCTTTTAATTGTTGCATCGTAAGTGTTGCTGCCATAAACATAAATGATACAAGAGTGGAAAATAGGAATAAGGAAAAGAAGAAGCAATAACAACACGACAAAACTAGGCAAATTACGAGCTTGTTCCAATGAAGACAGGAGGCCTTTGCCCTTTTGGGATGTCTATGGGCTAGATTTATTATTATTTATTATTAAATTTATTATCCCTTAATGTAGCCTGCAAAGTCCCTTCGTTAGCACTGAATCTTTTATAATCTGAAAAATCAAAGAGTCCATGCTTAAATTTTGTAAGATCGGCTTCAAAACTGTTTTTAGCACTCTTCTTAGATACTTCGAACAAGAACGTGGAAAAAAATATATTTTATTTGATTTCTGTATTATATTATTAGTATATTTACCTTTTCTCTGTTTGCTTTTCTATAAATTATTTTATATCTTTGTGTGTATGGGCCCAAATAACCTAGCCTTCGACGGGGCTTCAAACCTCACACACTCATTCACCCTTTGTGTTAAGTACTTTTAATAAAATTAAATAATCTAGATTTTAGGTAATGTTTGTCATTATTGCGTTGTTTTTAAAAAGTTTGGTCATTTCATAGATTATTTTTCATAAATTTTTCTAGGTAATTGAAATCCGGCTCTCTTTATTACTAATTGGAATTAGTATTTGCCGAGGAAACAATTGGTAGGAACGTTTTTAGCTTTGGATCTGTTGAATAGGAAACAGAACTGAGGCACAGAAAAGGGCTCTGCACCATGTTTAGTTAATATTGTGATGCAAGGGCTATCTGGAACTAAATGGGGATGAATATTAAGAAACTCTTTGTTACAATGGTAAGGGGCAACTTTTGCTACATTGCCTCGCGAAAGTAAAGTGTTTCTTGGCATTTGCAGGCAGCAGAAGATAAATGACTGCAAGAATAATACAGTCCCATTCTTTTACAGTTCCAGCACGCATGCTTATTAACCAGTCTCTTCTTGGAGAACGACTATTTTCATTTGTTTCTAAAACGGTACCATTATTTGCATGAAACATGACGCTGTGCACTCTCTTCGATTACCAGTCGTAATTCATTATACAACTTTATTCAACAGCACCTTCATTATCCTGTTTCAGTCATAAACCGCATGTTTATTACCTTCGACGAACTTACATTGAATGGTTTATCGTGTATCTTTAACGTCTAATCGGCTGATACCCGTATATCGAACATTTGCTTACATAAAGCACGGTAGACATTGTGTACCATAACGCTCCGAAACATATAGAAAACTATAATGAAGGCAACGTCTGGGCTAATAAATATGCATCATGTTGGTGGTGGAACTTAAAGAAAGTGATCAATATGTCTTGTCAAATAAATTAATTAATCAGTTACGTATATTGTGGTTTTTGGCTAACTATCGAGGCTGATGTTACATTTCCTCTGCCTCCTACGCTTAATTGCTCGGCTTTCAAATGTGGATAATGGCTAACTGCGGGGGTTAAACTCTGATAAAGTTTCCAGTTATAAAACATTTTAAAAACCTGTAATATCTGTTGGCCATGTTAAGATGAAGATTCTGTAATGTCAAAAACAAAACTGAATTAAAGATTATGCTCATATTTTAGTATTGCTCAGATGAAACTCAATAAAGCAAAGTTTTCGTCCTATTTGAATCTGAATCATTTCGCATGCCTCGACATCTAAGTTAATGCTAACAGAAAAGCTAGAGGAACAATTTCAATTCTGAATTAAACAATTTATTGCTTAATTGTTAATACGAATGCCACATTCTCTTTTTTTTTAAGTTTTGTTTCTGTTTTTAGTTGGGAGACTGCATTTTTATTTCAGATGTGGGTCTAAGTCCAACTGCAGTGTAGCAGTGAGCAGTGAAGTTTTCGAGGATCCGTGTCCGGGCACGCACAAATACGTAGAAGCGCATTATAGGTGCATGCTAGGTTGGTTATCATAGTTTTATCACAGGTTGGTGCAGGGTTAATGTGTAAACACTTGCTGAACACGTGGCTCTAAGGTCGTGAAGCCACATGGTCGACAAGTGAAGAGCGTCTCGCCATGTTCAAGATTTCTACACGAGACAACTTTTTAATTTACTGTGCAACGATTAAGTTGCAAGTAATGAGTAGGATCATCGGCCGCGGAGAGCATCATAACCAAGGTACATCAACCACCTCCATTAGTTGTCCCAAAACCTGCCCTTCGTTTCGTGTTTTTATCGCGAGATGGCGGTTTATTCCATCTTCCTTTGTTCCATATCCTCCACCTATCCTCGACGCTTTATAATGTCCATCTGTCCGCTTGACCCCAAGGCGAAATCGGATTATAGCACACCAAGTTGTTGTTAAACTTGGGTAGGTGGCAGCACAAGATAACTCGAAGGCGACACTCGTGGCCAATTAGTGAACTAACTCGTGTAGAACTCGTGAGCAACTGGAGGCGCGCTGCTGCTTCACTGAGGAGGTTTGAATAACTGCATTTATCGAACTTTGCTGCAGTTTTTCTTAAGTAATTAGCTGGTACGGTAATTGCATTTATTCCAACCTCACCAGTAGCGTACCGTTATAGTATGGTGCGCTATTTTTCTAGAATTAGTATTTTATGAGTGTTTGGATTTGAATTTTTATCACCAGATGTAGCCAGCAACAGAACTGCAGCATTCTCGCAAGCACAAGTATGTTTGGTGATCCATGCCCGGGTACTCTAAAATATTTAGAGGCACATTATCAGTGTATGCCAGGTATGATAAACTTATTTTAATAATTTGGGGGTATACCATCTAGCCTGTCATGAGAGGAAATTATGATAGTGCTTTTAAGCAGTATGGTTTAAATTAAGTATTTATTTGTTTACCGCTAAAAGGTAACAAAATGCACATTTTTATGGTTTTGTTGAGAATGGTATGTGTTGTAGGAAGCTATTCCTTGTTACAATTAATATTTATTGTAAATGAATCCATTCTTCAATTGAATGGAAGGACAGTGCCTTAGGGACAGGAAAAAAAGTGTTATTTGTAGGCAACAAAAGTTATTAGATATTTAGTAGCACAAAATAACAATGTTTGAGGGTAAATGTGGTAAAGAAATTTAAATGTTTGAGGTTACTAAGGATACATTTTTCAAGAAGCAGGTGATATGCATGTATGCCAATTAATATTAATATGCTTATGGTTACTTATAGAGTAAACAAACGTGTATTGTTTGCTATTTGTTTAAGTAAGGCTTTCCTTACCTAGAGCCTCTTCATACACCAAGCACATTTTTAGCGAAAACTTTAAGGCATCAATCTTTACGAAGTGTTAATCGGTTATGTGGAGAGGAAGCATTGATGAATGTATAATGCCAGAGGAGGGGTGTGAAAAAGTGGCTACTCTTTTGTTTTGTGTCATTGATGGATATAAGAGTACATTTCAGAATTATAAAATGAGAGTAACACGTTGCTTCTAATCAGCGTTTCCTAATATGGAATTTCGTACCATCTTGGGCACACACCAACAAATATTTGTTTCAAAAAATCTCAATAACGTCTTCGAAAATGAAATCAAAACATGAAAAAAAACACACACACACACACACACACACACACACACACACACACACACACACACACACACACACACACACACACACACACACACACACACACTGCACACCCAGCATGTTCTGATCTAGAGCATACATTGACGTTGGCACATTAAGAAGTGCAATGGTTCTGTTCTGTGCACAGTCTAGTGCACGGTAACGTGCCGATATTTTTAGTTCCATGCAGTGTTTTTTTTTTTTTTAATATTGGTAGAAACTCCATAGGAGTTGTGTTTCCCATGGTTGTGTCCTCCATGGTCTAGGAGTAACCTGCTAACCTCTGGTTCCATGGTCACGGGTTCAAGCCCGGTGGAGAGCGATGGATTGTTTTCGAGTATAAAAATCCTTAGCATAGCTTCTTCCGGAAGGGAAGTAAATTCATTGGTCCCGCGTCATAGATTTACACCTTGTAAAAGAACCTCAAAACTGACAACCTTGAGGCAAATTAAGCTGTCTTTTACGTCCAATATCCACATAGTCGTTATTCAATGCAAAATACTGTTATAGGACTGGTAAAACATCTATCCAATTCTTCTGCATTCTTGAAATGCTGGTTTTTGTCACCCATAGATCAACAGTTGTAGGCACACGGTTGCATATACGGGCCATAACATCCACACTCCACCCAGAACGCTGTATCTCGGCATAGGACCCTACGAAATGCAGTTTCATATGAAATACAGTCGTGCATTCCATATTAAAGTACCTTGCACATGGATTGAATGCTGGCTGATCTTTGCCCAAGATCTTTGAGCCAATCTCGAGTGCTTAAATGTGACGATCTCATATCAGGAGATTAACTTGTACTGGTACATAAAAATTCTCTTGCGAAACAAAATTTCAGCACACCAGTGTTCCTAGTATGATCTATCTCACACTAGAATGAGCCTGTTGTAAACATATGAGAGGCAAGAAGAAGAGAGATACTTTCACAGAATGCTAATATGCTGATGATTGGTAGAGGAAAATTCATGGGTATTTTAAGTTCCCACTCAGCTCTTTTTCGCCTCTCTATGGTTAAAACAGGATCGTTATAGTTTGACACTATTATAGCCCACTTAAATTTACATGAACAGATGTTAATTAAGTTCAGTAATTTACATTCATATTTATTACTGTTACAATTTTTACCTTCTCCGTAAAGGTGGAGTTGCCTTAAATGGTTTTTCTGAAACCCAAACAATCCGACAGTAATTGAAATATGCTATTTCGCAAGAAATTGCTGATATCCCAAGACATATCTGCAAAACTGTGCATGGAGTCGTAAAAAGAATGGTGTGCACTGAACAAGAGAACGAAGGGCATTTCCCCTATGTTTTATAAAACCCCATTGTTTACCCAGTATGTGACTTCTTTTTTCTTTTTCTATCTCAAATAGATTATGTATAAAGGCTTGAAGTTTGAAATTACCTTTGAAATACTCTATATATGGATAACCTAATAACTTATTTTACGCCAAAATTAAATATGAAGCGTTTTACCATTTATTCTTCAAATTATAAAGAGAATTTTGTATCTGTCGGCAGAGGCTATTTAAGAATATGTAACTGGAAGCATATCGAAACAACTGTGTATCACAAACTTTTCGTCAAAACATTATAAAAGATGGTCTTCAATATAACTGACATCCATTACAAATATTTGGAAGTTATATATTGATAAAATTGAAGTGCACATCGTAGTCCAAAACAGCAGCATTAGGGGCTGCAGTAACTTCTTGTTGTTACCGAACTTATTTTGACTGCTTGTTATCCCCAAATATACCTACATTCTCGTCTTACAATTTGTGTGTGTATCTTAGTTTTACGGTCATATTTAATAAACCAATTTTGTTTTTCTATATTATCTAGATCATAATATTTGCCATTTAGATCCATGGCGAATGTTGGGGGATTGTTTGAGTCGAATTCTCACTTCCAACAACCAGTCCACTTCTGGTTTCTTGTGATGGGATCGATGTTGGCTGAAGTGAATTGTAATTTTGTGAATAGTGGCGCACAAAGTAACTGTAGTAGTTCACGATATATTTAGACTGGCATCGCTAATAAGATGTTCACAGTAGTAAAACGGGACCACCTGCTGTCCGTCATTTACTCCACGTGGAGTCTGATGTCTCTGATTGACAGAAGTTAATATGAATCGATTCCTGCTGGATGGAAGCGGGGTGGCCTAAGTCGATGGACCGAGGAGATGGCGCCACGGTAACGAGTGCAACTCTCATTCAGGTGGCCCCGGGTTCGATCGTTTGCTCCAACCCATTGAATTTTCATGGTTTCCTCGGGTCAGTAAGCGAGTGCTGGGCTGGACCCTGCTCCTCATCTGCGGTCATTATTTCCTTCTATGTTTCGGAGTTGTAGGACCAGGGAACGGCGTTCGGCATCAGAAGGTGTGGGTGGGCTCAGGCGACTTCGTATGCGGTTGTACTGGAAATGTTAGGTACCCTTACCATGCTTGCACCCATCGCCATCCGGATCTGGTCGCCTTTCGGGTCGGATGGCTTACATGCCCCGGTTGCAAGGGCCTTTCATTTAACCAGTTAATGCTATCTAATGCCATTCGTTAAGCAGTTGAATCATCGGAGTTATAAAAAGGGGTGTGGTTAGTGGCATTAGGTCCTATCATTTTGAGATAAACACGCTTTGCCAGAACCAGAGAATATTGCACTTTTTATGACCTTAAAACTGTATATCTCATTCCAAGCTAATTAAACGAGAGTGTTTTTGCAGCTCAGTGCAAGAGCGTTTATGTCTAGCCCATTTTATAATTAGAACTCACATCTCAATTAAGTGTTCATAGCAATAAAGGGAAACCAGCTCCTGTCTCGTGATTTCCTCCACGTGGGCAAGATATTCTGATTGGCTAAAGTTAGATATGAATCGATTCCTACTCGATAGAAGTGGTTTAGCAACGAACTCTACCGGATTCCTTATCAGTCTAATGATAGCCATTCTATAGACATATATTTGCCATGGATATACTTAAAGAACGTTGCAACCAACTGAACAGACTGAATGCTACCAAATACCACCGGAGAGTGTTATAATGGGGAGAACAGTCACATATGACTTTTGGTGCACTGTTTTAGCTTGTCTTGCTGCTTCAGGTCGCGTCAATTTACTCTCAAACGTCTAGTATCCATATATCAGGCGAATAGTATAGTTTGGATCATATCGCATGCCTCAGAAACGAGCACAAATGATGTTTGGAGTAGTTAGACAGAGGGGCTTATAGTAACACTGGAGCACAACACCCCAAGTAGGCTACAGCAAGCCTTTTGTACTTAAAACGCGGCATCTGAGAGGGAGGTATGAGGGAGTAACCCGAAGTACGATGTGTGCTAGCAAGGACAGGTCCTTAATGGTTCCAAAATGGCGTCCATCCTGACGCTGCCTAAGCCACCGGCCATTTGGAGTGAGGAAAGAAAGGGGCCCTAGCTTTCTGCCGAGCTTATGGAGAAATCTTTCCGAAGCACAAGTTCAACCGTCCTGCCGCTATACACCAACCGCCGTCTTCTGGACCTTCAGTCCTGAAACCCAGGAGAGGCAATTATTGGCAAGAAATTCTTGGTACAAGGAGTACCACTCTAGCACTGGCGTACTGAACCGGGGCAACCAAACCATCCGAGTGTCATTACCGCGGTACCTTCTCACTCGTTTCTGTTCATTTTTAAAATCTTTGTTGACAGTTTTCAGAGAGGAAGAGGTGGAAGGAGAGAATGATAGAGAAGGGGGATTTTTGCAAATAACCGCTTATACGAACGGGAATGGTACTTCTAATTGGGATAACTTATGCTGACCTCAGGAGTGAGCGCTTTCGGTACTCACGAATAGCAGAATCCTAAAGCCCAAAGTAAATTAAAGACGTAATTTAGAAACAAAATGTGAAGCGAGTCATCGTTTTCTTGTAAAACTGCTTCTAATCAGTTGATATTCACCTCTTCATCGGCTCGGAAATTGTACTCGTGCATTAATTGCTTACTGCCAAGAACCTATGTGTGTCTCATCGTCAGTCCATCCACCCGTTTTCACGCAGAAAATAACTCCCGATCTGCTGCGCCTGTGGGCATTTGTATACTAGAGTTTGAAGAGCATTTGTTTATCTGTTTATAATTTGGCTGAAATTGGTCCAGAATTGAGAGTTTGCTAGGAACCTTCTGAAGGCGAACCACGGCGCATTTGAAGTTGTAGTTTTACAAAGGGTTTCAAAAGCATTTACTTGAAGTTATAATTTTGGTTGTACTATAAAGGTTGTGTACGGAAAGTTTTTAAATGTTGACATATTTACTTTTTTTCGCGAAACATGAATAGATGTTCATTTCATCGTTAATTTCCGTCACGAAACGAGCGTTCATGAGTTCGTATTTTCAACTGTATCATATCATGAATCATTGCAGATCCTTCGTAATAACTTCTGCAGACATCGTAATATTTGCTGTCATTAAATAATGTAAGAAATTACTTGATTTCCTCTGTTTTTAAGTTTATAACTTCATATATCTACTGGTTTTTGTGGTCATTTTCTTTTCTAAACTATATTGTAGAAGTGGTTGCACTTTTTATGTCGTTTACAAGTTTAAGTGGTGCAGAACTATATATCTATTTACCTACATACAACCCCCGAAAAGCCCATGGGTTAGGAAGGTATTCCACGAAAGAATCGAACCCAGGACCTCCCGAATGCGGACCACAGATGCTACCAACTGGGCCATCCCACTTGGTGTTTTCCATATATATATATATATATATATATATATATATATATATATATATATATATATATATATATATATATATATATATATATATATACGTACATTTCGATACTACCGAATATCGAAATGATCAAAATGTTCGAGAGGATAACCTCTCAATTTCTGGCTGTCCTGTGCAATTGTCTAACCAAAAATGTAGCGATGCTCCACTGCTTTGTATCACACTTATCGTTCTTGTAACAATGTCTGAAAGTGAAAGTTGCCTTGAAGTGTAAATAGGTATGTATGGCAGCTTATACTCTGTACGAATGTGGAGTCCATTATTTTTAGCGTGAACTGTAAACAAAAATGTGTCAAGAAAACTTAGTGCTAAGCAGAGCTACAAAAATACACGATATAAGTTACTGCCGAAGCACTTGTTCGGTAGAACGAGGCAGAAGAAGAAAGTCATGTTCTGACACTCCGTGTTTGAAATGCCGCTCTCGCCAACCTTGTCGTATGACCCAAATTTACACAACATCGATCGGTCGATCGGATTCCTCACTCGCAATCTTGGCTTTGTTTTTGTTCCCGTGCACGAGGAGAGAGAGAGAGAGAGAGGTTATGGGAAGGAATAGCTTCGCCTGATCCGATAACTCGTACGAGAAACAAATGGTTAGCGGTAACTTCGGTGTCGAACCGTTTCTAATTTGATCACTTCAACACATCGTTCTTTCAGTATGTACCGATCGTAAATATAACTGTGATAAATAATTTGAGTATATTTAAGACAGCTATATAACTGTTTAGCACGTAGTTGTGTTATTCTGTTCAACTGGTTAAAGCTGCCGTTATTAAACTTTGGATTTATGAACCCTAAAAGAAAATGTTTAGCCGCATAGAACTAATGAAACAACTTAATGGATTCGAAAACTTTGATTTAGAATGAAAGCCACTATCAAACATGTTAAAAGGGTAGTTGATACCATGTGCAGTTTTTCTGAATGAAAACAATAATTATGAAAAAAATGGTAAATTCAATGTTGTACAGTTTTAAAGTGTGTCTTATGCAGTTTGAAGTATAAGGTAGATTTGTTAAAGTTATTGAAAAGAAGATTAAAATAATGTTATTGGAGCAAATGATAAAACATTCACCATGAATTTGACCCTATGATTATAGTGGTTAATGATAATAATGAAAATGATCTCCAATGGACAGTTGTCACATATTCTGGCCTAAAAGGTGGAAGCACATATATTCAGCTGGTGTTTTTCTGGCAAGAAAATGACCTCTCTAGATGTGCTAATCACAATAACATAGTTGTTTGATATTAATTTGGAATGATTTTGCCATCTGCCACCTGTTTATTACTTTCCTGTGTTTGAAATATGTATCCAATTCTTTTTTCGTAGACAGGCTCCTATCTATCTATAAATACTTACTCAATAAATATTGACATATGTATAAATAAGGGAGCCATCTTAATATATTAGTATATCTTGTTTGGAATGTAAACTTTTGTTCCAATTATAAGCAAAATAACTAAAGAAACTAAAGCAGTTGTTGTCAGTAATGTATTGACATGGAAGTTGTTACTTATAAATTATGCTTATATTAAGTATTCATAATTCAGAATGAAAGTTGTGGTGCATTCTTCATTTTAAACGGACTTGCTATAGTGAAATATTGAATCTGTGTTTTTTTGGAGGAGATCTTAGCATTTGAGATATTCTGCAGCTATTCTTTTTCGTATTTCTGAAACAAATGCTTTTCAATTAAATCTGTCTAAAATATGATAGATATTTATAGAATTACTAGTACAATAAAATATAATAATTTGTTATATACCTCTTATCTTTTTGAGAAATTTTAAATTCTTCACAGCTCACAGGACTAGTTTTGCAATTCATTTAATTGCAGATGGTTACTACTGCTAGGTAATGGATTTTTGCTGTCTTACTGCCATCTACCGGAAGCAAAACAAATTTGTGCATAGAATCAGTCAGCAGCACTTAAAAATTCATTACACAATTTTTATTTTTTAAGATACATATTTTCTCTCAAATCATTAAATCTATTGGTCCATTTAATTGCTTTAATAATTTAACTTCTGGATTTATTTCATAATTAAACGACCAAAAGTGATCTACCATATTTGATTTATCAATACGTTTATAATGTAAGCTTTCATGGCAAGTGTTATTAATCAAGGCTGCCATGGAGTATACAATGACCGAAAGCTCGACATTCATAAAGCTGACATGGTTGATCACTCGCAAAGCCTTGATTAATCTGTTTATACCTAATATTTCTAAAATGTTCCTTCATTCTGGTTTCCAAATTATGTATGGTCTTTCCAATGTAAATCCTGTTGCAATCTTAACAGTTAAATTGATAAATGCTAGACTTTTTGTTATTGGAAATTTTATCAATTTTAGAACAATTTATTACATTTTTATATTATATTTATTTTGAAGAACCAAGATTATGCCAAATTCTTTAAATAATTTTTTAAATATTTTATTAGCCAAAGGATGGAAGTACTTTTTTAAAATTACTATCATATTTTATTTTTAAATGGTGGAAACATTCTTTTTTTTGTGCTTAAATTGTTCAATCTTTCTACATATAAAATCTTTATTAAAACCATTAATTAAAGCAGTATTAATACTTTGTTTATATTAAGTTCTACTTTATTTAGGGGTGTATTTATTAACCTGTAAATGAAACTTAAAAACAACAAATTTACGTGATAAAGGGTTAAAATGTATTTTTTATGTAATTATCAATATGAGTTGATTTCCTATAAATGCCAAAGTGTGCAGTTACCGGTACCCTATATTTTATTATAGTAGTTATATATTCATTACGTGGTGATATTATGGTGTTAAAAAGGTCCCTGACTCAGTATAGTGCTTTGAGCAAGTGAGCAAAATTTCAACTTCAAAGCCTGCATTAACACAATCTGTTCCATTTAATGCAGGAAAATGCATAAATAAAGGTGGCTAAAAATTGTTTTAAACTTTTGCATACATAGGAATTTGGTATTTGGTACACTTTGCAGTTCGAACGAACTTGCAATTTTACTTGCTTGTAAAATGGACAGCATAGTTTCTAATATTTAAGCTCAAATTTCACAATAGCACTGTCAAGGTTGTTGTTTACTTTTCCCACAAAAAATGCATTTATATTCTCAATGCATCCTATATGTTATGTTTACTTAAATATAATGTGCATTTTAAACCTTTTAATTTATACCTGAAAAGCAAATTTTGATGGATGATAAAAAAGTGCCTTAGAACTAAGATCCAAAGTTATAATTTCTGATCCGCTGTGTTTAAATAATTCTGCTGTATGGTGACATCTATTCTGAAGCTGCCTATGTCATGCAAATATAATATGTAAAAATGGTGATGTTTATGCCATCTTCAAGCATCTTAGTAGAGTAAAGCTCCACAGATGTAATGAAAAGATATATAGGAATTAAAATCCCTCCAAAATGTTAAATTTTTTCCCAAAACTATATATTTATATAATTGTTAATTTTAATTTTTAATGTTTTCAAGTACTGTCTTTAGCAAGAATGTCTAAATTATGTTAAATTCAAATAGAACCATTTTTGTTATTCTTGCTATCTATAAACCAGTATTTTTGTTTATTACATTTTTAATTTATTAAAGAATAATCATAGTATAATGTTCTAAGAAGAGCAAATGCATTATGGGACTGGATATATTTAATCTCTTTATTTTTATGTGTGTTAATTGAGACAATTCCTATGTTACAGCTGCTACAACAACAACAACAAATCGTCCAAGTCCACCTTGGCTTATCACATCACAGCCAAGTGTGTGGAGCACAGGAAAGTCTGCAACCTTGCGACCTCCTCCTCAACAGAAACCACACAGTACACCAGATAGCATGACAACTACTACTTCTGCCACAACCAGCACGCAGACCACGCATCCACCTGTCTCTACAAGCACAAGGGTGCCTCTGCCTGCTGCAGTTGTGCCACCAGAGGGGCTACCTGGAGATTCTGATTCAGAAACTCAGCCTCCAATGCCACCTGGTGGCACAACATCAACTTCTACAGCACCACCTGCCTGGAAAACTACTCGCACAACTACAGGTACATTTTATATGTTATAAATATAAGTCATCTGTACTACTTAGTTTTATAGTGTGGAGAATATTATGCTATATGTGTCAATATCAATGACAAAATAAACCACTCATTGAGACAATTAAATGCTGAATCCACTCTTGTGTTACACAGTATATCATTTACTAATATTAATCAATAAAATGTATTTGGAAAGTATCATCACCAACAGGATGCCAACTGCTCATTTGTTGGTGTTGAAAGTGAACATTTTCAAAACATGCTAGTGAAGTTAAATAATTAGTATTAGGGAAAAGGGATGCAAATGGGGTGATGTGCAAATGAGAAATATTGAAAATTTAGGTTAAGTGAATACAGACAGTGAAACAATGCTAATGTGAAGCTGAAACAAATGGTAATAATTTACAGGGATAGAAAAAAATTTGGCCAGTACGATAAACCAGCACAGTATAGAAAAGTAAATGAAAAGCAATGACTTTTAAAAGGGACAAACACATGTAAAGTACGTAATTGTACAAAAGGGCTGCCCAGTTAGCAGAAGGCCCAGCTCAGGGGTAGCTTAAAATGTATATAGAAAACTTGTAAGTGGAGAAAAGTATATACAAGGTTGACTCACTTGCCTAATTTTAGTAGCTTAAAATGTATTTGTTTTAGTATTCAATAAATCATATCATATTATCATATGTGAAATTGTGAGCACATTCAAATTCTGCATAAACATGGCAATAGAAGTGTCATTTTTGACCTATTTGCTAGCTTTCAACTTGAGTATTAAGGAAAGAGATTTGTGCTTATGTTTTCCTTTTTACCAAATGTCATTCTGTTCTTGACATAAGGAGGGAATGTAGTTTAATCCTGAAACTAAATGACATGCTAAGTTGAATAGCAAAATTGGGGAAATTATGCATAAAAGCAATTAATGCTGAGGGTAAATATCTTATATCTAGTTGAAAAGGTAGAATGAGACTGCAAAATTCAATGCTATTATCGGGATTTGAACCGTGAATCTTCCGGTTTCTTTCTGGTTGCTCTAACCACAGAGCTACCATGGCAACATGCCAGCACAAAATTCAAGTTCCAACTAACTTACTTTGTTTTCCAGTAAACCACAAGGAGATCTCAAATTCATATGAGATGACATACCTTAATAGCAACTCATAACATGTAAATACTTTAAGTCCTGGGCTTTGTAGTTTAACCACTATCAGTGAGAATTAATTGTTCTTGAAAAGGTTGGATGATGGTTGGTTGATGTTGGAAAGATAGAATCAAACTGAATAATTCAGTGTCATAAGCTGGCAAATTGCTATGGTAGCTCAGTAATTAGAACAATCCAGTGGAGACCAAAAGGTCCAGGTTCAAATTCCAGATATGTGCATTTCCATCTATTTTATGAACATGAAATAACACAAAGAGTTCAATATTAAATTTAGTATTTAGTACTGCTAGTGGCACACAATTGCTTAGATCATTGGCGCTCTGAGTATTTAATGTTATAGTTCATATTTTAGTAATTTCTTAAAGCTTCAATGCATAGTATTGACTAAGTTCAGAAAAAAAGACAAAGTTTAAGCACATGATATGTTTGCAGGGTATTTTGATCTAGGGGATAATCAAACACTAAGAAGTCCACTGTTACATTCTGAAAAATGAGTTTCATTGTTATAATTATTATTATACATAACTGAACATTTAATTTTGACAATAATAAAAAAGTTGACAAAAGAAACATCGCTTTGTAAATAATGTGTTAGAAGTTCTGGAATGAAGAGTTTCCTCTTTATGTGGCTCACAGTTTGTATATGTTCATTTGAATATCCTGATTTGCTTATAGCAAATGTGTTAAATGATTATAAATACCACTATTTAAATTCTAACTTTTTTCTTGTTTCTCAGTTTCCAGTACAGCACTCTTTGAATACAAACCATCAACTAGCATCACATGGTTCCAAGAGAATGACTTCATACAGCTCTGCAGTCCTACATCAGCCCGGAACTTGTATTGGAACTGGACAAGGGCAGGAGAAGTTAGTGTGCAGCCCTGCCCTGGTGGAGCAACAGGATTGGCTAGATGGAGATGTGTAGCTCATTCAGTCTCCATCCCTAGCTCCTCCACATCTACAGCAGCATGGGTGCCAGATTCCCCAGACCTCAGTCAATGCAGATCAGTTTGGCTAACCAGCTTAGAATCGAGAGTAGAGGAGGGAGATTCTATTATCAGCATAGCCAATGATCTGTCACAAGTAACAAGCAGTAAGACTCTGTATGGTGGGGACATGATGACAACTACAAAAATCATAAAGAAAATGGCACAAAAGATGTCTGTGGATATTGAAACTTTCCCAGATCCTCGACAGAGGGAAGCAATAGTGACTGAACTTTTGTATGGTGTAGTGAAAACAGGAAGCAATCTGTTGGACGAGTCACAGCATCCTTCATGGAGAGATCTGAGCTATAAAGAACAAATGAGGGTTGCAACCTCATTATTAATGGGGTTAGAGGAAAACGCTTTTCTGCTAGCAGATACTGTCATAAGGGAAAAGACAGTAATTCAAGCTGTACGAAATATATGTAAGTATACAATATGAATTTGAGCATCAAGTATTTTTAAATTTAAGTATCAACCATATTATTTAGTTAACCCTTCTCAGTTGGTCACATCTAGGGTAACTATATCTAACGGCTTGAAAAAAGTATACAGTTCCTATAAGCCAGTTTATGTCATGCTTTAAAAAAAAAGGTTATAAATGATGTACACTTATTTGTACTAAACACATACCACACTTAAGCTGTCTGACCTGATGCTTTGTGTGGATTGAGGAAGTGTGGAGAAGTCAGTTGTGCTGTAGATCTTGGTCCATTGCATCAAGAGGTTTAAGTTTATATATACTATTAAATGGTATTAGTTAGGTTTAAGAAAGCAATAATGCACAAATAGGTATACCTTGCTTTCTCAATTTCACTTGCAAATTGAACTAATGGTAATGTTTTGAAGCAAGGCATACAACATAAATAATGCTGTGTATGAACTACTATTTATGAACAAAGAGCTTAATAGAAAAGACTGTAACCATGAACACACTGTACGGCATATAGTTTGTCTTTATTAAATACCTATTGTTGGAAAGATAGTCCACACAATTTAAGCTGAAGACTTTACTCCCCGCTTCCAAAAAGAAAACATAAGTTGAAATCTCAGAAAATTTAAGTGGGCACATTTTAAAGAAGGAAATGTCCAGGGAAAGGGGCAGTGTTGGCACCATGCTCAAAGAGTTATTGGAACCTAGTGAATTTGTGGAGAATTTTGTGAATGATTTAACTTTTTTTGTAATTTACGTCCTCCAACGTTAAGTCATATTGAACAATGATTGGAACAGATGAAATGATGCTCAAATGAGTCCAGGGTCCTTGGAGCTTAGAGTTACCTGACATTCGTTTTTCAGGGTAAGGGAAAACTCCGGAAAAAACCTTACCAGGTAACTCACCCTGACCGAGATTCTAACTCGGGACCTCTTGAACGTGAGACAGACATGCTACCACCACACAACCGAGGCGGGCTAACTTATTTATTTCATTTTTAATGTATTGTTATATAAGGGACCATATAACAGTGAACCACACTGCTATACCAGATTATAACTTCAATACTCAAGTCACTGGCTAAAAATGTTATTAAAAATAGAACTTGTATCCCCACCCATGTAATCTAAGAAGAGATTGAATTGGTTTTTCTTCACAATTCAAACATTTCTGACTTTGTCTAATGAAATTATTTATCATTCCCATAAAGTTCTGGATTTTCAACTGTGTTCTCAACCAACATCATGGAATTGTAGCGTAGGCAGAGGGAAAATCTAGGGGTGATTAGTCTTATGGAATTTTAAACCAAAAATCAAAGTCTACAGTTAATAAATATAATACAGCAGTCTTTGATAACACTAAAGAATTGGACACCTAATAATTTAATGAAAATTAATACACAAAAAACAAATTATCAACTATTTACACTAAAAAAGAAACTATTAAATATTTCTCGTCAACTAGAAGGAAAAACTCGTACATGTAACATGTGAAGCCAAATATTTAGGTAGTATTTTTCGTACAAAATTAACATGGGCTGGTCCTGTAGCTCAGTTGGTAAAGCTTCTGTCTGCCATGCAAGGGATCCCAGGTTCAATTCCCAGCTGAGGGTGAGGATTTTTCTCCAGCCAAGATGATTTCCCATCAGAGTGCAAATGTATGCATGATTTAATGATTAAAAATCCAAAGCACCAGCAACCCAACATGTATGGGCTAACACCATTGCCAATAGGCAACGTATTCCAAAGGAGAATGGCTGCATTGCAGTTAAAGGTGGGGTATAAATGGAACAACAGAAATGTAATGGTGAAAATACTTTGATAATATATGCAAAGAAACTGAGAAAAAATGGATCTCTATTAAACAGATTGGTAGGCAAGAAATGAGGAAGCACTAAAACTTTAAACACGTTTTACAAGATGTATACTAAACCAACACTCAAATATTGTCAAGAGAGATTAATAACTGTAAATATAGAAATACTTAATATTCTGCAACATCTGATCCTTGGCATAGTAACTGGAGCTGTCAAAACTACTCCAGTACTTGCTCTACAAATTTTAATAAATAATCCAAGACTTGATCTTGACATTGAAAAAGTAGCCATCATACAAAATGAAAAATTAATCAGGCCACCGTATAATAACTGGGAAAGAAGGAAATCACAAGTAAACTTAAAAATTCAACAGTTTCTTTACTAAACTTAAAATAATGGAACAAAAATTTTAACTTCCTTACTTAAAAGAAAACTTACAAACAAGTAGCAGCCCTTTATAACTAATTGTTATTGAACGCTATCAACACTTAGCTGAAGAATATACAAAATCTGAAACCTCTTCATGCGTGCTGAAACAAATGGCTCTAGAAATAATAAATTCAAGATTTCCAGCCAATGAATGGCTACATGTTTACACTCATGGTTCCAGCATACCAAATAATGATGGTACTGGTGTTGGTATGCCCACTCTTCTGTTTCTACAAAAGATTAAGTTTAAATTCTAGAAATTTTGATGGAAAAGTTTCGACAGTCCTTCAGAGCTTACAAAATCTTCTATATCAAATAAATAAATTTGAAAATGTATTATTATGTGACTCTAAAGCAGCTATAATAGCCATAACATCTGATATAACACCTAAAAACCTAAATATCATAGAATGCCGCAAAGTCACTAAACAGTTAATTAATTTAAATAAAAGACAAATACTTCAATGGATACCAGCACATTGCAGAATTCATGGTAATGAAACAGCTGACCTTCTAGCCAAAAAAGGCAGTTAAATTATGTCAAACTCATTTGAGCCACTAACTTATCAATCTATCAAAAGAATAATTATATCAACATATGTTCAAAAAATTAAAGAAGATACTGTATTACAAACAAAAGGAAAATTATGGGAAAATTTATGTAACAGCACAACTAGAATCAATACTCTACCAAAATCCTCTGTAGCAACTTTTAGACTCTAAGAGGCCATGACTGTCTCAATAAACATTTATTCAGGATTAGTATTGTGAAATATTCTTTGTGTCCTTCCTGTACACTTAAAGCAGATATGGATGGAAACCACCTATTCCGCTGCCAAACCTTTATCAACATACCAACAAACAACAAAATGCTGGAGTGCAAGAGAGCGAATGGCTTCATTGCCAACTACTTAACATTTGTCTCATGTGTTTATGAGAACTCCTAAGTGGTTTACCAGAAAACACGAGTCAGTTGGAGAATTTAATGTCATGTCGACACGTTGGCCATAGTAGCTCAAGGGTTAGAGCGGCTGGACAGCAACCAGAAGATCCATGGTTCAAATCCCGGCTATAGCATTGAATTTTTCAGTCTGACTGTATCTTTCCATACTTAACATTAGATACCTACCAACGAACCAGCTATACTATACATCTAAAAAAAAAAACACATCCGAATATATTATTTTCATTTTTATTGCAATGGGGAATGACAAAGGAGAAATGAAATGAACAATTTATGCACATAAATTACTGTAGGACTCAAGCAAACACAATCATGTTATGCATTCCTAAATTAACAAGGAACTTAGGGCCTTATAAGTAAGTGACGGGCATCAATAAACCAACTAAAAATAGTTTTTGCGATTAACTTAGGGTCTTATTCACAGTATGCCTTCGTACAGACCAACTCGCTACTAACGGTGGATTATTGATTTCCTATTCATAAACCAGGATTTGCAATCGTCCAGAGATCAAAACACCTTGGTGTTGCTCAGAGGGGTAGATTAAAGTCAGATCATCTTAGTAAAATGGATGACTATGAAGCTATAACCATAGCTGCGGTGCATAGAATTTTTGAAATAAGACGACAAAGGAAAACTTATGTACCAAGACTGTAAAATATTGGAAAGTATGATGACCTAAGCTTCAGAAATAGATACAGATTTAGTAAAGCTGTAAATTAAAAATGTATTTGACTACATGATAGAATTGGTACCTGATTTCTTCCCATCAGGCAGAGTTAACCTACATGCCTATGGAAATTCTCTTAGCAGGTATTATCTATGCTCTAGGATAATTATATTTAATGGCTGTTCTTGCTATATATGCTACTACAGCAATTTTTCTGTTAATACATTAGATTTATCTGTTGAAGATGCTTTGAATAGATAAATAACTACTGGATAACTGTAGTGCATTTACTTATATGCATTAAATAGTGGTGAAATTAATTAGTTTTTGTAGTTTAAATAAAATATCATATTAACCTAACCTAATATCAAGTGCCAGAAGTGCACATTAAGTATAAGATAATAAAGACTGCACTGATTTTAAGTCAATAAATTGATAAATTTATTTTATTTAAGACACTTTAAGGTTATGTAAAAAACTGAAGCTGCTGACAGTGAAGTAAACTAGGTTATTAATAATAACTAAACACTAGCTGAGTGGCTGAGGATAAAGCAGATGTTTGCTTTGAAACTGGTCCCAGGATTTAAATAAGAGAAGTGAAGTTGTGTTACTAGTGTTTGGTTATTATTAATAACACTTTAAGGTTATTATTTTTAGAAAAGTAGTTGTAGCATTTATTTAATAATCTGTCAGTGTTAGCATAATATTTATCTTTGATTCCAGTATTGAGTGTTCGAGTGTTGGAGACCCGTAATGTTGGAATGGAGCAGTTCCCTTCTCCTAGCACATTAGAACAGTGGCCTGTAAGTCAAGATTGGCTTCAGCTACCTCCAGGGGCTCTTCAAGAAAACAGTGATGGTGGCTTAGTCCGCCTAGTGTTTGTTGCGTTTGATCGTTTAGAAGAAATCCTGCAACCTCAAGCAGAATCTTTGGTGATAACGGGTGAAAATGAAGAAGGAATGGGAAATATAAGAACAACAGTGAATACAACAAGAGTGTTAAATAGTAAAGTGATCTCAGCTTCTCTTGGTAAGGGAAGGCACATACAGCTCTCAGAACCTGTCCGTCTCTCTTTTCGACATCTCCGTACAGAGAACGTCAGCAACCCTGCCTGTGTTTTTTGGGATTACACTATCAGGTAGCTACAAAATATTTCTTACAATATTAATATGCATTTATATTTAAATATCAACTTGATATGTTTAATAAAATGTAAACTACCTTCTAGTTTTCATTGTGTTTCGTTTTCATTTAAATATTTCAAAGCAACATTTGAAATTTAGAGCTTATGGATGAATAACAATTGTTTTAATCGAAAGCAATGTTTCAAGATATAAATAATGCCAACCAGTTCGCTCTATTTGTAACCCATCTAAGTATAATGTATTGCATTGAAATGAAGCAGTCTTGGTCAAGATTTATGCAAGTACTTGAAAATGTTTCCTTTGTAATGCAGTAATGTAATACAGTAGCATTGAATTCCCCTTGTATGTGCTTATGTAACAGTTGTTCTCATGGCTCAATGTGTAATGATGAAACATGATTCTTGTTTTACTGGATGCAGAGAGCATTTAAGAAGGGTATTTGGCATCTATGATTTAATATAATATGACAAGAAATACACACAAGAGAAAGAGTGGAGTATTAAAACAAAAATATAAAGGAGGCTATCTTTTTTTATTTATCTCTAATTACATGATAGATAAATTCAATAATTCTTAACCATAAATATTAAAAGCAGAAGCATTATTAACAGTGAAGTATTCTTCATATTTAAATTTGAATTTATGAGTCACTATGTTTACACTCAGTCTTCACTTACTTGTGAAGACTGAGTGTAAACATAGTGACTCATAAATTCAAATTTAAAAATTCTTAACCAACATGGGAAAGTTTAATCAATATGAAAAATTCAACATTTTAGGTAAACCACTCATCCATTGAGTCATTATGGCAAGTATGAACTAAATTTCTCTCAGCTGATTCAAACATTTCTATAGTTTGAATTTTGACCATTGAATGAATTTTTCAGATTTGATTCAACATACTGACTTAATACTACATATAATCATTGTGAAAGAGCAATTGAATAAATATGTTTGAAAACTGAACATAATCTTCTTGACTGCTTTCAGTAATTAACTTAAAATATAAACATTTAATTTTTTCTTCTTTTTTCAGTGCATGGTCAGATGAAGGTTGTCGTGTAGAAGCAACAAATCGCACGCACACAATGTGCCAGTGTGATCATTTGACAAATTTTGCAGTACTGATGGATGTACATGCAACTTATCTTCCTCCATCCCATCAGATGGCTTTGCAGATTATCACATACATAGGTTGCATCATCTCTGTTGTATGCCTTGTTTTAGCCATCATTACATTCCAATTGTTCAGAGGTCTTAAGGTTGGTAAAATTGCTGTATTGCTTAGCTGTATAAATCTGTTTATGTTACAGAGTTACTGCCAAGTATCTAAGTAAAAGTTACATATTAGTAATAGCTTATAATTATACTCACTTCCTTACTTCAGAAAGTACTTTTAATTCATTGAAGTTATGCATGAGCTAATATATCTCTCTGAGTTTCATTTTCATCAAAATTATGTGAAACAAGTTTCCTAGGCCATCATATATCAAGCTACATGTTCAACTGTTGGACCTTGTAGATGTATCTAGTGGACGTTTTATAAACTCCTGTATTACCTTTTCTTCTGCTTGTAACTCATAATTCACTGACCTATGTTCATATTATTTTATGAATACCTTTTCCTATTAATATAATATAATTTTGAGTCAAACTAGTACTCAATGCTCCAAATATTGCTAGTATTTATCTAGAACACATTTTGTTAGGACCTTGCTAACATCCTCAGCTATCAACTATGTGTTCTCTTCAAGGGTGGCATTGAAATTGAACAGTTTCCCTTCATATTTCTTTATGAATATCTTTTTCCATGTGGTTAATGCAGTTGGACCCCGAACACTTTTTAATAAGTAGATTTCTCATTCTATATCGTGAATATCATTTAAAAAATGGTATGATACCACCAATTTGGCTATTTCTTCGTTCCTGATGTTCCTAAAATACTCTTTAAGCCTAATGTTCAAATTCCTGTTAGTTTTTCTAATATAAAAGTTGTCATAGCCTTTACAGCTTATCTGGTACTCTTGATTTTTTGTCTGTAGCTTTCTCCTTTGTATCATATGATTTCAGAAGGTGTTGAACACTAAATTTATTCTGTGGGGCCATACCTGTAATTCTTTGTACTCATAAAACATGTAATTTCCACTAGTCACTGAGGAAAACCAATGCACCTATGAAGTCCAACCGTTGACAAGTAGTTGATGACGTGAGTGCTAATGTGGGTTATAATTTCATTGTATTAGTGGCTTCATTGCGGTTGTTCCAATTACATAGTTTTTAATTATTCTTGCACTTTACACAAACATTTTTCCAAAAGTAAGTGTAGAACTTTTATTGAACTGTAGATGCTTTAAGAAATAATTCAGTTCTGGATATCATTACTTTTCCAATGTGTAATTACTAGGTCCATACTTTGATGAAGTAAAGAATATTAAGAAAGACCTTAAAATGATGACTATGTGATCGTAACATTTATTAAAAGAACAAAAAATGTCAAAAAATTACCTTCATTTGTTGATCTCCTTGCACATTTGAGTTATTCTTTATCAGTGAATATTAATTGCAGTACGTTACAAGCACCTTTTGTAAGTTTTCGGAATAGAAGGATGTCTATTGTCAACTGTTAAAGTAATGCGCATAGAAAAGTTTGCTTCATCAACAACAGAGGATACTGGCATGCTTAAAGCAACAAATAAAAGTTTGTCCACTTCACCTTCTGCACAACTTTTGTTACTTGCAACTGATTTCACCAGTTCTGTTTGATTGAATTTCAAGTCCACAGAAATACTTGTGTTTACTTTCGCCATGATGAAACACTAATGTCACCCTAACTACTAGCTTCTACTCTTGAGTGTTTTATAAAACATGAATAGGGGAGTCACATTCAAATAGATGTCAAAGAATTTTTAAATTTTTACATTCTGAAGTTCGATTGTACTAGTATAAGAATAATACAAGTCAACTCGCAAAAAATGACAAAAACCTGGATTTGTTCTTAAACATGATGTATGACCTCTGTATTAAAAAAAAGGCTATATCTGGTCAAAATATCTAAAAATATAGAAAAAATTATTCTTAAAGGTAGTTTAATTTCACTCAAAATGTTATGAGCTACATATATTTTCTACATAGCATTGTTCTAACAGCATTGGAAAAAATGATGCAGACACATAAAAATCATGCCTTAGTAATTATAACGCTGTAACATGTTTAAGTGGATATAAATAAATCTGGAGGATATGCAGATGTGTTGGTTGACTTCCGTTTTTAGACTTAATGCACTTTATCATTTGATTGCTCATTTTAACAGTAGAGTATAATCCTCAAAGCAGCATTCGTGTACTAATCTCAGATATGCTTTTTCAAACATAATTTTTCATCCAAATGTTTTATTTTGTGCGTCAGTTTCATCCTCCATTCAGAGGAGTTTTCAAAAGTAGTAAACATACTCAGCACTATGAATTGCTTATCCTCTGGGTTTATACAATGCTGACTGTTGAAAATTCATAACCTCTAACTAAAATTACTCTACTTTTATATCCCAACTTGATGTAAACACATGATTCCATTACTTAGCCCATGATAAACAAAACCACACCATAATGTGCATTGCCTTAAAAATGCAGGGTTGTCTGTTGATTTTCAAGAATAATGTTAATCAAACATAGTTAGAGACTTTGATTCAGATAGGAAATAACATGAACAGTAAAACTAAAGAATGTTGTAGCTTCCATTTAATTAAATGTGATGTTATTACCTCTGATCTTTGTTTATATGATAATGATGAGCAGTTAGTTTCTTACAGCTGTTATGAATATGAGTGTAATGCAAAGAGTACTAAATGTTGTTCAGGTAAATTGGTAGAAATAATCACTTCTTCCACATTAACCGTGTGTAGGCTAAGGTTTGAATGAGTAGAGTCAGACTGAAAAATTCAGTTCCATAGCTGGGATTTGAATCACGGATCTCCCGCTCTCCATGTGGTTGTTCTAACCAACTGAGCTACAAGTGTAGAGAGAGTGGGAGATCCATGGTTCAAATCCCAGCTATGGCATTGAATTTTTCAGTCTGGCTCTACTCAGTACTAAATGTATTGCTTTAATCAAGTTTGGTTCTAAGACTGAACGATATGGGCTACTAACCCCATGTTCTCTTAGAAAGTCATGTAACCTATGACTCTTAAAAATTGTCATTTATTACAATAATATTACATTTTCCACACTGTTGCTATTCATAAAGGCAACATTGGAGAAATTTGCTTAAAAAAATGTGGTATTGCTTGAAATTTGTAATATATGAATGTGACAAAAGAAATATGGAAATTATCATAGGCTAGTTCAGAACTATGTGTAATACAGAAAGAAAGCATTTGAAACAGACATATGTATGAATTTTAAAATAAAGCCATAAAAACCAGAAATTTAAAGATTCTGATCTGATAGATTTTATTGACTGCTTCTTTATTAAAAGAAAAAGGTATCCAGAAAATATGAGGTATGAAAAATATAAAGCCCATAGTAAGACCAAAATATTGAATTTAAATATATATGTTACTTTTATAACAGCTTTTCTACAGCAACCCATTCAAATCTCAGAAAAGTCTAAGAATTATTATTACATACAAATAATTAAAAGGAGGAAATAAGTTTTTCTTATATGCACTTTCACATTCCTCAAAAGTTCCTAGAATTGCGTAGCCCCATTATACTCCTGACATTAGTCTAAGCAACTTGTTAAAAGGAACTTGGAAATAACTTCTACATAAACTTAGTTGGTATGAAATTGCGTTTGCTTCATGTTCTATATTTTAGGTAGGATTATTTGTAATCAAACATTAGTTGCTCTTTCTATGGTAATTTAATTTCATTATAAATTGAATTACATAAGTTGTTGAAGAAACAAAAGGAATTGTAAAATAAATAAAATAATCTGCTATGTTTGTTTTTCCTATTGCAGTCTGATCGCACGACAATCCACAAGAATCTGTGTGTGTGCCTTTTGGTAGCTGAGGTTTTGTTCTTGGCAGGCATTGGGCAGACAGATAAACCAGTTGTATGTGGAATTGTGGCTGGCTTGCTTCATTTCTTCTTTCTTTGTGCATTTGCATGGATGTTCCTTGAAGGTATATTTGAATTTATTTCCTGCAATTTATAATTTTTTCAATGCTGTGATGAAACAAATCCAAAATGTTTCATTATTAATTTGTTACAATGTGTCATGCTGTTGTCTTTTTAAGATGGTATGATGATTACTAGAGGGAGCACTTTTGTTCCCAAACAGATTTTGAAGCTTGTTGATTAGTACTGCCTGGAAGGCGGGGTTCAAACTCTGACGTTGACAGTATGTTTCTTAAAACCAAGGAATGCTGTATTTTGTTAATGGAACATGAATGACATAAACGTAATTCCTACCAAATTCAAACTGCCTGTTCACTAAATGTTAAAACATAAATGCACGAACATTTATGAGCATAAGAGCATTCAGAGCACAAGAAAAAATATTATAGTATTAATAACATATAAAGTACACTATGTATAAAATATAACGAAACACTATATGCAACTTCACTTGCAACATTCATTCTTGCATACACATATGTCCTTAGATTAGTACATAAAAGCAAAAACATTCTAATTCACAAAACCAATCCTGTTACACTGAACGAAAATAAATATTCTGGGGTTGTGAAAAGCGTATGATTTCTGATTTCAACTTAAAACCTGTGTAAACTAAGAAAATGTTCTCTATATCACATTATGTTGGGGAAAATTTAAAGTATTCTATATTCTTATACGTTTTATTATTTAACACTAGACTTTTAACTTTCTTACTGGAATTTAAAATGTTTGATTTCACACACTTCAGTAAAGCCAGGATTCTTCTGAGTACTTCTTCTACTTCTGAGTTCACTTTTATGTTTTTGTTTAATGCGATTGGTAATGGTCCCATAGGCAGAGTTTATTCTTTTACAGGCTTTGTGAAATCTGTCGAGGACATGAGACATTTCACAGCCAGACTTTTTGAGATAGGTAATTGTTTGTGGTGAGATGAACAAGTGACTTTACAGATATAAGGCAGAAGAACTTGAACTCTCAGATAACTGCCTTAACTATATGTTCATAACGTCTTTCATAAAATAAAAAAAAAAAAACACGCTTCTAACCAAATACACAATCAGTAACAATTTGTTGTGGAGACAATGGAGTTTCATGTGCAATTTCCTAAGTTTACTCCACATGGAGCTTTCAAGAACACTTTTATAAAATTATATATAAAATTGTCAATATCGCTGAAATTAGGACAATCTTCTTCTGCAACTCCGTGTAGAACATATGCTAAAGAAGTAAAGTGAATCATCAAATAAAAGTGAATCTAGAAGATATTGACACATTACTTCACTAACACTGTTTTTCACAGGATATGTTTCAAGAGCTGATGATGGGCTGATTTAAATTGATTCACATTTCAGTTTCACAAAAAAGTAAAAGTATCAAGAAGACATTTGTGTAGGCTATTGACACCAATATAATTAATATCATGCCATTGCTGGTGTAGCTAAAGGGGTTACAATTAAAATTTGATTTGCAGATACAGTGCTATATGTTGTAGTAGAACAAAAGCAAACAAATATTTAAGAAAGATATCACGAATGAATATACCATTTTTAGCCATCAAACCAAATATATTTTTCCTGAAGAATGAAGTGTCTAATGTAAATGACGTGCATGTTTTCACATGCATTTTTCTTACTTCTGTAGTTTAAAAAGAAGGGCTTGGAAACAGGCTGTATAAAGTATTTGGAAATTAAAAAACTAAATAAAATAAGAGATCTATAGATTGTCAATGTAGATACTTAAGTTGATGAATACAAGCTGTACTAAAACAAATAATAATAATAATAATAATAATAATAATAATAATAATAATAATAATAATAATAATAATAATAATAATAATAATAATAATAATAATAATAACAATAATAATAACAATAATAATGTATACAATAAATAATATAAGAAAGTACAATGGAAGTTTGGCAGCAAAATGCCAACTGTCTGAAATACGAATACATCAACATTAAGTTAATTGATGGAAATTAATCATTTCTTCACACTAGCCCTATATAGGCTAAGGTATTGGATTGATAGAGTTGATATGAAAAACTCAATGCCACAGCCGAGATTTGAACCACAGTCTACTGGTTTGCATCCAGTCGCTCTTACCCATTGAGCTACCATGGCCAATTTGCCGTCATGACATTAAATTCTCCAATTGACTCATATATTTCCCCGGTAAACCACTAGGGACTCTTGCATCCGAGATACACCGTTTGTGGCAACTTACTATTCTAAGTACTTATACCTCATATTATGCTATACCTTAGCCTATATATGGCTAGTGTGAAGAAATGATTCATTTCCATTAATTAACTTAAATAATAAGAGTTAAATAATGAAGCCTGGGACTCATAACTTTGAATGGGAAAATAATTGTATGTCCTCAGACCAGTTTATAAATTCAAAGAAATTATCAGTTTGGATTTACATTGTGAGTAGGCTTTTATATATATGATTTCATTGTCAGATATGAAGAGAAACATCTTGTTACACATTATTATTCGTTGAATTGAATTACATGGATTATAATTCAACGTTTAGAATGTAGCAACAGTATCATTGCTTGTGCTTATATATTTTTGCTTTGAACATGAAAGTCTATTATGTGTTTTGACATGTAGCCATTGTATGATTTCAGGCTTCCAGCTGTATGTCATGTTGATAGAAGTTTTTGAGGCAGAAAAATCCAGAATCCGGTGGTATTACATATTTGCTTATGGAGCACCACTCATCATTGTAGCTGTGTCTTGTGTGATTGACCCCTTCAGTTACGGCACAGACCGGTACTGCTGGCTTAGAGCTGACAACTTCTTCATATTTAGCTTTGTGGGACCAGTTATAGCTGTGATACTTGTAAGTAAAATTAAGCTATATGTATTATGTTTGGAGAAAGTCATGTTAGTGATTAAGGTTTTCTGTACAATGTGTTCAATGTCCTAGAGCGCTGCTCAGTGATGGGACCAGACGATAACGAAACACACAAAACAAATCATTGGAAAAACTATTTGTAGTTTTGTCAGTTTATTGACACCTCGTTACTTACATTTTTATATTATCGAGGGACTAGTTTCAGAAGGCATTGCCTCCATTTTCAACCTCTCTCCAACTAGCGTCTGTAGTCGGCAATTAATTTATTAATTAATTTATTGCAGCACCACAGTGAAGCGAAACAATTATTAAATTATAGATGAGTCATATTTATTACACATTAGCTTCACTTACATACCTATTTGATGTTTCTGCAAATGAGGTTAGTGTTTCAGATTTTGGAAGGCGAACACTTAAGTGAACTTGGAAAATGTGTCTGTTAGTGATATTCTCCTGTTCAAATAAGCAACGTTAACAACATTCCTTTAACAACGTTCCTTTACCCAATATAGGACATTACTCAAAGATAATAGGTGATGTATATAATCTGGAGATATTTGTGGTGCACCATAACTCCAATGTGATGAGTATTTGGACATCGTAGCTCCAGCAGCCTTGTAATCCCGGAAGAAACTTGCGTTAATTCCAATGGGATGGTTAAAACTGATGTTTAGCTGCAAATTGCTGAATTCTGATCACTGTTCTATAACCAAGATGTTTTCTTATGTTTTGTTCTAATTATTTTGAATATACTTTTCAGTTTATAGGACATATTTTTAGAATCATGATTTTATAAAAAGTAAATATTTTGAAGATTTTTAGTACATAAAAATTAGGAGCTAGTCATAACCATCACAGACAGTCTTATGCAGATTATGCAAGGTTCTTATTAAATGCAGATGAGAGATCAGTTTGTAAAGGATAGGATGATGGCAATGGTGGGAAAGTAAAAATGTTGGATATTCCAACCCAGTATTCATAACAACAACTTAAGAATCCTAAATTAGGTTGCACATGTTTATTCCATCAAAATCAAACGAACAGTTTAGCTATTTGTGACAACTACTCCTACAGAAGTAATATATGATGGAAACTTTAAAGCATAAAAGCTATTTGAACCACGACAATAGAAGAGCATTGAGCTCTATCTGGTAACCTTTCTTAACTAATGACGCTGTTGGCCCTCCCATCACCAACAGAAATGGTGGGCAGAGCAAAGAGAGAATAAATAAAAATGCACAGCTTATTTCTTCGCACATAGCCCGAGATGCACATAGACCTGCGAAACGTCAGCAGCCAATAATTATATGACACAGCCTACACCAGAAGATCTAATAAAATTAATGGACACTGGCCTTGGAAGCTTTCGTAAACATTCAAAGTGTTTCAGTTAAATATTAAAATTCAGACTCAAAATAGGTAGCCAAAAGAATTGTCTTAGGTACCAAATACCACTATTAAGTGTTGGTATCACTTATGTGATGAGTAACACATTTTTGGTTAGGATCAGAAAGCCAATGCACATTTTGCTGTTAAAAAACCCCCCAGCTATAATCCAATTGTTCATAAACATACAATAATAAACAGTCTTACACACAGACTAGTCAATATACCCATGGATAAAGCAGAATACTACAAAGAACAAAAATCCATACTTCACATAGCAGAAGAAAATGGATACAACAGAAGTCTGGTGTTTAAGAAAATTAAAAAGGCAAAACTAAAGAAAACCATTAAGGAAGCAACCACATTTACAAAAGAAAAACAAAGCAAGATATTCAGTGCTTTCACATACCACCCAAAAACATTTAATAAATTCAAAAGTATCTTTAAAGAACAAAATGTCTACTTGGTACCTACTAATAGATACTCAGTTTTAAAATTGCTAAATTCAAAAACAAAAGATGAAATCCCACCAATTAACAGATCTGGAATATACCAAATAAGTTGTAAGAATTGTGAAAAATGCTACATAGGTCAAACTATAAGAAACCTAAAAACCATAGTCAAAGAGCACTTTAGAAACATCAAAATGAAACAAGAAGATAAGTCAGCAGTAGCATTTCATTTTTGGAATGAAAACCATGACATTGAACCAAATCCAAAATAACTAAAAGGAGTATTAAACCAAAATAAACTGACAACATGAGAGTACATATTCATATGGAAAAATAAGGACAGAGTAGTGAGTGAACTTTGAAATCCCACCAGTAGTTAATTTGACAAAGAAGTTCATAGTTCCACCGCCAGAGAGAAGAGAGCAGACGATAACAGACAGTTGGAAAGAGGTTGATAATGAAGGTGATGGCTTCCGAAACTACTCCCTCAAAACATAAAAATGTAAATGACGAAGTGTCAAAAAACCAACTACTAATAGTTTTTCCTGTTAATTTTGATGTCACTATTACTAAATTTCTCCAATCCTGCATAACAGAAACACTTCTATTTTTTTCAATGGTAATACTTAAAGTAATCTTCATTAACCGTGAGACAGGTAATTGTAGCTCTTTACATAATATTATTTGTAATATTACCATGTTACTACAATATGAAAGTAACATGGATAGAGTCAACTTGAAAAATTCAATGCCATGGCCAGGATTTGAACCACGGATCTCCTGGTTTCGTTCAGTTACTCTTATCCATTGAGCTACCATGGCCAACATGCCGTCCTGACATTAAATTTTCCAGTTGACTCATATATTTTCCCAGTAAACCACTAGGGACTCTCGTATTCGAGATACACCGCCTTTGGCGACTTACTATTGTAAGTACTTAAATCCTAGGCTTCACCATTAAGGTTTCTTCGATGGATAGAGTCAACTTGAAAAATTCAATGGCATGACCGGGATTTGAACCACGAATCTGTGGTTCATTGTGTGAGGCAGGTCTGGGAAAGCTAATAGCAATGTTGATAGTGTTTAAAACTATAAACTCAAATAAGAAGCATAAAATCAATCTTTCAGTAATTATCAATGATATATGAAGTTAAGCTATAATGAAAGCATTCTTACCATATAAACTTTGTAAGAATATATTAATGGACATGAGGAAATCTGTGTATGATATTTTTCTATACAACTTAAAAAAAAATGAGCTGGTAAAACAGATTTATTGAGAAACATGAGTAACATTGATACATTATGGGTACAAAGAACAGCCAAATATCAATTTAACTGATTGTTTGTACCAGAATTGGTCGTAGGCTCATAATAGAATAATATGAAAGAATGACACTGGTGACATCCCTCCTTTAAAGCCACTAATTGAAGCCATTTTGCTTGATGTCATATAGGAAACCTAGGTTTTGTGGTAGTTCATATCTATATTGCTTAGGCTCCACCATGGTTAGACCACTGAACTCTCACCAAGGCAGCCCAGGCAACCGCAAAGTGAGATTTGTGTTGGACAACATGAATTGGGCTAGGTTTTCTCTGGAATTTCCAGTTTCCCCCGCCATCTCATTCCACCGGTGCTCCATCTTCATCTCATGTATCATCACTGTCACTGCCTGCAGTGCCACATGTAGTAAAGGCGGGTGTTAAACACTACACATTTGATTTCTACATTGCTTTTATGAGTGAGTGAGTATATGGTGTTTTAGGGCCCGTCGACAGCGAGGTCATTTGGGCCCGGCTTGTATGAGTAATGCTTTTGGTAGCTTATGTGAAGTGTTAACTGAAAGTGTAGTTATCTCAGTGTTGATTGTTCTCTGACATTCTCCTTTCACACCATTTGTATAATTTTGGAGCTCTCAGATCATAAATAATCACAATTTTGTGATTAGAAAATCCATCTGAAATTTTTGTGGAAGTCAATTGGTACTATCATAAAAAAGAATTAAAATGAAGCTATAATATCACAAAGCAATACAGGAAACTTCATGAATTGTAGGAGGACTTTTTCTGTACTTATATGTGTGTTTTTAAAGTTTATATAGTCACTGTGATGAAGTTATACTTCATCTGAAAACCAAATAAGGTCCAAAATCCTGGGTTAAGCCATGAAAAATGATGTGTTTATGTAATTCATTAAATGTAATTAATTTGAAGCTAGTTCTGCTCAAAAATTCATTAATAACATAATAGTAGTAAAAGAATTACTTTCCTATATGAATACTATCATATTTAAGAGAATATGTGAAGCTGCAACGGGAAGAGAAAGACATTTGAATATGATACATCAGATTTTTCCAAAAGATGCTTAATATTTTCATCCAGATGCTTATTTTACATAGAAACTAAACCCTAAAGTAGTATCTATATATTGTTGTATTCATTTTAAATGTGAATTTCGCAAATTTAACAACCACCACTGATATATAGATGATATTTACATAGAAAATGAAAACACCTATCTAATAACTGTGTAGACGAAGTCTGTTCATTTGAAGCAAGGACAGTGAGATATTTTTGTGTCTTAGGAAATTTCAAGATGCAACTATTATGTTTCCCTGGTAACTTTTGTACAACAAAAAATCTGAAGTTAATGCTTGAGTAAGAGATGGCAGCAGTAATAATGCAAGATATAACGTTCTGTTACAGGCTAATCTAGTCTTCTTGAGCATGGCAATTTATATGATGTGCCGCCATGCCAATGCATCTGCATCAATGAAAAGCAAGGAACATTCCCGCCTTGCAAGTGCTAGGTGAGTAATAAACAGTTTACACATTCTAACATAACATCATGCTAATGCATTATTAAATTATTTATTTGCAAATGTTTGAAACTGTTTATTTGGTTTCAGGTTCATTTTATCCTAGTTTTATATGTAGCATGTTTAAAGAACTCTAAACTGAGTAGTATTGATTTTATGGCATATATCATGCTAAGCAAATTTATGTTTTGTGTTCTAGATGCGTGAATTGCAAAATACATTAGGAAGTCATTGCTAATATGTATAATACCATCACATTCATTTTTAATGAAGTTTACTTTCAAACTGCTCATAATTATGACAAAAGGATTTAAAAGTGCTCATGTAAGAACATAAAATCTGGAATGTCCCTCTGCCCCGTTTAAAATAACTCACAGAGAACTTACCATTATGCAGTTGAGTTATGAAGAGGTATGGTGTGATAGCTTGTCATGCAGCAACTATTTGGTTTTAAATTTATTATATACTTGCCATACATAACTCATATGGGTAGATGGCATTGTTAAAGCACAGACTCACGACCAAGAGATCTGGAGTTCAAATCCAGCTACATCTGTCCTTCCCTTTTTGAGGATTTTTTCCTCAGGTTTTTCTCACACCACATGACTGGTATGTTAGGAAGCTACTTAGTCCTTGAATATTTCCTTCTCAATTATCATTTTTATTTCATTTCATTTCTTGAATCTACAGTGTTGACATATTTAGTAAGAATGGGCATTAAATTACTTATATGCTTGCCTTATGTGTTAAGCCTGAAGTACAGAATGAACATCTTCTGGACTTAGGTACTACACTTTTCTGGGGAAGATACAGAAAACACTATATGCATTAGAAAACTATAAACTTAACCATTCAAATATCGTTGTTGAAAAGAATAAGAAACTTAAGTTGTAGATCCCAAAATGAGTCTTTATAATTTAGTTTTACTTCACTAATTTGCTCTCTTAGCTTGAGGTAATGGCTAATAAAAGTCAGTTCTTGATATAATCATTTGGATAATTTTGCCAAAGTAAATGAAACAGTTTGCCTAATTTGAAACATCTACATATAACTACAAGGTTCATAAAAGTTGTGTACATACATTTAAACACATGGTATTTGTGTATTTTTTTCAGAGTTGCATTGAATTATCAATAGAATATGTGGTATGGTGTTTTCTCAACAATTATGTTAATACCCACATGGTTCTTATGAGTAATTTGTGATGTATAATAATGGATGAAGATTGGCCAGGACACACTGATGTTTGAGGAGTGGAGGCTCATTTTAAAATGGTGGATGAATTTTGAAAATGTTGCTACATATTTGCAGGCACGAGTTTGTAACACAACCTGCAACACACACTGACAATAGCACAACTTTGTAATTAGTTGTGACACATGATAACAGTTTGAGATGTGCACTAAGAAAAACATTGAGCAGCTACACGTCCTGCTTCTTCAAATGTGTTCTGAGAAAATTGTGCAATGTTGCCTGTGAAGTCTGCTAAACAGTGTGCTCATAAAACAAGAGTTGGCAATGTAATTGTAAAAGTCATTCTGAAAGCTGCTGAGCGGAAAGTGTAAATGCAAAGATTTTGCATCCATTAAATGAGAATAAAGGATTTGTTTGGTCTTATGAGACTCAATTCAAATATAATGAAGCTGTGTATCATCATTTTTATGTTTATTTATTTATACTGTAACAAATTTTGAATGCTTTAAATTTTATCCTGTGTTCCTTCTGCTTGCATTTTAATTGTTTGCCTCTATATCATTGATAACTTGATTGCCTCCCTAGAAAGCAATTATATTCTCTTTATGTTGTCTAGAGTTAACAATGAAAAGTGTGTACATCTTTTTTCTGGGTTTATATTCTCTTCCACCCTGGACCTATTTTGATATAGACCTTTTATTATGATTATATTTTCTCTGTGTGATGCATTTTTGCCACTTATTTAACATTTGACTTAATTTTGTACACCATTCATGCTTTATTCTCTCAATAAAGCACCTATATGCTCATCTAAGGGCTAAAAAGTTTTTCCTCTCTTTTATTTCTCCTGATTTTCTCCAGTTTCTCAATTTTTGTGTCACTCTTTTCTTTGTCATTTTGTAATCTTTGATAAACCACTTCATTTTGCTTTCATTATAAATCTTAATTTTCATCCTGCTACCAGTCTGCTTTAAATTACATTCTCACAATTCTATAGCTTGCTCAGTTTTCTCTGTATTTAAGTTCTATATTTCCACTAATGTTTTCACTCTTCCTGAGTTCTTTAAAGTAAAGATATTTCATGTTTTTCTTTCCTCCATTTATAAAATTTTAAAATCTATAAGATCATCTGTGTTCTTCTTTCCTGTCACTATTTACTTCCCCCAGTTTTAATCTCAGTAGGAAGTGGTATATAAATGTTCTCACATAAATATTCAGCCATGCAAGACTTTCCTATATGACAGTTATTTGAAAGTATAAATTGATATCAAACAGATTTTAGATTAAATGTAAAGCATAAACAAAGTATTAAATCTGGCCACTTAGGACTTTATATAGGAATCCTTAGGTATCATTTGACTCCAAAGCAAGATATACATGCACCACTTTAATATTTGATCACCCTTAGTGACGCTTGTTTTCATCTTTTTAGACAGGTAATAAAAAGCAGAGATTATTATTACTGTCGGTGACAAACCCGTGTTTCTTTGCTGATGAGAGATGTATCGTAAATTCAAATTGGATACAGAAGCGTTTAACACAACTTTTGAACAGCAACAGCTTGTGACTTTGCGCCATGCCAAGGGTCTTACACATAGAGAAACTGCTGCAAAGGTGAATATATCTTGGAACACTATTGGAGATATCATCCGATGATATAGAGAAGAAGATGTAATTGAAACTTTGCCACAAACAAAATACCCAAAGCAACTGGGTGAGAGAGAAAAGAGACTGCTTATAAGAAAGGTGATTATTAATTCTAAAATATGGGCTCCAAAACTGGTCACCAAACTGTATCACACAACTGGTAAAGACGTGTACCCAGAAATGGTTGATAGGGTTATTTCAGTGGTACAGACAGATAAAAGTCTTACGTAAATAAAATTAACAGAGCAAAGAAGTTCCAGTTCATTAAAGAAGACATAAAAGAACTCAGAGAGTGGAACAATTTAATTTTTGTTGATTTAGTCCATTTTATATACCTGATACAGAAGAGAGGTTCACTTTAGGTGCAAGCCCAGTATAGAATTGGGCTTTACACTCAAGTAAGACACAAAGGTGACAGACAGTGTGATGGTATAATGCTGTATATCAGCAGATGGGGTGGAAAATTTGGTGATCATTGAAAACACCATAGAAATATTACCTCAATATTCTGAGAGAAACTCTTCACCATGTGCAGAGAAAATAGGAATAAGAGATACATTCAAATGCTATCAAGATAATGGCTCAAAGCACCAGCCATATATTGTTAAATAATGGTTGTTATCTAACTACCTAAAAATCATTCATAGGCTTCTGTGGAGTCTTAACCCATCAATAATTAATAGAATGAGGTAAATAATAGAATCAAATAATTAATTTGCAGTTTCCTGATAATGCCTTCAAGTGGAGGTGAAACGCGTTGAAAGAAAATTTGTTGTATATGAAGTACAGAGAGTGTCTTAGTTAACTCATTGTGTAATATTAATTATTAACATTACTTCACAGTGTTAATTCCAATTTAAAATTAACAGAATAAAAATTATTCTATCTTTAAGGAGTTAGAACACACAAATTTGAGATTAAGGTAAATTATAAGTTTTGATGGTTGCCTTAGGAATTACAACAGTTTGTGTTGACAAAATTCCCTAAGGTAAGTTCACAAAGTTTGCATTCTATTTAGGCAAATTGCTATTAGTTGTATGTGTCTCAACACTGAGCACTTTAGTTAATGATAGAAAGTTATTTTTCAACTGCGAAAAAAAAAAAAAAAATCTAAAGTGGTCATTATTATGAAGTTGGTTGTTACCAAAAAACATTTTCTCGTATCTTTCCCAAACATTTGTCAAATTTCCAGAAAAAAATAGAAGGTTAACAGGTCACTTGTGACTGCAATCATTTCTATAGTGATATAAAATTCATATGTTTTTATTATTAGCTATTCTCATGATAGTTATATTATTCTCTTTTGTAAAACTTGTTCAGTAACATGAGGACTATTTTCCGTAAACTTCAAAAATTTAACACAAAACAAATATGGAAAATTATGAAAGAGAGGAATACCATTAACAACAAATTAGTGGTGAAACTGCATTGTTGTAGAACTCGAGCCATGTTTCTGCTAAACCAGGCATGCCACTTTTTGACAACCATTGTCATTCCCATCCTCTCTCCCTCCAACTTAATGTGTTGGGGGTTGGGCATACTTTACAGTGCTAATAGCTCCTTAAATGGTAAGCAAATTGAAAAGCAAAGTAGGGAATGGGTTAGACTTCATGTCATCTCTAATTATAAGCCTGTGTTAAATTATTCTTGTGAAACAAAATCTGTAGCTCAAGTTTAATTATAGAAACAAAGATCGAACTCCTCATGCCCACTTTTCTATGTGTCGTCTCAGATATCCAATTCTGGAGATTGGAATTGAGCAGATTTCTTTGCTCTCAACAAGATGATGGCACAAACATTTTCAGTCACACTCTGTGTCCACACAGTTTTTCCCACTCACTTGTGGCTTATAATTATGATTACAGACATATGTATTATGTACTAACCATACCATCATTATTCTTGAAATTGTTTTCATTGGATAGTATGGGGCTTAGCACGCCATCTCTCCATGTCAACCACACAAACAAAATGACAGCACATTATGAATAGAATGCTGTGTCACATATTTATCGTTACTGTATAGTATAGCAACGCAAAGAAGGTCCTTGTAAGGAATTGCTGTGGAACAAGGACAGCGAATGTGTGTGGCAGAGAACGCCTGTTACACCAGGAGCAGACCGTTAAAAAAACATGCACCCTATTCACTCTGTACATTAAAACCGAGAAGATTCATTCACAAAGTAGAAGCCGTCAGAATGTTTTTGAATGGTCTGTAACTGTACTGACATGGGGTGTCATAAACCTGTCCAGGGAGGGTGTGGGAACCTTCGCCAACCCTCCTGCGTCTCGTCCCTCGGAGACTTACTCTCCTGTGGAGGAGTATACTATGGCATGTGCTGCAGCTATGAAAATATGTTAAGAATCATAGTCTTCTCTTCAAATCTTTACTTTTAGGCACAGTTCTTCTATGCTTTTATCTGCAGAAATTCAACTGAATTAATAGAAATAACCTAAACAGTAGTTTGCAGGAATACTGTTCGTTTAGGCACAGGTTTGCTAGTATGGTGAGGTGACTTCTCTCTCAAGTAATGCTTTACTGGTAGAAAGGGGTAAACTAACTAAACTAGTTGTGCACATGGCATGTACAGTGCCAAACTGTCAATAGTGTTGCAATTCTTAAGACAGAATTGGACGATTCAAACTCTACAGGAACCAGAAAGGGTGTGACATTTTATTTGAATTCTTCTTCTAAAACGATATGCAACTTCCTGTTTCTTTGTATTTCTGATGTAATTTGGCCAATGTATTTTTGCATCAGTGTTTTTTAACATGATCCATACTTCATTTGCATTTTTTTCCCCTGAGTATTCTCCAACACATTTCACTTTAATTCAGCACATACATATTTGATAGCATTTAGTTAACAGTAGTAAGGGGATGTCAAACAACAACATGACTATTTCAAGACTAGTTCATCAACCACAAATACTACCTTTCCACTGTATAAATATTTGAAATGCACTACCAGTTTCAGTTTTGTTGTCGGAGCTACTGGAAATGAAATGAAATGTGTAGTGTTTAACGCCCGCTTTTACTACATACGGCACCGCAGGCAGTGACACTGATGATACATGAGATGAATATGGAGCACCGGTGGAATGAGATGGCAGGGGAAACCGGAGGTCTCGGAGAAAACCCGCCCCAATGCCGTGTTGTCCACCACAAATCTCACTTTGCGGTCGCCTGGGATCGAACCCGGGCCGCCTTGGTGAGAGCCAAGCGGTCTAACCACTGAGCCACGGCATAGCCTGGAGCTACTGGAAGCTAAATATTGTTGTCATGTACAAATTTCAGAATATCATCTATTTTGTTTGCCATTGTTGGCACAGGGTTCAGAATTTGGGAATGATAAGAGACATCAAGTATGATAACAGAAAGTGCCTCTAAACCACAGCAATGTAAGTTCAAATAACTCCTCAAACAAGGTAGCATTTACTGTCCAGTGATGATCAGTTGGAGTGTCAACCATATCTTTATGGGTAATGTACAGGGTTCGGGTATGAAGCCATTACTTCCTCCTGCATGGAGAATTACAACATGTTGACCTTTATCAGTCAGAAATTGCTATCACAAGCAGGTGTCCATCTGACCAGTGCTGAAACACCCTCTCACAAGTATTATACGAGGTTGGACCAGAGAGTAACTTCCGTTTGGAAATAAAAATTAAACCATTTGAAATATATAAATTTTATTATTATATCTGAAAACTACAACATTTCTTCTATTTTTATACATATTTTCTGAACAAATTCAAGCACTTGTCATGCCTTTTAACAGTCTTTGAAATATCTTCCACATAAAACACTGCCGCCTGTGAGTGTAGCCAACCCATCACAGCATGACATAAAACTTATGATAGCTGAGGTGTTTGTTCACTATCTCGTGCAAAAGCCTCAGAGAAATTTCGGGAAAATGATCAGAAATTTCTGTGATTGTGAACCGACGATTCTCACGAATTTTTCCATCCACTTTGTTCAACAGGTCATCAGGATAGGCCTACCACTCCTGATTTCTTCATGAATATTTGTTCTACCATTTTTAAAAAACCATACCCATTGACGGACAACACCTTCACTCATAATGTTAACACCATATACTCCACACAATTCACAATGAAATTTGACTGCTGAGTGATGTTTTGTCAAAAGAAATCTTATAACACCATGCACCTCTCACTTGGAATTTTCTATTTTGGCACTCATGTTTTGAAGTTATATCTAGCAAATATGCGACAGTACGATGTTCTCCCTTGGACAGCTAGAAGAGCACTGTCAAATGTGCATGCTGATGTGTAGATGACAGTGCTACCTCCACTATTTTCTATGCTACGCACAAACAGTTGTTACTTTCTGAACCTCCCTCGTACCATGTTTCGTCTGTATAAATATCCTCATATCTGAAGTCGCTGTAATACTGTACCTGCATTAAATAAGATGAATGCCAGTCCTCTTCAGTTGCATGAGTGCTGTACAGGATCTGTGTGTTTTGAATTTAAACCCCATTGAATGCAATATTTTCATCAGACTTGTTCTCTGGTAGGGAGACTCATATTCCATATCTGAAGTTTTACTGCTAAGAAGCTTGTCTAGATTTGGTACTGATTGCTAATAAAGGTCATATACTGTTTTGTGAATCATATCCATAGTAAATGTATCAACTTTACTAAATTCTGTTTTATGATTGAGTGCATACTTTAGTTAGTGTAGCTGGATGTCATCATATCCAGTTTCATAATGTTCTTTACTGTTGTACATGCTACTTTTGTTGAAACATAGCATGTGAGTTATGGCATTTATCATTCTCTTCTTTAAAATATGTATACACATTCTTAATTGTTTTAGCTACTTGTGTGTGTATGTATATATGTATATTTATATGGGCTTCCCACATCCGATTGGAGACACATTCATTTTCACTTTAGAATCAATGTTCTTAGTTTCTAAAGGATACCACATCATTACACTTATTAAATTCTTTTAATTTGCTGTAACGAGGAGCACACAATTTTCAAAGTGTATACAGTGAACTCACATCAGCAGCAATGCTTCCTTCTTTCACTGTGTTGCAGGCCTTCACCCCTCACTTACCTTTGAACAAAAAAACAATACCTCCCATTGCTGGCTCAACCTCTGCCTGCTTCCCAACCAACTAGCTAACAAATCCCTGAACAAACATACATTTATATAGTTTATATGGGTTGATGAGTTTATGAAATATGGTATCTATTATACATCATTTATGTTTTTGCTTTCTACTTATCTCCACACAGTTTGAACCAGCTCACATTCACACTTTTAGAATTTTTCAAATAATTAGATTCAGTGAGCAGTATAGTACTGTTTATTAATACTACACGCCATCTCTCAGGTAATGTGATGGGCACTACTGGACAAATCAGATGACAATTATAATGATACTTAATTGTTCAGTTAAAATCCGTAGCTATGATGCAGCGTGATAATTTTGAGGATTATACAATATAATAAGCTGTATATTCTGTCAGAGAAATGTTTGATAATGTAGTTTTGTCTCCTACTCCACATAAAAGGTAAAATTGTAAATAGAGAACTTTGTTGTACAGATTCTTGATACACAGAAAATTTGTGTTGATACAACATAACTACATTATGAGATAAGCTTGTATATACTTTTAATTGATATGTACATAAGAAAGGCAAACTAAACTGTTTATTGTGTTTGAGTAACATTGAGTTGAAATTAGAGCTTAGAGCTTCACTAACTTTTATTTACTTAGTACATACAGCCTTAGACGTAAAAAGTGAGCAGCTACCAGAAACAAAGTTTGATTCAGAAAGCATCGGAAGCATTCAATGATGCTACATGCATAATATACACTTTGGAAAAGTAGAGTCAGACTGAAAAGTTCAATGATTTGAATCCCAACTATGGCATTAAAATTTTCAGTCTGACTCTACCTTTCCATACTTTGGCCTACAAACTCCTAGTGTGATAGGACAATTAATTTTTCCAATATGTACTTTGATATTACTCTGGCTTCATTTCAAAGCTGTACGATAGATAGGGAGATGCTTTGCAGCTTGGCCATATGCATGGAGCTGAGCAGTAAAATCTCGTAAGTGGACCAACATGAGTTTGAATTCTTGATGTGCATGTTTCTTTTTATTATTGTTACTTTAATAGCAATGTCTTATAATATTCTTGTGGGAGATAAATAATATTTTAAACACATTCATTTATAAAAACACAAATAACATATTCTTGGCATTTTCAAAATAAATGCAATGTTATTAAAAATTACCTTAATATTGGTTGTATTAGCACTCGGATTCATTAATGTTATGAATGGTGCTGGCATATAATGCAAAGTATCCTCTCGAGAAAATTTCACTAGGCATTTGGTCTCATCCTTGCCCTGCAGAATGAGGGCAGTAATAGAAACAGAGTGTACACGCACCTGATACTAAGTTAATTTCCACTTTCATTTGATTTTACATATAGGAATAAGACATTTCAGTTAGTTTAAAAACCAAGTAGATTGTTTCAGTTTTTATGTGTGAGCATAAATGCCATTAAATCACGTAAACCTTAGCAATTGGAATTTATATTACAATGTGCGTAATACACATTTCATATTTCTACAATAAAAAAAATGGTGATGTCTGGGATTCGAACCGTTGTAAGTCTAGCTCCTACATACTTGTCTATAACTGCTCGGCTTTCAGCATACATTTAGTAACTGAAACTCAATTATGAGAGGATTCATTAGGACAAAGTAAAAGAGATGTGTTCCATGACACCATTGTAAAACTGGCCATGGAAACGATGTGGACTAAAAAAATATACCCTTCCAGAGTCTGCTCTTTTTTGTGGTCAAAGGGTGTATATTTCTCAGACAATGCATCATGGGCTTCTGATGAACCTATGGTGTGGGATCCAGCCAGAGATAATCCACTCCATAGGTTCATCAGAGGTCCAATAGGAAAGCCTCAAGACTCACGAGGGAACATTCCAAATCACTGTGGCAGACTAAAGCAGTTGATGATGAATGTCTGAGAAACATGTGTACCTACTGTGTAAGTAGAAGTTAGTGAAGCCCTAAATGTTAATTTTGATTCTCTGTTATTCAGATGTTTATTTCTGCTTCACTGTGTATCACTTTCAGTAAGTTTATTTATCATATCTACTGTGTATTTATATTTCTTTTCTTTCTTTCCTTTGCTGCATGCCAAGGTTTTACAGATAAAGGTGCTGCTATAGCCTTGCATATTCCAGAAATAAAACTGCAGTGTAGCAAAAAGAATGCATAGTAGCTGTGTCACAAGTGTTCCATTTGCTTTCCATGCACAGTCATCTGTCCATGGTTATGATTTTAAATTTGTTTTATTTCCCCCAGCATTAGCAATCTCAGAAATATTACATTTTAAGTTATGGTAAATGTGCCACTGTATTTAGCTGAATGCTTTAATAATCAGTTTTAATAACTATAATGATTTAAGATTCTAACATTTATTGCAACTGCTTAAAAATTGCTGTTATATAACATGAGGAGCATTAAACATATTGCTTTGATTGTGTATTTATATGGTTTTTTTTTTTTAATTTTTTTTTAACCACTACGAAAAAATGTTAATTATTTTGCTCCTAAATGCAGCAACTGGCCAAAAAAGTTGGTCGACCTCTACCAGCCCAAATCTGGTTTGTTAATGTCATACTTGAACATTTCTGTTTTGATGTGTACCTTACAAACTATTTTATGTTTAACCAGCTGAATGTTTGATCTGACGCAAGCAAGCATCCAGCAGTTATGGACATGGGTTGTGGTTTTATAACACACTCTCTGTTTTTCTTCTCTTGCATGGCATAGTGGGAAGGAAGAAAATGCTCTTCAGAACAAATTACAGTCACATCTGTAAGATTACTTAAACTCTTTTCACTTAGAATGTAGTTTCATCAGTAGCTTAGCAAATGTTTAATATGCTAGCTGTAATAGTTTCATTAAGAAAGGATGGCTAATCCTCCTTTCTAAAAGGCTTCTTAAATGGTATAAAATAACTGCGGTGCATGAATGTGGCTATCCTTTTTTTAATCTATCTCCCTATATATACATATATATAATTAATATACTTTCAAACTCCTTTTTGTTACTCTCTTGTAAATTCCAGTTTTTTGTTTTCAAGAATGTTTTCCTTTTGAAAAACAAGTTTGTGTTTAGTTCATGTTTGTTGCTTTTTACTTCTTTTTTTTGCAAGTAAACATGTAAATGCATGATAACCTTGAGTGAAGCTTTACTTTTCTTTCTTTCTTTTTTAATATGGCAACGGAGAGATTCTGTTAGTGCACTATAGGCTTGCAATTCATAAATTAATTTATATCTAGAGACAGCTTTCTTTCTAACATTAAGAAATCATAATTAGCACAATTTCTATGTACACTCAGCATTTCAAATTTTAACCTCTAGTTTCTGTCAGGTGCATTTATATCCAATTAAATTTTGGTACTTTATGTACCTACTTAATAGTGAACTAGTCCACTTTTATAGTTTACATGTATCATTTGTTTCCTGTTGATTCAATTTTATAAGACCTTTTATTACTAATCTTAATAAACAAACTGTAATATGTAAAGTTCTTATATATTTAAGTGCAGTGAAATTTGTGTAATTCAAATATCTAGGACCTAAGAAAACATTCAAATTATTTGAAAATTTAAACTGGGGAAAAAAATTATACAGCCAATCCGTATACCATGAATTCTGAAGTCAGCAAGGTGCATTATAATCATATTATACTTATAATATGAAATATGTAGTACAATAGTAACAACAATATACAGTGATAGGCCTAATGATGTAATGATTCATTCTAAACGTAAGTTTATCTTGAGTACATAATATATAAAGCATTGTAGTTGTAAGAGTGTATATTTCCTTAGAGATGTGTGTCAGTATTGTTGAAGTATACATGATAATCTGAGTATACTCGTGCTCTTTTGTTACTATAGTTGCTGATTCTATGAATTGCTCTGGGCAACATTCTTGTGTGTGGAGCACAATCAACAGTTACCTTGAGAGGTGATCCACTGTCATGTCTATCGCTTTTTAAAAGCAGAAAAAGGCCTAACTGTCAAACATTCCTGTTTTAGAATCAGAAGTACTCATTGTTGTAGTAGAGTCTCCTACTGTCTTGCTACATTTTATAACTTAGCAATTATTCCTGAGATTTTTTTTCTTCAGATCACAAAATTACATTTGAATAGATGATATTTATGAACTGTTTACATAGTAAATTCAAGAAGACAAGGAAACAATTTCAGTTAAAGAATAATTAGAATTAAAAACATTTGAATTATACAAATTTCACTGTAAATGCAAGCCAGTTGAATCAAAAATTTTGATATCCCACATTTCTTAGTTATTTTTGGATAGTTATCATGGAAATTGTGTGCATCTTCAGCTGTTTGTCAATCATTGTAGCTCTGTTCAAATCCTTGTTTTCTTTCAAGTGGAAATTGGAGGAATTTTCCAAATGTCACTCAAACAACTCTAAAAGATCACACCAGATTTTTCGACAGTCAGTATGCAGCTGAAGATCTCAAATAGCCATGAAATATACCCTCTATAAATTGAGGTGTATATGAGGCAAGAGTTGTGTTAAGTCAGTTCAGATTGTTCACCACATTTCACATGCTAATTACAAATTGCTGAGTATTAATATATTACTCAATAATGTGTTCTAACCTGGATAGTAAAAGAAACTATTACAGAATTTTATTTCTTTAAAGTCCTAAGAAGGAAAACTTGAAAAAGTTAATATCAAATTAAAATTAATGTAAAATTATCGGTGCACATTCTGAACTAAAAGTTCCATTTCCAAAAACATAATGGAGAGAGAGAGATAGTTTTTAAACATGCCATAATACCATCTCTGACAATATGTACAGGTATATATGCTAGTGGACATGCAGTAGTATTTTCTACATTTGGCACATATCTCTTACAGCCTCACCAGTATGGCCATATGAATGAAGCCCATATCCCTTAGTTTGCTGCTACTGTAGAATTTTTTAATTCACTAGAACCTGTTCTTTACATTCTTTGTTCTATCAGATATAAGCTAGTTCATATTCTTACTGCACAGTTTGTTCATTTCTTAATAGTAATATTTAAATTATTTAGATTGATTTTAAAAGGTGCTGCAATGCAGTTTTTAAGTACAAATTTGCAGGTCTTTACTTGAGCTGAAAGGTCTGGCTCTTACAATTTTGCAGATGCGTAGTTTTATATATAAGCAAATTTTGGAATATTTTTAACAATTTCTGGCAGCATCCAGATGATATATGTACTTCTTTATTAAGTTGACTAAGAAATGTCAATCCCTCATTCTGTCCTGTTTTGTGTTTTCAGCCCTTAGATTCACCTGCTGTGAAGTCCTCTTTTTTATATATATATATAAAAACACTCTGGTTTTTGAAAAGCAAACAGCATGATTGTACCTATGAGAAAAAAATTACATGAATTGATTTTTACATTCTTCCAACATTTTAATGTTACTCACCCAATAAATATTGAGCATGGTAATGAGGTTTAAATTAATGATGTAAACAACAGAGTTGCATGTAAAGCATTGCAATTCAGTTAATTGCCTCTTATGTAATGTTTCCTCACAAATACAGATTATAAACTCATGAGTATGCAACAGTAAATCTGTAAATTACAGAAAAGTGTGATAGTTTTGAATTAATCTGAACCACTATAAGTTCTTATATTTCTGTAAACAATTGTGTAAAGTTCAGCTACATATTTAGCTTATGATATGGATGTGATGTAATAGAATAAAATAAGTACTAGAATGAGGTCATTTAACTTTCTCTGTTAATGTTACAATGGTTTATACGTTATCAAACAAAGACAGAGCATCCCTCCAGTGGCAGTGTATACATTATTGCTTGTAATTTTGTGTGTTTGCTAATAGGTTTAACTGTTGCACTGTAGACTTGAAAGACATGTCATCCTGCTAGCACTCTTCTAATTTTTGAAGACATTTTTGTTCATAAGATACTGAAATGTCTTCATGGTAAGGGTACTTGGTTGTTTTCTCTGAATGGTGCTTATTCCTTTTCCTGGGTTATTATCTATTCCCAACAGTATATAAATGTTGTGCCTCTGTAACAGTAATAAGTATTTAAAATTAATTATATAATTCTCAAGAAAATAATGTAATTTCAATCCATTGTCTGAGTTGCATAAAATAACTGCAAATTCTTTGAAACATTACCTTTGTTGTTTGTTAGCTGTTCATCTATTGAAAATAAAATGTTGATGAAAATAACTTTTAAATGAAATGTTGCTATATAATCTGTGTATCCTGGGAAAATGTAAGTAATAATGATATTTGAAGTTCCCTAAATTCATGTCCATTTGTGGAACAAAGTAATACTATTATTTGTCTATATTGTTAGGTATAAAAAGTAGAAAATGAGAAACTATTTTGGTTTCGTTTATTTTCCTGGAGGCTTAACTTGTTTCATTATTACATTAGTTACAGTGATAAAAGCAAAGAAGCAAAGGTTACCATGGTTAAAAAGTTATTTGAGAGGTAAATCATAGTCCAAAAGAGAAAAGATATCTCTGAAAGCAACTGTAAACTGTGATCACAGTAATGCATACCCATGACTTTTAAATATAAGAGATTTAAAACAAAAACAAAGGCAATATATACAAACAAATTAATTAAAAAACAACTTGTCAGTTTTTAACACTTTGTCACTTACATTTTTATATTATTGACTAGTTTTGGAAGCTGTTGTGTCCATTTTCAACCTCGGTCCAACTGGTCCAACAGATCACATCATATAATGACATGAGTGAAATGTTGGCAAATATGCCCAAAATGATGTTGTTTTCACTGAAAGCTAAGGGTACTCATCAAGACACAGGCCATGGAAGCTTACACATCCATTAAAACAGTTGCACTCTAAAACAGTATAGAATGCTCAACATATTTTACAGTTTTTAATATATCTGTTATACAAAAGGGGGAGAGGAAGGAAAGGAAGAAAGGAAAATAAACTTTTATGTAGGAAGAAATGATCTCAAGAATGGTGCCGTTATTATAATGGACCACAATGGTGACATGAGTCGAGAAACATCTGCAATATTTCAATTCTGCAAAAAGATAGGTTAGAAAAAAAGGGTATTATAGCAAAATCCAACTTCTGGACAAAAACATCCCATGTAACTTTTCAAAAAAAAATATAGTACATGCTCCACTGAGAGAAGGTATAAAAATCCATATTGAACTACAGCACTGCAAAACATAGCCTCATTGAGCTGCCCTTTCAAAGAAGAGGTTGGTTTTTCCAGCATCTAGTTATCTGTGGATAAACCATGGTGAACAATAATCAACTTAATGATACAAACTCAGTTTGCTTGACAATGGTTTATTTTCCATTCTCAACTATTGTTACTCTTTCCTTTTATTAACAAACCCATATTCAGTGGCAGTTGGTCATAAAAATTGTGATATACCATTCTGTATACTGAACAGGATGAGAAACAACATCCTATATCTGTTAGCATTTACCAGCGATTTAAGACTGTTGTAAACACTCGACATTAAACATAAAATATGTCATACGAAACTTCTGTTTCTGCTTTTTTGTGAAACCATTTAAGTATTGTTTGCTACATTTCAACCATTGAATTGCAACTTCATTTGCAGCCGTCTAAACAATCCTTTACAATGTAAATAAATGAAATCATTGATCTTGGCAAAGCCTTCAAACGTTTGCTAAGTACATTTTTATAAACTTTGTGTTGTGGTGTAATATTGCATTTCAAACAAAAATAAATGTAGCTGGTAGTTGCTCCACCCTAAAGCCTCAGAGAATGAAATAGTCACATAATTGTATGATGTTAATTTCCCTTTTTAATTATTGATATTCTAATTGGTAATTTCAATAGAGGAACAAAAACTAACTTGATTTTTTTAAATAGTAAATATGAAACATTTTTGTTCTTTCTGTATTGAACTGAAGAGGTATCAGCATATTTGCTATGAGAATGGTTAAACCTAGGCTTGCAATTAAAAACATGTAGCATGAAAAGGGAATGCATTGGATGAATTTTTTGATCACAGAATATGACAGACATCATTTGTTGTGATAATACTGCAAGATTTCCTCCATCACGAATATGTTTCACAAAATGTTGGCGATTTTTCACTAAGAAAAAATTGCATTTTTTCATAAATATCGTTAAGTTGACAGTTTTATGAAATAATTATTTACTTTTGCTATTGTTATTTTTTTATTTAACTGATTTTCTTTTCTTCACTACACATGTTACAAAACCCATAGAGTAATAGGGTAACACGGATTCAAAATTGCTGATATCAATATGCAGAATGGAAAATAAACTGCATTAAGCCGTGAATGAAGCAGCTGTGCTATGTATTTCTCAATAAATAGATGCCTTAAATTTTGTGGCACTTTTCTTTTTAAAAGGAGAACCTGCTAAAGAAAATACTTTCTGTTGCAATTTTTTCTGACTCAACTGTTGATTGATTGAATGATATTATGTTCTTATGCTTGCAAATTTATGCTGTGATAACACAAGGACTTATTATTTAGGTTTTTATTTCCTTTGAATTAGCTGTTAGATTCCTTTTGTCAGTGAGGATTAAGACCTCACCAGTTCCAAGTAGTTAAATTTAGTCAAGAAACTAAAGGAGAATGTAGCAAACACCTGTTTTACATTGCACTTTCCAGTCTTTATCATCCTTGTGTCTCATAACTTTATACTCAGAAAAAACAATTCTGCAGGTTAGAGAACTTCATGTTGTGAGAGAGGAATGCACTAATACCAGAGGAATGTGTACTTAATGTGTAATGCTGAAATACTTTAGTTCAGGACTGTCTGAAATTCATTAGAGCAAAATGTACTTTCATTCAGAAATAAGGCCTTGGTGTAGATACCATATAAATGAAGAGGTGCGTTCCAAACTCCGTTAAGTTTACATATGGGCAAAATTAAGTTTTATATCATTTTATATAGTTCTGAGTATGCGTTTATGATACTATGTCTATTTTAGTTGTAATCAAATATCATTAAAAAGAATTCATGAAATGGACATACTATGTGAAATCTTTGTGGACATTACAGCGTTTTCTTTCCAGAGTAAATTAATATAAATGTTAATTCCAAGTTGGTGTATAAAAATGAAAGCAACAGCTCCCAAAATTAGTCCCTCAAAAAATAAAAATGTTAGTGATGGAATGTGAAAAACCAATTACAAATAGTTTTCTGCAATTGTGTATCAATGTTCAAGTTTCTTGTGCCAGTTTGTGGCATTGACTATTGTGCATGGAATCTTGGAGATTGGCAAGGCTTCAGCTATAATGGTTATCATTATTATTATTTTATTCATTCACTATGGTACTTTTGTTCATTGCTTTTTTTAAACAACTTATTTATGAGGGCAACCAATGATAACTGATTTCTAACATACACAAACTGTGTGTTGGCTAACTTTGAAAAGTAGAATCAGAACAAAATCTTCTGCGTGTAGAGCAGAAGATCCACAGTTCAAACCCTGTCTTGGCATTGAATTTTTCAGTTCTGATTCTATCTGTCAATATGATACAAGATGAACGCCATGAGCTACTCTGAAAATATTATATAACAAGTATGTATAAATGTAGCTTTATTAAAGAAAATATTGACTGAGTGAATATTACCTAAGAGTAATTCAGGTATTGTTCCAATTTACTTTGGTTGCATTTTTAGAAATATTGAAGTAATATTGTTTTTATTTCTGATGTTCCCATCAGATCTTAATATATCCAAGATATTTTCTGAACACAGTAATCTGATGTATAAGAGATATCAAATAAAATAGATTCTGATAAATGAAATCCTTCTAGCAATGAATTTTATTATTTAAATTTACTTCCCTTAGTATACATTTAAAGTGGTTTTCTACCCTTCTGAAAAATTTACATTACTGGACTTCATACAGGTTAGAATAGACCTTCTGAAATGTGTTAAAAATAATAAAATTTCATAAGTTTCTTAAGTAAGACTTGAATGTATTTTTAGCACTTAACTTACCTTGGTAAATTACTTACAACAGAGCATGTTGTATGTGTTTTCAGCTGTATTCAACTACCATAAGTATTGGTATCCATGGATTCTTGAGGTACTTCTGCTATCTTAAGAAAGATCTTTGATGAACTTCAAATTCCTACCAAAGGAACCCATGGTATAAGATCATTAGACATCTAGCAGAAAGATATCATGAATCCTTGCAAGGCATCAACAATACTTGCAGCAGTGAAATATAGTTAAAGATAGATTCATGTCTGCAAAAAATATCCTAATTGTAGTAATGGTTTTAATGAGGCAAGTTAAGTGTTAAATCCATGCAAAGTTTACACAAAAGAATTATAGTATTACTTCATTATATGCTGCTGCTTTCAGTTCTGACTTTTATACTAATTAAAGGTGTCATGAGAAGCAGATTCCACTGTTTAGCAAAGATATGCATTAAACTACAGATTACTGCTTGTGCCAAGTCATGGTGTGCTTTCTTCTTTATTCTTCTGCACTCTTCCAACAAAAACGTATTTTCAGGAGAAATGTTCATAAAATATGTTGTGATATGCATGCAGACTAAACATACTAAGAATACATGTAACCACTTACTTTTGTAACTAGTTCCAATACAGTGGATATTCTTTAATTAAAATATTTAATAATAACAGCTAATTAATATTTTTAGGGGATTTCTTTATGCAGTTGTATATACCTTAAGCTAACTTTTTGATTGGTGGTTTCTATTTATAAATAAATAATTATCATCGCTTGAGGTAAGCAGTTTAATAATAATATTATTAGACACATCTGTTTTCAGTGCATTTAACAAAAGTGTAACATAGACTTTGTCTGTGCTGAAAATTAAATATGATAAAGTGCAGAAGAGAAACTGTACACAAAAGCTTTTAAAGCACATTAATAATGAATTACTTGTTTTGCCAAACATTGGAGCTTTAGCCTCTTTACTTCAGTTCTTCTGTGTTGTATGAAGGATTCCAGATCATACTTCCATTATCATCCATTCTCACAACATTAACTACAATGCTAATGCATATTCTATTGGTGATATTTTCACTGCAGAAAAATTAATGCTTAAAGCAGTAACTCTTTCACCAATGAGAGGCCTCATATGTTATTATACAAATCAATTATACTATCACATGTTATTATAAAAATTTTAAAAAATAATGGGAACAAGAAGAAAACTAGCTTAAGGTATATTAACAGAGTAAAATGTTATTAAAAATGTTTAGTCCCTAGCTTGTATTTCATTGCAAAATGGACTTAATTTAAAAAAAAATTTAGTCACTAGCTTGTATTTCAGTGCAAAATGCACTTAATTTTGAAAATTACCTCATATAAGCGTCACCATAAAATGGTATTGACTAAAAATTGTAAATTTTTTGGTGGAGAAATATTGTATTTTTATATACTTAGATATCAGTACAAGAAGTTCAAGAACCTTTTGGTAGTCAATTCTGAAATAAAAAGGAACAAACAAGCTCTTGTTTCAAACCATATTATAGCTACTGGTGGACAGAATTTGATACGACATTCTTTCATCACTCTTTGTTGAGTGGTCTTTCAAGCTGTAAATTTAGTGTTTTTCTGCATGTAAATAAAGTTTGACAAGTGTCATTATTTCATATGTAGGAATGCTACTATAAAGCATTTTACACATTGGACAAAATAAAATTTGAAAAATGCTTTTACATGTATACATATGTAATATCTAATTTAGTGCACATAAGTACAAGTATATTATTAAAGGAGGATTCATTGCTTCTATACATAGTAAATGAGTTCAGGCTTATTTCTATTACGTAAGGGTGTTTCGCACTTTGTAGTTGATTATATGTGCAGTAGAAAAGAAAGTTAATCCCATGCTTTCTTCTTCTTTGCAGGGCATGGCTTAGAGGAGCCATCGTTCTTGTGTTCCTGCTTGGACTTACCTGGACTTTTGGTCTGCTTTATCTGAATGAAGAATCAGTCATAATGGCTTACATATTTACTGTGTTGAATAGCTTGCAGGGACTGTTTATCTTTGTTTTCCATTGTGTTCAGAATGAGAAGGTAAGAAGACTTGTAGGCCTGCAACACACAACAACACTCTTGTAACTTTATACCTGGGAGAGACTACTAACATTTAATGTAAATAGCTAAAGAATTTTAAAAAAATACACCATGGTATTTTGTAAACAGCAGTCATCGCATTGTACTGTAGATTTTAATATGGTGGTAAATAAAACAGATGCAAATTATCATTTCCCTGAGATGACTGTTCTTTGCCAAGTGAGTGTCCCATAAATTTCCGTAATTTCATCTTCTCCCTTACTGCCCAAAAAGCCTATTTCCCTCCTTTGTTTGTTAAAGCTTTGTCTCAGGGAATATTCTTTCTAATTTATCTCCTAAAAAAATCACCTGCTTTTTTCTACACTTAATATTGATTTTAACTTTTCTTTTGAATTTTTTCTTATGTTGGAATTATTATTTTCTTTTTTCTTTTCTTTTTTAGGTTCGCAAAGAATATAGGAAATTTATCCGAAGGCACTCATGGTTACCTAAATGCCTAAGATGTTCAAAACACTCGAATGGCAAAGAGAGGCGTTCAAGTTTGTATGCGGGCTCCAACGGAAATCCCTCTGCCCCCAACTCCCACAGTACAGACAGTTCTGCTCTCTCACCACATGGCACGAGTGTGGGTACCAGCTGTGCAGCCCCAGGTCCTCCCCTCACACACCACCACCACCACCACCGCCAGTCACATGCACCAGCCATCAATAGTTCGGTACACACGGTTTCACAAGGTACTAGTGTGAGTGAATCTGTCAGTTGAACGAGGCAGATTCATTTCAGGATGGCACTCTTTTTCGGACTAGTTTTGTTTCCCCACTCTTTACTTTTTCCCCCCATTAAAATAAGTATCACTTTTTGGCTAGTTAAAAATAAAAGGAATTAGAAATAGAAACTGTGGCTGTGCATATCCTTTAGAAAATTAATTAACAATGCCTGGGGTACAATGCAAGTAAGCACTGATAACAGAAATGATCTGACATGGCTCGCTTTGACTAACACGTGATGTGGCTTTTGCAAACAGGGGCAGGTGCAGGCGGGCAGGTGGGAGTGGTAGTGGTGGCTAGCTGGACTACTCAACCCAGCCAAGCCTGGCCTTACCTGGTCGTGTGTTGTGGTGGGGCTTCTATGTAGTACACATTTGCTAGCTTCAGTAATCTTAACAGTAAATAGTATAGCTCTCTTCTGGCCATCCTTGGGAATTTAATTTAAGTAATATTCCATTTGGAAAGCTCAGTAGAATTTGAAGTTCATATCATTGCTAAATGCATAGGGAGTGAAAGTTGTAACCCAAAAGTTGGGACTACCTAACAAGTGGTGTTCATCGATGTCAGCAGCTATCTGCTAGTAAGTGCTCACAGAACAATTTACTGGTGATGACTTGACTTTTCTTATATGCAGTTAATATTAGTACATATTGTGATGTTTTAAAAATATAAAAGATGTTCAATTTTATGTAAATAGACAAAGACATGTAAGAAGAGCCAGTTCATCATACTCACACCTGACATGTGAATGTTATTAATACTGCATGAGTCAAAATGTTCGAAGCTGTAGTGCACATCTTAGCTTCATCACTCATAGAACTTATTGATGTTAATACGGAAAAATTTCATGTTGCAAATCTTAAAGGCTTGGTTTTTCCATAATCTCTTTTATTCTTTCCTGTTATTCAAGAGTTAACATCATTATGGTGTTTTGATATGCATGAGCTACAGAGTGCACCACATATTAGCTGGGTTGTGAGTTTAAAGGAACTTTACAGTTGCTTTAGCTTTTATTTTGTTTTATTTTCCTTTTTTTTAACTTGATTTAGAGAAGTGCTGGAAATGCAGAGAATTTAGAAAAAATATTGGATATGAACTTATTGACATGCTTGGTGGTAGTGAATGCATTAATATAATGGGAAGGGAGGAAGAGCGGGGGCTACATACAGGGTGACGATGGGGTATGTCTGGCTGTTGCAGTATTTCCTCCAGCGGGGGTGGAGCTCACGCAGCAGCCGCGGAAAGTCCAGCCAGCTCTCCGCACCTACTGCCCCCGGGCTCACCCGAGCCAACCATCGCGCTAGCGCTAGTAGTCGCACCGCCACCTCCAATCCCTCCGACCAGGAAGTCGAGGTGTGTGTTGCCACCTTGCCTTATGTCCGTGGGCGCGGTATACCTACCCCTAACCTTCCCAAATCTGCTACCACCTGGGGACCGCTTCATAAGCCTTTAATTTGGAAGGTGAGCCTATGGATTAATGCAATCTCTCGCCTGTCCCACAATCACAACTTGCTTGCTGATATTTTTGGTTCTACCTATACAGTCTGTATTTATGTAAATGTGTGCATGTACCATGAGATGCTGCATGGTGTAGGTGCTAAGTTTTGTACTGCAAATGTTTCAGGGTCTGAAACAGAATAATTTTAATAAATCAGTATCCTTAATACTTTCATTGTGCAACCCACTCATTCAGCTGGGACAAGAACAAACTCACTATCACAAACAATTAGATTTTAAAATTTATAAAAGCACTATCCTAAATCTTGTTTAGTGAACCAGTTTAAAATTTCTATACAAGGAGAAAACTTTAAATATTGGTTGTGTACTTTTACTTACTGGAATGACTTAATGTTGTCCCAAATTTTTTTAAACAAAATCCCTTTTTAGTGAAAACGTAGAAGCCCACAAAACTGCTGCTATTCCAGTTTCATTACTGCCTTAATCACAGTGTCATTATTTTATGTTGTGGCAGAATAGATTACTTCTTGGAATCTAAACTTAGAAACAGTTTTAGGACAAACTAGGCACCAAGTAATGTAACATAAAATTCAAATATCATCAGCAAGTTGCACACTAGTACAGTAGTAGTATCAGGTAGAGTAGATTTATGGTGACTTCAATAGGTTCCACCCAGTGCCTCATACCACTTAATGACCAGCTGTATCTCTGGAAACTATAGGTTCAGAACAATTGTTTTTTTCTGTAGCTATTGCTTAACATTACCCATTTAAATTATCTCAGTTACTAACTTTTTGTTCTTTTAGTGCCACTTTGTGTTTGCTGACTTTGATTTCTAATTCACTTTCATAGCTTTCCTTTTAGTTTTAAGGACTGAGTATTGTTAATTCGGTTTGTTATAGTTTTAATTTATTTCTAATAACTTTAAAAGCTTTTGCTTTACATAATTTTATAGTAAAATGTTTTTATTTTTCTGTGGCCAGTAAAAGCTTTGAATTAGGCATTGTTACACATGTAATTACTAAATGGAAATTAGTTAAAAAACTTTATTGGCTAAAAGAGAACTGTGTTCTAGAACTAAAACTGCTTCAGAAATGCAGCACAGCAAATTACCTTGACTATGTAAACATTCATGCTATTGAAATATACTTCAAATATCCATTTTGTTATCCAAACTAGAAATAAAGTTTTTAAAAATATGAATGCTTCAAGCCATGTTTATCAATAAAAAATTTATGGACTTTTGAAATAAAAAAAAAAATTAAATTAGTCCAACCACTTTAACATTTTCTCGCAATAGAAACCAAATGTTTTAGGGAATGAAAATAAGTTGTGAAAAAATGAGAAAAAACAATACTATTAGAACTTCCCATGTTCCTTCTTTGCATTAATGATACTGTATATCCGAATACTCAGACAGGTCCAAACAGATAGCATTACAAAAAAACAATTCATAGCAACCAATGTATGTGGTATTAAAGCACTTCCTATTGGCTTTTTACTTACTTGTTAGATAAATAGACATATACACCACTTTAGTTTCAAAATTTTCTAGAATTAACTACCGGAATCCAAGCATATTTAACACTTAATATTTATTTTGAGTCTACTAATAGTGAACTCATTTGTAAACAACACTTTACCAAAGAATAGATGAACTTGTTACACACTTTAAGTTGGAAATCTTGAAAGAATTATTTTTATTATTTTTTATGATTTAGTTTCTCAATGTAAGTGAAGTATGAAAACATTGGCATCACACTTAACACTGCAAAATAAAATACGTGCAGGCTGCTATTAGGATTGTGTTGTACCATTCAGTGAGCAGTATTATAACTTATTATGAATATGCATAACAAGCAAACGTCAAAGAATGTCAAAACTTCTAAACAATTTATATACCATATGAAAGAGCATATTAAAGTATGCTAAATATTTAAACATTACATACTGCAATACAAATATAAACAAAATGGAAGGTGTTAAAGACCAGTTAACGTAAACAATCTTTTTAATGGTTTTAATGTTAATAAAACATAAATATTATTTTGAAATAAATTGAAATTATTTTAATCAAGAATATTGTGATAACTAGTATATTTCATTGCTCTTTATCAAATATTTATGCTTAATCGTTTTAGAGTAAACAATTGTTTTCTTAAACTCTCTTCCTCTCATTAATATCTTTATTCTGTTCTAAAGAAATATAATCATCATTGTCATTATCAATTATAAGCTCATCTTCTTCACATAAATTGAAAAGATCAAACTCTTTTGATTCAATATCAGACAACAATTCAAAGTGTGATAATATTTTAGTGCCATGCTAGTACAGGAAGAATAAAATATCACAAACTAATGCAGTATGAGTTTTCATTCTTTCCACTTATTACTGAAACATGTAGCATTTACAAATAACACAAATGGTTCATGAGCTAAGTGGAAACAACAATGGATGAATAATTTGTATTTGCTGAGCAACAATAATTAATAATGTAGAAGCACAAAAGATGGGATATGCTAACTGTCAAATTGATTAGTTTGTTGACCTAAGAGATAATAGTGGAAGATTTAAGCATTCATAATTATATATTAACCGCTTCGCCGATGGCCATTTAAACCCTTCAGGGGCTGGAAACGGATACCCAATAAACAGAACAAGATATTTAAATTGTTATATGCTGTAAAAATGCAACATAAATACAATTCCGTATCTTCCTATTTAGTAAGTTATTTAAACGAAACAAAAACTGGTTTAAAACTCATTAAAGGGAGTATAAATCTACAGTAACAATAAAGTAGAGACTACATTAATAAATCGTTGAAATTTCCCTACTTTGTTTCACTGTAGTAAAAGCCATTCTTTGCGCCGAACGCGCCTAATATTTGAATAGTTTTGTTTGTATACGAACCAATATATGTATAGCTATGCAAGCGACTTCTCCAGTTCAAGTTTAGTTTATTTATACCAAGTGATAGTCATGCGAGTATATGTTGCGTTACACTGGAAAGAAAACTCTCTGTCAGCATCTGTTATTACAGTGTTTCTCAACCAAGGTTTCTGGTAGCCTTATGCAGCTGTTTTGGCTCAGTATTTTAGTTACTTATAATCTCTCTGTATTCAGAGTGATTTCTTATAGCTATCAAGAGCTAAATGAATGGCACATTTGAAATTGTTAAATTTCAATGTTAACCATGGCTTATCCCCGTAATGTAGCAAATAAATTAGCTTGGGTATGATGTGTACAGGCTTCTGATATTACTGTAGAAAATCTGGAAGATTTGTTGTATGATTATGAAGGAAATATTTAGGATATAGGTAGCAGTGACGTGTACTGGTCTACAGATGGCATGTTAGCTACTCAATTGTTTGGCGTAAATGGCGGGTCAAATATGGGTGATGTGGATCAGCTATTACTAGCTATCCCTCTTTACGGAAAACAGTTAAATGGTAAAGTATTTTTGTACCACTGGATGTAACCATGCACAATTTTTTAGTAATTTTCAGAGCTGTAAATTCATGTAAGACATTCATCTACCTCTACTTGTGCGTATAAGGAGCTCGTAACCTAATTGAGTACTATAATACTCAAGAGGCCTCATTATACTGGGAGGTAAGAATCAGCCCTCATAGTTGAGAGAAAACACTTTCCTAAAAGGATACCACCCACAACCATTTCAAAAATGTGTAGTGTGTTGCAAAAAAGAAGTTCGCAAGGAAACCAATATTTGGTGTGAATCTGCAGATGTGCCCTTGGGTGTTTATCCAGGTTTGGAGGTGTACAATTCAAAAAGAAACCTTTAAGGGTACCTTAACATCCCTTATAGAACTAATTTAAATTTATTGTAAAATAGGAAGATTAAAATAATTGGAGTTAAATGAGCATTAAATACATGTATGCGCAGGATGTCTATACATGTCCATATCGGTTTGGGGCATTTTAACTTGGACTTCATATGACGTCCATATAGGTGAAAGGGTTAACAATAAAAATGTAAAGAGATGCTGATGACCAGATTTTAATTGCGGAGACGGAAGATAACTTATAAAGAGCCATACATGAATTAAATAATATTACAAGAGAATATAATCTTCAAATTTCATATGAAAAAGCAAAAATAGGAGGAACTAACCATTTGAGAGCAAAAATTTGCATAAATGATAAACCCATCCAACAACAAAGTTATTTTAATTATTTTGGCTATATTGTGTCATATACCAGTAATAGAGATATACAAAACAAAATAAACAGATTCCAAACAATATGTGGCACAGTAAAAAGAACTTTTGAAAATTGTAATCGTCAAACTTTGTTAAAACTGTCTAAAATAATGGCGATCCCAACCCTGCTTTATGGGTGTGAAAACTGGGTGTTGACTATCTCACAACAGAAGAAAGCAGAGGTTGCTGAGATGAAATTTCTGAGACAGGTGGCAGGTTATAGACTCATAGACAAGAAAAGAAATGAGGATATTAGAAGAGAATTGGAAATTTAGAGTCTAAATGAAACAATCATTGCATACAGGCAAAAATGGCAAGATCATGTGCAGAGAATGACCGAAGACCGTACACCACAAATAGTATATAAGTATAAACCTTAAGGTAGAAGAAATGTTGGCAGGCCACGAATGAGATGGTCCGATCAATTTCCTTGAAGTCGGAATGGGCCACAAGGCTTATACCATGATGATGATGATGATGATGATGATGATGATGAGATGTACAGTTACTAATTTCATAAGAATTAATAAACTTTCACTTCCCTGGGTTCATTAATATGTGACATGTACAAAATTAAGTGGTTAACTGGTCACTATGACCAGCTGGCCGTTCTGGTGTTTAACAATTGACCTTAAACATTGAGATTCTGTTGTGGTACATTGAATAAAAGTCAAGGAATGAGATGTATCATTTGAAACAGTTATAATCATTTGAAGAGGATTATATTAATTGGTTATAAACTGCTAAGTGCACTTCATCAAGTACATCCTCATATGATAGTCAATGATGGTTGACTCACAGAACTGACGATAGGGAAGAGGTTCCCAGAAACTAGTCTTCATCAAAAAACTTTTAAGTGGAGAAAAGTATATACAAGGTTGACTCATTTGCCTAATTTTAGTTCCCATTAATTGTTCATGCTCATATTTAAAAATGAATGTTTTAACATTTTTCTTCTTTGGTTACCATTTCTGCTGCCATTCACTGATTTTACGTACATCATTAATATCCAGAGTCCACATAATCAAGTAGAATCCAATGAACCTAAAATGTACAAACTTTCCCTTATTCTTTTGCTTAAGTGAACAGTTTAAAGATGAATTTCTTTGAAAGTATTTATTTAACCCATAAATGCCTAATGGGTTTAACTCATAAAAACTAACTTGCTTCACAGTGCAGTGTGTAAGATGATATGTGGGCTAGGTACAATTTGACCAATTAAACCATGGAAATTTTAGTATCTGTGGGTGTTTCCATTATGGCAGTATCTTTTATTACTTTACAAAGTCTCCCCCTTTCGGGTGGAGGTGGATACGCCACTTAAATGTGTTAACCTCGCAGGGAAGACTACAGAACAACCTTGGTAGGGCTGCTGGTATTCTATCTCACCATGCTACTAGCTCTGCAGACTAGTACCCAGGATTCTTTTAGGCATCCCTCAACCTCGTCTGACAGTCAGGCAGCCAGATGTACCCAATACCCATAAGTGTTGGGAACCACTGCCCCTTCAAGTCCAGCCCTTTCCGAACAACTCCCATTTGGGAGGGGCTCAAATGTTTGCCCCAATGTACTTCTAGTAACGTCAGAAGTACTACGAATACTAGGGGTCCTCAGCACTCACACCACAGCAGCTGAAGGGTTCGGAACCCCTCCCCTACGGGGAGTAGACTAGGTACATGTAGTTTCACCATATCTCAGGGGTTGTGGGTATGGTAAAAAGTAAGATCATTTTCCACTGCCACATCAATACATATTGTGCCAAACCATTTATATATAAATATTGAGGACTGTAAATCATTATTATAAAGTTGCATCCTGAAATTAAGCTTTTTCTTTGACCTCTGAGGCTGAAATGCAAGCAAGCAAGCATCTTCACAAACTCTCAGATGTACAGTTTTCAATCTGTTCCTGTCTCTGACTGCTTAGTTAAGCAACATGCAAAGATCTTACCCTGACACCATAAAACAGGATGTCTTCTCCAAACTTCCCCTACACAATATGGTCAGGACTTCTTAGTGTTATGCCTACAGTGTAGAACTTTGCTATATAAAACAATGCTTATTTTGGAGTTAGTAAAATGCGAGCATTTTTATCATTTCAATTTTAATCGTAGCATAATATTTGGAAAGCTCTTTAGTACTAAGATTGACTTATTTTGTAATATTTAAAAAAAATGTTGGAATTTTAAATAGTGTTCCACAATTTTAAAACATTTAATCTTTTACATTTACCAAATTTTGTTTATGGTTTCCATACCATTGTGCATTTTCTAATGTTTTTACATGTTTTATATTGTTAGATATTTTATCTTGCCGTTATTATAAGCGATCTTTACACTCTTACATATCTTTGAACTGTTTTAAAAGGTTATTCAAAATGTAAGTGATGTAGTGTAAAAAACCAAATAAAAATAATTTTATAAAGTATCACACATTGTTAATGTTTAGTCTGGTTAAGCTAGCAAAGTATGAGATAGGTTTCCCCATTCTTGCTCATATTCTGAATCTTCACTCCTGCAGTCACTAGTGTACACAGGCTTGTAACCTGCTCATCATTGAGGAAAAGTGCCTGTTATGTGTAGGTTGGCCATGACAAGCAAATGCAGGTGGTGCACATTGCAGAAATATACACCTCTATTATTAGGAGGGTCACACGTACGTTGGTTATGGTCTCTCCTTACCTTTCTGTAGGGGGAAGTCGCCCTAGTGAGTGCCATCTTCAGTATTTCTTCTCTGCTGAAGTCTGCCAATGCTGCTCCAAAAGACAACCATTTAATTACCTTCTCCACAACACTTCCTATTATTATTTGGCTACATTACAGTACTAATAATCTTGAAGCTGTAATACATAGCTCCAGAGGAATGTATAGCATTTATCATCTGTAGAGCAGCTAGAGAATGGATGGGTTCTACCGTAACCATTCAAGAAGGCAAGGAAATTTCAGATGGTTGATGTAAACCCCATCTAACCTCTAATTTGCTTTGGTCATTTGTAATTGCATTGCAGTATGTAATATTTGAATTTGTAATCTGTTTAAAATGTACATTCTTATGTGGTCCAGTAATATGGCAGTGCAAATGTAGTTGCACTGACAATATAAAAAATTACAGCTATATTCCTCGTGAATTACGGAATGTTGAGATTTCCAAAACTCTCAGTACCTAACTTCAGTTACATAATATATCCGTGCAGCTCATATGGATCAAGCTAATATCACAGAAGTTACAGTTACACGTACTTTGAAACAAAAAATCTTTCTATCTAGGAATAAACCTGTAAATGTAAGTGGAACCAAAATGCACAAATCAGCTGTTATCCTTCCCTGTAGTTTTAGAGTAGCACTTGCAGTAGTAGCACAGTATGACATATAGCTGTAAAATAAGAGAAATTAATTTTTGCCAGTTTGTTGTGTTTACAGCAGAGAATGTAAAAGATCTTGACTTGTGTTATTTTAATTTTATCCTGATACTTTCAAGGCTGCAAAGTAAGCATTTATAACTTTAATTGCAACTAGAATTGTTTGCAATGGACTATATGTCTTACCTTTCTACATGGTGCAGAATGGAAACATTCATGAAATGGAATGCTTTTTCAGACCTAATTTCATATAGGTGAAAACAGTGACAGCATTAGTGACTGTGACATTAAGAGTAGTCACTAATAAGTTGCCATGGTTAAAATTATAATAACTATATATTAACAAAATAAAATTATTGCTGAGGATACTTTAAATTTTAAATTACTACAGCCAAAATCATTCATTAATTTCTTTTCCTTTGTATGAATTCTATTTAGATGGAATCTGCACACCATTATATAATTAATTGATTCATTCATTGGATGAAGATTATAATCATTATGACAAATATTTTCCTTCCCGCTTGTTTTCATAATATTGCATTTATCCATGTCTGTTGTCCTCCATGCTTTAGGAGTGTGCTAATCTGGTTTCTGAGGTCAGTTTCAAACTTCGGAGAGGGCAATGGATTTTTGGGACATAAAAATATACCTCTTGTGGCTTCCTTTGGAAGGAAAGTAAAATTGGTGATTCTGTGTGTCAATCTTACAAGAAACAAATAACAGAAATGTTAACATTTTACAAAACTGGAGACACAGCTACTAAATGCAGATTTTTTAAAAAACCAATTTTCTGAGTCACCATCACAGTCACTAATAGTGATGTTAAATGTAATAGTGATGCCTTTAAAATCAGTTAAGAAAACTCATTCTGATAGGAAAATTTATTAAATACTAGTTAACACATTTACACACTCTATAATTTGCAATCACCAACTTTAAAATTAACCAACTTAAATTGTCAGCAAAGTAATGGTATAAACAAAATGAGTATGTCCTAATAATGTATATTACTACCTATTAATTGGATCTATGTAGATATGAAATACTGTAAATTTAGATAAATTTATATACTTTAAATAAAGGTGTCATTATAAAGCAAAGGAATTTAAGTCTACACAATATAGGTAGAAGGTGAAACAACTTTGCATTAGTACACAAGTCATATTTTGATGAAGAGGTTCAGAAGGGCCATTCTTTTCATCAGTAGTACTGTTGTTTATATTCTTTATGTCACATCCATCCAATGAACTACCTTCGTATGACCAAGTTCAAAATGAAGAAGTTTGGAAACATCTTGATACTCATCTTCATCATTGTCGCTTACATTATTGACCTCATTTGAATCAAAATTGTCTATGGTACTGGAGCTTAAGTTGACAGTAAAATGTAATTATTTTCAGTAATTTATTTGTAACAGCTTCTAGTTCCTTCTTTTGTTTTTGCTGTAAAGTTGCAGTAAAATGCTGGTATGCTGTTTAATAAAGCTTTAGTTCACTGATTTAGTTAAATATTGTACATTATTGAAAATAGGGTGCCAGGGTAGCGCAGTGATTTCATTTGCGACACTCGTGCTGAGAGTCCGAGTTTGATTCCCTGCTCTGGGGGTCGATTTTAAGTTGGCCCTATCCATGCCTTCACCTCTGTCTAGCTCATGTGAAGTGTCCCCTATGCCCAACGTGGTTCAGAGTCCACAGTATAAACTATAGGTCCACTTGCCTCACCGTCATCTTCTATCATCATCACCCTATCATTGGAGGTAATGGACACTGTCCTCTACGTGCCTCCACCTGAGAAATGGGTCCGATCATCACGTCATGGGGCAAGTTATCCCGAAGGCCATAGGTGCCATATGGATAGTGTTGGTTAACATACATACTACATTACACGAATAAAAGTATTTGTTAACTACTATCCACTTATCTTAAGAAGTTGATGTTAATACTTCTTTCTTCTTTTTAAAATTGATTTCGAAGGCATTTTGCACTCATCCACATATTTTTATTTATGTAATATTTATTACTCAACTGTAACTAGCTTCATTTTTTGTGTAATGCATACATTATTGAAAATATCTATTACACTTATTAATTTATAGATGAGTCATATTTATTACACATCGGCTTCATTTACATACCTATTTTGAGAACAAGTTTCGCAAACGATGGTTTGCGAAACATGTCCTCACAATAGGTACATAAGTGAAGCCGATGTGTAATAAATACGACTCAACTATAAATTAATAATTATTTTGTTTCACTGTGGTGTTCCAATACAGTTAAATCTCGATCTATTACACTGTTCTCAGAAAACTACAAAAGATGTTTAAGTATGACAAATATTGCAGAACTATACACTAATAAAGTTTCTAAGTGTAGTACATTAATTTTCAGTAATGGTGTAATATTTAACTGAATCAGTAGTACAAAGTCTTTGAGAGCAGCGCACCAATATTTCTGTGAATGGAAGATGAGAGGACACAGAATGCAGAGAAATAATGTTTTCTGCAGAATATGAAAACAGCATACAGGGTGATCTTTGAGCACAAATAATGAATTTGTTTAGCTAAATCTTGATGGCCTCGCCTCATCCCACTAAAGTTATGTTACTAGCTGTGTATTGCCTCTCTGCACAAGATTTTATAAAAAAAAAGTTTTAAAATTTGACACATGTATGCTTGTAGCAGAGATTTCATTGGCTCCCAAATATGTCAACATGGTGTTATGCTCCAGCAGCTAAGGACATACTAAATTGGTTATCACATTTTATTTTAATATTGCAAATGTTCCAAAAATTTCTAAAACTACTCTAAATAATAAGAAACTTAGATTACAACACAGGAATTTCTTTGATGCTCAAATAAAGAGTTTGTTTTTCACATCTATCCCATCCTCTTTCTTTCTCTTTTAAGGACAGTTTTGAATTTGATACCTAGTATTACTGCATTATGATTTTTAACCACTACTAACTTGAATATGAACCAGGTGTTCATTACACCAGAATGTCATATATGGTTGTTTCTCATCCCCCCCCCCCTTTTTATGCTTAGCAGTCAGGTACATTAGTGCATTTATATACTGCCTGAATATGCTCTAAGTGATCTTGAAAATGTTAAGAATGAAATAATTGAACAGCACATTTCATAGAGTTCTATTGTTCTCTGGTGTAAACACAACAGAAAATTGGTAAAAACAATTAGTTCAGTTATTTCATAGCTAAATCTTGTATTATGATTTAAAAAATTATATGTATATATGCACAGAAATACTAATAAGTGAAGCATGTACTTAATTGTTTAAACATGCAATAAATGTTTTGATTAAAAGTGATCTACTTGTCAAAATGTTATGGTTTAAAACATTTATATGAGAATTAAAAGTGATGTATAAGCTTAAATCTATTGGAATAATCATTACAATGCATCTTATACAATATGTCTGAAATGTCAGAACCTAGAATCTGTATCAGTGGAATACAGAAGTGATGATATATGTGAGAATCAGCATTTGCCGTACCCTTCCATTATTTTAATAACATGTTTATGTTTCAGATATTTAATATGAGGGTGATTATAAAAGTGACATATACTGTAACAAAATAGACCCTTAATCTGTACCTTCCAAAAAATAGGAAATCTTTTGAACTTAGAAATGTTCCTGAAGTATAGGTAGACTTCTTTTAGACTTCCATAGACTTCTTCAGCAATTTTTTCATGGGATGTTGTTTACTTTCCTACTAGGGAATGTTATACAAATGGTTAAATCTTGTTTTGTTAGGCATTTGGGGAAATTACATACTGCTTGATTTTGTTTTTGACTGTTATCAGCATGGCAGAAAGATGGCTATTTTTAAATCATAAAATGGACATCAAATTGAAATACCATATACACCATGAAAATTTATCACACCCCATTTGTGCATGTACATTAAATGAGAAAAGTAATGAGCCAAATCTTGGATCTGTCTTCAGAGTACCGTATACATGTAAACATTCCTGAACTCAGCTGAATTTAAAGTTGGAATAGCATATGAAGATATGTTTTCATAAATGAGTCTATTTTGGGACACATTTTCTTCACTTAAACTCTAATTTAACAGAACATGTTTCGGAAGCCTCTGCTTCCATCATCAGCGGCATTGGTGTCTTCTACCCTCTACTCACTTGGTAGGTGGCATGATGAATTTGATGTAGATATCTGAAGGCGGGATTTCTAACTCTGTGCTTATGTTTTTGATTGAAAATCTTCTCCCATATGGCAAGTTCTGGTGGGTAGTTAACTTCTTTTAATAGTTCAGTGTTTGTATCAGTTTCATGGTGGATTTTCCATGGGAGGGAAGTCAGTCAATCTGTGTACTAAATTGTTAAATATTGCATGTTGATTGGTTTCAAGTTAAAACTGTTGTACTTGACGTAGTTTGTGTAAATGTTCAGTATATTTTGTATCTGAACTTGCATTCACTATTACAAAGCTTCAAAAAGTTAATTGATAGATATTCATGTTGATGCAAAACTCACAATTCCTTTAGCAGCAGTCAGAACTGTGCAGTGCTATTGTGAGATACCTGGTTGAAATCCCAAAATTTGCAAGTGCTTTCTTTTCTTTTTCCCTTTATTTTTTTGATTGGTATTTCAGTATATTATTTCTGAACATTAGTGACTAATGCTCACTCCATTTAAAGTAGAACTATTACCACCAATAATAATTTTAATAAGCTTCACTGGTTTTAAAATATACATATTTTGACTGGAAGGCAGTATAAAACAAGGCAAAACTAAATGAAAGAAGTTGTGTTAATACTGTGTCCCTTTTCCTTTCTCCCTTGATAGAAGAAGTATTGTATACCGTCCTAAAATTCAAAATTGAAATTTCATCAGAAACACATATTTTGAGGTCTCATGAATATAAAAAATTAATAATAAAGCAATAACAATTTAATTAATTCGGCATTTTCCAATATATGACAAACATTTTTAAAAATTGTTGCTTTTTATTTCTTCAAAAATGGCTGTCAGAAGCTTTATTCAAATACCATATCTTGAATTTCTTACGAATAGCCTATTAAGTTTTTTTCATTAGAATTAACTTTATGTAAGTGATGCAGGAAACAATGTATACATCTTTAAAATAATTTATTTCCTATACCTTTCTGTATCATATCAACCATTTCTGATACATTTGTTACTATTCATTTAAATGTTACAATACTTTATGCATGATTGAAAGAATTTAGTAACAGTGGGGTTGCAGAGAGGTTGAGGATGGAAGTGATGGCTTCTAAAAGAAGTCCCTCCATAATATAAAAATGTAAGTGACGAAGTGTCAATAAACCGACTACATATAGTTTTTTCGGTTATAGTACTTTATCATTTTTTGAGTTACTTCTCCATTCACTTGTTTCTCGCAATGTCTTTCAAGGAATTCAAAATTTCTGCCAGCATATATCAACCTGCTCTTTAAAGACTTGACATGTATTTCAATCCCCATGATTACTGTTTTACCACAGAGCAGGTCGTGAAACCATTTCTGCAAATTCTATACAGATTAACATGAGGTAGAAAGGAAAACAAGCTATTTTAGGAATTGTGTTACAAAAATTGATGGAAATTAACCCAATAATTAACTACGAAGCCTGAGACTTAAGTACTTAAAATACTAAGTTGCCAAAAACGGTGCATATCTCATTGTATATGAGAACCCCTAGTGGTTTACTAGGAAAAATACGAGTCAGTTGGGGAATTTAATGTCATGCTGCATGTTGGCCATGGTAGCTCAATGGTTAAGAGCAACCGGACAGAGACTGGGAGATCTATGGTTCAAATCCCAGCTATGGCATTGAATTTTTCAGTGTTGCTCTACCTATTGTTTTAGAAGATACATAAAAGTAAATTATTGTACCTACAGAAAATCATGTGCAATAAAGAGCCAGGTTTTTGTTAACCATGTTATTCATTAACACCATTCCTGTGATTGCTAATATTTACTTTTTATTTGCTCTTAACCATTAATACATTAATGCGTGAAATTCCTGAATATTTCAATTGCTTTTTACTAGTAGATTTTATGTTGCTTTTACTTCAAAAATTCAATTAAGGGATGCACAGACACCTGGTAATTATGGGGAAACATGCAGATGTTAAAAGAAAGGTGTCTAATTATGACAAACATATAACAAGATGTAGAAAGTTTGAATATGTTTGAGACATTAATCAGCATGAATAAACACAGGTTTCTCATGTGACAAATGAGCAACCACTGCTCCATAGAGGATCTTAAATGGCCTTCTTCTTACAGCATTCTAAACATCTGAGCATGAACAATTTCTACAATGACAATTTGCTGATTTCAAGTAATCCATTTCTTTTTTCTATTTTTTGTTTCTTTGAGTTACACATCAGTGCATTTAAGAGCAACTTCAATATTAAAATATTGAGAGTTAAAAGCTACATTGAGATGTTAATCCAACAATTGACAAGGTATTCTGAAATCTACAAGGGTCACTCCAAAAGTAATGCACACTATTTTTTAAAAACTACCATTTTCATTCTACATCTTTGAAATTTTTAGTGTGTAAATATATCCTTCCCACTTGTGTTCAATTTATTTCATCCTGTCACAGCACTGTCACAGCGTGCCTTCAAGATGGCTGCTGCACTTGAATATCCATCAGAAACAGCATGATGTCATGGAATTCCTGTGCTTTGAAAACAAGAGAGTGGTAAGCATCCACAAGAGGTTGAAAAAGGTGCATGGAGATGCTGCTGTTGATTGAAGTACAGTTAGTGAGTGGTCAGGTAGATTACATGATGAAAGAGGGCATGGCAGTATTCAGGATTCTCCTTGCAGTGGCAGGCCTCACACTGCACAAACTCCTGGCAATGTACAGAGAGTTAATGAACTGGTTTCTGCTGACAGATGCATCACAGTGAATGAATTAAACCTGTATGTTGGAATAGGGGAAGCAAGTGTATGCATAATGCTAGAAGTGTTGGAGTTAAAGATATATTTGTGCCAGGTGGGTTTCCAGGATGTTGACAGAGGCTCACAATTAAACACTAAAAACAGTTACCTTTGGAGCAGTATGTGAATGATGGTGATGACTTTCTTGGAAGAATTGCGACAGGTGATGAAGCATGGCTTCATCATTTTTCACCAGACGAAGAGGCAGTCAATGGAGTGGATCATGCAAATTTTCTCAAGAAAAACAAATTCAAAACTGCACCTTCAGCTGGAAAGATCATGGCTACAGTGTTTTTAGATTCTAAAGGACTCTTGGGACATCATGCTTGTGGAACCACCATTAATTCTGATGCATATGTGGCAACTCTGAAAAAACTTCAAGCTTTACTGAGTAATGTTTGACCACATTAGCAAAAGCAGAATGTTTTACTGTTGCACGACAATGCCCTGCTCATGTCATACAAAAAACCATGGAAGCAATCACAAAATTTGGATGGAGAACATTAAAATACCCACCTTACAGTCCCGACCTGGCTCCATATGGCTGTCATCTCTTTGGGAAACTGAAAGAGTCTCTTCATGGAATGAAGTTAAAATGATGACTCCCTCGTGAATGCTGTAAAACAATGGCTCAAACGTGCTGGTCCAGACTTTTATCATGCTGGTATACAGGCGCTGTTCAAGATGGCATAAGACAGTTGGGAAGGATGGCAATTATGCAGAGAAATGAAATGTTGTTCATGCTGTAAAAATTTCATAGATGTAGAATGAAAACTGTATTTTTAAAAAAATAGTGTGCATTTCTTTTTGAGTGACACTCGATCATATCCAAAAATCTTGTTAAGACACCACAATTGCTGAGTCAATGCTTCAAGCAAAATTAAAAAAAAAAGTTATTGGGTGATTTTGTATTAATCTTTAAACTTTGCAGCGCACAAAGCTGTCCAAGAATTTAAATCATAATCCTGAGATAGCCATGAGGGTATTTAAATAAGATGCCATTGGATTAATACTTATGAAAGTCCTAGTGTACATTCATGTCATTAGCAGCTGTCATTTACTGGGTGAAATAAACTGAACTTGGCCTTGATATAACAACATACATTCAGAATCAAATTCAAAACTTAAAGAAAGAACTGAAGGAACAATTCAGGTGCATCTTGTAATGTGCGTGAAGAGCATTTTGCTATATGAAGAATACTCACCTTCCAGTAAATAAGTTAAACAGCTGAACTTTCTCTCCAGCAATGAATGGAGACCTCAGAATATTAATTAATATTTGTACAAGGAAAGAACTGAGATGAGAATCACTTTTATCATTGCAATAATGAAAATGGAAGTTTTGGTCACATTTTACATGTGGATCTTTACTAGAGACTCTTTGTAACTCTAGGCACCATAAAATTACATTTATTATTGCTGAAGTGTTGAAGATGAAAGATTACTTTTTGTAGAAAAAACTTCATGGAAATTTTCAAAAGAAATTTTGTCAGCTCACAGACATGTGTGGGTGTTAACTGACTAAAAGATAGTGTACTACTTTAGTTGTAGGTCAAAGTAGCACAGTTGTGTATTGGGGGACTGAGGTAGCAGTCACAGGACGCAGGACAGCAGTTCAGGGCTACGTGAGGCTCACAACTTTATACTGATAATTCTGTCTTCAAAAATATCCTGTCGGTCTAAGTGTTTCATAACCAGTGTTTCATTAGTCTCCTACTGAAAGAATAATTGCTGGCATTCATTGTTCAAAATATGATAATATTTTCAACATTTTTTTTTTTTCCTTTGAAAGTAACTTCAAATACAAATTACCCCTATTACTTTCTGTGCACTCAAATTGCCCATACACCATTTTTTTCAGGATGAAGCAGAACTTCATGCACAATATCAGATTTTTCTGTGCTCCAGCATTGATCATTTGGTGAACTAATGGGTCATTCAATTCAAATCAATCTTTGTTTGAAAATGCAAATTTTGGGTTTACTCTGCCAGCAACACTACCATCCAGCATCCAATTACACAATCATACTTAAGTCATGTGATCATCCTATTGCACATTGTGAATGATAATTGTAATTTTATAAGGTTTTAATTTAAGTAATTCACATTTTGTGCTGAAGGTTTTCAAACTTCAGTTTCTTGAGCAAGTTGTCACAGGGACATTTTGGGCTAGTGCTCATATTGCTTATGAATCACTTAAAATGGTTGAGGGAGATTTTTAGCAGAAAACCATCAGCACTGGGTTTGGCGCTCTCTCAGTTCCAGTGCAATGTCTTGTTATTTTTTGTTTATGGAGAACCCTAAAAACAAGATATATAGGAATAACTTATAATGAAGAGTAATTTATAACAATCAAAAACAAATATCACAGGAGAAATTGCCAGAATGACACCTATGTATAAGATGGAATTTAAGGAAATTCATATGTTAATACTGGCATGTAACGGGCAGATAATTTCCAACACAGATTTAGTGGTTATCATTGTTGTTAGCTTTCATTGGTATTTTACACTTTCTAAATTTAATGGTATGCTTTTAGTAAAACCCAATTGCTTTAAAAATACTGTCTCTCCTTCTCTACTGGTACCAATTTGGTCCCCCATTGTGAGCTGTGCTTCTACAGCATGCTCCCAATGAACCTAAGATTATGTTTTTACCATTATGATAATCTCAGAATGGGGAAAGAAAATGGCTGTTTCTGTCCAAACAGTCTTTGCTAACATTTGTTTTGTCCAGCATGCTGAATGGTACATATTTTTCTATTCAGAGTTGCTATAACTAGTTCTCTGTTTTATGGATCATTTTCAGAATCCTTGTCTTCATCCCTAGCTGCTTTGCTATAACAGGAGGTCCGCTCAATATACAAGAGAAGAAATAGTATATTACCAACTTTTTTGTGTGGTTGAGACACAGCTTTTTCATCATTCATTCGTTCATTCATTTATTATCTGCTGTAAAAATTACAAAGTAATTCATAGCATCGTCAAAAAAATAGAAATACAAAATAAAACAGAAATACTAAAGAAAAAATTTGTACATTGCACAGTTGACATTGGATAAGTCATATACTTAATACATATTACGTACATATACTTAATACACTGGCTATAATTCATCTAATAATCATAAATATAATCAAGGTGTCATTAACTGTAATGCACTCACGTGAAGCCTTTTAAGCTTGAAGGTCCAGAACTGTAATTGTAATTTCAATGTAGGTACATGCTCCAATTGGAGTACTCTCATAAAAACTTGGCTCATGTATTATATTATCCAAAAATTAATTAAAGTAGGTTTATCAGGTATTCAGAATGATAATATAGACCAGAACCATAAAACAGTAAGTTGCAGGAGAAAAAGACCAGAATGCACATATCCCTAGAGAATTCTATCAGTTCTCATATTGACATTTGTTGACATGGCAGCAAGTAAACAATGCTGGCGTACTCAAGGTACACAAACATGCAGATACAAGATCTGTATGGAGTAGAATCACATGTATTAATTTAATAATAAATAGTAAATAGAACTGAACTTAGAGCCAATAGTTCATTTCACTGTCTTGCAGCAGAGTTAGAAACACTGTTGAGTTTGTGAAAGTAAGAATGGAAGGATACATAAACAACCCACATGTATGCAAGATACAGCTTTAATATTACTTTACGTCCCCCCCCCCCTCCTATTTCTAATATGATGCTTTTAACACTGGAATGGCAATGTCTGTTGTGTGTAACTGCTGCAACTTGCAACAGTATTTTAATTTACAATTCTGCAGCCAAAAGTATAAAACTTTCTCGCCTTTTGCTGGGTTCCAGAAATTGTATACAAGAGCATTTTGCCATTGTTGATTTTGCACATGACTTTGTATCCTTAGGCAAAATAAATGAAGCATTAAAAGGAAACATAGGTTATCAATCTTTTAATTGTCATAAACGTTCATGGAAACTATAGCACACCCTGTTATCCTAAATGTAGAAATAGGTAAATTTAAATGTCTAAAAATGACAACTCAAGGTTTTTTTAATATTGTTTTCATAAAAATAAGATATTTTAAATAAAGCTGTCGCAAGGAAGATTTTAATAAGACTTTCATAAAAACTTCCATTATACTTAACACCATCTTCTTGAAAATTAAATAATAAGGAAACAGTTAAGCATAAATTCATTATTGTTTTAAAAAATGAAAATTAGAGCACTGTAAACATATAAATCTGTCCATTTTGTGTGTTATTAGAAAATTATTTGAAAAGTACCTGTGCATATTATAGATCACATCTTATTTCTCATATTTAAAATCATGTAACATGACAAGCAGACCAGCAGCATGCTTCCACCTAGTTTTCCTCTCCTCACTGCTGTTGCACTGTAGTAGCACAAATATGAATTATGCATGAACAAATATAAGTTTAAGAAACTTATGCATTATGATATTGCAACAGAATCAAATTGAAATAGTTTGTTATTCAATAACATTATGCAGCATTTATTTTATGTGCGTAATTTTAATATTTGTTATTGTCTTTTCACAGAACATTTCGTTTAAGTCATATAGCAGAGATTCTGGCCATGGTGGTTCAGAGCAAGAGGACTCACCTCGTTCTCACACCACCACCACTCTCAACAGCCTCAACAATGCGAGAAGCCTGAACAACGCCAAAGATACTCGACGACAACCTTATATGCCTCCAGATTATCATCAGGGGGTTACAAATGACCTCACAGTAGCAGATCGCAGTGCCAGTTGTGGGAATGGAGCCAGCGGAGGGGGCAATACAGGAGGAGTGCTGACACTAAGACAAGAACAAACTTGTGGTGAAGTGGACAGTACATCTGAGTACTGTAGGGACCATGAACTTCCTAACACTATTGCAGGTGTAGAGGCACCTGTTTCACAGCAGCAGAAGCTTTCGCAGCTTCAACCCCCTGTACTACACATTCCACATGGAATGCGCACAGCAAAAAAATCAAACAACAATCTCCTACGGTCAACCAGTCCCTGGAATCATACATACACAGAAATACGTGATGGAAGATCTCATGGCCACAGCCATGGGCACACACATTCACACTCACATTCTCATCCTCATGCTATTACCTCCCAACCTAGTCTCCCCGAAGATGATCCTGTGTATGAGGAAATAGAACGAAGTGAAATACAAGTGTCAGACATGAGTGATGAGGATGGTAAAAGACAGAGTGATGTAAGTCGACAGTCTTCACGTAGCTATGGTGATCACCGCCCATTAATACCTTATAGTCCTGCCACAGATCGTAACTTCCAATCCTGCTTGGATGCTGCTTTCAAGCATCGTCTCAAAGATCACATCCGATATCATCCAGGACTCGACAGAGATGTGGGTGATATGGATCTCTGTCGTCTTTCCCCTCCTGGTTTCCGGACACCAGGTGACCTTCCAAGACATCCGCCCAATGCCAATGCCTACTTATACTCTGGTGAAAATGCTCGTACTGTTGCTGTTTTAGATGGAGAAACAGTAGTGTGTCATCTACAGCAAGCAGATCAACTTTACCCTCATGATCCGTATAATTCCAGGACCATGGTATTGCCTCCGTATAGTGAATGCTAATGCTGTTTCCTCAGAACTGATGAGCAAGCGAAGTTTGCGAACAAAAGCACTGTGTTTATATTCTCTACTTGTGTGGACTTAAGGTAACAGTGAACAAGTCCATGCATCCATTCAGAGAGCTTCCTAGTAAGCTACCAGAGTTGTGTAGAATTCACGAGATCCCATGATGATTTGCTGCTTGAATCCATAACTCATAATGCCTTATATCTTAAAGCACAATTTATCAAAATTATACAAGCATTTGTGTATATAATGTAAATAAGTGCTTTGTACATGTTGGATACAAGAACTGAGTACTCTCAGCAGTGTTGTTATTCATGTGTTTCATTGTCTCAGATCTCTGTATGGGGGTTCTTTGCGATGAGAACGGTAATTGTGTAATGTTGCGAAAATAATATAAATATATAAATCCTGTGATGTTGCCATGAATTATTGTACATGGATCAGACAGGTTGTGTCCCTGCCTCTCAAAGACTGGAAAACTTGTCACGTACTGAATCATAATGAAATTGCACAAAAATTTGCAAATAAATTATTTAAGAGTTATCTTTGTCTTGTTATTTAATCCCATACAAATAATGCACAATTTCAAGGTGTCTGCATGCTTGCATAAAAAGTTTAATATTGAGAATTTTTTAATAATTTCACCTATTCAGACTGTGTGCTGCATGCCATTTTAGCACTGTAGATTTTTATGCATTGATGAATATTAAGTTTGCAACTGGAAATGTCCTTGCATATGTGTATTGAGCTTGTGAAGTATATGTTGGATCAGTTTTTGGTTATGGGTGTAACATCTGCAGCAGTAAACATGCATGGAAATCTGCAGCTGCAATATTATCAATAATTTAAGAACATTCTTTAAAGTTCTTTAAGTGGAGACTAAATGCTCTATCTGGCCAATGTTAAATTTGCTAGCTTAATGACCCTTTATCTCAGAAACTATTTAAGTTATCTTGGTGAAATTTTTATAGGGCATAGTTGTTACCAGTGCTAGGAAGTTCGTACTGATTTCCTTGAGCAGTGCAAGAGCGGCCAGGCATGGCTGTACAATGCAGCGCTACTAGCAAGGGCAAGGTTCATCGTAGAATGAAACTCATTACTGCAAAACAGGTGTAACTACATGACACAGAGCACATTGGTAGGAAGGAAGTCATTCGAATAACATCTTTGTTGTGCTTCAAAGATAAGCAACTAAATTTGCTGTACAACCATTGTATGTTTTCTAGAAATGTATATATTCATGTCCTTATTTACTTTATTATTTACATTTACATTTCAGTGGGATACTTCAGCAAACATGGAAAAAAGAAAAGCTAGATCGAGAAACTAAATTAGCTGGAAACATTAACGAATTTGTAACAGATTAATTATCAATCAACTAAATCTTATTTTACGGGACATAGAATGAGTTTTTCATTTGAAGGACTTCAGAGGTACATTATTGTTTTTAGTAATACAGCCACAGATGAGTAAATATGTAGTAAAATTCCTGCTTTGACATTTTGTCTAGTAAGAATCTTCAGATATTTAAGAAATAAATTTTATTATTTGGATATTATTTTACGTTTGATCAGGAAATGTTATAATCCGCATTATAATTGCTTGGCATTTGCTACAATGTGCCTATTTAAATAATGAAGGCAGCCGTAGACAATTCTGTATGTATTATATATGAATTTGTATGTTGTACATAATGATCTAAATAGATGTGCATTTACGAATGTCTCTAGGTCATTTTTTTTTCTCTGGGAAACCGGTTTCAATGCCTCTCCGCTGTGCATTTCTTATCTATGACTTGTTTGGATGCCGGGAGAGGGTCAGTCGCAACCTGCATAGGAAACGGCAAGCGGTACGAACTTCCTCTCCCTGGTTATTACACACGTTTTAAGTTTAATAAGCTGGGATTATTCTATAATTTTGTTTCTTAAGGGAGGTAAACTTTTTTTCTTGATGATTGAAAAAGTTTTGGAAATTTTTCAAAAATTTTTTTTTTTTTAAATTAGCTATCTTACTAACATAAACCTGGTTCCATATAGTATCAATGTGTTGTTATCATCTTACAATTTCAATGGGCTAGCTAATATAGTTTCTGAGAAAAAGGGCCATTTATGCTGAAAAATATTAATTAGTTTAAACCAAGTAAACTTAGTTTAAAGTAAAAATTTAAAAACAAACTCACATACATTTGCTGAAACATATAGAATTCTCCTAGAATTCACCTAGTATGTAATCCTGGTCCTCCTGAGCATCCTTCTGTTGAAGCCTGGCTCTTCTTCTTGCTGATCTGGCCTGTTTAGTCACATTTTGCATGGCCAGTTCTGCTTTTGTCATCCCCAGGTGGTCGAGTTCTCTAAGTATGGTAACTGTGTTTCTACCTATTTTAACCCTAGATATTCTAGTACACTAATCCTGCCCACATTGCCTTTGTTGAGGGTTAACACAGAATCATATACCCCTAATTCCAAAGTTTATCTTCCAAAGTTTTTTGGCACACAAAACTATGCAATTTTGTTGAAAGATTCATTTACATTCTGTGTTTTGCCATGCCATGCAGACTCTTTGCCAACAATTGTGAATGAGCTAACTTTCCATACACTAGCTTTATGGCCAACATCACAGCTTTGTCTATTGCATTTTTGTGGTGATAGTGATAATGCCTGAAGCTTCAGTTTGTAGATACTGCACCAACCGACCAAACATATGTTACGTCATGGTTTGGAATGTGGCCCAACTGCTCTCATCATACTTTTTAAACTACCTACGTTGTTTGTTGACCCCTTATAGTTTTCACATCAGATAGTGAAACTTTGGCGAAATGCTGTTTGATTTTCCTAAGCTGTGTTCCCATTCTCATTTGAACATGTTCAACACATTCCAGTGCTTTTACTTCTACATTACCAGAGGGATTATCCGTTAATTTTCTCGAAAACATGAGCCTAAATTTACTGCTGTACTCCTGAGAACGTAGTAGTTATGAATGTTTCTCTGAAGTGGTACAGAACACGGAGTATAAAATGGCTCCTGTAAGCTCATTTTGAAAAGTCACAGTTTTTTTATATAACGGCATAAGTGTTGAAAGTATGCCTGTATATATATCAAATTAAAGAGGAAATTCCAAATTATTACACAGTACAAAAGGCTAAAGAGTGATTTTTTGGCTATTCTCACCATTTAGTCTCCCCTTAAGAAAAGTAATGAAATTCATTTGGTGTAAGCTTCAAAATAAAATGATTATAAAGTGATTATAAGTATGATAGGAAAATAACATTGATATTTGGTCATAACATTCTCTGTTGTGCTTTTATGAACTTGTTTTTTGTCAACCATAGTAACTTATACCTGTAACTAGAACCTACAACAATGGTACTTTTATTCAGAAGGAATTAAATTTTAAATTGATTATAATTACAGATTTAAAAACTGGCTACAACTGTTACCTGTGTGGTAATAAATTGACACTACTTGCTCCTATTCATTATTATTAATTAATTTTGATGAAAACAATGTTATATATTTAAAAATTATAAATTCCTTACCAGTGATAGAATATTTAAGCTCATATAATTTTTGCTGTTTGAAATTATTAGAAAATTAAACCTACACAACAAAATGTTGCAGTGAGACTGTATTGTTGATATTTAATTATTAAAAACAAGACTACCAGTTGTTTAACACTGTTAAAATCTAATTGTGCAATCTCAGATTACACAAGAGTGTTCACTGCTCACTGATCCCATTTTAAGGTAACTGCAAAACAGGAATGAACATAAGGTGGGGCTAGGCAGGGCTGGTCTATCACTGAGTAGCCAGTGAGAAAAGTGTGATGTTTTTGTGCTACAAACCTGGGGTTTTGACAATCAGAACTTTTCAAAGTTATAAATTTGTCACTTAGTTAAGCTAGTACAAATGTTCTTAGTAGTGACTGCGAGACAACTCGTAAGATTTTTCATTACCAGGCTAGAAATATTTTTCATGTATATTCCTCTTTGAAAAAATTGTCAATTAAAGACATTTTTGAAAATACAAATTTCGCTCAGAGTTGAAAATTAATATCTGAAGCTTGTCGTGTGAGTGCTTATTCTGTGAGAAACATTGCTGAAAAAGGCAAACAGTTGACCAAATTAGAAATTCCTATATTTAGGTATTTTGGAAAACATTGAGCAGTTAAAAAATATGCTACCAACTTAGAGGATTTTCAAAGGTGTGTTTTACGTAGAACAATTTATGATTTATATGACAAGGGTGAATATACAACTGCCAAAAATCTGACCAGTTTAATGAGGGGAAAAATAGAATATATCTGTATCTTCTATGTATAATATTCTGAGATCTCTTAGGTTCAAATATAAGGGAACCAATGATGGTCATAAATTCTGCTTGAAAGAAGTGATATTGTTGCTGCAAGACTAAAATTTTGGCACACAATGCACAACATTAAAAGTACGGGTGATTCATGGTGTAAAAATATTTTATAAATAAAATTCCTATCTTCTGTATTTATTAAGTATTTTAATTAAAAAAATTAGTTTAAAGACCATTACAGACAGTATACAATTATGGCATCATTAAAGTAGAGACTATATTCGCAAATCGTTGAATTGTCACTGTTTTGTTTCACTGTAACAAATGCAATTCTTTTGCCGAATGCATTTAATTTGAGTCATTTTGTTTTGTGTGCATATGAACAATAGCTATGTTAGTGAACTGTTCTCTGGTTCAAGGATTTAAGGTTCAATTTATGCTACCACGCGATAATCATTGTATAGTTATCACACACATAATGAAAAATATTAAGCGAACTTCTCTGCCAGCATCTGTATGTACATCTCAAATCATGTACTAGGTGGATTCATTGAGACAAACACAGATATATCTTCCATCTATGCCGCCTGCTAGCTGTGGAACTGGCAACGCCAAGAGAGTACGATCACCGTATTGGCTGAACACATGTTCACTCTTATTTTGTAGCTACTCTAGTATAGAAATTAATTATTCTTTCACACTGGCCGTGTGTAGGCTAAATTGTGGAAACGTAGAGTCAGATTGAAAAATTCAATGCCATAGCCGGGATTTGAACCACGGATCTTCTGGTTTCCGTCCAGCCGCACTACCATTGTGCTACTATGGCCAACGTGCCGATATGACATTAAATTCTCCAACTGACTCGTATTTTCCCGGTAAACCACTTAGGAGTTCTCATAAACACATGAGACAACTACCTTAATGGCGACTTACTACATGTAAGTACTTTAAGGCCCGGGCTTTATAGTTAACCACTATTAGGTTGATTAATGGAAATTAATTATTCTTTCACACTGGCCGTGTGTAGGCTAAATTGTGGAAACGTAGAGTCAGATTGAAAAATTCAATGCCATAGCCGGGATTTGAACCACGGATCTTCTGGTTTCCGTCCAGCCGCACTACCATTGTGCTACTATGGCCAACGTGCCGATATGACATTAAATTCTCCAACTGACTCGTATTTTCCCGGTAAACCACTTAGGAGTTCTCATAAACACATGAGACAACTACCTTAATGGCGACTTACTACATGTAAGTACTTTAAGGCCCGGGCTTTATAGTTAACCACTATTAGGTTGATTAATGGAAATTAATTATTCTTTCACACTGGCCGTGTGTAGGCTAAATTGTATTTAGGCAAAATAAAGTATTGTAGGCTAAAATACTATACTCTAGTATAGTATTTTTTAAGTCAATTATCCTAATTCCTTTCTTGGAAGTGTTGAAAACAGTGTTGTTATAATAAATTAAATTTAAATGGAGTCGATTAATTACACTAAACAACACTTACTTTTAAAAAGTAAGTTACTTTTAAAAGAAAGTGTTGTATAGTGTCATTAATCGACTCCATTTAAAATTAAATTTAATCAGTTATCCTAAGCTTATATTTAAGATACGTGCAGTATCTCACATTTAGGGCTGTTTCAGAATTTGAATGATTGACTTTAAGGATTTTTAAGAGCGGTTTTGGGGGGACAACTTGAGATAGAATATTTATGGTCACTTTATGATTTTGTGCAATAAACTAAAACAAATTTACCAGTATACCACTGATGCCACTTAAATGGTATATTCAAGCATTTGCTAGTGTCAAGAAGTGCACATGTGAAGCTCGAATTCTCAAACCAGCAACACCACATTTCAAATTCAAGTCCTGACAAATATTTCTCTTGCTTCTGTTTCTCTCTCTCTCTCTCTCTCTCTCTCTCTCTCTCTCTCTCTCTCTCTCTCTCTCTCTCTCTCTCTCTCTCTCTCTCTCTCTCTCTCTCTCTCTCTCTCTCTCTCTCTCTCTCTCTTCTCTTCAAATTGTTGATTGTGAAGTATACAGAATATTGCTCTGATCCATTTTGTTATTGTCGCTATTGTTAAATGTAATCAGGTAAATCAAATGAATCAATTTGGTACAGGAATGTACAACATAAGATAATGTTAAGTTCTAAACGTATGATAGCATTCAAAGTCCTTTATGGACATGATATTAAAAATGGTATTACCATGACCTGGAACTAATTACAGTATTGTGCTTATGAATTGAAAGAATGCACTGGTATCTCTGGAAAAGAAATAACTAGTGTGCAAGGCAAATCACAGCTATATTCCTCCTTAACCCTTTCACCGATATAGACGTCATATGACGTCCAAGTTAAAAGACCCCAAACCGATATGGACATGTATAGACGTCCTGTGCATACATGCATTTAATGCGTTTTTAATGATAATTCTTTTAAACCTTATGTTTTACAGTAAATTTAAATAAATTCTATAAGAAGTAAAAGTTTACCTTTAAAAGTTTTTCTTGAATGGTACACCTCAAAACAGGGATAAACACACAAGGGCACATCTCCACATTCACGGCAAATCGTACTAGTTTCCTTTCGGACACCTTGCTTGTGGCACACCAAACATTTTCTAAAGGGACGCGACTTTTTTTGCTGTGGGTGGTACCCTTTTAGAAAAATGTTTTCCTTCAAGTCTGAGGGGTGCTGGGGTGGTGGATTTTTTGCCCCCAGTATGGAGAGGTCTCCGAATTTTATACTGCTCAATTAGACTCCGAGCTATTGATATGCGAAAGTCCAGGTACGTCATTGTCTTCCGTGGGTTTAGTGCTCTCCAAATTACTAAACAGTTGTATATGGTTATGTCCAGCTGGTGTAAAAATACTTTTTTATACCATTTGATTGTTTTTCGCAAAGAGGGATATGCGTGTAATACCTGATCTACTAGACCCACTCCATCCATATGCATATTATATTCCTGGATAATATTGGGCTTGAAAATTGACATTTTGTTACGAGCATCAATTTTTCCAGTGTCAATCATCAAAATCTTAGAGCTGCAATTGTATAATGCTGTAACAACCCTCCTGTCTTGCCAAGCAACATAGGTCAAGGGTGGGAGCTGATGCACCTGCATTTCTCCTCTTCTTAGAGCCTTCGTATTCACATCTTTTGGCAAACCAATACGATTTGAGCGTACTGTTCCAATTGCATTTGTTTTTCTTTTGTGTAAGGCCATGAATAATTTAGGGGAACTGTACCAATTATCTAAATATACAGTCCTACACTGATCAAGTACAGATTCCATCAGGTGCATTACTATGGAACCAGATAACCCTAAATCTTTGTCTCCGGTTTTATCAGTCCCTTGTCCAGTGTATATGCAGCTATTGTAAAGATATCCTGGTTTACTTTCACATACATCAAAACTCTTTATGCCAAATCTGGCCCTCTTTGTTTTGATGTATTGTTTCCAACCTAAACGGCCCTTCCAAAGCATCAGGCTTTCATCAGCAGTGATCTTTTCACTAGGCACATAATTTTCTTTGAATTTTGAAATAATGTAATCAAAAACTGGTCTGATTTTGGATAGTTTATCATTCACATTTTCTGTGCAGGTGAAATGAAGGAAGCGCAAAATGGAAGTAAACCTGTTATTTGACATGCATTTCCCCAAAAATGGGGTAGCTAGCATGTCATCTGTAGACCAGTACATGTCTAGCGTAGGTTTACGAATAACACCCATGAGCATAATTAGACCAAGTAGTCTGTAAATCTCATTCATTGTTACTTCTGTCCACTTCTGCAATCTACTCTTAGGTCCTAAATTGCCTTTAGCAATCAGGTCTTCTTTCACCCTACTCGCATATACATTTGTTTCCGAAACAATGAGAGACAGTAAGTCAGTAGTAAAAAATTTTGTGAAAATGTCAATTGGTTGGCTGTCAGAAGTTAGCTGAGTATGCGGTTGTACACCAGAGGTTGTGCTCGTGAACGTATGTCTATTTGTGTTAGAGTTATTTTGACACCTCCATAATGTTGATTCTTCACGAACACCTGTCGGAAATGAGTCATTTTCCTCCTCACTGCTACCTATATCCTCAACACCCCCCTCAGAATCTGAAAACTCGCCATCAATGTCCAAATCACTGTCTAACAGCAAAAAGTCTTCCACATTTTCTGATGTAATATCAGAAGCCCGCACTCGTCCTACACTAGCTAATTGATTTGCTACATTACTAGTTGAAGCCATGATTAGCACTGAGGAAACTATTTCAACTGTGTTTTAGCTAAAGAAATTGCTTGGAACTCTGACGCAGTCTAAATTACTATATGAACTGAGCGAAGAAAAAAGTTACGTCAGCTAACATAAACTTCCGTTGTTTAATTAGAGAGATGCTGACAGAGTTTTCTTTCCAGCATGTATACGCAATATATACAGTTATTATTACGTGTTAGCATAAACTGAAAACTATAAACCTTGAACCCAACACTTCGTTTATTCAGCTGATATACACATATAGTTTGTAAAACAAAAGTACTGTGAATTAGGCGCGTTCAACACAAAGAATGGCTTTCTTTACAGTGATACAAATTAATGAAATTTCAACGCTTTATTAATATAGTCTCTATTTTAATGATACCGCATATGTATACAGCTTTTTGTGGGTTTTAAACCAGTTTTTGTTTCCGTGAAATAACTTAATAAATACGGAAGATACGAATATTTATTTATGAAGCATTTTTGCAGCATTTAACAATTTAAATGTCCTGTTCTATTTATTGGGTATCCGTTCCCGGCCGTGCAGGGTTTAAATGGCCATCGGCAAAGCGGTTAACCTTTATTTATTCACTTTCAGAAACTGTAGAAAAGGGTATTTCTTCTTCAGATACACAGAAACATCTAACAGCAAGCATTCCCATTTGTGAACTCTGATTTTTTGAAATATTTTCCTTTTGGAAAGTGCCAGTGAATCACAAGATATCACTCCTGTACATTTGCAGGAAGTTAAATAAACCTATGAAAGTCCCTGTTGCCACCTGCAGGGATAGTCACTTGGTAACATTGACTGTAGTGAAATAATGCTGTGTTTGAGTCCCTCAGTCATATAACTTTGGTTTATCTTCTTGAATTTAAAATAAGAGGTGCATGCATATCCGAATAGCAATGATAATTTTGATTTCTGAATAATGTAGAGTAAAAAAATGTTTAGCTTTGGTATAATAAAGTCCTCCTTACATATGATTTAGTTTTGCAATGTTTAAATCTATTGCTCAGAAATAGTTATTCATGTTTGGGGGGAGGGAACATGTTCGCTTTCATATTTATTTTGCTCTTCTTTATTTCTTTCTGTTGCCCTGTATTTCTGGATTGTGTTTTACAAAGCAAATATACAGATGACCAAACATTCCTGCACTAACTTTCCAGAACCCTATTTATCCTATGGGCAAATTAGAGACACAAAAATATATGGGATACAGTAGTTCATAGCTCTCAAGTCATAACCAAAAAAGTTAACCAATGAAAAGGCATAATTCAGCACTATATACTTGCCAGTCTGCTGCTGCTGACACCCATGTAAGCAAGCTGAGCAGTTGGGCTAAATGTCATCTTGCCAAGGTTCCTCACCTCTGTGTAATCCTGCGTTGTGCTAGTTCAAATCACCTGTAGAGTAATTAATTGTGGACAATGTGTATAAGGGAAATGAGGAAAAGCAGCAAGTTGATCTTTAGCTAGGTAACTGGGCCAGCCCACCTGGGTGTTATCAGCAGCAGTCTGGCAGTATGTAATGCTAAACTATGATGTGATGTCATCATTTTGATGCCTAATCTTAATGCTTGTAACACACAAACTGTTACTCTTTGAACATATGTACCATAAACTTGTTTTCTAATTTGGCTACGGAATAAATACCTGAAGAGCGAATGCACACATTCTGTATATAGTCCATCTAAGTAGTAATGCATTTATGTAACAATCTTTAGCTTTACTTTTTTCTTCCTAGGGTAGTGATATGTATCTAGATACATAACTATACCATTGAGTCCTCATGAGGCAAAAAGCCTCATATGATCTTCCTTGCCACCATTCTTTTAACTCAACTTGGTTATAATTAAATGAAGTTAGCTGGATGCAGACTTTGGAAATTGTAGCATAATTTTTTCTGTTAGAATATGAGTGTAGGGTAGCAGTGTAAAATAGACATTTCAGAACAATCAACATTGTGCTTACTGACACCGTAATTAGGTTGGTAGATCATCTGCCTGTTCTGCAAGGGGTCCAAGGTTTGATTCCCAGTTGGAGAAGGGAATTTTCCTCTACCAAAGATTAACCTCTGTCCTCCCAAGATTCTGGAAATAAAATGTGTGTAATGTTTAATGTCCGCTTTTACTACATGCGGCACCACAGGCGTGACACTGATGATACATGAGATGAAGATGGAGCATCGGTGGATGAGATGACGGGGGAAACCAGAGATCCCAGAGAAAACTTGTCCAAACACTGTGTTATCTACCACAAATCTCACTTTGCAGTCACCTAGGATCGACTGTGCGCTTCCTTGGTGCGAGTCTAGTGGTCTAACCACTCAGCCACAGTGTGGCCCCCTAGAGTCTGGAAGTATGAATGACAGCGTTAATATGTGTATGATCTCAATGACATGTGTACCTTAATTAACATAATTAATTAACCAGTATGACAATATCTTCCAAACGTAAAAGGCCACTGATATGACCATTGCACCTATGGATGGAACGGTTAAAAAAATGTGCTTCTCATATTGGTTAAGGTAATATTAATTAAGGTAGTTAACATATCACAACAGTTTTCAAGTTCCCAAATCATAACCTCATACACACCAGTTCTATATGCCTTCAAAGTAGTCTCCATTAACATTCACAACACACTACCAGTAATTTGGGAGATGCTGAATACAACCTGCTTTCTCATTACAGGTTGTTTCAGAACGACACTGAACGAATATAGCCATTTCTTAGTTTATAACTTAACTAGTCTGACTTTCGGTGTTGCAGCTTCGAAATTCTCTTAGGTATAATTTTATGCAGCTTTAAATATTATATTATTTTGTGATTAGGTAGCACAGTAACCACTGGTGTGCGAACCTCAAAAGTTGTTATTGGGATGTACCGGCCATGAAAAAGTAAAAAGCATTGCGCCTTGCTCTTTATCAGTGACCTTAGCCTTGCTTTCAGGTAATGGGACAAAGGGTAGTTTCTTGTGAAAAAGTCGATCATGACTCGGACAGTTCCAAGGCTGCTCATTTTGCTATGATCTTAATTGTACAGTGCTTTCAACCAGTTACTGTAAAATCAACAGCTTTCTTTTCAGTTACAAATGCTTTATTTAATATTATTAAACACGGTTAAATAAAATGTTTGTCTCATTGCATAAGGCATTTAGTTTTGGTTAGCTTTATCTACAATTCTTTGATATTGTTCTCTGTTTCTTTTTTAATCATTTAATGCTTCATTCTCAATCTCACTAACATTAACTTCTCTCTAAAAGGTTTAAGTTGCATATGTCCACCAGCTTATTTGCCATCATCGACTGTTATAATGGAATGTTGTAACACGTTTAACACCCATAAACAAATAATTAAAGAATAGCTTCTTTATTGCGGTTTTCTTAAACCAAAGAAATTGTTAATAGTAGCAAGCTACCATGGAGTATGTCGGTGTGTTTAGAAACAGCTACAGCAGGCGGCATGTCACCTACCTGAGAACTTCGATAGTGTGAGGAACGCAGCGCTGTTCCTGTAACTGCCTAATCCACACTCATTCTGGGGTGTACCTTTATGCGGCTCTATTGGCGGTAAAAACTATCTATATGTGTCACATAGAAGCTGAGCAACTACTTCTATATATTCGTTCAGTGTCATTTTGAAACACTCTGTATATGTCAATCTGGTCATCTGCTATACAGCTACGTATACCTGCTATGTAATTATCCCTTTACATCATTTGGACTCAAAATCACATGAATAAAGGTCAGGAGAGTATGATAGTTGCTGCCCTGCTTACCATTTCCAATGCTACAATAGCCCCTTCAACACACTGCTTTATGTAGTTGAATTGTCATGGAGAACGATTGCACTGGCCAGAAGATCAAGGTGCTTGATCATCCCAATGTCACAGTATGTCTAATGAGAAAGTTCCTTTTATGTCACTGTTTTGTCATGTGGAATGTAGCGGTGCTCAATCATACCTCTGATATCATATGTGACAGTCACCAGCAACTTCACAGTAGAAGGATTCTGACATAACTTCTGACTTCTTGGTGGCCCTGCGTGTCCTCATTCTGTTAACTAACGTTACAACTCGGCTTTTGATGCCCTAGCCCAAAATTCACTGATAGTGATGATTCATAAAACCAAATAGTCTGTTGCCTTTGTCAGTATAATTAGATGGTCATAGCATGTTTCATATCAATCAGTTTAACTTTCATTAGCAATGCAATTTTGCCAGGCCCAAATCATTTCACAAAATCCTTTGCCACTTTCTCTCTCTAACTCAAGTAGCATCCATCCAGCTTCATTTTTCATTTTATATTTTCATTTCTTTTATTCATCCGTTTAAACATATAATGTTATGCACTCGTCCAGTTTGGTAAGTCAAAATATGATTTAAGTTAATTGATGGAAATTAATCATTTCTTCACACTAGCCATATACAGGCTAAGGTATTGGATTGATAGAGTCTACATGAAAAATTCAATCCCGACCGTGGCATTGAATTTTTCATGTCGACTCTATCAAGTCAAAATATTACAAATGTCAAACATATTTACTTAAATTTAACTATACTATATATTAAACTTATACATAGTGTAAAATTAAGTTGTTAATGCAAAGTCAAATAATATTAATTGAGGAAAGCAGGACGTGTAGTAACCGTTTCGGTAAGCAGTTGAATTGTTGTTTTCGAACGTTTTATATAAACATTCTGCATGCAGACGACCCAAATTTGGGAGAAAAAGTTGTGACAGTGCCTCTTGAATAAGATAGGGGTCCCGAGATTGACTTTAGCTCCGACGAATAAGTTGAGTAATAACAGTTCCCAGTTAGGAATTTTTTTAAATGTTTCTTGAAGCAGCTTGTCTTGCCTACTAGACTGAACAACAAAACTGAATTTTTTTTTTGTGTGTGTGTTCTTTTCTGCAAAAACATATAATACCTTATAAGTTTTGGTGTGCTGAGTTCAAATATGGCCTTACCTTTTTCTAGCACCTTTAGTTTTTTAATAAATCATGTACTGAAACATCTAGAAATTTATAAATAATATGTAAAGTTACTGTAATATATAGGGGAATCTTTGATAGTAAAATTTTATAATTTTGTAAATGTAACCAATTAACATACCTGAAAACATTGGAAAATTGTTTTCAAGTCCAACCTCTGCTGCTGTCAGTTGAATTTCTGCCATTTACTGCTTCTTCTGATTTCTTGTGGTTTCTCTAATTAGGTTCCAGCAGTTATCTGCAAGCATATTGGGTTTCCAGTTTCCTTGATACCTCTTCTCCATTTCAGAAATATCTTGGTGGAATGTTAGTTAATTGATGGAAATTAATAATTTCTTCACACTAGTCTATATAGGCTAAGGTTTTTGATAGACAAAAGCCTTAGCATATATACAGCTGTGTGAAGAAATGATTAATTCCCATCAATTAACTAGAATAATAAGAGTTAAATGATGAAGCCTGGGACTCAAATACTTATGATAGTAAGTCACCACAAACGGTGTAACTCAAATGTGAGAGTCCCTAGTGGTTTACCAGGGAAATATATGAGTCAAATGGAGAATTTAATATTATGATGGCAAGTTGGACATGGTAGCTCAAAGGGTAAGAGCGATTGGACGGAAACCAGGAGGTCTGTGGTTCAAATCCCGGCCGAGGCATTGAATTTTTCATGTTGACTCTATCTATCTAGGTGGAATCTTTCATGATGTTACAAATGTTATAACCATTTATGTCATAAATGGTTATCAAGCTATGTGTGAAAGTTTGAAAACTAGTATGAAGGAAAACATGCCAGATGACAGAGTGGAATTGTTAACATCTTTAGCTCTGACATTGAGTGACATTAAAGAGTTTTCCGCTCTTTAAAAATTGCTTCAGTGATAGACATCAAGATTTCACATTTAATAATTTACAAATGTACATTTAACTCAGTGTAATGCACTCTGTGACAATACTACATTTAATAAAGAGCAGTATGTATAAGCGTTTATAGTTTATGATGCTTGTAAGTTGTGCTGACAATAACCATAATGATAACAATAAATAATAATAAAAATAATAATAGTAAAGGGACATAATGAAGACAACCATCGAATTCAATAGCTACAAATGGCCAGTGACTAAAGAACAGTTAATAACAAACAACATTAGAGCTTTCAAGATATTTATTCAAAGCATTAACTATGATGAATTAAAATGAAATATTAAAGTGACAATAGGAAGATAGTGAAGTGATACGGTGATGTGATATGAAATGAAATAAACAAATAATAAAGTATGAACAAGAGCAGAAGATAAATTTAGTAATAAATGAGTGTGTACATGTGTATGAAAACAAACTGATAGCAGGTATCAATAAAAAGATATGTAGTTGATAGAGTCAACATAAAAAATTCAATGCCATGGCCGGGATTTGAACCATGGATCTCCTGGTTTCCGTCCAGTCGCTGGTAACCTTTGAGCTACCATGGCCAATGTACCGTCCAAATCCCAGCCATGGCATTGGATTTTTCATGTTGACTCTATCAGTCAAAAACCTTAGCCTATAAACGGCTAGTGTGGAGAAATGATTAGTTTCCATCAATTAACTAAAATAATAAAAGTTAAATAATGAAGCCTGGGACTCAAGTACTTATGATAGTAAGTCGCCACAAATGATGTATCTCGAATGCGAGAGCCCCTAGAGGTCTACCGGGGAAATATACAAGTCAAATGGAGAATTTAATGTCAGGACGGCATGTTAGCCATGGTAGCTCAAAGGATAAGAGCGACTGGATGGAAACCAGGAGATCCGTGGTTCAGATTCCGGCCATGGCATTGAATTTTTCATGTTGACTCTATCAATCAAAAACCTTAGCCTATAAATGGCTAGTGTGGAGAAATGGTTAATTTCCATCAATTAACTAAAAGGTATGCAGTATCGCTGCTGCGATGGGGCATGCCCATTTATGCAAAATAATATGTAATTTGGGATTTCATTATGGAGGGGATTCGGTATGTAGGCCACCATGCTTGGCCTATGGTTCCTATGCCCCCAAATGGGGGCACCTCCGGGAGGAAGGATGAGGCGAAGGAGACAGAGGGCAGCCGACCCAATGAGCCACGACAGTTCAGAGGGCAGGGTCCCTACAGTTTACTTAGATAGAGACTTCCCCTGACAGGCCAGGACAATGAACACGCACCCCTTCAGCGGGATGGTAACGAGCCCTAAAGGTCCCAAGGCAGGCAATCCGAGCCCCAAAAGTCCCTGGCTGGCGATCACAAAATGGTCCCAGCAGAGGAGCTGAGGCTGGCAGCCGACCTACCGGAGGATGAAGTAGCTTTCTTCAGAGCATATCATCCCGCCATGCACTGCTGAGACGCCCGCTGACACTTCTACCCTGAAAGAGACCACCAGATGAGAGATGATATGAAATGATAATGGAGATGAAATGGAGGGACAGGAAATTTGGGGATGTAATTAACCTACCCAGCATTTGCCTAGCGACCAGGGAAAACCCCCTGAAATACCATGGGTCAGGTAGTTCGGCCACAGGAATCGAACCCGGGCCTCCCAAATGCGGGCCACAGACGAAACCGCCTGAGCTATCCTGCTCTGTATATGTAATATGACAAATGTATGTAAAATAGTGTAAGGAGCTTGTATTATGCAACCTACTTATTACATAATGATCATGATGATTATGATGATGGTGATGATGATGATTTGTCAAAACCATTCTTTCCATCCTATACATTTATCATAATGTGAGCTGGCAGTGTTTATTCATCTGCAAACTATTCTTTCATGTTTTACTCTCCACATGTTAGCAGCTGAGTTCAGCTTTTAATGTAGAAGCTGGAATTTCTTATTCTGACCGAAGGACCAAAGTATTGCCATTTGAAGGGCGAATGGATAGAGAAAAATAAAGTATCATGAAAGTGAAAGCTTACGTATGAGAGGTAATACACAGTTTTTAACAAATAACAGTCCACTGAAACACTTTGAAACAAATAGAAAACACTTTGGAATGTAAACTGTATATATTGATAGTAATGGAAAAAAATATAGAATAAAAAGGAATCCTTAGGTAAACAAGGATAATGCATAAGCATTCAATCCAGTCACAGATAATTGAGAATCTGCTGCAGAATAATATAACAAGTAAATTTGAAACAGTGTGATGTTATTAACATGACAGCAGACTAATAATTATATTGGTATTGAACATTTATGTAAGCAGAACTGTAATACTAGTGAATATGAATGGGGAAATAAACATTATTTCAGGCCGGAGGAAAGACATAAGTAAATATAATTTGGTAGTTTGCCTTGGATGGAGGGTAAATGTGAACTGACAAAGAGTACTAAATCAAATGCACTGGTTAAATATACACAATAGCAGTTGAAGAGTCAATGTGCTGGTAGTGGCAGCATTATTTCACAATTTTCTTCCTTTCCTTTTTTTTTATTTCTTGGCGATTAACTTCTTTTAACAACTGGATAGGATATATTCAACAGTGAATGAAAGAATGGTTGAAATGATGCTCAGTTATATGAATCAATATCGTCGCGAACCCGTTATCTATGATAGCGCGGCTTTTGTACTCAAAGAGCCGGCAAATAAAGATAGTGGAGGTAAAGGAATTGCCGGTGCAGATTAAGTTACGCTTCTGGAAGGTTCGGATTATGTCATTTGATGTCTTGTTATTCCAGAAACATCTAGTGATTGTACAGAACAGTCAGCTTCTTGTTTGTCCCAGAAATCTCTCGAATTTATGAATGAGATATATAAGAGATTGTGACATGCCAGCAGTCAGTTGTAAAACAAGAGGAGTCGTAAGCAGTAAACAGCTGTAGAGTGTTATTGTAACGAGAGCTGATGTAATCAGAACACTGTTTGTTACTGTCATCGACCTTGGTAGATTGTGTTGTATGTGACGTAATGTTCTTACGTGAGAATTGAACAGTGTATTTCTACGGAAATAAAGAACATTTGGAATATCTGCAACTCGGACTTTTAATTCTACGAACCCACAAAGTCACAATATATACACTGCCACCACTAATAGTGAATTTTTTTTATTGCACATCAAATGTGCCACCTACAATCCTGACGCAGGAATAATCAGATCTGTTGGATTCATAAGTTTAGCCAACATTCTTCTCAAGCAAATATCAAGTAACTGTAAAATTTGGAAATACTTATAGATTATAGAACAACAAATCAACTTAAGGTATGTGTGTAAGTACCTTAATGTTACTAAATACAACACACTTTTCTCTGATCAGTGGTTATCACTAACAAATACAATGTTTGGAAAACAGAATAAAGTATTTTCGACCACACATTCACAGAATGATTTACTTTTCCATATAAATGTCCTATTTAACTATTATATGGTTAATGTCACCTTTTTGTTCTTTATGTGCAGATCTACCCATGTATTTCATTTTCAGTTTGTCTTCTAATGATTATGTGGATAATGGGCTATTAGGTAAAAACTTATCTTATTTGTGTTAGTTAAATAAGAAAATATCACATCAAGCACTCATACAGTTAGGAGGTTTAGGTTTTTCTAGCAGAAACAGATTTCTCTTTTACTTCACTTCTTAGAATTATAACATAAATGTATAAATAACATTTGTACTACTGATTGAGATGAGCTGCCAATGATAGCCATGACAGGTACTAACTGGAACAAATTTTCCCTGTGCCCTTGCCATAACACTCCACTCTACTGTCTAGAGTGAATCTGCAATTAAGGCAATTGTTGCCAAAGTGAAAGTGGCATGAATTCATGGAATAGTAATATGATGGTGTTACAAACTAACATGTCGCTTCTTTCATCTTCTGTAGTTTTCTGTTGTTAAGCAAGACAATTTGTTGTGTCTTGAAAAATTGTAGGCATGACTGCATTTAGAGTATACAAACAATTTAAAATCATATTTCTTCCCCTTTTTAAGCAGTGCCATGGCTCTACCCCTGCAGCTGCCCCTGATTATACATCAGAATATAGGGAGTAGAATAAATTAACATTGAGGATGCATGTGTAATGCTTTAAACAGCTGAATTCTCTACCAATATCTCTGAGCAAGGAAAAGAAGGCCCTAGTAATGAAGAAGAGTAAAGAAAACTTAATGTGTTCTTCAAATCTCAAAGTAAAGGAACATTAAAAATAAACAGAAAAATTAAGAAAACCAAAATATTATTCATAGCTCAAAGTGAAGGAAACACTGAAAACAATGAATAATTAGGAAAAGGACATTGTTTCTTTATACCTAAAAATGGAGGAAATGTGTGCCCAGAATGACAGAATAAGGAGAAGCAAACTGCTGTTCATGCATCTGTGCAAAAATTCATACTGAAGTGTTAAAAGTGGTGTCCTTCAACCTCCAAGTAGAAATTTTATGCATGAAGAAATGTATGTTGTACTGTTTTAAAGAAGGCTGGGGTACAATAAATTAAATCACAGGTAGCCGTAAGCTTTACAAGCAATTAAATTTAAAAGGAGTTGATTAATGATACTAATTTTAAATCTTTCCGGAACATGTTTCAGAGACTTTGCCTCCATCCTCAACCGGCCATCAACTGGTTCTCATTGGTGTAGTTGACGATATTTTGTCATAGGTCTCCTCTGGTGGCAGTTTAAGGAACTTGCTGAACAAATCTTTCTGGGGGATGTCGAAATTGTATACTTTGTTCCTATTTTTTGAAATGAAGATTTGTTCCCATGTGGATAGCTCTTGTTTTCCTGATGTATGTTTTAGTAGTTTTGGTTCTGGATTTATATTGTGGTTTTTCCCCAAAAATGCATGGCATCTGCTGATTTTTCTAATTGTTTATATTTTATGTCCTAAAGTGTTCCTTTGCTCTTGTTTCTAAATTTCTTTTGGTTTTTCCAATATAAATTTGACTACAGTCACTGCATTCAATTATATATATCTATTAGTGTCATTAATCGACTCCCTTTAAATTTAATTTATTATAACAACACTGTTTTCAACACTTCCAAGAAAGGAATTTACAAGCGATTCTTCTTTGGAGTATTACACAAAAGATTCTTAACGTGCCCCCTTAGATAAAATGTGGAGGAGTGAAATCTGGAAAATTTGATGAAAGCAATATTATTATCATGTCCAGTCCATCATCTTGGGGGCAAACTAGTCAGTAATATCTGCCATACCTATCAAAAGGAGGCAGCAACACTGTGATGCTGGAATCACATATTGCATTGTATGACAGAGGAATACCCTCAAAAACCTAGGTAGTACACGAATTAGGATTTGGGAATGCACATGTAGAAACGTATTTGTGGTAGAAGAAAGGTTTGGACCTGTTAGGTGATTACAAAGGGTGGAACCAAACCTATGTTAATGACCTCTCTGCATGTACATATGTGAATTTCATGATCTTGTCTTAAAAAGAATGTAACAAAGCTTTTACCCTCACTGAGGGAATCAAACACAGTTACATTGCCCCAAAACCAACAATGCTACTGTCTGAGCTACTTACATGAATGATGTTAGTGATTTAATGCACATAATTGACTTAACATAAAAGTTATATTGGAAGTATCTGTGATTCACTGTCTATTCCTTAAAGGGAACTAGTTTGCAAATTTAGAGTTTACAGTTGAGAAAACACTTATTGTTAGCTATTTCCACAGTAACAGTGTTTTACTCTGTTTGCTGGGTATTTATAAATATAGAGTAAAAACTAATGTGACTGTGATTTTCTATGAAAATTAGTGATATCTCTTCTAGAGCGTACAGTGCATACCTTCACATTAAAATAACTCCATTATTTCCCTTAATGTAAATTCCTTAAAGCATTTTCTTAGTAACTCAGCTGCATGTTTAGTAAATATTTACTGTAACTTCTGCTATTCCCTTCATATTACCAATTAATTTCTTCCATTAAATTTAATAGCAGAATAGCACTAGTAATAGCAAAATATGGGAACTTATGTAGTATCTATCCCTTATTCCCCATAGTAAAAGCTTCAAAATTAAGAAGGAAAGAAAAGGTAAAGTATTCATTATGGCTTGAATCTTTATCTGACTTGCTTAATCATTCAATCTCTTTTACCATTAAAGCCACACCTCATAATTGAAGCAAATATTTAAATATGTCATGAAGTTTTATCATTGGCATGCTGACTCAAATTGATTTTCGACAGTTGCCTGCACTTGTAGAAAGTAAGTGACCCATATGCAGTGCTCATAATATTCAACTTCTTGAAGTTGATGATCATTCATTACCAAAAACCCAAATTTTAATTACATCAGAAGATGTAATTCATTTATGAACAATTCCTTGAATTAGTGTCAAAGCTGATGCTACAGCAATATCTTCTACAACTCCTGAAAGTTTATCAAATTCTGAAAACTCCTGCATAACATTTTCAGAAATATGTTTATTTAGCATTTAATTTCTGTACAGAAATATTTGCTTTTTCAAGATACAGTACAAACAATACAAACTAGAAATTCAGAAAATACAGAATTAATTCTGCATGCAATAATCAGATTAAATTGTATCAATGTCAACAAATACAGAAAACTTACATGAATTGTCAACCATTAGTATCATAAAATTATTCTCATGTAATCATTTACTCTACTTAATCTGGTATCTAAAATATTCAAAGAACTCTTGAGTACTATAGAAGCACTGATTTATTAAAAATGATTTCACATCTCTTCTGAATCTTTTCTTATCATTGTTTTTGATTTTCTTTATGATTAAGTTATACATGTGAACCCCTTTATGAAGTACTGAGTTAAGTTTTTTATTTGATCTTGATCCCAGTATATGTAATTTAGTATTATTCCTAGTATAATGTTCATGAATAGTGTTATTTGTTTGAAAATATTGTATGTTGTTGTTTATAAAGCATACGGTTTCTAAGATATACAGACATGGCAGAGTTAGTATATTATTTTCCTTAAAATATTTCATACAATGAGTCCCTTTACTTAGATTAAACATTCTTCTTATTATTTTCTTTTGTGTTACAAATAAATCTTTTATTTCGGTAACTGATCCCCAGATAAAGATACCATATGCAAGATAAGACTGTACATATGAATAGTAAATCAGCTTTAATGTTTGTGTATTACAAATTTTCCTTAGCACTGATATTATGTAGTGGGCTTTATTAATTTTTGCAGTAATATACTGAATATGCGGCTTCCAGGTTAAAAATTTGTCAATAATTACCCCCAAAAATTTTGTTTCATTGGTCTCATTGCCAAAAGCGATTACAGGAGCTATATTAGCTTTATTTCTATTTGATAGTGAAATATGCATACTTTGTGTCTTTTTAATATTAAGTAGTAATTTATTATTAGTTAGCCAATGCATCATATTTGTCATCACAGTATTAGCATAATGTTGCAATTCAGAATTATTGCAGCCTTTGATAATTATAGTAGTGTCGTCAGCATATAGAATAGTTTCTGCATGGGGAATATTAAGTGGAAGGTCATTAATATATACTAGAAAAAGCAGTGGTCCCAGGATAGAACCCTGTGGAACCCCACATCTCACAATTTCAATATTGGAATTAATATTATGACCATTTAATTCATTATTAACTACAGTATACTGTCTTCTACCCTCAAGGTAGGATTCAAACCAGTTATGAGATACCCCTCTTATACCATAGGCTTCAAGTTTGGATAATAGAATATTATGGTCAACCAAATCAAACGCCTTAGACAAATCCATAAAAATCCCAATAGTATAATTATTTGCCTCAAACCCTTCTAATGTTTGTTTCATAAAGGAGTATAGTGCATTAGAAATTGATTTATTTTTCCTAAATCCATTTTGTTTATCACTGAATACATATTTTTCAAGAAAAGGAGATATCCTGTTGAACATAACAGTTTCCAAGATTTTTGAAAACCCCGATTGAACTGAAATAGGTCTATAATTATCAACATTTTTTGTATCTCCCTTCTTAAATACTGGTACAACTTTTATTAATTTTAAGACATTAGGAAATTTGCCTGTTGATATAGAACAATTACATATATCCATTAATGGTGCTACTATATATTCTTTGCAAGATTTGATTATACACTCTGGTACGTCATCAAATCCAGCAGAGAATGTGTTCTTTTTTTAATGTATTATTTTAAGAATCTCCTCACAAGTTACTGGTTTGAGAAATACACTTTTATCGTTTCTGATTAATTTGATAGGAGTATTTGTTATATTGGGATGAGTCAAAGGTACTCTATCAGCAACACTAATAAAGTGTTTATTAAGGATATTTGATACCTCAGCAGGATTATCTAATTTTGTATTATCAACTATTAAAGTAACTTTGTCTCTAGTTCTGACCATGTTGTTAGTGCTTTCATTTTTTACTATATTCCAGATAGTCTTATTTTTATTCGACAAATTTGAAATGCAAGTATCTATATATTGCTTTTTTGCAGCTTTTATTACCTTATTATATATTTGCTTATACTTCTTATGATATTCTATAAATGCTTCAGTTTTGTTTACTTTACTCAAATGATTTAGATAGCGTTTTCTTTTGCTAGAGATAATAATTCCCTTTGTTATCCATTTCTTCCTTTTACTAGTTTGCCTCTGTTTAACAACTGTATAAGGAAAAGCTGTATTAAAATTATGCAAAAACGTCAGTAAAAATTTTTGCAATTTTTCATCTATTCTTTTTTCATTGTACACATCAGTCCAGTCTTCAAGGTTTAAGAGCGTATTGAAATATTGAATATTTGCAGTAGAAAATACCCTTTTATAACATGTTTGGGGAGTTATTTTAGCATTATTAGTCCTAAAGTTTGTTAAATTAGATACAATAGCATTATGATCTGAGTAGCCAGTGTTAATATTCTCCAGCTTGACAGTAATGATAGATTTGTCTAGAATTATAACATCAATTGCCGTATTTGACTGTAAAGTTAATCTTGTGGGGTTACTAATTACATTTGAGAGATTGAACAATGCTAGTAAGTTTTTTAATTTATGTACTGATGGGTTGTCTTTTAAGAAGTCAACATTAAAGTCTCCACATATAAAGATTTGTCGAGTGTTTTTGGAGTGTATTAATCAATCTCTCAAGTTTATCTAGGAAAGTAGCATAACACCCATTTGGAGAGCGATAGATACATACAATAAATAATTTTAGTTCCTGTATATCAATTATAGAGTGTTCAAATATCCGTTCTTCATTTAGCATATTGGTTTTTAAATACCTCTTATATTTGATTCCTTTTTTTACTGCAATCATGGTACCCCCATGTGTGTAGTTTTCCCTACAGAACAAGTCTGCAACTATAAAGTTTGAAAAGATATGCGAATCTAGGCTAATGCAGGTTTTTTTTAATCCAATGTTCTGTAAAACAACATACCTGTATATTTTCCATTGAGTTTAAGAAAATTTGAATTTCAAGAAGCTTATTGCCAAGGGACTGTACATTATGATACAATATACTGTCTGTTATTTTGCTAATACTTGACTCATATTTTGCATGACAATACATTCTGCAGTCATCATTTAATTTGTTATAATTCCTTATTTGTTTGGAATCCTTATTTGCTTTATATTTTACTCTGCCAAAATTATTATTAATATTAGATATTGCTCTTAACTTTATAAGATCACAACTACCATTTAATATGAGTTTTTTGGTTTGCAGCATGCAGTGTATCTATTAAACAATTTACCAATAATTAGTGAACCCCTTCTATTTAAGTGAAGTCCATCTCTCCCAAGATCCCTATCTGTGATCCATGAGTTTCCGTCAATAAATATACAGTTCTTTTGTTCACACACCCATTCTAACACAGAATTTATTGCATCAATGTATCGGGTGTCTTCGTCCCGACGTCTCAACACTCCACTGATACACACTTTTACTCGAGGGAATAGTTCATTAATCACTTCCACAAGCTGTTCCATTTCCTCCATAATTTCATTTGGATCCTTTGCTGTAATGATATTATTTGTTCCTGCATGAATTATTATAACATCAGGGTCGTCTTTATTCTCTAAAAGTTCCCGCTTCAGGTGTTAATTTTTGCACCAGGATAGCAATACACTGTAGCTTCTTCGTCTATAAATTTGTCAGTATACCTCACTAGCGAATCAACGATCACAATTGCCGTTTTTTTATCGTACATTGTTTCATCTGATCTAAATATCGACGCACTTCCATCTTCGAATTCCCTCGCTGCATTGAAATTCTTTGTCCCAGATACCGGTGTGCTTCGATCATCATACTCCATCGCTGCGTAGTATCTCTTTGTTTCTAAAACGCCGGTCTCATTTTCTATTCCAGCTTCTTTCAGGACATCACAGCTGTTTGAGTCGATTCCTTCGTTGGTATTCTGCATGCTTCTGTTCTCAGAGTATAGTTCATTCCTTTTCACCACTTTGTTAATATTTCGACTAACCTTTACATCCCTTGCACTTAGGTTATTATTCACGGGCGTGTTTTCATCATTCTCTCTTCTATCCTTACTGCTACCTACGTAATTTTGCTTCAGTTGTTTATTTTCTTCCATTAGGCGTTCTATTTCACATCGTGCTTCCTTCAAATCTCTGTTAATTATTTCGATTATATGGTGAAGTGACGCCACATTTTCACGTGATTTTCTACGGCAATCATTCTTATTCTTCACGCCTATATTGTTCACAAAATTAGAACCTTCATTTCCATTGCTGTGGCCGGTGTTGAGTGTTGGATTTGTACGTGATTTGTCATTGAAAAGATCAGTTATTTGATTAAAATCAGTAAAAACCGAGACACTTTCAGTATCGGCTTGTACCACCGCCATCTTTGAACATGAACAGATAAACCTGACAGGACAGATAAACCTGAATGTTTTAATGGTTTATCGAACAATGAAGAGATATAACAATAGTTTATCTCTTTTTGGTCTTGAAAATACAGTATGTTTTTATTAGTTAGGTAGTTATTTATTCATTCATGCATTCATTCATTCATTTAATCATTCCTCAAATGAAGTATGCATAAATTGCACTTCTGCATTGTATTCAAGTCACTCATCTGCTTTAAGTCATCCAAACAATTGATAATTGCACTTTAGATGTTGCTGACATTTCTATGATAAGCAGCTTTGGAAGAACTAAGCAGCTATTTAAATGAAAACTACATCAATTTTCGAGATTTAACTGTATTGGAACACCACAGTGAAGCAAAATAATTATTAATTTATAGATGAGTCGCATTTACTTAGAATAATAATGACATGTTTCGCAAATCATCATTTACATCTTCGGCTCTTATGCAACTAAAGCTTGATCCAGTGGTGAGGGTAATTCTGGAGTTGCTGCTGCCATCTGTTGATTTAGTGATGAACTTAAATGTGGGAATCTCTTCTGGCAGGATAGATCAATTTTGTGTAAGGCAATACTGAGAAAGTATAAATCCCGCATTTCACATTCCATTAAGGACAGAGAGTAAAACAATGGAAAAATCAATATAAATATGTTCATATTTTAAACAATAAATAGAGAAGGTTATTTTGTGCATTTTTACAACCTTAGAATATTTTAAAGGATTAAGGTGTGAAACAGCTCTTTGAAAATCTTTTCCTTACTTTCAGAATTAATAGTAATTATAGCAAAAAGGGCTAGAAGAACCATTTATATATAGAGAAATTGCATGGTAAATAAGCAAAAAGATCCTAAACTTCATAGTATATACAATCTGGAATTGAAAATCTGCATTTTCAATCCCAAAACTTGATGGCTTGTTTTGTAACTAAAAAATTGCACAAACTTAATTAATCAAAAAAAAGTGCCAATGGTCATTTACTCATACACTTTAATCACTGGACTTGCCAACTGTACAGTACTGCCATAGAATATAGGGGACATTTGAAAAATTATCAGGAAAATCTACAGATTCAGCAGCAGTCCCAAAGCAGTTTTTGATATCAAAACCTAATTCTTTTACAGAAATATTGGTGTAAAATTAGATTGGTCAACAGTTATAGCAGGTTTAACTGTATATTATAGTGCAGAAATGTATACGTGGGACAAATGGCAAATATTGAAGATTGTCAAATTAACATTATATATGCTTTCTGGGCTTGTAGGCCGTGGTCCAGTTGTCTTTTCCACTAGTATTTTGCCAAAAACTGCATCCAGCATCTTCGGGGAAGTCAAAACCACAAATATAGCTGCAGAGTCTAGAGGAGCTTGAAGTGCTCTCCTTGTTTTTTTTTTTTTTTTTTCAATACTGTAAGGTGTGAGGTGATGCTATTTTGGGCACAATATATTTGCATTCTCTGATGTATAGGGCCCAATACCACATTAAGCACAGTGGAGTTTGTGGGAAATTCTTTAGTTGGCGACTACAAGTGTAGCGTTTCGGTGGTCGGTGGTGGCATGATTGGGTTACCACGAGGCAACTGACACCTGCCTTCAATATTTTGTTGATTTTGGCCATAACTGATGGCCTGCATGGTGGAGGAATTCATAACCTGTGCATAGTGTAGAGATGAGCACCTCCTCACTTGGGTGATGATAATTTTGTCTGGCAGCATCTTGGTCTTGGGAGTATTGGGAGTATTGAAGGACTCCTGTTCAGTGAAGCTTCTGATGTGGGCGTAGTCTTCGTTCATATGTTGGCAGAAATTTGTTTATTTATTTTATTATCCAATTTTGGGATTCCTATTTTACCCAAAGGTATATTAGGAATATAGTTTACAAATCATAAAATGAACATAATAAAATTACAAGAAATAACCAAATAACCAAAATGTCATCAAGATGACAAAGGGTAAACATCAAAATTAATCATTTAGTGTAAGGAATAATTTATTCAAGAAAGCCATGAAATATTGCTCAATTTTCTATCAAAATCTGTGTAAGTGGTTTTGAAAAAGTGTAACCTAAGATTGAAGTAATAATTCAAGTTCTTATCTTTCAAAACAGAAAATGGGGCAATCAAATATAATGTGAAGGTGAAGGTGATTTCCACAAATACAATCAGAGGTGGATTTAATTTTGAATCGAAATAATTAAGCAGAAAATTTGCCATGACCGTTTAAGAATTGATGCGAACATAATTAGGATTAAGGAATTTACATTTATGTAACCGTAGGGAAATATAAATCGTTTAGTGGCAGGGATTGTCAAGTGTGATAATGATGTCTGCATTATTTGTTCAGTCGCCTTCCAGGTCCTTGTTAATAATGGTCTCCAGGTATTTTACTTGCTGTTAGTGTTGTTCCTGCATGTCCTGTGTTAGTAGGATTGGTATGACCTTGTCTGCAATGTGGTTTATTCTCTTGAATCATCTGATATGATTTAACGTTAAGGACGTAAATAAAATAAAATCTCTTGACACTTTGGTCAGTGCAAGCTTCCGTAAATCATCTCTGGGTCTTCTTCAGCCTTATATTTCATAAATTATAAGTTGTCTAGTGACAGCGGAGAAGTTTTGGGTCATCTTGCTATCACCTTGTTTTGATTTTACCGCCACAAGTCTTTTGTTGACTGTTCAGTGACTCAGGCGTTGGTAGAGCTTCTTGTACGAATTGTGGCAGATAATTTCGTTAGTGTGGAGAGTTGGTGTGGTGGTATCGGCTTCGATTGGAGTGGCGGTCTCGTGGAGGTAATGGTTCGGCCAGCCTGTGGTGATTGTGGTGGCCTAAGCGGTGGTATGCTGGCTCCTCGAGGAGAGGAGGGTCATGGGTTAAGCGGGCAACAATTTGCATGGTCTTGCTACGTAGAACCTTCGACGACGTGCAAGGTGTGCTGCTGGCAAGCGAACGTATTTCGACGCCACAATAGTGGCACCACCGCGGTGCTCTAGACATGTCTGCCGAGTGGCCAAATTAACATTATCGGCGGCATGATGATGTGCATGTGGGTTTCAACGGTGGTTTGTTTGTTTTGTTATTTATGTCTTCCAACATTTAGTCATATCGAACGATGAATGAAATGGGTGAAATGATGCTCAATGCGTCCGGGGTCCATGGAGCATAGATTTACCCGACATGCGTCTTTCAAGATAAGGGAAAACCCCGGAAAAAACTTATCCAGGTACCTCATCCTAACTGAGATTCGAACTCGGGACCTCTTGAACGTGAGGCAGACACGCTACCATCTACGCTACCGAGGCGGGCCTCAACGGTGGTGCTAACAAAGAAGGCCACACCCGTGGAGACGGCTGCGCCTTGGTCCGCCCTGCCCCGGAAGACAGGAACACAGGAGTGCTCCACCGACCGACCGAGGTGCTGGCAGGTCATGTACAGTTTGAGTACCTTGCTGCGTGCCTACCATTACCGCGGTTAGATTTTGTTTCGCGACTTTTTAGGCATGATCATTGATTTTAAATGAAAGAGGTTTATGACGTAGTAGTTTTGTTCCTCTGGGTCTGTGCATCGGATGCAAAACCCATTGCATACTGGTGGAAGTGGTTAAAAACAATTTTAATTGATTGGAGATAAACGTTTGAGGCCAATCAGCCCATGCCTGGATTAAGTGAGCAGCTCAGCTTTTGCTGTTGTATGAAATTACTCCATTGTTACTTAAGCGCCCGTAGGCGTTGGGGGAGGGGGGGCCTGATATTTCCTAAATCACTGTCTTCGGGCTCCTAATCCCGACTCCTAATTTCATCCTCCACGTATGGAATAGATGACATTTATTGAAGTAGTCTCACGGGGACGGCATCTCCTATAGAATATAGAGCCCGGAGTCCATTACTCTGTGCACATTGTAGCTATAATAGCTAGCTATCTTCGACCATGGTTCAGATCTCGCAGACGTACGACATGAGTGCGGCTGAGCGCTCGGAACGGGCATCGAATCACCAAACCTGTCTCCTCTCTCGTGGAAAGTGTCTCAGAGTAAGACATTAATCAAAAATCACCCATATACCGGAGTAATGTATTTAAAAGGATTAATTCTTTAAGGATTAATTCCTCAATATAAATTTACATTAAAAATAATTACGATAAAAATTTTGGTAATTAAGTACTTACAATAGTAAGTCGCCACAAGTGGTTGTCTCAAATTTGAGAACCCTAAAGTGGTCTACCGGGAAATATGATGAGTCAATTGGAGAATTAATGTCAGGAAGGCACGTTGACCATGGTAGCTCAAGGGTAGAGCAACTGGACGGAAACCAGTAGATCCGTGATTTAAAACCCGGCCATGGCGTTGAATTTTTCACTTGGCTCTAATTAATCAAAAATCACCCATATACCGGAGTAATGTATTTAAAAGGATTAATTATTTAAGGATTAATTCCTCAATATAAATTTACATTAAGAGTAAGGCATATTGAATACCCTTGTTATGAAGAGCACCAGGGGTGTAACGTTAGGGCCTGCGGGCGGGCCCGGTATTTTAGGGACCCGCAGAAAAGGTAAAAAAGCATATTTATTATTATTATTATTATTATTATTATTATTATTATTATTATTATTATTATTATTATTATTATTATTATTATTATTATTATTATTATTATTATTATTATTATTATTATTATTATTATTATTATTATTATTATTATTATTATTATTATTATTATTATTATTATTATTATTATTATTATTATTATTATTATTATTATTATTATTATTATTATTATTATTATTATTATTATTATTATTATTATTATTATTATTATTATTATTATTATTATTATTATTATTATTATTATTATTATTATTATTATTATTATTATTATTATTATTATTATTATTATTATTATTATTATTATTATTATTATTATTATTATTATTATTATTATTATTATTATTATTATTATTATTATTATTATTATTATTATTATTATTATTATTATTATTATTATTATTATTATTATTATTATTATTATTATTATTATTATTATTATTATTATTATTATTATTATTATTATTATTATTATTATTATTATTATTATTATTATTATTATTATTATTATTATTATTATTATTATTATCATTATGATTATTATTATTATTGTTGTTATTATTATAAATGAATATAACAATTTGAATATATACAGATATAAATTCTGAAATATGTATAAGTAGTAATGTTTAACGTCAGTCTGCATAGAAAGTTAATGGTCAGATCATTCCAAACTGTTTCCTAGAATCGGTCAACGTTTAGTTGAGTTTAGCACAACTGTGTGTGTTAACAATGCTTGTCCTTCACTACGAATTCTCTGACACACTGGTTTGCATCATGTTTCTCTGTCGTTACAAACGAGCGGCACATAGTTACAACAATGAAAATGAACCTCAAAATATCACATTAGGCAGAAAGTTATTATTTATTGATGTGTACAGTTCCTGATATTGTAATATGCACATTGGTTTCTAAACATTTAACTTTTGTCACACTTCTCATTCGACAACAATGTCAATTATACATTAAGATGTGAATAACTGGCAGGTCAGTTTCAGACGAGCTTTCTTCGCGGGAACTAGGTGCAACGTAAAAAGTTATGTGATATTTTCAAAACTATACTGGTTCAAAGTTTAACTATTTCTATTTAACTGTGTACTTTTTCAGTAAAATGAAACCTTTTAAAGTTAAGTACGAACATTTAAGTGGTGCACAAAAAAAAAAAAAAAAAGAAGGAGCGTGAATTAGATAAAGAAACAAACAAATCAGTGAAATTAATTTTTTTTTCTTCTCCTAGTAGTGGTACTAGCTCAACAGTTACAGAAGTTTGTAGTGTCACAAGTTAGTGCATTTCTGATGTGAACACCAATAATAATTGTGAAAGTGAAAACGAAGATAGCAAACTCGCCATAAATATAATTAGGTCCATCACAGACTATTCAAATGATCGTGCAGATTATCAATTAGATGTAGATAAAGAAACTAAAAAATTAATTGTCATACAAAATCCTTGTCAGCCAGCGGGTCCATTCCCCAAAGATGCTAAGCAGGAAAACAGGTCCTTCTCCACTAAATACTACGAAAAGTTCACATTGGCAGGACAAAGAATTTGGAGAGAATGGTTGTGTTATTCATCTAAAAATGACTGTTTACTGTAAACCGTGTTGGCTGCTCGGAGGACAGAAATCGTCGTCAGCTTGGAGGGAAGGAGTTCGAGATTGGAGGTGACTAACCAAACGTATATTGCGACACAAAGCTAGCTGTGCACATTTGAACGCATGCATCGTTTTCAATTCGTGGCGTAAGGAAAACACAGTTGACGCGGGTATGAATTCAAAACTAAAGAAAAATGAGAACACATGGAAACAGGTGCTTGAGGGTATTGTGAATGTGACTAACTCTGGCATCCAATAATATAGCTGTTCGGGGGCATAGGGAGGAAATTGGAAAATCAAACAGTTGAAACTTTTTATCAATTATAGAACTTCCCGCAACGTACGATTCCGTATCACACGATTTAATAAATAAACCAAAATACGCACAAAAATACCTTAGCCCTGCAATTCAAAATGAGTTAGTAAACGTCTTATACCGTGCAGCTGAAAAAAAAAAAAATATTAATGACATTAAAGCTGCCCCGTTCTTTTCTATTATCACAGATACAACACAGGACATTACAAAAAGAGGTAAATTAACTCAGATATTTAGATACGTTACAGTTTCACATGATGACACTGGAAAGCAATGTGATGTGAAGATACATGAAAGCTTTTTAGGTTTTCGTGAAATAAAAGATCAAAGTGCATTAGGAATAGAAAAAGGAATACTAAGTGCGATAGACGCAGAAGGACTCTCGTTAACTAAATGCCGTGGTCAGGGTTATGACGGGTGTGCCAATAAGTCAGGCATATACAAAGGTGTTAGAAGAAGAATTCAAAAAAGACAAAGAACCGCAAAATATGTGCATTGTGCAGCGCATAGTTTAAATGTAGTACTTAACGATGCTGCATGTGGAATTCAATATGTCAGGTCATTTAGTGACACAGCAGAAACGTTGTATCTTTTCTTCAGTAACAGTATTAAAAGATGGGAACTTTTGGTATCTTCTTGTACCTTAAAAAAGCTTTGCCCAACTCGTTGATCTTCGAGAAACCAGTCTGTTAAAGCCCTTCGTTATGCATATGTCGATGTACTTAAGGCTCTGTCAAAAATAATATTGTTATCTAACAAAAAACAAAAAAAACAAAAAAAAGAAAGAAAGAAAGAAAGAAAGAAAGAAAGAAAGAAAGAAAGAAAGAAAGAAAGAAAGAAAGAAAGAGAGGAAGCTGGGGTTTTGAAAAACCAGTTAGAGAAATTTGAATTCATTTTTCAGATAGTGCTGCAATCAAAGATTCTAGAATGTACATACATGTACATACACACATATATACACACATATATACCAGGTGAGTCAGCCGCGCCTTATTTTGTTGGATGGTATGTGTGTAGTGTTTAACGCCCGCTTTTACTACATACGGCACCGCAGGCGGTGACACTGATGATATATGAGATGATGATGGAGCACCGGTGGAATGAGATGGCGGGAGAAACCGGAGGTCCCGCAGAAAACCCGGCGCCGTGTTCTCCACCACAAATCTCACTCAACGGTCACCTGGGATCGAACCCGGGCCGCCTTGGTGAGAGCCAAGCGGTCTAACCACTGAGCCACGGCGCGGCCTGTTGGGTGGTAGCATACCCATCAAACGGCATGTGCGCCTTAGTCCAGTTTTGCGCTTACTAAACTGTATTGCTTGATGTTCTTAGAGAGAGGAATGTGCAAAATTCAGAGGAATAGCGGTTCAAGGAACAAAACGTACTGCTCGCTAAAGTACACCTAAAAAACATATGACTCCTTCACTGAGAGCGAATTCCGTTTTTCAGCTGATTTTACAAACTTTTTACTAGAGTATGCATGGTAAAGTAGTTCAGTAAACTCCTCGGACAAAAATTTACCTATCATATGAGTACACTAACAACGTCAGCTAAAAATAAAATGGTGGATTCTTGTACTTAGAGCAGGGGTTGGCTGCCAAAAATTAGGAAAAAGTTAGAGACCTGCCTCATCCATCAGGGACGCGTACAGTCAAAATGGACATAATATTAAACAACAGTTTATTTACATTTTTGCGTGAAGTAGGTCTTGTGTATCTCAAATGTGATGCATAAGAGTTTTGTCATTTAAGTAATAGTATCAAAACTCCCAGCAAATGATTAAAACTGTCTTAAAAGGCTAAATCAAGCACGAAAACTCACGAGTTGGCCACGGCATTGCGCCAGGAATACAAGTCGTACTATTGAACGCAGAATGTGCTTTCAGCCAAGTCCCGAAAAAACCCAATGACATAGGTTCGAGTCTCAGCATTGTAATTAATTTTTTATATTCATCAAAACTTGGAAATCGAATTCACAATAATTTAATTATTAAGTCCCTGAGGGCGTGCTTTACCCAAGAAGGTAATCAGATCGAGCACTTGCTTCGTTAGAGGAGTCGTGTTCCAGGAATAGAAAAAGTATCATTTCAGCGCCAAAAAACATACCAATTTGAAACGACAGTTTTAATAGCACAATAATCTATGTCTTAAACATTGTTTTTAACTTCCACGTTAAATTCTGATACTGTAATTTCCTTGTTTTCTGTGTTCAAATGAGTATAAATGATCGTTATTTCAATTGACCTACATATAGGTGTGTTTAAACAACAACCTACTTGCAGTTCACCAATCAAGAAACAAAAAATACCATAAACTATAAATAAAGCAATTAAAAATATAAATAATAAGAATTTTCAGAATAATACTTGTAAATTGTATTACATGGTGAAAAGTTAGTATGCCTGAAACGGTCCTCTCTTCCTCGAGTTGATTAACTGTTAAGAAGATTAATTGAATGTTAAAGGAATATATACATGTATTGAAACAAATATCTTGTGTGCATTGTCAAGTTTGTTGCGGACTCTGAAAGGTAGGATTTTTCTCCCTTAGGAAAGACGACCGCAACCACAAATTTTAAGGGTCGCACCCGGTGTTTATTTTCAAGCATAGCTTTGACAGGAAGGGGACATCTTAGGTGGTCTAAAGTGAGGTTCTCGTAAATGGGACTCCATATGCGTTCTACCGACCAAATAATTAAAAATAATGAACTGAAGGGCAAAGCGAAGTGTCATATGACATATCTGGGAACAAATATATATATATATATATATATATATATATATATATATATATATATATATATATATATATAAACTTCAGTTGGTGGCTGAGAGCCGAGCCAAACCGTCGTGCGACAGCACCCGGACAGAAATCGCGTTCATCAAAGCAGTTGGTGGCTAGGGCCAGTCTAAACCGTTGTGCGAAAGCACGTGGACAGAAATCGCGTTCATTAAGGTTATTTGGCTACTGTGGGCCAAACTGAACGGACGAGTAAACTAAAGCGTTCAATTAAAGGTAGTAGCTGGGTGCCAATCCGATGAGTCGTGTTATAGACACGGGAGTACAACCACGCCAGCGCGAAACTTACTACTCAGAGTTCGTCTAATTAACATGTATTTCGAGAGTAATTGAAATAAAACCGATCGTCATAAGAGAATTAACCTTTGTTTCTTTCCAAGTACCCTAATTGATCCACCCAAAACGCCCTGATTCAAGAGATCCTTGCCACAGATCCTATATTCATGAATGTTAGAATAACTCCGAGAGCAGCCGAGGACATCAATATTTTCAAATTATCACTGGCGAGGCTGACGACCCAAGGAGTCAAACCCCTGCCACATAATGGAGCCGAACTGAGGGGCAACTCAACACACCACATGCAATACACCTCAATTCCGGGCTTGTTCTGAGCTACTTAGTAACGTGTGAGGCAAACATCCCGTCTAACATATAGTATTCGCTGGTTCCAGTGAACATTTGCAGACGTGCAAACGTCAGCTGTCTAACTACGAATATATTACAGGCGATTCGATAACATCTCTATTAGTACTAATTTCATCGAGTGCTTAACATCCAAGTTAAATACGGGGGTAGAACCTAGTAATGGTGCCGATATTTTCATGTTGGAGTATAAAATGCGGATTGCATAAAACTCGAGAATAAGGGGCAGCTGACTCACCTGATATATATATATATATATATATATATATATATATATATATATATATATATATATATATATATATATTAGCAGATATATACTACCTGATACACCTCGAATAAAAGTTGATGGTTGTCTCCAGTAATTAATCCTCATCTACATCCAGCTGCATCAAGTCTTTATTTCATAGCTAAGTATTGTGATATCAAGGTTTTAACAAAGTAGTCTAACAGCACACAACGCAACTGAACGTCCAAGCAAACCCGGTTTCAGGCACACAGCTAAGGTCTGCTACCGAGGCGGGCTTTGGCGGGACTAGTCAATCACTCATTGGCTGCTATTGCGAAGAGGGTTCTTCTGCTATGCAAAATAGTTACTTATTTTATATATATTGATATATATATTGATATATATATTGATATATATATTGATTGCACTAACAGTGAAGAAAGAAAGGGGTTAGCATGGATAAGAGCAGGGATATGGAGATTAAGAGGTCAAAGAAATGGATACCCACAAGACGTGTGCCCATTGTGTGGGGATAAAGAGGATATAAAACATATTGTTTGATTGTAAGGAAACAGAGATGTGGAGGAAAGAATGTCAAATATAAAAAATGAATAGGAGAATCAGCTTAATCAAGGTTTTAAGTAAAAATTATAAAAACATAGGCCAGTTTTTAAGTAAGGTTAAAAACAAGTGGGTGTGGACTGTAAAAAGAGAGAAGGAATAATAAGTGACTATTCTGTAATAATACATATTGTAACATGTCTGTAAATATACTTAATGGACTGTCCTGTGTAGCAGTGGCCTGGGCCAAAACAGAGGGCAGTCCAAAAATTGTAAAAGCTTAGTACCTCAATAAATATTACTATTTACTATTACTATATCTATTAATATATTCGAAGATTTATGGTATAACAACTGTGCGAATTAAATATTTTACTCAACAGAGTTAATGTATTTGGAATTTATGCAAATTTCTACCAATAAATAGATCGGAAGATTCTTACAAATGACGAAAGCACGTTAATCCTGCATTGTAACGTGTTTTATATCGCTTGTTGTGAAGAATATTTAAATGAAATAACATTCATTGGACCGACAGACGGCTACTTCAATAACATTTTATTCTCTATACGAAAATAATAATAATGTATAAACAAAATGTCATTTTATACAAATCAAACCAAATTGCACACTTCTGAGGCACAGAAAGTAATCGTACAATCCAAAAGTACTGAACATTCTTATAAAATGTTGTAATTCAGTATTTGTAAGGTAGTCTTTAGCTTTAATTATAGTCTCTAATCTTCTTGGCCGAGAATCAACAAGCTTTTTTTATTTCGATGTTTGGTATGTTGTTCTATTCTTCAACAAGAGCCGTTTTCAGTGTTTCTTTGTTGGATATTATCCTTTTCTTTATGGGTTTTCCCAGGATGCACCACACGTGTTCGATAGGGTTAATATCTGGCGACTAGGGAGGGGAACGTAATATAACAACTGTAGTCGCGGATTAAGCACAATATGTTTTGGGTCCAGTTCCGTATTTGTTTTCCTCCACATTTTGCGGCTGCAATCCCAGTTAAATCTTTAAACAAGCTCTTACTTTTCCCCATAAGTCTACAGTCTTTTCGCGGTACTTTCAAACTGATTCTGTGCATGTTTTTCTGTTCTGTGAGCTGACATAGAAATTCTTCAACGGTATCTTGCCATTGTATCCTTGGTTACTGCAAACAGATCTTACAGTGCTTGCTGAAACAGTAACGCCTGCCCTATGCAACTCTTTAACAATCTCTGGAACAGTCATTCGCGGATTCCTTTTATTATAGCAAAGAATACTAATGTCATCTTTAAATACAATTTGAGCCAGCTGCCCCTTATTCTCGAGCTTTATGCAATCCGCATTTTATATTCCAACATGAAAACATCGACCCCATTACGAGGTTCCACCCGCTTATTTAACACTGATGTTAAATACTTAATTAAATTAGTAGTAATATAGATGTTATCGCATCGTCTGTAATATATTCGTAATTAGTAGAGAGCAGATTTATAGGCACTAAAAATGTGTGAAATAGGCAGGCAAAAAGGCACTAAAATTGGCAAAATAGACGCTTAAATAGGCACTAAAAATTGCTAAATACTTAGAAATGCACAATTTTAGTAAAAATGGCTCCTAAAATGCACTATAAATCCACTATAACAAAATTACAATCATCGCAACATACGCAACAAATCCCCTAAAACATACTACTTTGTGGTTCCCTAGGCAAAATAGTTCTACATTTATTCCAAATTTCATAAATAGCTCCACAACAAGTTAAAATAACAGATATTGTCGTACAATTAAAATACATATAAATTCGCTTCACTAAGTAAGAACCATAAGGTGCAGAAAGGTGTGAAGTAATTAACTATGTCAAAAATCAAAACACTGGGTTTTGGATGGGGCCTTAAGGGTGAAAATTGAAATATCTAAAGCTTTTGTTAGATTTCTTTCAAATTTATACCATTTATTTTTGTGATCGATCAAGAATGGAGTAATACCAAGTTTCAGCCTTCTAGTTCCAATAGTTTCTGAGGAATTAACAGTTTACGTCTAAATTGCAGACGATATTCAAAATGCCTCATATACTGCAATTTTAAAAATTAATGCTTGTGGTATAAATTTCTGCACCCATTTTAACCTATTAATGACCTGTACTTATGTGAAATATTTTTTTACTTTCTTTTTTTGGCCTTCGGTAAAATCCCATATGGTCATCAAGAGAAAAATAAGAAAAATAATGATGGGAAAATTAAGAGGATGGGGGGAGACTAGATCTGTAGATCACTTTCTTGAAGAAATTGCAGAAGAGCTTGGTATACAGGTTTGTGGGCATAACTGTAATATGGCGTTTACACTATCGGGAAAAGGAAGACTGTTGAAGTAGGCGGCGGAGGAAGGAAGAACGGTGGGCTCGGTTGCGAGAGCAACTGAACAGGACATATGTGAAATATTTGTCTTCGCCACATCAACGGAGGGAGAAAATAATCATACCTATTTAACAATTTTCCTAAGCCTTTTCAGTAAGAATTAAGCAGTATAATCCTTTTCAATACAAATAACAGTAAGACAACAAATGTAAATGGATACATCAGCTATGCAGTTGCCCTTAGAGGCATGTTTAGAATTTCACACAGATTAATAGAAAACTAATAACAAAAAGACAACAAATGTAAATGGGACATCAAATATGCGGTTGTCCTTACAGGCATGTTTAGAATTTCATACAGATTAATACAAAACTGCATCCTGTGGAACATTTTGAAGTTAGGAAAATGTAGAAAATATGCAATCTGAGAAATATGAGGTTAAAATTACGTAATAGCAGCTACGGTACAGGTGCAGAGTTATTTAAATAGTCGTGTGATGTTTCCTGTAGTGCCGCTAGAAAAAAAAACTTTATATTATTGAAGTATATCTACATTAATTTTAAGACAAAAAAAAACTAAATCTGGGATTGTTGTAAGTTTTGGGCCAAATTGCACAAATGTGTCTCCTTAATAGAAACGATTGTTGGAAAGATAAGAAATTCCAAAGTTCATCACAGCAATCTTAATATCACTTAAAATGATATCACAATGTGTCAGAAAAATACAAAACACAGAACAAATATTAATTAAAAGCTAAGGCTACACAATCCTAGTTTTTGTAATAAAACCCCTAAATTCCCCATTGTCGACTAAGAACAAATAATAAAGCACAGCTTTTTAGTAAGCGTTTCCCGTTCATTCAAACAGAATTACAGCAATTACGGCATCGTGAAAATAATTCTCGTACCTACTTTTACAAAGGAATCTCTGTGTAATTTTACACAAAAGATTCAGACTTATTGGTCTGCAGTTTCATTTTCAGTGTTGGAAACAACACCGGAAGTCTCCTAGCAATCGATTTCATGATTCCTTGAGATACATGTAGAACAACGTAAGCATGAGAAAGTCACAATTTTTTCATATATAATCTTAGTCTGTGTAGCCTAGCTAATTAAGCGCTTGCCTTAAAAGTTTAAGTTGTAGCCTGAACAGAGTCCCAAGTGGTGATTTTAAGATTGGGTAAAATAATCAGTAGATTTACACACATGTAAAAGAAATCTTACGGAATTAAATTCCTGCTTACCAGCGGCACTGAGTGTGATCTGATATGATTGTTAACAATTGACACCATCAATAATTTAATTAATAATCCCTCTCCCAAGTATAACTATTAACTAAAGAAATAAACCTTTATACCAGCACAAAAATATCATGCTACTGCATTGAAACTCCCAAAAGATAATACTCCTAACAAAATTGAGAAAAACAGTACATTGAGTTTGCAAAGCTATACCTATAAGTTTGAAATAAATAATGTTCTAATCAAGATGAACTGCATTAGACGGGCTTGTTTAACGATTCAGACATGCTTTAAGCTAAATCTTAATCTAAAGTCTTATCATGCGATGAAGAAAGTTTTCACATTAGGCAAATTTGTGCTTTATTTTGGAAAACTGAAAACATTCAGTTTCTATTCTTTCGGCCCTCCTCACATATTAATTTGTGTTCGGCATAATTTTGTTGCAGGGGTTGATTTTTATAAGGTTTTTGAAACTAGGATAATGTAGTATTAATTCAAACATGAATGATTAAATTCATCTGTTTCACACAAGGCTGACAAAAAATTACTTTTCCATCTGTTGCCTCTCTCTTTTGGCATATTTGCGTAGGAAACTGATCTATGTGTGCACTTTAAACACTGCTTACAGAATGAGCTTTCCTTTCCCCACATAAAGAGTGGTCATTTGTCAATCCATTGAAATATCATTTAACTGGTCCTTACTACTCGTCCTTGACCGAATTCTAAGATTTTTCCATGACGTCAGCACATTGTGACACATCTGTAATGGAGATAACTACCTTGCTAAACCTTTTTTTTTTGTATATCCAATAAGCAGTAGTAAGAAATGTCTCTTCCCTGAAAGCTTCAGGTTGAAAGCAACAAACGCAAAAGCTGTTGTCACAAATTACAAGTAGAAGAAATTGGCTGAAAAGGCAGAATAGGCACAAACGTATGAAATTGGCATTTATAGGCACTATGAAACTAAGAAATTAGGCTAATGATTGTAGGAAACGTGCTTATAACTTTAAAACCTACGTTTCTGAACAAAGGAATAAAATAGGTAAACAGGGCAAAATCCGCCCCCTGGAAATTAGACAGCTGACGTTTGCACGTTTGCAAATGTTCACTGGAACCAGCGAATACTATATGTTAGACGGAATGTCTATCTCACACGTTACTAGGTAGCTCAATTGGAATAAGCGCACAATCACAATCTCATTTGCCTGCTGTGACGGTCGTTTGAATCCTCAGCATAGGTACACTATTTTTTTTACCGTGTAATACTCACAATTTGCAATTAATGTTCTGAAAACTGTTATTATATTTATTTTTAATTGTATTAAGTTTTATGGCATTTTTGATGGTGAACTAGAAGTAGATAGTAGTTTAAACACACTTATAGGTAGGTGCAATTGAAATAAGTATAATTTATACACATTTGAACATAGAAACATGGAAATTACAGTGTCAGAGTTTAACATGGAAGTTAGACACTATATTGCAGACATAGAATAATTGTGCTGTTAAAAATGTCGTTTCAAATTGGTATGTTTTGTGTCGCTGGAATGACCCTTTTTCTATTCCTGGAACACGACTCCTCTAACGAAGCAAGTGCTCGAAGTGGTGACCTTCTTGGGCAATGCACGCCCTCAGAAACTTTATAATTACATTATTGTGAATTCGGTTTCCAAGTTTTGATGACCATAAAAAAATAATTACATTGCTGAGACTCGAACGAGTGTCATAGGGTGTTAGGGCACAGGAGAGGTCATAATCCCAATGAGCTATTTCGAGACTTGCCTGAAAGCACATTCTGGGTTCAATATGCCTGGCGCTATACCTTTGCCACCTCGCGAGTTCTCGTGCTTGATTTAGCCTTTTAAGACACTTTTAATCATTTGCTGGGTGTCTTAATATTATTAAATAAGTGGCAAAAGCTCTTATGCATGTTAGTTGAGTTGCACCAGACCTAGTTTGAGCAAAAATGTAAATAAGCCGTTCTTTAATAATATATCCGTTTTGACTGTACGGATGGGGCGTGTCTCTAATTTTTTTCCTAATTTTTGGCGGTCAACTCCTGCTCTAAGTACAAGAAACCACCATTTTCTTTTTATCTGACGTTGTTAGTGTACTCATATGATAGGTCGATTTTTTCCGAGGCCTTTACTGAATTAATTTGTCATGTATACTCTAGTAAAAGGTTTGTAATATCGCCTGGTAACTGGAATTCGCTCTCAGTAAAGCAGTTGTATGGTTTTGAGGAATACTTCAGCGAGGAATGGGTTTTGTCCCTTAAGCCGCTATTCCTCTGAATTTTTCACATGCCTCTCTCTAAGAACATCAAGCAATACAGGTTAGTAAGCGCAAAACTGGAATAAGGCTGACATGCCGTTTGATGGGTGGCCTACCTTGCAAACGAATAAGGCGCGGCTGATTCACCTGGTCGCTATATGGATTTTGGACCAGCACTACTAGTTTTTATAAGGACAGATTTCCTGGCGTCTACCCTGTCAATGGTGCTCTGTATGGCTGACCGTGATCTGCCTACTGTCTACGATTCCTCGGAGAGCATTTTGAGATTACTGTGCAGTCTAATTATAATTTTCTCTCTTCAATAGTTGTTTCATTTCTTCTTCGGTCTATTTTACTTCACTTCAGCGAACCGAGCTTGTTATCAGTCGGTGCATGCAAGTCACTCGCTGTGAGACAAACAAGTGCAGGCGACTCAGAAAGAACGGGTAGCGTGTGACGTAATCACTGCTTTTACTGTAGTTTTCCTTTGATATGCCAATACTTTCAGTGCCTGAGAAATTCACAAATTGCCTTTGTTTTTATAGGAGTGACACATTCATTATAACTTATTTCTATTTTCTTTTATTAAGTAGAATCTTATTAAAGATGCCACCCGCCAGTCCAATAAATGTCGCTATATACTTTAACAACTCTTCAACATATCAATCATCATCGAAGGTTTTATAGTCTACCAATACTTACTTTAAATTGTCACTGTACTTAACCAATCATGGGAAAGAGGAAGAAAACGCAACGCGGAAGGGAGCTGGGCGAGGTTTTAAGGAATACAATTTATCGACAACTCAATGCATACAGAGGCCGACAGAAGTATTCGAATAATATAACATGTAACATTGCAGGTACTATAAATACTGTAATATTTATTTGGCAGCGTTGAATTGTTAAACATGTAAACATTAACCTTTTTTGTCTCGGAAACAATATTTAAAATATCACTTTGCATGTATTTATTAAACAATCTCTACTGTATTTATTCTATTATCCCTCTTATTGGAGGACATAAGTATTCGAACGTATCCAATCGAACAGAGAGAAAGGTGGTTGGACGTACCCTACACGCCCCTACCACATAACAGTTGTGTTTATGCTATGCCTCGAGACAGTGTGCTCAAAGTTATTCAGCCGATTGTGAACTCACAGGTAATGTGGGACGTAAAGGTGAGGGAGACAACGGTGGCAGAGAGGAGTACCGTGATAAATATGTATAAACAAAACAAATCTCTCGCTGAAATTTCCAAAACCATTAACAGAAGCAAAAATACTGTGTTCTGCATAATTCAACGCTTCAAACAGACAAATACTGTTATATCGTACATAAACCTAGAAATGGCGATTCTGTTAGACTCACCACCAGAGACAGGAGGTAAATAATAAAAATGGTGAAGCAGAATCCGAGAGTCACTGCATCTGAGATTAGAGGATGCCTTGAGCAGTATTCTGGCACTGTGGTTCACACTTGAACAATTAAACGGGTTTTAAATAGTACTGGGTACAGTGTCCGCGTTCCTAGGAAGAAACCATATGTTAATAAGGTGAATAAGAAAAAGCGTATATAATTTGCTAAACAGTATGTGGTAAAACCAACAGAATTCTGGGATAAGGTTCTGTGGTCGGACAAGAGCAAATTCTGCTTATACAAGAGTGATGGGTGTCTTAAGGTGTGGAGGCTGCCAAATATAGAATGGGAACCTAAGAACATAGCTACAGTGAAATATGGCGGCAGTAGTGTGTTGGTATGGGGCTGTATAGCTTCATCTGGCTTTGGGGAACTGGTGTTCGTAGATGGGATCATGGACAAATTTGAATACAAGAGGATTCTTGGAAACAATCTTAAAAAGAGTGCAGAGAAGTTGGGATTAGGACATGATTACTTCCAGCAGGACAATGATCCGAAGCATACTGCTGAAATCGTGTACAACACTCCTCACACTTTGAAGACACCGCCCCAATCATCATATTTAAATCCTATAGATAATATCTGGAAGGAACTCGAGGAGCGTGTGAGGAAGCATCAAATCAGAAGCAAGGACCATCTGAAAGAACTACTTCAGAGTGGAGAAATATGGACTCTGCAGTCACTAAACAACACACACAGACAATGCCCAAACGATTATTAGTAGTAATTCAAAGAAAGGAGATGATAACTAAATACTAGCTGTTCTCTGTTCGAATACTTATGTCCAGATGTAAAGTAACCGTTTTATTTCTCCTTGTAGTGCAAATTAGTTTCAGTTGCTATTTATAAGTTTATATGTTTAATGGAAGACTCAAGTTTATTTTGTACCAGTTGTATTTACGTATGCTTACTCTGCGTAGCTTTAAGATAATATAAGTAATAAATATGTTTACGTTCGAATACTTATGTCGGCCTCTGTATGTGATAGAAAGCAATTGATTGCAAAAACATCATACGCAGACACAGAGGGCTGCAGTAGCAATTTAAGACGAGTTTGCAAACTTTTATTCATTAGTGTACACACACACACACACACACACACACACACACACACACACACACACACACACACACACACACACACACACACACACATACACACACACATTGAAATGATTTCGGCCAATATTTATCGGATGCATAGCAAGTAGACAGAATAACAAATTATTTTATTAACATTGAATGGATTACTGTTTACAAATGACAATGGCATAAATTGTCGTTATATTTAAAAAATCGAGTATATAAGTTATATACTTAGTCGTACACTTCTTAAAGATGCAAGCTAAGGTTTTCAGGAAATTTCTTTAATATTTTACAAATAATTCTCTACAGGAAGTGGTTTTCTTATTTTGTCAAATGTGTCTTAGTTAAAGAATCATATATGAGATATCAGGATCAATGAGATCTATGTTTTGAAATAAACACCATTTGTAATACCCTTCATTGAACAATTTAGTTATTTAATTTTGTGACTTTGAGTGTGAAGGGACATTTGAAGTGTTTAAACACAAATAAACGGAGAAATCTATGGTATCGCTCCGTTCGTCAAGCTACCACAATATCTTATCGGACGCAAAACTATTAAAAACCTCCACAAATGCAAAACAAGATTTCTGGGAAGAATCTTTCGACCTGAGACCAAAGACCAACCAATAAACTTATTTATGAAGCGTGCATACCATTCCTTTTCGTGAAATTCATTGCTCCAAAAGATTTTCAGGGGCCTTTTTGGGGCAAGAGGTAAGTACTATTCCTGACAACAGCAGGAATGTTTTGCGAACTCCAGTCTGAAAGTTGAAATTCCGGGTTATTAAGAACATTCTATTACATATGCTCCATTTAACCTAAAATGGTGTAAAAATTTCATTTATTTACTCTAATTTCCATGATTCAAAACTAAGCTTTCTAAAATCTTTAAAACATGTAACTGTCAATTATTTGACTGCACATTTCTGCTGGAATCTACATAACATATTAATCTAATATAACATATTAATTTAATTATTTTTTTTAATTCGTATATTTTGAAATACTGTATTCAGGTTCACTGTGGTCAACCTAGTTGGAAGACGGATGAACATTTCTTACCGGTGTTACACATCACATTCTACCATCTTGCTTTGCTCTGGACCATGGTTCCCAAACTGATTAAAGGACCTACAGATGTACATCGATAATTCACTTCCAAGAATAAAAGAACATATAAGCCTTTGTATTAATTTGTTAATTCACATGCTTCTTTTTTTCTCCTTCGCTCTTCGCTTGCCATGTAATGGAACTTCTGACGTAAATTCCCACTGGATGCTGCATTGGCTCCATGTCTCACTGTTATTGCTGTGTCAGGTGCAGTCAGTCAGGTGCCTTTATCGCTACAGTAAACACAGTACGTGGAAGAACGTGTGTTTATTTGCAAACTTTACCTTAATCAAGAATCTGCTCGTCGTATGCGCACGAAATTGGTTTCAAGCTTTTCAAATTCTGTACCAGATACCATCGTGAATAACTTTGAAGCTTCGGATTTGGTGTCAGAAAATAAACATCCTAGAAGATCAGTTTTAACGGAAAATGAACTAGATGAAATCTGGGTCAGTTTGCATAGAGCGATAGCTATACAAATTAATTCAACATTCTCCGTCTCCTGGGAGAAATGCTACGCGTCTGTTAACACTGAAACCCTATCGCTATGCATGAGTGCATATGATCCCTTGGACAGGTGGAGTGAGACTGAAAAATTCAATGCCATAGCCGGATTTAAACACAGATCTCCCGGTATCCGTCCATGTAAGGAGTGTATTACTGCAATTATTTTTCCCCCCGATCTATAGAAAGTGATTGATTACACGATGCATTGCTTTTGCTCTACTCTGATGAATTTTGGGCTTCAGAGAAAGCTTATCCTATTGCATGACATGCCTCATTGTGACCTAAAAATTGGTGTAGGTACAGTTAATGCCAGAGGTTCTACTCCCATTAGTCCTGGACCCGCAGGACCAAGGACCCGGGCCTCCTTCGACCAGGGAGTTACCGAACTGTCCCGAAAGGGCGCCCGGCGTCCTCCATGGGGCTTTCCATAGGGCAAGACCTAGAGACTAACAAGCCACCCCCATCTGGTCCTATGGACTCAAGACGGGATGGAAGTGGATACGCCACTTACGCGCGCCAACTTCAAAATGGGAAGGCTACCGATATGACCTCGGTGGTGCCACCTGGTGATCTAGCTATGCTGGCGAGTACGCGGGAATATTAATGGCTTCTCTCAACCCCGTACGGAGACGTACCTGATCTCCCACGGGTATCGGGAACCACTGCCCCCCTCGAGTCCAACCCAATCCGAACAACTCCCTATCAGGGAGGGGCTCGAAAGTTCGGCCCGAGGTTTCTCTAGTAACGTCAGAGGTACCACGAGTGCTAGGGCCCGCAGCACCCGCACCACGGCAGCTGAAGGGGATGGATCCCCTCCCCTACGGGGGATTGGTGTGGGTACGCGCCAGAAGAAAAATAGGACCCATTGTCTTTAATGAAACCATTAATGCAGAGCGATATCGAAGACTAATACTAAGATTGTTCTTTCTATCGATTTATAGGAGGAAAAAAAACATGTTATGATTGGTCCTGAAAAGATTTCCAACAGTACACAGGGCTACCAAATTAAAAAAAGTTAAATAAGAGAAGTCTTTCATTGCAAAATTATAAATGTTTATCTGTGGTTGCCTCGTTCCTCCGACCTAAATATTTAAGGCTTTTATTTACGGGGTTCTTCGAAAGGCAGTGTATCGTTTTAACTCTCGTATGGTAATGAAACTTTAACACCATGCAAGAAACCACAAAGAATCTTGCTGTCGAGGTTATCCTAATCAGTGAGACAAAATATTCTGTGTATTTGAGCAAGATCAACATTTGCAAAGTCTAATGTAAGGTAGAGATTTTAGTACGCCTGTACTAGCACTGCTTCACCAGAAACTCTCGGTTCTGTCGTGCAGTAGAGGGATCCGCGAAAGGGGATACCACTGTTATAACGGCCTTAAACAACAATGTTTAGAAATAACTCTGTTCCTTTATATATGTTCGATACACAAAGAAACTCATATTAGAGACACACTAAAATAAAAATAAATATATGTATGAATTGTCCAGTGTATGTTTACCACTTAAACATATATCCGTTTTACATTCTCCGTCACCTGAGGAAGTGTTACTCTACCCAAAAATTTGATGTCGGCATCTCACTGAAAGTATACATTGGATTTCGGTGAACCCAAAAAAGGCACATTTAAAAATGACCATATGCGTGTATATATGATTGTGTGCGAATGACTATTTGCATGTATGTAGTTGGTGGAGGTGGGTAGCTAGTAGGTGGATGGATGGGTAAGCGAACAAACAACATCATTCAGAAACGAAAATTCCGCTAAATATCAAACTTGATACTGAATTTTAGGATCTTCTATGCTTACGACAGAAACTTTTCAGAAAATCCCTATCCAAGATCAGCCTTTAGATAGAGCATTTTTATTTCTTTAGTTTTTATTTTCTTAAAATCATCTCATAGTTATTGGCTGAGATAGCATGTTTAAGATATTTGCATGATTAAGGAAATGTGTACGTATCTTGTATTTTCTGTTAATAGTTGAATTAATTTTTTGTGTAATGTTGCTGAAATTTAAAATCACATTCTACTGGCCAAAACAAATGCGTAATTCGTTGAGAAAGGGCGTTGCTTTCAAATAGTTCTGATAGCATTAGCCGTTTTCAAAATATTCTACGTTGCTGGTTTATTCTTACCCAGGTACATCACATGGACGTGCTTGATACACTGCAGCTCTTGTTTTTGTCCTCCAATTGCAAGAACAACTTGCATTACAACAGCTAATCATTTGAATATTGTTACAAGTAACTGAGAAGTTTTTTTTTGCTTCATTTGAAATCGGTCCTGCACAACAAAGAATGTAATGTGAATAATGTAACGTGGATAACAGAACCATCACAATACATAACAGTTATATGTCAATTTGTCATGGCTAGAAAAATTTGAGTAAGTGTTGGCATTCTGGTCTTTTATTTTTATTTCTATTTCTGATATTCCAGAGCTGTGCATTAAGCATTGTTGTTAACTACGTTGTTTTTGTTTTTTATAATGTTACGTCCTCCAAAGTTAAGTCATATCGGACGAGGAATGAAATGGGTGAAATGATTCTCAAATGAGCCCAGGGCCCTTAGAGCTTAGAGTTAGTCGACATTCGTCCTTCAGGATAAGGGAAAACTCCGAAAAAAACCTGATACAGGTAACTCACCCTGACCGAGATTCGAACTCGGGATATCTTGAACGTGAGGCAGACGCGCTACTATCTACGCTACCGAGGCGGGCAGGGGAGAGTAGGGTAATGACGCTTACTTAAGAAAAATTAATCAGCAACCTTACGTGGCGACTTACTATCGTAAGTACTTAAGTCCCGGGCTTCATCATCAAAAACCTTAGCCTATAATCGGCTAGTGTGGGGAAATGACTAATTTCCATCAATTAACTAAAATAATAAGAGTTAAATGATGAAGCCTGGGACTTAAGTAATTACGATAGTAAGTCGCCACAAACGGTGTATCTCGGATGCGAGAGCCCCTCGTGGTCTACCGGGGAAATATATGAGTCAAATGGAGAATTTAATGTCAGGAGGGCACGTTGGCCATGATAGCTCAAAGGGTAAGAACGACTGGGCGGAAACCAGGAGATCCGTGGTTCAAATGCCCGCCATGGCATTGAATTTTTCATGTTGATTCCATCTATCAAAAACAATACTTTGAATTTAAACTAAAAGAAATAAATATTTTATTCCTATATGTAAAATGAAATAAAAATGGAAGTCAACTTAGTATTGGGTGTGTGAACCCTCTGCTTCTTTTACTGCCCTCATTCTGCGGGGCATGGATGAGAACAAATGCCTAGTAAATTTTAACGAGAGGATACTTTGCAGTATATGGCAGCAACATTCGTAACAGATGAATGAACCCGAATGTTTACACAATCAATATTAAGTCAATTTTGTAATAATGTTGCATTTATTTTGAAAACGACAAGAATATGATATTTGCGTTTTTATAAAAGAATGTGTTTGAAATATTATTATTTATCTTCTGTAAGAAAAACCTAAGGCATTTCTGTTAAAGTGACTATAATAAAAGGAAACATGCACATCTGGTATTTGAACTCTGTTGCTACTTACGAAACACATATGTACCTTTTACCGCTCGGCTACCATGCATAAGGCCAAGGCGCCAAACATCTCCCTATCTATCGAATAGCTTTGAAATGAAGCCCGAGTGGTATGAAAGCCTATATTGGAAATTAATTGTCTTTCACACTTGCCGTGTGTAGGCCAAAGTATTTTCATATCCTGGCATTGAATTTTCCAGTCTCACTCTAACTTTCCAAAGCGTATATTGTGAACGCAGCATCATCAAATGCTTCCGATGTTTTCCAAATCTAACTTTGTTTCTGGCAGCTGCATTTTTTTCTTCTAAGGTGTATATATAATATAACAACATATATTATTTTAATTAAAATATCTGAAACATCTGTGATTTTTAACAAAATTATTATATCATTTTTGAGAAAATCAAAATGTCTAATAATATTCCGCTTAAATTGTAGCTTGGGCTGGGGGTATTTGCCTATCTTAACGGACTTATCTTCATAGACTCTCACACACATACACGCACCACGCCTGCGAAAATCTCGCTAACAAATTTTTGAGTTGAATACAATACTTCCATTACTTACTGTAAGTGGTAGGGAAAATAATATAAATTTATCCGTTAGCAGTTGGCCTGAGAACGTTTCCAGCTTACGACGATTCTTGTTTTAATTCACATCGCTGAATAAAGAGTGGATTTTTAGATATTTGCTTTTAGCTGCAGGGAATCTCTTTGTGCAATCGCGTGAAAAAGCAGGGCAGTTTATTTAGCCTTAGCTTTTCTTATCTGCCGTGGTAAGAACTTACCTTGTCGGCAATGATGTCAGTGTTGAATGCTTCCTGTTACTGGCTTTGTCTACCAGAACATCTGCTCCAACCAACGCATTTCAGTCGTCAAAGCAGAAAACAAACTAGAAAAACGTAAAGAGAGCTTGTTGGTCTCTCTCTCTTACAGTACCGGTTTCGAGTCCTAGACCAAGCCATTATTCCTCTTCTGGCTCCAGTGATTGTCAATACATCCGGTTCTACAGCTTATCAGGCCCTACCTACTAAAGTATGATTGACAAGTAGACGCGGGAAAAGGGTGTACAAATTCATATTTCTTTTATGTACACAGTGCACTCTGCATATTTATATAATTTAGAACTCTCCTAAATAACTTCAATAACTTAATATGTCCATGTGCCTTACAGTTCGTAAGCAAATATTCCTTATGCATGTTATTATACGGAAAAGCACGACTTCTAGTACAGTTTCGTACGCTTTTGGGTTCTGTTACCTGAGCACTGCTAATTTTATATTCCATTATGGGTATACAACATTAATTAAGAAGATAGAAACACAAGGGAATTCCACATTCCAAAATGTTGCCTTTGAAGGCAGTATATGGAAAACCATTAGAAGAACTGCATACCTCTGCAATAAACATCACTAAGTCAAGTGGAGACAAGGTGTGTTAGGTGATGGCAATTTAGAATTATGGGTAACATTTCAGAAATATATTAGGTTTCCTTGAATACGCATACACCTGAAAACTTGGGATGTCCTCATCTCAGAATTGGATTTGAGAAATTTTCTCAGTTTTACTTAAAATCCCAATTTACTTAATGTGCCTATATTCCAGGATAGCATAGAAAAAATCATAGAATAGGGAAGAAAATCTATTTAATAAAAGTCTGGACTGAATACTGTTATTTAAATTAAAACACAAACAGGAAGTATTCTAAAATAATGCAGATTACACAAGTAAAAATTGCAGGTATAGAAGGATTTGTTACTTAACTTAGTTGCATGATAAATATCAGTAATTATACCCACATGTAATTTTACAATGTGGTTTGCAACGCCATTAAGGATGCTCATCTGTTAAAATCCTAAAATCTACAATTTTGCTTGGATTGACTTAAAACTTTTAACACAATTATTGCAGAAACGTAGAGTCACACTTAAAAATGCCATGCCATAGCCGGGATTTGAGCCACGGATCTTCTGGTCTCCGCCCAGCTGCTCTAAACATTGAGCTACTATGGCCAACGTGCCGATATGACATTAAATTCCCCACCAGACTCGTATTTTCCCGGTAAACATCTTAGGAGTTCTCATAAACACATGAGACAACTACATTAATGGCGACTTACAAAGTGTAAGTACTTTAGGGCTTGGGCTTTACAGTTAACCACTATTACGTCAATTAATGGAAATTAATTGTTCTTTCATACTAGTTGTGTGATGTGTTTATGAGAACTCTTAAGTGGTTTACCGGAAAAATACGAGTCAGTTGGAGAATTTAATGTCATATCGGCACGTTGGCCATAGTAGCTCAATGGTTAGAGCGGCTGGACGGAGACCAGAAGATCCGTGGTTCAAATCCCGGCTATGTCATTGAGTTTTTCAGTCTGACTCTACGTTTCCACAATTTAGTCTACACACGGCCAGTGTGAAAGAATAATTAATTTCCAACAATTGTTGTAGTATTAACAATAGTTCACAGGCCAATTTTCAGACCTTTGTCCAAAATAGTTCTTGTGATATTAATATATTTATAGTGTTTTATTGTCCTTTAATTAAACTGTTCCACATAATGCCATTGTAGTTTCAGAAAAATAATACTTCACGGTTACACTCATAAATACAGTATTAGTAAATTTATGAGATGAAATTTTAATCTGACCCTTGGTTTAGGATAAAATAATCAATTCTCCTTTTATTAATTCTTAATATCTGCTTGTGAAATATGTGCTTTGTTATTTAATTGAACAAACACTGGTGACATAAAACTCATCTCATCAATTTCCTTTGGTACTGACTTTATCCAAGCACAAAAATTGTCAAGGTTCTAGTTTGAAAGCTACATCGTGTGGAGCAATTTATGTTCTGAAAAGCGCTGAAAATTAAAAACACGAGAAAATTACCAAAATGGGTAATATAAAGCACTGTGTCCACTTAGAGTGACCTACTTAAATAGTCATGCCAAAATTTTAAAAGGTTGTATGGCATTAAAAATAATAGGACATTGAAGTACGCGGATTACTCTATTTAATTAGGCCAAAAAATTCTCATTGTTTGCAGTTTTTGACATATTTTCACAGATAGGTATCCTTAAAGCTGTTAAATAAAGTTTGTAAATAAATGAGATTGAGGGATGAAATATTATTCATGAAATATTATTCATGAAATATTATTATAACTACAATATTGTGGTTTCCCCATTTGATTGACCAATAATTTAATTCATTTATGTTATGTAGGAAGACCCATAAATTAGTCTGTTCTTTTCCACTTTCCCAGACTGCTCTGCAGCTGCTAAGATTCTAATAATAGAATTCATTAGAATTCATATTCACGTTCAAGAGGTCCCGAGTTCGTATCTCGGTCAGGGTAAGTTAACTGGATAATATGTTTTCAGGGGGTTTCTCGCATCTTGAACGACGAATGTCGGATAACTCTAAGCTCTATGGACCCTAGGTTCATTTGAGCACCATTTCACCCATCCCATTCATCGTCCGATATGACAACGTTGGAGGACGTAAATTACACACATTTTTGGACCAGATGGAATCTAGTAATGTCAGTGTTGCTGTTAAAATCTGTAAGGGGCGATATAAACATTGACAAAATCGATTTAAAAAGCATTACCTTTTCATTTCTTCGTTACAAAATGCTACTATATTTGATTTTAAATATCGATAAGAATAACAGCACTTGATACATTTTATTACGTAGCTATGCAAAATAAAAGTTATTTTTTTATGTTCCAAAAAGCAAGCGTTTATGCCTTCCAGGTTTCAGCACCATTGAGCATAATAACTAAAGGAAATTTAGAGAAATTTGATTCACTTAAGTCATAAATATTTATACAAGAATTTTAAATACTTATAATTAGAAAATACAATTATTTAAATTATATACATGAGGCTTTTAAAACTAACAAACAATTTTCAGTACTTCCTTTAGCATATTTTAAAATCTTTATAAGTTTGTGTTCCTCCGTACGGGAGGGGATGCGTCCCCTTCAGCTGCCGTGGTGCGGGCGCTGCGGACGCTTAACACTCGTGGTACCTCTGATGTTACTAGAGGAACCTCGGGTCGAACATTCGAGCCCCTCCCGTCGGGGAGTTGTTCGGATTGGGTTGGACTCGAGGGGGCAGTATGTTCCTGACACCCACGGGAGATCGGATACCTCCGGCCAGGCCTCGGCAGCCCGGAACGGGTAGAGGGTTGCCTCAGAAGCCCCGGGTACTAGCCTGCATAGCTAGTAGAAGGTGTGCTAGATCACCAGGCGGCCCCACCGAGGTTTTTGGTAGTCTTCCCTGCAGGGTTGACGCGCGTAAGTGGCGTATCCACTTCCACCCGTCTTGACGTTGTTTTCGATGGGAGTAAGGCTTTTTAGGAAACCAGGTATTGCCCTAGGAGAGAGCCCCGGAGTTTTCCATCGCTCCCGGGTTGAAGGAGACCATGGGTAGATCCTCTGCAGATAAATAAAAAAAGTTTGTATTTAAGTCCAAGATATAACTTTTAATTGAACGGATAGTGTATTTGTTTCATTCCGTAGTTTCTCTTGTATTTCTAAATCTTCTTAATATGATTAATGATTGGATTGTCTGGGAAAGGAGCTAGGTATATTATACTGATATTATGTTGTTTGAATATGACCACATAGTAAATTATATACTCTGGACTAATTTTCAGCACTTGCGCAAAGTTTTCTTCTCACTACTGGGGATATTTCAATGAAATATGTAGTAGTAAATGGAATTACAGTGAAGATGACCTTTTCTTTTACACGTGAATTATTTTGTAAGTACTATGTACTGCCGTTTTATGAGCTTTTGCAATTACATTTTATGCAAAACTCAAGATCAGCCACACAAATACATATTTTTTGTTGAGGACTGGTGGCCTATGTAGATATTGTTCATAAATACTGTATGTTTTATTAAGATTCACTGGTTGATTTATAAGAGAATGGCCATAAAGAAACGTGTTTGATAGGCCGAGATAGTGTCTATCACATTGCTTTAAATACAAGGTTTCTAATTAGTTTGAGATTCCATTTCATAGCACTAACATGTTTTCCTGTGTATAGGCTCATTTAGAAGTTTCGACATTGTATGGAAACTACGTGCTTAAGAATGACAACCAGTATATATTAACAAAATGAGACTATCCTGTCAACAAATTAGAATTAAATACGTGTATGCACATGGCCGCTTTTGTTAATTTCTTATAATGGAGGGATATTGCAAATAAATATCTGTGAATTAAATATAACGATAAAATTAGACCTGAAGCTTTCCTCGCGACGAATATGCTCAAGTTGTTATCGGGAAGCAAGACAGTTGGAAAGACGATCAGAAATCGACGTTTCGAGAGTGTGTATTTCTCCCATTATCAGGATATTTATTAAATGTTATAACCACAGATGAACCACTGGATGGATATAACACAAATATAAACAAAGACAAAACACTATGAAAATTCACATTACTGAGCAGAAGAGAAGTTTCAGTTAATTAAATGCGAGGTCAGGAGATGGCGTGCGTATAGAAAATTAATTGGGTCAAAGAAACGTAACTACATAACTTAATTATCAATCTGTATTGATCTGTGCTTCTTAAGTCAACGGATTTCCATTTTAAGGCCGGTGCCCAAGAGGAGCTGAACTGAAATCTAGCATCACGATTAAGCGTGATTTTCTCGGAGGAAATGGCCAATACCTCCTTAATTTTCCGCTTCCAGCAACTGTTGCATTTTGCCAAGATGGTCGTCTCCCAAAAGTTGGGCCCGCCTCGGTAGCGTGGTGGTAGCATGTCTGCCTCACGTTCAAGAGGACCCGAGTTCGAATCTCGGTCAGGGTGAGATACCTGGATAAGGTTTTTTCCGGGTTTTCCCTTATCCTGAAAGACGAATGTCGGGTAACTATAAGCTCTATGGACCCCGGGCTCATTTGAGCACCATTTCACCCAATCCATTCATCGTCCAATATGACTTAACGTTGGAGGACGTAAATCACATACACACATACACACACGCACACACACATAAACGAAAGTTGGCTCTCTGGTCGTTATCCAAACAATGCTCTGCCAGCCCAGACTTCTCAGGTTGAATTAAACGAATGCTCCGTTCATGTTCGTTTATTCTAGTAGCAATGGTCCTTCCGGTTTGTCCTACATATGGTGTGCCACATTCACAGGGAATGCGGTACACTCCCGAAACTTGGAAGTCCAGTTTGTCTTTCACTGATCTGAACAGATCTTCGGAGGTGGTTTGTGGATGGTCCTCATGTTGTATTTTACGAGAATTCTGCAGATTCTGCCGAATTATTATTGCCGGTAAACGGGATGCAGGCTGTAGCGGTAGGCTTATCTGACGCTTGCTGTATTACAGGTTTCCCTTTTCTAGCTTTGGTGATCGAGGCTTCGACGTCATATTCGGAGTAGCCGTTTTGACGGAAAGTGAGTCTCAGGTGCTGTAATTCCTGTTTTAAGTGGCTGGGATCAGAGATAGACAAAGATCTGTGGGCCAGAGTATTAAGAACTCCCAGTCGTTGAGACTTATGATGAAAAATATGAGCATTTAGATAGAGATCAATATAGCTTGATAATCAAGTTAAGTAGTTACGTTTCTTTTACCCAATTAATTTTCTATACCCACGCCATTTCCTGGCCTGGCATTTAATTTACTGAAAACAGTCAGTTGTTGTCTTTGTTTATATTTGTGTTATACCCAGTGATTTATTTGTGGCTGTAACATTTAATATGATGGGAGAGATACACGCTCCCGAAACGTCGGTTTCTAATCATCTTTTCACCTGGCTTGCTTCCCGAGAACAACTTGAAATATAACGCTGTAAATAAAATAAAAGCAACGGCTTCTATTGGCAATACTCATCTAAGAATAAACAGTGGAATGGGTCATTAAGCATCTTATAACAAATCAAGGAGAAGTAGACGTACAGTATAAATTAGAGCGATTTCTGTAGTAAATCAGAAGAATGCTTAAGAATAAAGCAAGGTAAGGTAAAACAACAAAAGTCTATAAAGTATGGCCAGAAGTATACATATTTAGATATTGACAATAGTTGGACACATGCCTAGGTCCCTGGCCACGGAAAGCGGCCCGGGTTCGATCCCACCCCTGGGGTGCGGATTTTAGGTCCCGGGTATAGGACCGGTGCCCACTCAGCATCGTGAGGAAAGTGAGGAGCTTACGCTAGGTAAGCGGCCCTGGTCACGGACACCAACATTCCGGCTGGGGTGTGCCGAGATGCTGACCACATCTCCTCCCCGTATCGGTTGGATGATCGTCCACCTCTGCCGTGCGTAAGTGGGCGTGAGGCCGGCAGTCGGGTTGGTAGGCCTTGGCCCTCTAAGGGCTGTCGCGCCATGAGTTATTATTATATAATAGTTGGACACAGGAAAAGTATAAGTATAAACCGAACATAAGCAAAGAAATAGGGTTTTTAAGTTGAGCCGGAACAGCCTATCTCACCAATGTTAAAATGAGAGTTTTCTGGTACGCTTAGCTGAAGAACCACTGAACGCTTCAATCTAAGGGTTTTACTTGTTATTTTAAAACACTTTTACAATTCATTAGAGATAATAGATCTTATTTTGTAGTTTTAATAAAGGATATGTGAGCTTTTAAATCCGTCTTGAAAATTACTTCTAAAATATTCAAAAATTATTGTTTTAAATTCAAATTTTCAGATATATTTCTACAAGTAACTTTAAAAACAGTTTAAGTATTGCTTTAATGCCAGAAAAAATATAGACTTGTAGCTGTAGTACCTAGTTTTATAGATGAGCGCACCCAAAGTTTAAAAAATATAAAACAGAGAAAAACAGAATTTAAATTTTGCTATGTTGGAACTATACCTCACAATTTCCCCAGATCCATATTCTGCATCTTTTTCATCATCAGCTTCCTTCCTCTTTTGTTTTTCACTTCTTCTCTTCTTCCGTAGACTCCATGGTCATTTGCTCTATGGTATTATTAATTATTTTGTTAAATTTGGCAGGAGGGCTGGTAAATTGAAAACAGCAGCCAGCCCGCCTCGGTAAAGTAGATCATGGCGAGTCTGCCTCAGTTCAAGAGGTCCCGGGTTCGAATCTTGGTCTGGGTGGGTTACCTGCACAAGGTTTTTCCGGGGGTTTCCCTTATACTGAAAGACGAATGTCAGGTAACTCTAAGCTCCATGGACCCCAGTCTCATTTGAGCATCATTTCACCCATTCAATTCATCGTTCGAAATGACTTAACGTTGGAGGACGTAAATCTAATTAAAAAAAAACAGCAGCCAATATCTTACCTGCCTCAATTCCCTTGCCAGTGTTTCTCCAACCATAAGTAAACCTTACATTTACTTCTGCACCACTTTCAATAGTTACGGATATTTCAAATGTATATTCTTTATTATACTTTTGGCAACTGAGTGATAATGTAGCTAATAATCCATTTCTGTCTTTGTTGTCCTCTGATATAAACATATTTTTCATTTTCACAAAATTTATAGTGTACAAAGTTTCTATATATACTAACTGAAAATTTATTGATCTAATATCATTATTTACTTTAGTTAAATTTTCATCACTGCCATTACACAATGAAGAAACCATTTTTTCCACGAGGAACTAATTTTCACTTCACATTCATCGCCAATGTTTGAGGTTGGGTTTGACGAAGTCAATATCTTGTCATGTGTTACTACACTTTTTCAATTTTAGGGGTTGTAACTCTTTTATTATGGATTACTTAAACTGTTTTTACTGGTTCCCATGCCGATTTCTTGCACCAAAGTTATTGCTTCTTTCCATCTTGAAAACAGCGCTAGTAATTCAAAACATACCAAACAAGGCATGAAAGAATTAATATCAGATGTACAGATTAATATTAATAGAAAAAAACAATGACTTCCTTTCCTAATAAGGGTGTGTTCTGGAATATAGCTTCAATAATGTGACAACTAAGGAGAGAAAACAGTCAGGCTATTAGGGGGCGTGGCACACTGTGCAGCCTTTTCAAAATGAATCTATTTAGGACTTTTAAAACTATGGGACAGGAAAATAAATATCTTTATTCGCTTCTAAAAACATCAGGGAACATTATTTTGGCAAGAACTCATTTTGTGAAATTTCAACTTAGAATGCCGTTGAGCTCAGTCATGGGAGACTGACAAGACGAGTTGAAATACGAAATGAAACAATACAAGTATTGGACACATATAATCGAAAGAAGAATAACCATGGGAAGAGTTGACTAGAACAGATACATCGGCTAGAGAAACCCAAGCAGAGCTCTAACTTACAGATCCCAAGATGGAGAAAAATAGAGAGATCCAATAAAGATGGATCGACCAATTTGGAGAAGTACTAACTGGTCAAGGAACATGCCGCTTAAAGCAAAAGCAGGCCACAGGTTCATGATACATTTATGCTGCACCAATCCGGTATGCCATATACTGTGATTTTTATGCAGGCAGATTTGTGTGTGTGATATAACGGCGTCGGCTTGAAATTCACAGTATTATCAACAAAAAGCTTCACATTTATCCCATCACACCTTTGGATTTGTTCCAACGTGGTGGGGGCTACTATTAAACAGAATTTCCAACTAATTTATGCAGGCGAGCTCTGTGAATGCGACCATATTCATTAATTCGCTAAAGGACTTTCTAAGAAATACTTAAGAACGTAACGGAGATTTGAAATCGTTTTCACATGTCTGAATAAATAAAAATATTTATAAGAAATAGCAAAAAAGGGAACTAAATGAAATAGAAAAAGAGGAAGAGAAGTTTGTGAGTAAGAGACATGTATTAATACTTCCATTTAACGTCCTACAAAATGTTTCTATTACCTCCTTTCCACTCTCACACACTTACCTATCGTCTTCCTTACCCTCTTTTCAGTTACAACTATGAAAAGAATAAGCGCACGTCTCATGTAGTATTTTTGAAACCGGTAAGAGAAAATGGTGCAGAAAAGAAATGAAGATCATTATAGGAAGAGGAGTAAGACGGGTGTACTGTGTGTTGCCCACGCCATTCAATATATATGAAGAATGGTTAATAATTGAAGTTCTTAGATGGCAAAAGCTAAGACCTACAAAGGATGAGGGATTGGATGGTGGAGAGATCATTAAGATCTTACATGGCACAGAGATAAATGTGGAAAACTGAAAATGTGGTGAAAATTTGGAAGACAGAGGAACCGCTGAGACGTTTTGTAGGTATCATGATATTGGGCAATTTTTTTTTAATTTACATTCTCCAACGTTGTCATATCAGACGATGAATGGAATGGGTGAAATGATGTTCAAATGAGCCCAGGGTCCATAGAGCTTAGAGTTACCCGACGGAAAAAACCTTATCCAGGTAACTCACCCTGACTGAGATTCGAACTCGGGACCTCTTGAACGTGAGGCAGACACTCTACCACCACGCTACCGAGGCGGGCATTGGACAATGTGTTTCTCAATTTTGTCATTTAGGATGCTGATCACTAGAGACGTCCACTGTATCAAAAAAATCAAGATAGGATTGCAATGACCAAAACTGCTTTGAGCAAAAGAAAAACTCTGCTGTTAAGAGCATTTGATTTGAAACTAATGAAGAAACTTCTGAAATGCTATATCTGAAGTTTTGTAGCTTTACATGTAACTGAAACATGGGCACTGAGGAAAGTAGAAATGAAGTATCCAGAGAGTGTTGAGAGGTGGTGCTAAAAGAAAATTAAGAAGATTCGTGGACAGAAAGGATAGTGGACGAAGAAGTTTTATGAATGGACGAAAAGAGATGTGGAAATTAATTGTTCTTTCACACTGGGCGTGTGTAGGGAAAGGTAGCGTCAGACTGGAAAGAGATATGTTTGCACGCTGTAGAGGAAAAACACCAGCTGTTTAGGGTACACGATGAGAAGAAGAATACTTCTGCTAAATGCCGCTTAAGGAAAAATAAAAGGAATGAGATGTCTGGGCACAAAAAGAATTGAGATGCTAGATGAACAAAGTAGAAAAGAAGCTATGAAGGGTTAAGAGGTGCAGCATAAAACTTGACTTGCCGGGAGGTAGAAGTGCCCAAAAAGTCTAGTTTTTTTCTGGAGGTGTTAACTAAGATTAAAACACGAGTAAACCTTAATAACACACAGAGATATGCATGTTACATCATAGCAATAGTTGAAGCAGGATTTTGGTGATGATATCTGCTCATTTGGTGTTTCCCAATAATTCAGTTCTCCTTTGATCTTGCTTTTGATGTCAATTTCATGATAATTCTCAAGTACACTAGTGTAATGTTCTGGGAGATAGACTAAAGCAGAAGATGCTGGCTCATTCTTTATATTGTGACTTTGTGGGTTCGTGAAATGAAAAGTCCAATTACACCACTCAAAAATGTTCTTTATTTCCACCGACTTACAGTTAAACACTTGCCAATTACACGGAATTACGTAATGCATACAATTACGATTCACCAGTTCGTCCGTTACAATTCCACTGTACTGTCACAATTACGTAAATTCTTCCGTTGCACATACACAGTCCTCTCGTCCTTACACTAGCTCTGCACTCTTATGCTGATTGCCACGAACTCTCACTGACTGTCTCATTGAAGCCCTTTTTATAGGAATGTCACTGTTTTTCTAGAAGTCTCTGGTTTTCCGCCGATCACAACGAAAGTTCCGGAGGACAGGAGAATGGGAGAGAAGCGTCCAGGGACGAGTGACATTTGGCTAATCACCCCTCAGTTAGTGACAGATTAATGGGCGGGGGGCGTGGCTCGGCTGCCTCGGTCCCTTCCAGCTGTCGCCGGTCGTACCTTACGCTAATTGGGTGACAATATGAACACCAGAGCCATGAGCCACTTCTTCTCCTATTTTCAGAAAATGAGGTTCCTGTTTAACTTCTATTTTGTTCCGTTCGCTTCGACATTCCACAATCCAAAAACACGTCTGTTCTCTTCAAAGTTACGCAATCAAAACGCTTTCTTTCCTCGCTGTTTTACCTAAATTGTTGATTTTTTATTCCTCTCGTTTCCATCACTACTAATGAAACTTAATTTTTAATTTTCACACATTACATGATTTAATTTTTAAAGCTACCAATCATAAAATATTCCCATCGATTCATTTACATATTGAGCTATCTCACCACCTTCTGAATTTTAACAATTTCCTTTCTTACTCGTTTTAACATGTCCATAATGGTTCTTAAACCACATATTTAAACAATTTTAAATACTTTTTAACTCTCGGGGCCTAAACCAAAACAACCGTTACATAGTGTTCTCCATAGTAATCAAAAGTCGACGGTTAAGATAGAATTACGTGTCTAACTGGCTTAAGTACATGAACAGCACTATCAATACCCAAAATTTGTTATATATTATTAAAAGTAATTCTATAGTCACTCTTTAAATAATAAAAATTGTCAGTAATATAACGCTTATAAAATTTTTCTCACAAATTTGTACATCTAACTCATTAATATTTAAGATAATTTTATTATTTTTACTTAGAGGTTTGTTACAGTCACTCCACCTATGGTAAATAAGAGGTTATATACTTCTTATTAGGAGCTAATGTCATTTTGTATACCAATAATCGGCTCAACTGTTTAAGTGAATTGTAAAACTTAGAGAAACGAAGAAATTTAAAATATGGGGGGTGTTTTTTAACTTTAAGTTAGTCCATTTAAGCCCTTTAACGTCAGTCATGTGTATAAAGTGGAGCATAATAGAAACATATTTTTACAGTTTTGTTATGCCCACAGCGCTGCAGACGGTCAGTCGTGACACTGTTGCTCAGTGAATTGAGTGGCAAGAGAGTTCGGGTGGTTTTTTAAGTGTTGCTAATACCGAAGTGTATGGGATGCGATTTCTTTATTTATTGCGTAGATCGTTATGTGGAATGGCGTTGAAGAAGTACAATGGTGAGTTTGTCAGAGAACGAAGCTCTTGGGATTCAGAACTTCGTAGGATGTCAATGCCGGAGTTGCTGGCAGTTCCACAGATACAGCGCTGTAATGCTTTATGCTTACCATTCTGCTTGTCATTGGTGGCCGTCCGATTTGTCCAGGTATTTATCTGTGGCTTTTCTTGGTCGAAACGGCTGGAATGCTAGAATGGTGTGTCCTCTATCACAACTCGCCTCCTATTTTCGTTTATTTCGTCTTCGAGAATGTGTGTCGGCTGACGACAGACAGTGGTGCAGAGGCTTGCGATTAGGAACTTCTGGGCTCCGTCAGAGGATGGCCATGCTGTCTCCAAATTTATATGACCCTTAATATATACCTCGTCTAATATATAAATATACGCAAATAAAGATATTTGCTGGGCCGAAATCTCCAGCCACCCTCCGGTAGTTTGGCCGGTCTCTGCGAGTGCCTTCCAGACGAGTGATCGAGCCAATAATTATTAGGGAACTATGGGTGACTCTGCGGCTTGCACTCTCCATTCCTGCAGCACATACGTCTCCGGCGATTCTTTCACCTCAACCGTTTCTCCCGGGGTTGTATGCACAAAGGATCCAATTGCGGGTAGAGGTGTTAGGAGTCCCCCCATTTCCTCGTGTACTTCTACCTCTACCACTCTGCTTTAGCTACCTTTAATTCTCCCACATTACATGTAACCCATTTACTAAATGTTCTGTTAAGAACAATTGCAAATTTGCACTTATTTAATAAAAACTATGTTTATAGATAAGTTATCTGAAAATATGGAAAACCCTTCATATGAAATCAGAAAAATCTGATTTCTCATTCTTTTTTACTTAAATTCACATCAGACTGTTTTATTTCGCTTAATTCGATTATTTCTCACACATGAATTCTATCTCGGTTAACAGGCATTGCTTTTCATATATTCTTGTTACTACACCTAAGCGAAAAGCTGCAACACAGATTATCATCAATGTTATCTTCATTTCTGTTTATAATACATGCCCCCTAAATTCCCACTCAACATCATTTCGTGGAACAGTAAATCAAGTTTGTAGCAAATGTCAGAGAATATCCAGTGTTATAGGCATTTATTAGAGTTTCTTGAAATTATTTTAATTTAAAAAATCTAACTTATTTCCTTTCATCTTGCTTTTAGAAGAGGCATGGGCATGTACACCGTGTTCCACTTTTAAGTATAATAAACGTTTATAATTTCAGAGATATGCAACAAATGAGTTAAGGTTGTGATACCGAAATTAAAGGATACAATAAGTAAACCATCGTAATGGATTTCAAAGAAATCGTGTATCTTTGTTCCAACACTGCAGGCAGGTACATTGGGTTGAATAGTTGTTTCAACAAAAGAAACGTAAGAAACAGTGTTCTTAGCAGGGTTCTAAAGGGATAGCACTTGACTCCGTTTGAATAGGAATTCTTCGGACCCTTAATAATGGCATGATCGAGACTAATAATCACAATGGACAAAATAGTCACAAAGGAGTTTTTAGTGAGTAAAGAGGGTTTCCAGATCTGAAAGTTGCACACACACACACACACACACACACACACACACACACACACACACACACACACACACACACACACAGGCAGCTGTGTCCAGTTAGGACACACAGTCCGCGGCTGGCGGGCGATTAAAACAGTCATCTGTTTTCTGTCTTGGGCGAAGACAAAAATTAAATATTATCGCGTACTAAGTTTTCTAAACCTTGAAATATTGATAACCGTGGTCCGGAACTTTGAGCTGATGTGGTGATAAAAGAAGCAGTTATTAAATCAGTTTGAAACGGGCATTCCGGTGCCATTAGAACTATCCTTACTCATACATATCCATGAATACCCTGAGAAAACCTTATTGCTCCTACCTGCACCACCATTCTTTATCGCTTCAGTTGATAATATTAAAAAGAGGAAGTTGGGAAGTTTTAAACTGTTGTTAATTTCAGGACAGTCACGCATCGCGCGTGCATGCTCAGAACATTGCATAGTAAAATGCATATCATATTGTTGATACGTCAGCATTTGGACTCCACAGCAAAGAACCCTTTGTGTTCTATCGTTAGTAGAACAGCCTGCCTCATTAAAATAGGTGGTAGCATGCCTGCCTCACGTTTAAGAATTCCCAAGTTGGAATATCGGTGAGGTTGAGTTAAATGAATGTTTTCCTGCTGTTTTCCCCCTATCCTGAAAGATGAATGCCGGTTAACTATAAGATTTATGATACTGGGCTCATTTGAAGACCCATTTCATTCATCGTCCGATATGACTTAACGTTAGAGGACGTTAATTAAATATAAAAATAACAAAACATAAGTAGGTAATTCTTGTGCAGCGCCTGTTTCGTCGTCAGTATATCCTTAGACCGAGGGAAGCCGTTGCGAACGTACATGACAATAATTAATTGGATAAACAGGTCAGAGATACTGAAATTTTTGTGCCCAGTGCAGGTAAGCATTACAAATGTGAAATTTCTGAACGTTATGTTGAAAACATTCGTGATATATTTCAGGGAAGCTCCCGCAGATATATTAGATATGCAGCTAAACACCCACAAACAGGCTCCGTTGAAGATTCTATTTGCGAGCGTACAATCTCCAACTTCACGAGAAGGATATACCGAATGATAAATGTGTATTAAAACACTTTGCGGAAACAATGTTGGAAAACAATATATTCCTAACTCAAGTCTGTTTCTCAGATGAGTCATTGTTACAACCTTTATTTGCTGGCCTCATATTTAAAGTAGTTAGCTAATTACTTATAACCAGCGCTAGGAAGTTCGTACCGCTTGCCGTTCCCTGTGCAGGTTGCGACCGACCTTCTCCCGGCATCCAAACAGGTCTAGATAAGAAACGCAAAGCGGAGAGGCATTGAAACCTGTTGCCCATAGAACAAAGAAAGGCTTATGAGACATTCGTAAATGCAAATATATTTAAATCATGATGTAAAACATACAAATTCTAATATAGTACATGCGGGTTTGTAAAATAAGACATGAAGCTTTCCTGGCGACAAATGTGCTCAGTTTCTTCTCGGGCAGCAAGCCAGGTGAAAAGACGATTAGAAATCGGCGTTTCAGGAGTGTGCATCTCCCACATCATCAGGATATTTATTAAATGCTACAACCACAAATGAAACACTGGATATAACACCAATCCCACAATCACCAAGTGCAAGGATCGCCTGCCTCGCCCAGGTATGTAGATGGTGGCGTGTCCGTCTCACGTTCAAGAGGTTCCATGTTCGAATCTCGGTCAGGGTAAGTTACGTGGTACGCTTTTTTACCAGGGTTTTCCCTTATCCTGAAGGACGAATTTCGGGTGGCTCTAAGCTCTATGGACGCTGGGCTCCTCTGTGACTCATTTCAACCATTTTATTCATCATCCGATATGACACCGTTGGAGGACGTAACTTTAAAAAACTGGAATGCTCAAGTAATTCTTGGATAGGTACAATAGGTAACATTTTATACATTTGCTCTATCATTATTTAATAATAACAAATTTACACAGTTTTCACCTAACGCTTAATAAATACAAAGAAATAGAAGTGCAACTGTTGAACATGAATATTGCATTGGCGTCTTTGAAAAAAAAAAAAAAAACAACAAATGAGTAATTGTTATTCAAAACTTAACATACCAACTTACTTTTATTTTAATTAAAAACGCTTCACACGATGTTGTGCCTTCATTGAACTGTCGCACCCAGGGACGCACATTAGACACATCCATGGTACCATCACCACATGCCTCACTCAACTGGCGATGAATTTCAATAGGTGTTACACCACGAAAATGAAGAGAACGAATGATTATACGCTGTTCTTGCAATGAAAGCGTTGTCATTTTAAGTATGAAAAACGGCCCTAGCTCTCGTGGCTGTCACTAGAGATCTATACACTGTACAGTGCTGCCATCACTGTCACTCATTCACAAAGAGTCCACGTGTGTTTAAAAAAATGGCAGAAGTTCCTATCTGGTCCCAGTCCTGAAAAAATTAGGAGGTGTTATAACTTGAACACACCTCGCAGAAACTTACACCAACGGAGATTGACTCCTGTTTGTGCTGAGGTATTACGGCACATTACTGATACAAATGCGAGGTAAGAAAAATCCGTGTCATTTCACTGGTGATTTTTACCATCCGTTAAGATATTTTGGAACACAATAATGGATGTGTTAGTAACGGAAATGAGTAGTAGGTTCAGCAAAAGAAGTAGACCAAAACTTCACCTTGCTCCGAAGAAGAAAATGGAGAAGTTCAGCTACGATAAAATAAATTTTCAGATATAGAGGGCGACACTGAAAACTAACGATTTTTTTTTTAAAATAATGATTTTATTAGATTGAGTCAACATGAAAAATTCAATGCCATGGCCGGGATTTGAACCACGGATCTCCTGGTTTCCGTTCAGTTGCTCTTAACCTTTGAGCTACCATGGCCAACGTACCATCCTGACATTAAATCTTCCAGTTGACTCGTATATTTCCCCGGTAGACCACTAGGGGCTCTCGGAAACCAGGAGATCCGTGGTTCAAATCCCGGCCATGGCATTGCATTTTTCATGTTGACTCTATCAGAAACCTTAGCCAATATATGGCTATTGTGTAGAAATGACTAATTTCCATCAACTAACTAAAATAATAAGAGTTAAATGATGAAGCCTGGGACTCCAGTACTTACGATAGTAAGTCGCCACAAACAGTGTATCTCGGACGCGAGAGCCCCTAGTTGTCTACCGGGGAAATATATGAGTCAACTGGAAGATTTAATGTCAGGACGGCACGTTGGCCATGGTAGCTCAAAGGTTAAGAGCGACTGGACAGAAACCAGGAGATACGTTGTTCAAATCCCAGCCATGGCCTTAAATTTTTCATGTTGGCTCTATCTATCAAAAACCTTAACCTATACACGGCTAGAGTGGAGAAATGATTAATCTCCATCATTTAACTAAAATGATTTTATTGTTTTTTTTTTTTTTTTCAAAATAGTCCCAGTTTAAGATCAATACGGTTTTGCATTTGATTTTTTGTTTGTTTGTTATTTACGTCCTCCAAGGTTAAGTCATATCGGACGATGGATGGAATGGGTGAAATGGTGCTCAAATGAGCCCAGGGTCCATAGAGCTTAGACTTATCTGACATTCGCCTTTCAGCATAAGGAAAAATCTTGGAAAAAGCCTTATCCAGGTAACTTACCCTGACCGAGATTCGAACTCGGAACCTCTTGAACGTGAGGCAGACATGCTACCACCACACTACCGAGACGGGCTTGCATTTGACGATGCCGCTCTTTGTGAGGTATTCCGCACTTTTTATGTTTAATTTTTTGATATAAAAGGAAATCACGTAGTAAGAGATCAGGGCTATATCGTATAGGGACAATGGTGTCGATCTTTAGAGCAACCAGAAATTTACTTATTAGTTTTGCTGCAAGCAAAGATGCGTCGTCAGAGCGTAAAATTATTTTTAATTATCTATTTTTTCCCTGTACTAATTGATAGTAACGGCATGTCCACTTCGAAATACTATACTAGCAATATGGTTCGGTTTAGGTTGGGGTGGGAACCTAGTACCATCTTCGTCAGAATTTTGTTGCCTTAGGTTCTGTTTGAAAGATCCATTGAGTCGATTAAATTTCCTTTTCAAGATCACCACCGTTAAAGATGTTGCAAACCAAATATAAAGTGACGCCTTCGAACTGCACTATTCAATACATTGTTGATTTTGATTAGGAGTCAGTTTCTGTGGAATTAAATTTGCCTTACCTCTAACTGTTTAAGTAAATTGTTTCGGATTTTATGCATACCAATGCCTAAGTTATCCAAATAAATTCATCAGATGTCCGACGATCTGCTTAAAGTATTGCTAACTGCAGCAATATCTTCGTCAGTAACCCTTCTCGAAGTTCATCTGTAAAGGTAATAAATTAAAATCAAATAAACGAACTAATTTCGTTTGAATTCGCTGTAACTATTATAAATGTTGGCTTTTTCGTCAACTGCCTTTCTAAGCTGATATTTACATTGTTGAAACGTTAATGTCAGTTTAAATTTATTATAACATCTAGCCCGGAAATGTCTAGGTAAATTTACTTTTGGCTGAGCGCAAAATCTTTAAATGCTGATAAATAACATTTAAAATTAATTTAAACTGCTGCTCATGGTATGATTCATTGTGTAAGGCACTCGTTTGGTTTAGAACTGAACTGTCTAAAATAAGTTAAGGATACTCCAAGTAGCAAAAGATACACCAGTGTTCATATTGGAACTTCATAAAACTTTAATGCAAAGAAAGAGGTAGGTCGAAACTTTTGAAACAATTTGCAAGGCCATGAATCACATTATGGAAGAAACAAGAGTAGAATTTATCTGTCTTCTGAACTTAACTTTTCAAACTCTACAAATGTTATCAGGCATCTCTTGAGATTGACCTGAAAATATAGTTTCCCCTGTTGCATAAGATATCTTGCAAGAGAATGTAATATTATATTTTCTCGACCAAAATTGGATGTGTGCACTATGCATAAGATTGATAAATCAAATCAATAAAGTTAAGCAATATCAAAAAACATTTTAGATATTGCATACTCAGTTAATAGTATACGCAAATTGAATGCTAAAGCATTCTGTGACACTTGGTGCCATTGCAGTCAAGATAAAAACTGTATAACAATGTCGTTTAATATGCAACAGGTACAGGCATTACCTAAAATTCCCTTTCACGATTTTTTATGTACATAGCAGATTGCCTTCTATTCACTAGGTTGTGTTGGCTTTTTATTAAGAGATTCACAGTTTTAGAGGAACAAGCTGAAATTGCTTCTGCATTTCTATATAGATTACCGCCTCTATAAACATTCAATCAGAAGCCTAAGAGCATTCCGTTAAAGTATATCTGTCTCTTTCTTTCTCGTCTCCTATATGTTTACGACAGCATCGTTCTAGTTTGAGAAAGATTACAGAGCTCTTGATTTTGTATTATGTACTTGTTTATACGTTATAATTTTAAATTGAAAACGTGTATACTTATTGAACCTTCCTTAAATCAGCTTTATAGAAACTACTATATTGCATAGACACGCCACACAGAAAATGAAAATTTGCTTCTCAGAAGCCAGCGAGTGCACTTTTTAAACTAAGGACTATTGAGGCACTTATGGGATCAAACGAGAACCAGTAAAATATAGAGGGATTTATTATGTGTTTCAAATGGGATGGTGTTTGTCCTTGAGCGCTACTAGGCGAGCAACCAATGGGAGGCCTGCGGTGTTGTCGTATTGCATTCCCGCTAAGTGGTGTGTGAGGAGCGCCAACCTAATCAATCTGTATGAAATACTATTCGCGCTAAGAAAAAAGATTCAGATTTCGGCAAAACTGATCCATGTGGAAGGTAGAGAGTAATGTATCTAACATAAACATGAAAACCCCATATTTTTAGCTCAAATAGTTTTTCTAATGCAAATAAATAAACCACTATTACCTGTATTATAACAATAAATCACGACGTAAGCACTGTATGAATATCATTATTGGTTGGCATGTATGCGTGTACGTATATTTGTAATTACTCAGAACTGAAACGTAAATGTTTGACATGACGTGATAAAATAATTACTTTGAATAAGCCAATTTGAGCGAGAGGAAACAATAAATTTCCTCCTGACCTGTCAGAACGTATCTGGTCACATTATATCTTTGTTTATGAATGGTTCGTAATCTCAGTTCAAAGTGGTGGTGTGTATGTATGTACATATACTTTTAATTACTCAGAACTCAAATTTAAACTACTGAATGACGTGATAAAAGAATTACTGTGAATAAATCAAGGTGTTAAATTCGAGAAAGAGCAAACACTTCATTTCCTGTTAGCCTGAGGAATGCTGTATGCTTAAGTTTATGAATGAATGCTGGATAAGAAGTGTTTATTTACTCTGGAGAGTTCAGATCAATATTATTCGGTTGTTCTTTACACAACAGTAGAGTAAGAGTTAAATAGTGCAATGGCTACTTGCGGTGAATTTAGTGGCGAGTCAAAAAGGCAGGTATTGCGTAGTCAGGCTCGAAGTATTATTTTTAAGGTGTCCACGTTCTTCAAAAAATTGGGCAAAGAGGAATATAGAAATCAGCTCGATTTCAAAATTGCTCAACGGCTTACTGTTGAAGCGTGTGGTGTAGATAAAACAAGTGTGTCCCGCATTTGGATTAGAAAAGCAGGTAATTCATAAACTATAATTATAGTTATATTATTTAAAAATATACATAATGTTCGAAAATGCTTTTTACAATTTTGATTTTGGCAACTGCATCATTGTAAAAGTTTGTAAAATATAATTCGCTTACCCTTACATCTAGCGCCAAGCAGACCTGATGTTGTATGAGTGTGCAAGAGAGAGGGAAATATAAAAGGAGTGGGGTAACAAGCTGGCAACGCTGAGTATGTTACGGCATCTAATTAGCTGGACTTCAGAACCCTTTCTATTTGAAACACATAATAGTGTTATGGCAGCAAATAAGCAGAATTTTAAGCACTATTATTAAAATTAGATTGGAGGAGTTAATACAAAATAAGATATCGGAAGAACAAGCAGACTTTACAGCAGGCAAATCATACTGTGATAATATATTTGTGATAAGACAAATCTCCGAAAAATGTTGGCTAAAGGGAAAGAAGTGCATATGGCATTCATTGACCTTGAAAAAGCATATGGTTTTGTACCTATAAATAGACTGTGGGAAGCAATGGAAAACTTTGGACTACCTAAGTCTCTTATATACTTTATTAAAAGAATGTATGAATGTAAGGCAAGTGTTAAGATGGGAAACCGAGTATCAACAGAGTTCCCCACAACAAAAGGACTAAGACAAGGTTGTGGCATGTCACCTACACTGTTTAAAATATTTATAGAAGAGGTGTTGAGAAAGCAGAATAAGTCATGTAGGGGAATGGGACTAAATATCAATGGCCGCTTATTGCACAATTTACTATTTGCAGATGACTAGATTATAATAGATGATATAGAATATATGACAAGAAAATTAATAAATGCATTTGAAGTAGGCGGATTAAAACTAAATGCCATTAAAACTGAATATATGGTAATAGAAGGAATTTCGGAAGATCTGGAAGTAAATGATGTGATAATTAAATGTGTCGAAAAATTTAAGTACCTAGGATCTATAATAGGAGGTCTGTTCAGCAAAGAATGATCACAATTTCTTTCTGACAGCATACCTTTACTCATCCAAATAATTTTGATGGTCCTTCTCAAAATATCTTCCCTGAATGCGATGCACTTGTCCCAGCGTTTCTGCCAGTCTTCAAAGACATGCTGGAACCCATTTTTTGAGAGATCCTTCAAAATCGCCTCCGCAGCCTTCACCACTGATTCTGATGATGGATAATGCCTCACACGAAGGCGTAGTCTTCAAGTTAGGGAATAAACAAAGTTACATGGGGCTAATTCCGGACTAAAGGGAGGGTCAGGGATGCACTTCATGTTGATTTTTTAAAGATATTCAGCCGCAATATTGCCAATATGCGGCCAAGTATTATCGTGCTGCAGCATCCAGCCTGCTTCACGGAAATGTGGCACCCAATGAAATGTTCAGTATTTCAGAAAGTGATCTTAAGGTGATTTGTCGATCCTCTCTCACAATGGCAGAAGTATTGATGTTTTCTTCCGTAAGAGCAATAACTGGAGCACCGGGTCCACCTTTCTTTAAATTGATTGTCTCCCCTCTTTAAACATTTTAAACCACTTTCGAGCTGTGCTGCAGGTAAGAACAGACTCTCCATAGGCCTCCTGTAACATTGGATAGGCCTCAACTGAAGAGTTGTTGAGACGAAAGCAGAATTTCAAAGCCACATATTGTTCCTCGCGTGTTACCTCTATTGCACCGGCAGGCGATACTGAACATGTCTGAACTTGCCTGGTTCTCACAGGCGGGAACCAGGCATACTAACAATGGTACTATGGCGTGTTTGTTTCACATTAAGCTAACAGAATATTATAAGATTGAATTTTAGTGCGAAAAATTATGACCGTAAAAGCTTATGATCATTCTTTATTGAACAGCCCTCGTAGATAAGAATGGCACTTGTGAAAAAGATATTATGAATAGGGTACATTTTGCAAGGAAGACGATTAGAAGTTTGAACAGTCTTTTCTAGAATAGGAATCTGATTAGAAAGACTAAACAACAAATTTTAAAAACAATAATAGAAAGTATACTTCCATATGGTTCCGAAAGTTGGACAATAAATGGAAGAATGCAGAATAGAATATCAGCGACAGAAATGGATGGACTTCGAAGAAGTATGAGGATATCAAAGTTACAACATGTCAGAAACGCCTACATTAGACATGAAATGGACGCACTGGAAACTGCTATAGTCAGAATGTCCGGTAGAGCTCTACAGTTGTATGGATGCCGGAAGAACGGTGGCCCAAACAAGTTCTAAAGTGGGAAGTACCAGGTAGAAGAAACCGGGAAAGAGCCAGAAGAATGTGGCGCGAGGAAGTACAAGGGGCGTCCAGAAAGTAAGTTCTGTTTCAATTTATCTCCGCTGCAGCGATGCGATCGCAGTTCCGCACATGCACGGTAGACGCTCTGAATCAAGGAGAAGAAACGTGCGCCACTGTGAGATCGCTGTCAGCCACGTATGCTTTTTTGTGCTTGTTTAAAATGTCGGTGTTGATTGAAAATCCCACTGCTTGTGAAATCACATCTGTGATTCGTTTTCTGAATGCCAGGAAAGTGAAACCAATTGAAACTTGTCGGCAAATTTGCGATGTTTACGGACAAAATGTGATTCTTACTGAGAAACTCAAAAGAAAACGGATGGGTAGTTCACTTAAGTTTTTTGACCCTACAGGGATTTGGCTGAAACGTGTTTGACCAACCTCCGTACAGCCGTGACCTCGCTCCTATCGACTTTCATCTGTCTTTGCATCTCAAATATTTCCTTGGTGGTCAACACTTCAAGAATGACGAAGAGCTCAAAGAAAATGTCTCCAACTGGTTGAAGACACAGGCGACAAACTTCTATGAAGAAGGTATACAAAAACTTGTGCCTCGCTATGAAAAATGCCTGCAACATTTCGGCAGTTATGTGGAAAAGTAGTTTAAGAGTTGTAACATTTTGTGCAATAAATAATTTTTTCTGTATCTGTACACAATTTAATTTTATTACCAAACAGAACTTACTTTTTGGACGTACCACGTATATGGTCATATGAAGAACAGGGGACTGGAAGAAGGACAATGGAGCGACAGGAATCTCTGGAAAGCAGGAACAAAGGATGAACTGCTGTAAAGTGTAAAACCTATAAATAAATATCATATAACGAAAACAATACAAAATTATAGACTCAAAATAAACGAAAAGGCTGGCCTAATTTGTAAAATCCTTCTAACTTTCTATTACGGCACCGTGATGCAGTTCTATTTGAAACTCAGAGAAATTAAACGCATAGTGATCGAGAGTCTTGAAACAGAAAAAGATGTTAGAAATTATGACAGACAAAACGTTATTTGAATTTTTTATGAACATGTCCTGGAAAAAAAAAACAAAGAAAGAAGGAAGGAAAGAAAAAAGCATAAAGAAAGAAAAAAGGAATATGAAGTTTGCTAGACGGCCGGAAGGCGAAGTATGGCCTTGGTGATGCATAAAAGCAAAACTGCATTGAGTTGTAGACACAAAACCAGCAAAGCAACAATGAGGTGCCCCCCTCAGCCACGCAGCGAGATCCTTCAAGTGGCCATGGATTATTTAACTGTCTTGCTTCCATACAACCGCATCACCACTTAATTTCATTTATGTCATATCAAAGCGCTTTGTGAGCAAACAAATAGGTAGCTATTCGCTGAGTTAATGCTACAGTCTAGTGCAAGAAGGAATAAGAAAAATGACATCACATTGACATGAAGTTCTCTCTCAGCTAACCTCTATGACATGGTGGTAGGTTGTCTCATATTCAAGAGGTCCAGAGTTCGAATCCCAGTCAGGGCGAGTTCTCTGGATGTTTTCTCCGAATCTTTGCCCTTATCCTGAGAGACGAATGTTGGGAAACTCTAAGCTCTATGGACACTGGGCTCATTTGAACGTCATTTCACTCATTTCATACAGCTTCCAGTATGACTTAACGTTGGAGAACGTAAGTTAACCCTCGCATGGTATCAGCTCTGGAAAAACATTATATATCTGGGGCCCTTTTTCACCTCAAAGTGATTCTAACAACTATGTGGCGCTAAAGTGTAAAATATGTCCTCAAAAATAAAAATAACTTTCAAATTAAAATTCTAAACTCCATTGTTGTTAGCTATATAAGTTATGCCATATCTGAAATATACCATAAGTGAAATATACCATTTTAACACAAAATGTTCATTTACCTCTCACTATATAAGAATACTGTAAGTTTTATTATGATGTGCATTATCACTTTATAAAAAATCCTGTTATAAATAAACTTCTACTCATTCTCCACTTGAAGTGATGAACACTCATTGCAGAACACTTTTACTCTTGCATGTTCTTTGCAGATAAATTTTTGACACTCATCACATTGTTTCTCCACTTGCTGTCCTTTGACCTTGGGCAGGAATCACATCTTTTTCGTTTCAAATTTGGAACATCTGCATCTTGGTCTTATTGGTTGCCATTTAGAAGTTCCTTGGAACCATCTTGAGTTAGAGTCTGTTTAGTTAACGCGTGTGCACGTCGGCTGCTGCCTTTGACGAACCCTTATAATCGTTTTACAACAATGACCGTCCTTCTCGCAGTCTGTTCTGCAAGGTTGCCACCTTTCTTGGTACTTCATGGGTATCGTACGAGGTTTCGTCTGAATGAATTAGCTTATGTCCATTACTCCAAAACTTCCTTAGTTTTGCATATATATCGCCAAGCTACAATTCTACTGGATTCCATAATAACCCTTAACTTATTCAAACTGAGGTATTTGAAACCCAGCTCCTTTAGGAGACCGCGCAAAGTGCAGTGCTCATAAGGAAAATCACAAATTTCTTGCAAATGTGCAACCAATTCGTCTAAGGTGGGAGCTCTCCTTTTTACATAGAATCTATAAATTTCTCGACGAATTAAATCGCATGTGAAATTATCTACTTTAGAGAAACGTTTCCTTTTGTTTTCACACTAGATCGGCGTCTTTGGTATTCCTTTTGTCACAATATTTCTCACTGTATTTCTGTGAATACCCAGAATTTATCACCAGGTTCATTGCACGACCCCTTACCAAGTTTATTTGTCAGCACATATTTATATGTGTTCAAAACAAGCGCTTGAATTTTCTTAGAAACAGTTCCCATTATAACTTAGTTTTTGAGGCTTTTCCGGTAATATAACTTGGCCCAGTTATTCACACTATTGTCATCACTTTGATTATTTTCACTTGACTGAAAGTTATCTACTACTTCATTTGCATTTACCACAGCATTTCCCTCCCACGGTCTCCTCATCGTGACTCACAACGAATTTCTGCCCGTAATGAAACAGAACAACTAGAAGTTGGAACTTTGGCAGTTGAGAATCCACGTGGAGTAGACATGCGGCTGTCACTTCGAGAAAATCAGGGTTGCTATTGGTCCTCAACGACAGTGTTCCATTTCTGAAGTGTGGTGATAGATTTATGACGGTCATTAGTGGGCGGGAGGCTCTGGTTCCTTTGACTCCGAACTGCACATGCATTAACTAAACAGACCATACTGCTGAACGATTGCATTGTGTTCTACACTGGGAGGAAAGAATTCCTTTCTCAATTTGAGGTCTGACTAACTCTTTTCCCAGTTCTGAGAGGAATTCTCTTCTAGCATTTTGAACTCTCATATGATGTAAAAATATACAGCACAGGACGTAACATTGAGGCATACTATGTCTAATATATCAAGAAATAGAGCAAGTGGCCACCTTCTTGTACTACGTTTCACTGAATAATGCCTAGCCATTTTATCAATAGTGTCAACACCTGACTTTGTTGAGTTGTGAAACATTATCACTTTAGGTTTTTCTTTCACGTCTAACATCCACAAAACGCAATTGCTAACTGTGCTTGTATTTTATAATAATTTGTCACAACAGTGCATATGTATGTATTGTCTACGAATTTGTAACAAAAATGGACATAAAAATGAAGGTTCAGAAGGTGCATTGTTGCGAAGTGTTAATTATTGTAGTAAATTTGTAATATAGCATGGAAAATCACATATTGTATACCTGGGGTATTTTCTGACCCTATTACAAAAACCTCAAATGTCTGTGCTACCGAACATCATATCATCATGAATATCTTGACCATTTATAATAAGAAGTACACAAAAAGCATATCTGGAACATGAGAAGTCTACGTTCATATTAAAGTAGTTCCTGCACAGATTTGGGGTCTATAAAGACCCCAGACACCAAGCAAGGGTTAAAGACATTTTACTGACTACTTCATATTAACCGTTTGCCTAATTAGTCGTAATACGCACTTCCATGTAGACGTAGTCCATTTTATAATTATACCGACATCACAAATAAGGTGAGTGGAGTAGTAAAGCAAGCGCATCCTTTATCGGTTATAGTAGAATTTGTCGGTGCTCTGCTTCCATACAATAGGATTAGATTCATGTCTAACTTAAGCCGTTCAAAGACATCAGAATATGTTCTCCACGTGGAGTAAATTACATAAGAGCTGGTTTCTGTTTACTGCTATGAACATATTAGTTGCGATGTCAGTCTAATTATAAAATTGACTATACCTACACACGGTATGGAGGAAAGTGAATCGACATATATTTCGGGTTTAAAAACCAGGTGCTATGTACGCCTTAAATTTCTATACTCATTCCATGACATCGTGGGAAACTTGTGAATAGCGTCACGGGTTTTTCAAAAAAGAAAGTAAAAGAAGGCAAATTTTTGAACCAATAATAACTGATATCTTGGAAACAGCTGATACTACTAAAATATTGTCGCGAACCCGATCGCGATAAGGCGGCTTGCATATACAAAAGAACTGATAGGCGGACAGTGTGGAAATAAAGAGCCTTGCTAAGTAGTTAATGATAGCGCGGCTATTGTAAACAAGCGCCGGCAAGCAAAGATAACTGAGGTAAAGGACTTGCCGGCCCAGGTAGGGTTTAAGTGTTTGGAATGTTCTAGTGATATCTCGGTTGACAGAGAAAAGTTGTTTTTCTTTATTGTTCCGGAAATATCTCGAATTTACGAATTAGGTATTTAAGCACGTGACGGCTCGCAAAGTAGGGAGTTGTGAAACAGTGTTGTGAAATGAGAGACAGCCAGTTGTGTAACAAGAGTGTTGTTCTAACGAGAGCTGATGTTGTAAACTGGACGCTGTTTGTTATCGACCTTGGAAGATTGTGTTGTAATGGTGAAGTAATGTTGTAACGTGAGAATTGAACAGTGTATCTCTACGGAAATAAAGAACATTTAGAATTTCGGCAAATTGGATTCTTAATTCTACGAACCCACAAAGTCACAATATATTCAAAATAAAGTGTTTAAAAATAAGTTTTTTGTTCCATCTTTTGCAGTTCATCAATTATACAAAACTCCTCAATGAACAGACTTCAGAATATATTCCAAAGAAATTCAAGATATTTATTGTTGCAATATACAATTTTTATATATTTTACTTAAGATATGAGTGGCTGTGAGGATAAATATTCTGTGGAATACTGGAAGCTATAAACAATCAGGGCTAAAGTTCCATATAAACATTGGATTTTACTTCAGTATACCTTAGATTCAGTGATACCGAATTAGTGATTTGTAAGATTAATACCTTTATAAATAAATGATGGTTGGTTGGTTGGTTGGTTGGTTAGTTCCCAACATTCCTCACATGGCAACCTTGGCCTTCGGGGTAGCCTCGCCCCAAAACGTGATGACCGGACCACATTTCTCAGGCGGAGGCAGCCAGAGGGCAGTGTCCATTACCTCCAATGCTAGGGTGATAGTGAAGATGACGGTGAGTCGAGATGACCTACAGCTTATACCGTGGACTCCGAACCATGTTGGGCCTAGGCGACACTTCACATGTACTAGACAGAGGTGAAGGCGTAGATAGGGCCGACTTAAAATCGCCAACCGCAGAGCAGGGAATCGACCGCAGGAATCGCGAACGAAACCACTGTGCTACCCCGGCACCCTTTATAAATAAATGATAAAGAGGTAAAATGATTACAATAAATAGGGCCTGTATGTTAAAATAAATGAAATAGTATAATATACCCATGCCGCAATTATCAGCTGCAATGTAAGTTTATCAAAGAATTGTGGTCATTCATACCTTTCGTGTTACGGATATGCTATTAGTAGGACTGGATTAGAATTCAGGTGACCTCAGTCGAAAAGAATACTACCAATTTAAAGATTGGATGGATTAAAATCAATTATGTTCCGGTAAGTACATTTATTAGGACACGTAATCCATTTCTGAAAATTAGAAAGGAGAATAACATTCTTAGGATTGTTCTACTCATAATGTAAATATTGAGTTTTAGATACGAATTAGCAGTTTTAAGATGTGGTAATATTAAGTAGAGATGTTAATGAGGAATGATGCTTGGTGGATTTACATAAGTTGATAAAAAGATTTGCGCATTTTACCATGCTTTTGGTTTTATAGTTCTACAGAAGTACAGTGGCGACTATAGTTCTCTGCCGGTGACCTACTATCTTCGCGCACTGAAGAGAGTCTATGCCCAAGCGTCACTTGCACCTTCTGCTAGAAGATGGAAGACAAAGCAGTACGGCCATATTTCACAGACTCGTTTTTACTAACACGGATACCTTAAGATATGAGAACTTGCTCATCTTAGCCACTAAGAAACAACAGATTTTCTTTACTGGTTTACTTAGTTGCTTTCAAAAATGTTTTAATTTCCAGGAAAATAAAAATCTGGAGCGATGCCTTTGTGGTTTGTAGCACATAGAAGTGAGTTAACCGGTTCTCGTATGAAGATGTTTCATCTTCATATATAATCGGCCTTCCTTTACCTCTAAACTCTTTTATGCCACGTAAATATGACACGCTCCAATTTCTTACATACCTTTACCATGTTCCTTGTTTTATTCCACTTGAAACTTATGCCACATAAGATGTGTCTTTAAACTAGTGTTTCAAGCTTAATGGAATCTTGATGTTTCAGGAGCCCCAAATTTTGACAGTGGGCACAGTTTGCTCCTGAATATTTTATTATTACCCATGGCACGACAGCCCTTAGAGGACCAAGGCCTACCAACCCGACTGCCGGCCTCAGGCCCACTTACGCACGGCAGAGGTGGACGATCATCCAACCGATACGGCGAGGAGATGTGGTCAGCATCTCGGCATCCCCCAGCCGGAATGTTGGTTTCCGTGACCTGGGCCACTTACCTAGCGTAAGCTCCTCATTTTCCTCACGATGCTGAATGGGCACCGGTCCTATACCCGGGACCTAAAATCCCCACCACATGGGTGGGATCGAACCCGGGCCAGGGACCAAGGCATGCTGTCTTAGCCCGCTACGCCACGGCGCAGGAGTTCTCCTGAATATACAAATTATAGTGTTTGGCGAATTACACACCGATCAAAGTCATCAATGACCGTGATTGTTTCTGCTACACTATGTACTTTCCAGGTGTTTTACACATTTCTCCCCTTCTTTAATTATTTTGCGAAATTTTCTCTCAGATACTTCTGTTGATGCACTCACCCTCTCTTTCATTTCATTAGCATATCGTCAGAAACTGCTTCCCGTTTCAGAAGATATGGACATTATTAATAACTTCGCGTGTTTGATGTGAAGTGTTTTTCCACCAAGTTTGCTTTGAATTGGAGGCATTTTAATCTAAATAAGAAAATATATAAACGCTGTGACGGGAATTTGGGTCAGATAATGTTAATTCTGATTTCTTACTTGGATCCTCCTGTACAAGGCATCCAAGCCAACATCAGCTCCAAAAATATGTTCATACGTTCACTTCCATGATTATTTTGAAGTATCAATCGAATTCTAAATAATTCATGAGACATGTGTTTCAAGGCGTGGTTCGGAATAAAGAAGTCAAATTATTTCGATGAATTCTTATTTTATTATATTTATACGACCAGACTGAAGAACATATCACTCTCCTCAAGATTATTTACTTCTTGTAACTATCGTTACTTCTACTTAATTTTATGATTGGCCGATCCAATGGCACGTCACCACATTACGTCATATTACGTCATACCATTATTATTTCGGCCAATCACACAATTACATACATTTTTACATATTTAAATTATTAAATATATTAACATAATCAGTTTTTATAAATTTATAAACGTTTCATACTTCAAACATAACCCAAAAGTACTGTTACAACGCACACACACATACACACAGACAAAACGCTTATCACCAGTGCGATTAATAATCACAATTTCTAAAACTTTAAAATCCTAACGTAACGGCACCGAAGAATTAAAAGATGGATGTTACCCGGTCAAACTTCTCCACGATACTGGCCATTTCAGTGTACTGCGCATGACCGAGAGTGTAGGCTCGGCAACTGGGTACTAGACGACTGCTCACACGATCTTCACCGGCACAGAACTATCGTCCCTACTGTACTGGCAGTGACAGATTATGGGCAACCGCAATTAGAGATTTAGCGATTAGCCCCTGGGGACATTGCGCCTAGCATTTCTGCGACTCACGGCAGTGTGCTTACGCTTTGAATTACTACTACGGAAACAGTTATTTTTAAACCGAAAGTTTAATTGTAACAGAAGTTACTACGTATAATTCAAGAATTTTCGAGCAACAAGATTCACAAACCGTTGAATTCTCCAACCTCAAACTGCGAACAACTCGCTTAAAATAAACCATTACAACCCTCCATTAAAAGTATCATTCAACTTATCCTCAGACATACCCACGCATACCATGAAATAACTATCTCGCTGTTGTAATATGGCATATATGGGTCAGATGGCAGTACACTCATCTGAAAACGAGATTGGAGACGGTGTCATCACTTCCACAATCGTGGCGGTCTGTGGCTGGACGTAGCATTGAGGAGAGCCATCCGGAGATGATGAGGCCACTCTGCGAATCGAGCTCGAAAACCGACAGCATGGGAAGGAAAGAATACAATCCAGAGCAGTGGTAGCTCAGATTTCACAAGTGCACGGCGGACACGAAGGAAGAAAGAAGGCATCAAACACATCATAATGCAACAGCAAGTCAATCATCAAACTTTATACTGAATGTGAGTTATTTATTTCAGGTAGATTCGTGCAGATGTGCCCTGCAGTGGGCGCATGACTGGCCGTAACGCGACTGGGTGCGTGGTCTACAGTTGTAGACCATTTTATTTTATGCTTTTAATTATGATTATATTGGAATTAGAGGAAGTAATTTACAGCAAAGAAACCTGGAAAGCATTAACAATGTAAAGCAATGTTTTAACAATAGGAACGAAGTTCAGAGAACAACCATAGTAATAAAAATAGCATATTGGGCATTTTCATAGTAGAAAAAGAGCCCATTCCATTCCATTATAGTTTTTATAATGCAAACTGAGGCAGAAACCTTAGGTTTCCGATGCTATAAGCAAATGAGGGAAAATAAAACTATAAATTAAGGAATGTGTCATGCTAAATGCGCGAGAAAGGGAGACAAGAGGGCAAAGTTCCCCTTAGGAATGCAAGACGGTCGGGAAACGTGAGAAAAAGTCAGAATGTATCCCACCACGACCCCAAGAGTCAAACCCCGGTGGGGCAAAACTAACCTGCTGCCTAGACACATGAGGAGGTAAAATACCAATCAGATTAAATATAAGGAAAACAAACCTCCAATCAAAATTGCTGTACATCACGTGATACGGGTGAAATATTCATGAAATAGAAAAGAGAGGGGGATGGATAAGCCCGCGGACGGCAAGGGCGTGAAAAGACTAGGAAAGTCGCGACACTTCATCTTGGGGCGTTTCGACGGGTGAATGCGTAAAGTGACGGGACTGTGCCGAGTAAAACTTAGAAATAGGTGCGAGGAAGGTGGGTAGGAAGATAGCTTGGAGAGAAACGTGATACCGACGTCGTGGTGAGCAAGTGTGATAGGGAACGATCTCATAATATAAATGAGTAGTATAGAATTGAGAGAATCAGCACAGTGTAGATAAGATGTTGAACTCTCCTCTGTGTTAATATATGAGTGATGTAGAATGCTCATTGATTTAGAACTCTCCTATATGAAAATCGAGTTGTAAAAGAAGGGGAGTGTTGGCGTAGTGCCGTTCTCCCCTGTGCAGTGAGATGTTTTTGAGGGTTGGGATGATGATGATGATGATTGTGTGTGTGTGTGTGTGTGTGTGTGTGTTATGTGTAATGTGTGATGGGTGGGATGGGTAACGGGGGGGGGGGTTCCGGGGATGTTTGAATTAAATGTGAATTCTTTTCGATGTGTGTGTGTGCTTGAACTCTCATGTATGAATATCGAAGTCTAGGGTTCGATATTGTGATGGGGCGGGGTGGGTAACGGGGGTTCCGGGGATGTTTGAATTAAATGTATTGATAGTAATTCTTCGATGACTGTGCTTGAACTCTCATGTATGAATATCGAGTCTAGGGTTTGATATCTATTACGTTCAGTGCTTCGATGTCTGTGCTTGAACTCTCATGTATGAATATCGAGTGTAGGGTTTGATATCTATTACGTTTAGTGTATGATATATGATGTAGTATCGTTATTCTTTAGATAAAAGAATATCGAGAGAATGATTAGGTATGTTTACTGGGAGAGATTTATGAAAATAAATGTAATAAGACATTCTGGTAAGGGGTGTTCCCTATGCAGAATCTCTCCTTGAGCTATTGTATCCAAGAGCGATGTAAAGGTTAAGAAAAGGTTAAATTCCATTCCCACATCGAGGTACGAGAAAATATAAATCTATTCCACATTGATGAAGTATAAGAATGGAAATGTAAATCTATGTGAGACGGTCGCATGACAAAGAAATGTCCCCTCTAAGCATGATAAAAGTGGTACATAGCAAATGCAAATAAAAATAAAAGCACTACCCATCTCTTTAAGAATGATAAAAAAAATTGAGAGAAAAGTATAAGAATGCAAATGTAAATCTGTTTGAAAGGGTTTTCATGATAAAGGAACGCTCCCTCTAAGCACGATAACCTAAAAAGAATATTCCCTCTAAGCATGATAAAAGTGGAACATAACATCGAAAATAAAATAAAAGCACTAACCATCTATTTAAAAATGATTAAGATAACGAGAGAAAAGTATCTCATCTTTAAGTATATATGAGTAATACAAAACTGATCAATCAATACGATAATATATATACGCAACTAGGGATCTATAGTGTAGATATCCTAACTATTCATGGCAAGATATCACCCTCCATATAAAAAAATTGTCTAGAAAATCTCCCCTCAGTATTACGAATACTCCACTGAACGTCATCCCTTTTGGTATGTGGGTCAGAGAAAAAAAGAGTTAATCTCTCCAGACTGGTGACAGGGGTGATCAAAACATTCCTATTGCTGTAGCGAAGTCTAATTTTGTCAAATAACGTTAGGAAAAAAAAGAATATATTTTAAAATTAAACGAATGAATCTATATATTTGTATGAATGATGAAACAATACTATGAATGTGTTAGTATACCAAATGTAAAAAAATCAAATGTTCAGAAAAATATATTTTGTACAAGTATGTGTGTGTAAAGAAATGTGTAATTATATCCCCCCTCCAAGATGTAGGGAACGAATCACAGTTAGTGTGCGCACGCAACATGGTGTTTGGGAAGGAGAGATACGGTTGGAGGGGGTGTAAAAAATGATGAATCTATATAAAGTTTAAACTATGATAATAAAGTTACTAGTATTACCTTCTAACTTATAACGTAGTCACAACTACTTTAAACATATAGCGTAATATGTAGACAGTAACACCTCTCCCGGACGGAGGGGGGGCGGAGCAACTGTTAATAAATACCGCGGCACGGATGAGTGAGGAGGCAGTCGATTCTCTGGAAATATGGATCCTACAGGTAAGATAGAAAAGTTGTATATTGTAATTCATTTTTTATCTCTGTTTACGAAGAATGTTGAAGTAATACTGATTCGTGTGTGCTTATATGTATGTTTCAGATCATGAGATGCTACAGCTAAATCAACTAGCTGAAGGTGGAACACATCTTCCCACAAAGAAACTACGTGAATTAGATCAGTCCGTTCAACACATCATTCGATCCGTCAAAACCGTGAAGACCAGATATGGTGAACGGGTCGTCGTCGAAACATCAGATTTCCAAGTCTTCCTCCCGGAGAGATTCAAACATATGACCGCAGCGCAGAAAGATCTACTAAATCGTGGTGACTGCATACTCCAATACCATGGCGAGGAAACACTAGAAAGTGGTTTCAAACGACATAAATTGTCTTTTTTAAGCAGCCCGTAATGTCGTCAAAAGGTGAGTACAATTATTGAATAAAATTTCATAAAAAAAAGTGATAATGTAGTTACTTGCATGTAAATGTGAAATCGTACATGTTGTATTAGAACTTAAAGTGTTAATTATCGCACGTCATGTAGTATTAGTAATTGAATGTAGTTACTTGCATGTACGTACATGTTGTATTAGAACTTAAAGTGTTAATTATCGCACGTCATGTAGTATTAGTAATTGAGAGTGAACGTTGTAGGGTTAATTTTCATGTGTAATAATTACGTACATGTGAATATCGTAGTTCAGTTACGTTATTTCACATGCATGTTAGTTACGTTTGTTTGTTACACGTAAAAGTAACGTTGTAGGTGAAAAAAGAACGTTAATTTATATGTGTAAAACGTACATGTGAATATCGTAGTTCAGTTACGGTATTTTACATCTATATGGTTTACGTTGTGTGTTTTTATCATTTATGTAAGGGAGAGAGCATTACGTAAAACAGTTACATACTATCTGAATATTGTAGTTACGTGATGATAGCAATAATTGTAAAATACATAATCATTATGTAACTATTTTCATATGTAAAAGTTACATGCATGTTACGTTCTACGTAAAGTATAGAGTTTACGTAAAATTGAGATTCATACATGTAAAAGTTATTAACATGTATGTTATTTCTGTTACCACCTTACATACATGTAAATCAATGTTCCCGTATGTAAAGTTAATCGAATGTTGTAATTGCTTTTTTCAGAAACGACGACAAGATGCTCCGATACTGCCACTGGACAACCCTCGATTCAGCAAGATGAAACCTGTTCGAACGTGACCCAGGCTGAACGATTACGATGTATTCACAGTGAGTCTGCTTTCAAAAAACGATTAACCACCTACGAAATTCACAAATGTGTTAATATACTTGACCCCGTTATATTCTTAGCAGAATGCAAACCTTTAATTTTGAATGAAATTGATAAGGGCTTAAACATGTATAAATCAGGTCTTAAGATAGGATCCTGTTTATCCTGTCAATATGTCGTAATATCACAAGAGAGCGATAATATCCATACATTTAACTTTAACAGTAAACTTGAGGTGATATTGCAATCTACAGATAAATCTATATGGTATGAAGAGAAGATTGTACAACCTATACTAGATCATATGGATAATTTTGAATCGCGTACCAGTTCAAAAGCTTTATACAGTATTGAGAAATTAACAATATATGTGACACAATACGATTCATTGAATGCAGGGATGTATACTGAATTACCCGACTTTATAAAATCGAAGAGAGCTGTTATTAACATTCGTAATACTGATAAATATTGCTTTGCATACTGTCTGTTAGCATCCAAATACCCAGTAGAACGTAACAAGAATCGACCCACCTCCTATAAAAGATATGATTTTCGTAACGAATTTAACTTTGAGAATATAACATTCCCCGTATCATTGAAAGATGTAGAAAAATTCGAGAATCAAAATTCAAATATTTCAATAACGATATACGGTGTTGAAAATAAATCGATTATTCTCTTATATCAACCAAGAGAGATAAAATCACATCATGTTAATCTTTTAATGTATAAAAGACATTATTGTCTGATAACAGACTTGACACGTTTGCTAGGAAAGCAGCTAACTAAACATAATGGGCGAAAATGGTTATGTAACAATTGTAACTTGTATTTCACATCAGAATCACGTTTAAATAGCCATAAAAAGAGGTGTATGATGAATCAAATTATCAGAATGCCCGAGGCTGGTAAAACTGATCTCGTTGAATTTAACGCATATTCGAAATGTCTAAAAGTTCCATTCGTGGTTTATGCAGACATAGAATGTATCTTACGTAAGGTAGATTCGTGTCAAGATGTATCGAGTAAAAGCTGGACACGTAGCATTCATAAACATGAAGCGTATGCAATTGCATTACATTTGGTCTGTAGTTATGATAAAAATTTAACACGTTTCAAATCATTTGAAGGTCCATATGCAATTGAAAATTTTCTTAAAGAATTAACGTTAATTGCAAATCAGGTCATTAATATATATGCTAATAAAATTGAAATAAGTATGAGAGATGTGGATGAGCTAGAATATCAAAATGCAACACGATGTCACATATGCAAACGTGAATTTCTTAACTCGTGTATAAAGGTTCGTGATCATTGTCATTTGACTGGAAGTTACGTTGGCCCAGCTCATAAGCACTGCAATTTAAATAGGAAAATGCCAGGATTCATACCAATATTCTTTCATTGCTTGTCAAAATACGATGCTCATTTCATAGTAAAGAAACTAGGTTACGATACGGAACCTATCAACTGTATTGCACAAACTTCTGAAAATTACTTATCCTTTAGCAAAAGATATACAAATTCGAATGGAATGAGTATATATCTAAGATTTCTGGATAGCTATCGTTTTTTGGATTCAAAACTTAGTAACCTTTCGGATATGTTAGAAGCAGATGATTTTCATTATACCAATAATATGTACACGAATCCTTTGCATAGACAACTGATGAAACGTAAAGGTGTCTTCCCGTACACGTATGTGGATTCTATAGAAAAATTATACGAGAATAGTCTACCATCCAAACATCAGTTTGATCATGTAAGCGATGAGGATTATAGTCATGCTAGAACGGTATGGAATGAATTCAATGTTAAAAATCTGGGTGAATATTTAAATATATATCTTAAGTGCGATACATTAATACTAACGGACGTGTTTGAACGCTTCCGTGAATTAAGTATCGGTTTGTACGGACTCGACCCGTGTCAGTATTACACACTTCCCGGGTTAGCCTATGATGCAATGTTAAGAACGACTGGTGTACAGATTTCATTATTAACAGATAAGACTATGCTAGATTTCTTCGAAAAAGGAATACGAGGTGGAATTTGCACTGTGTCCAAACGGTATGCAAAGGCGAATAACAGATACATGACTAGCTATGATAACACTCAACCAACTAATTATTTAATGTACGTTGACTGCAATTCTCTATATAGTTATACAATGGAAAATAATAGCTTACCATACACTGATATAAGGTGGCTAACTGATGCTGAAATTAAATCAATAGATTTTATGTCTATTACAAGTGATTCTGACGTGGGATATGTGTTGGAAGTAGACTTTAAATATCCACAGGAACTTCATGATATACAAAATGATTTGCCATTATGCCCTTTGAATGAAATCGCGCCAGGTGATAAGTATACAAAATTGCTAACAACATTGAATGATAAAAATAAATACGTATTACATTATCTCAATTTTCAACAATGTGTTAAACTTGGTTTGATTCCATCGCGTATACATAGAGTAATAGTTTACAAACAATCTAACTGGATAAATCCTTACATTGAACTCAACGTTCGTAAACGTATTGAAGATAAGACGAAATTTGGTCAAAATCTATGGAAGTTAATGAATAATTGTGTTTATGGAAAATTTATAGAGAATGTAAAACGTTATAATTCATTTCATTTAGCTACCAGCTGGAAACGAGCGCGTAAATTGTTAGCTCGACAGACATGTATAAGGTACGTGATTTTTGATGAAAATTTAATAGGTATAGAATTGGTCAGAGATGAAATATTGATGAATAAGCCAATATACATAGGACAAGCAATCCTGGATCTATCCAAACATAAAATGTATGATTTTTATTATGAAATTCTGAAGAAAAAATTGAAAGATGTAACTTTAATCTATACGGACACGGATGCTTTTCTCTTTGAATCTAGCTGCGATGTATATGAATTTATTAAAACCAATATACATTTATTCGATACATCGAATTATCCAATGGATAATGTGTATGGTATTCCGTTAGCAAATAAGAAAATTTCAGGATTATTCAAGGATGAGCTAGCCGGTAGAGTGATGACTGAATATGTAGGGCTGAAATCGAAATTATATAGTTATCGATATGATACTGAAGTGATTAAAAAATCAAAAGGTGTAACAAAAGATTCGATGAGATTCATAACCTTTGAACAATATCTCTCATGTATTACACATCCTGACACTATACATCGAAGCATGCAGACATGTTTCAGAAGTTATAAACATGATGTTCATACTATTGAATCTAATAAGATAGCTTTAAGTGGTATCGATACAAAACGATACATTCCCAATAATTCATTTTCAACATTAGCATGGGGACATTATGCTATAGAAAATTGTCAAGTGTAAATTTCTTTTTCTTTTCTCAATAAAGCATAGATTCAACTGAGTTAAAAGGTATTACTAGGCCACGATAATAACATATTACTGTATTTCAAAAAATAAAATAATTGAGTTTCAAGTATAATTGTAAAGTGTGTTACAACTGAGTTAAAAGGTATTACTAGGCACATGATAATAACATATTACTGTATTTCAAAAAACGAAATAATTGAGTTTCAAGTATATTTGTAAAGTGTGTTACTAATTACATGATAATAACATATTTACTTCATTTGAAAGATAACGTGTTGCTTTTTTTATGTTTATGTTAGGGGTGAAGGAATATTTTTTCCTATTCATGTCGTTTTGAAATGTTAGATAGCAGAAATCAATGAAATGTTAATTCAACTATAATCATGTATGATTTTTTATTAAAATATATTTACTAATTATATCAAAATGTTATTATCATGTCTCCGTTAAGGGGTGAGGGGAGATTTATATATATCAATGTGAACTAGCATGTACAAAGGCTCTTATTTCAGCTATAATCATGTATGATGTTTGTTTAACGTATATTACTAATTACTTCAAATTGTAATTATCATGTTTACGTTAAGGGTAGGTGAATTTATATATACTCAATGTGAACTAGCATGTACGTTATGTTAAAATCTCTACAATTAAATGTTAATTCAACTATAATCATGTATGATTTTTTTTAAAGTATAAAAATGTTATTATCATGTTTAAGTTAAGGAGATGTGAATTAGCAGTTACAGAAGATTTTTAAAAAAGTATAAAAATGTTATTATCATGTTTAAGTTAAGGAGATGTGAATTAGCAGTTACAGAAGATGTCAGGAATCAATGTGAACAAAAAAAAAAAAAAAAAAATCAAACACAATATATCATTAAAATTATATTTCTTTATTGAGTTGTGTGTTTTTTTATTTATACAATGTCCACCTCATTAATCCATTCACGGGTAGGAAATCCTAACCATTTCACCAGAATCCTATCACCACGACGTCTGATGATCCTTTCAACTAAATACGTGTCTGGATATTGAGTTTTCTGTAATTCATAACCGTAGAATGCTCCTTCAATCAGTTTACCCTCCAGATCCTCGATGAGATAGGTCAATGGATGTGTCCTTTGCACTGTACGTATCCTAAAGACTTCAACACTCCAATTTGGTAGATAACCTTTCTCCATAACACCTTTATGCTTAGAAATCCTCACGTAGTCACCAACACGATGAAGCCTAGATCTTCGCTTCTCACGCAGACTTCTATCATATTTGTAGACGCTGAGCAGGAGAGAATTATCACGAACTTCTACAGGCTTCATACGAATCGTTCGATGGTAAGTATTATTGTAGGTATGAATAATTCTAGGTAGTATGTTTATCCATTGATATGAGCCTTGAACAATAAATTCCTTATGCAAAATCAGTTTGATCGTTCTTATTAAACGTTCCACTGCAGCAGCCTTAACGTGTGTGAATGTACTGTAATGATTAATATTATTACGATTCATTAGTTCGCGGAAATGTTTATTGTAAAACTCCCTTCCTTTATCAGATTGAACATTCTTCGGAAACGATTCCATTTCATTCAATATCTCCTCCATAGCAGTCGAAACGTTAATACCACTTTTATCACGTAATGGTCGTGCATAAGCCATCTTGGAATAAAAATTGCATGCAAGAAGAATATACTTATAATTCCTATTGTCTCTTGCATAATTAGACATGTCCATAAGATCTATTTGTACTAAATCGTTCATTCCTTTGCTTATGATCTTACGACGTAAAAATCGTCTTCTAGCTGGTGCATGTAACTCGGTTGCAATGCGACGTTTTATCATGCTATAATTTTTGATGTTTTAAGTTCTGTAATAATTTCTTCTATCTCGGGTGAGTGATTCAAATTACCTGCATCCCTCGACGCAACTAATAATCTTAATCTGTTTATTATTTCATTCGGATCGTTCCAGTAGACGTAATCTAATTTTCTCTGCGGTACATGTTCTTTCCAACGTAAACCAAATCCAGTTCGATTACTAACAAGGTCACGAATGATATGACGATACTTGAACCCTCGATTTGCTCTTAAACGTCCATCTCTTGAATAACCGTGTCTGTAAACTTGAGTATTTTGTAAGATTTGCGAATACACGTCTAAATCATCATCTGTGTACGATGTCTTGCGAGGTAAACGTTTAAATAATAATTCATATAAGCCTGCTGTGGGTTCATACGTTTCTGTTCCTATCTGAACACCATCAGATTTAAACACAACTGTCTTGTTACCCAATTTATACTCATTATCCTCGTAACGTATGCCGTAAGTATTGTCCATGTCACTCGAACTGGCAGTTCGAACCTTGTGTAGATACATTGACACGAGATCAGATCCGTTAGCATCATCTGTAGTTTCGTCGTCGTCGTCGTCGTCGTCGTCGTCGTTGTTGTCTTGGTGTGCTTTCGCTATTACTTTCAATGGTTCGGTTACAGGTTGAAGAACTTCAGACATGACTCGTTGCGTTTCGAATTTCATTCCTTTGAGAGAACGTAACTTTTCTCTTATTGCCCTACTGTGACGGGCAATGGATTCCTTAAGTCTTATAGCTTCAGCATCCATATCGAAATGAATGTATAATTAATCAGCTACTGCTAATTTATATGAAACTATCAGTTCTATACTTAATATATGACCATCTTTAGCACGTCCGACTGGCGCTGTAAACGATAGAATATCGCCAGTTTCAACTCTTACAGGATATCTTTCAACTAATCTTCCGTTTATTGCAAACAATGTATCATTTACAGCATGCGGATGTACCGATGATACGATGGAACACGAGAGTACACTTCCATTTCCAGGAACTTTATAGTATTCGAGTCCCGATGTTAACGTATACCTTAAAGAGGGACCTCGAAACGGACGTGTTTGCAATGAAATTATGAGTTGTGCTTTCAATTGTTGTAACATAGTGTTTACAACATTTCTCATTCGTGTTTTCATAGTATGAATATCATTATTTATAGTGATTAGTTTATTATCAAGTTCCGTTTGTCGTGCGGTTAGTTCTTTCACTTCTTTTTCTACAGCTGTAGTAATAGTCTCGCTAGCGGAGGTGATTGTTCTAGTTAACTGACTTTGTAATTCATTCTGTTTCCGTGTAATAGTATCGACAATGTTTGTTATAGTCTCAGTTAAACCCGTTTGCAATTCATTATGTTTCTGTATAAAGAAATGATTAACATAACTCATGGTGACTGCATCACTATCATCTATCGGGTCGGCTAAATCCTTCAATCTCTTCATTCGAAATGATAGAGTTTCATTAGAGTCGTGAATTGGAATCCTATCATCTACATATTTTTTATTATGAACGTCGTGTTCGTGAAGGGGGTCCAACAGCGTTTTCATTCTTATACCATCTATAATGACATTATTTTCGGAATCACGTTTAAATGCATATTTACTTAAGTACTCCATTAAATTGTTGTATTGGATGTCGAGCGATTTTTGTATGTGATCCCTAAGCATAGCTTCAAACTCGCCCATACGCTGATACGTGGTCTGCTCGCTGAAGATCTGCATTCGATTCTCGACGTCAGCCGTATGCGTATCCACATAACGTTTAGTCGATGCATCGTCAGCTTCTTCAGGGTCGTGAATATTGCACAACCGCTTTCCCTTGAATCGATAGTTTCCCGATCCATCTCTAGTTATGATATATCGATTGAACACACCCCTAGAGGGTATGATTCTTCGGGATCCGAACCTGTCGATACTCATTGCTTAAGTGGTGGATTATTCTATTTATTCATTCTGATAAAGCGATCAAAACCGTGACGGTAGCGTCCCTCGTTCAGTGGATATTCTGGTACTATAACAACAAAGGATCGTTCATCACTCTCCCATATATGTTTACACATATTCTTAAATTCATCATAGGACATATCGGTATTTACATAATCTTCGTATATATGTTTTAAATTGAGATTATCCTGTCTAAAGAATATAATCATATTTGCATTATCTCTAATTAAATGTTTAGGTACTTTAGCATATGATTGTGCTAAATATATAGCATCGACATTACGATGTCTACCCATACTGTAATATGAAGCTATCTTACCCTGTTTTTCATTTATCACATCATCAAATACGAATATCGAATTTTCTCTAGCATCCGACGTTTGAATTACTTTATCACCATCATCGAACGTAAATACACCTATATCGGGTATAGTTTTCAGTAACCTGAGTAAATATCGATATTTAGGTTGTTGCAACGATTTCGAGTATATGTAGAGGTTTTCGAATCTCAGACCATTCTCGTGAATAAGCAGGTTGAGTAAAACGTTCGTTTTTCCAGCATTTGAACTGCCAAGTATGAGCGCTCTAACGTTACTCGGAAACAACGTACCGTGTCGTCCTTTGCGAATGTCATCCTCGAAATCTAACACCTGTATGGGTAGCGTACACTTTTGCTTCACTATCTCCATATCGCGACTAATACTTATAAAGCATAAGTTTTGTCTTTTATTTCGTTCGTGATAAGGGCAATCTATGTCTTTACTGGATTTAGCCAATCGTCATAGGAATCGTATACTTATAAAGCGCACGTTTTGCCTTTTTTATTTCATAGTGAGACATGCGCTCTACACGTGCATGCAAAGGTTTTGGAATTCTTAATTCCTTGATTAATTCATTACCATTTGAGGCACATTTACCGGGTTATCGTTTCTGCGGTCCCGGAACGAAACTACATAAACGCTTGCAGAGAGGTGACTTACCGGTGAACGGGTTAGATTCAGCGTGTCTCGATCACGATCGGGCTTACGCAGAGAGTACTGATACAGAATCTCGTCGTCTAGCCGATAAGGTGTTGGTAGAGAAAGCTTGGAGACGTGTAAAGTCTGCCGACGCTTCTTTGGGCGAACGACTTGCAGCTCGACTTGTGACTACACTTATGAAGGGTAAATTGGCAGCGGGCGCTGGCATGCGTAAACGTCGCAACAAGAGAGGTGGTTTCTTACCTTTGCTACCACTTTTAGCAGCTCTAGGTGCAGCAGGTGGTCTAGCTGGAGGTGCTGCTCAGATTGCTACGGCTGTCAATAAGAAACGTTCCGATGCAAAACAACTTGCGGAATTAACACGTCACAACGAGCGCATGGAATCTTTGGCTCAGGGCAAAGGTCTTCGCCGTAAGAGACGTCGTAAGGGTAGAGGATTATATCTTCGATCAAAAAACTCGGGGCGAGGCCTATATTTATCCCGGAAAAAGCCCTGAGTGCTAACGAGATCGATTCGTATGCACGACGTCTACGCATTCCACATTTTAGAGGTGTCTACATGATCGATAAACTACCTCCACATCCTCGATACTATGAGAGAATAGTAGTGAATCTGGATACATCAAATAACCCTGGTACACATTGGATTGCTGTACGTAAGGATGGTGACGTTGCCTACTACTTTGACAGTTTCGGCGATCTGAGACCTCCGGAAGAGATAGAAACGTACCTTTCGGGTGTCAAGCTCCTATATAATACGATGAGATTTCAAGAATTCGATTCTGTGATTTGCGGTCACTTGTGCCTTCAGTTTCTCCTCGATGAGTTACACGATCACCGTGAGTGGTAGTGATACCAGCTTCTCTACATTTCTAAATCCACCATTACATCTGGATCCTAACGGACATTACGAGATAGCTCTATTGAATTTTGAGACTTTTTACTCAATTCCGAATGTGGACGAGAGTAATAATCTATTCCATTACGTTCGCGATGGAAAAGTCGAAAGTATAGTAATTCCACCGGGTACTTATGAATTGGATGATATCGCCAGATTGATCAAGGATGCTCTCGACATCGGTGACGACTTTATTCTACGTGCTAATAATAACACCATGAAATCAGAAATTCAATCTCCCTATATTATCGACTTTAGTCGTGAGAGATCTATTGCTTCACTTCTCGGTTTCACCTCTAAACAGAGGGTACCGGCAAACGTGCTGACCGAGTCTAATGATTTGGTTAACATATTCAAAGTCAGCATCATACGTATCGAGTGTAGTCTTGCAACGGGATCTTTCATCAATGGTAAAAGTGGTCATTCTCTGTATGAATTTTTCCCATCGGTACCTCCAGGTTATCATATTTCGCAGGAACCATCAAGTCCTATATATTTACCAATCATCGATACGAATCTCATTGATCATCTCGACATTAGAGTGGTAGACCAGAACGGCGATAAGTTAGATTTCAGGAACGAAACCATCACTGTACGATTGCACATACGTCGTAATGGGTATAAGTTTTAAGAGACGATGCTATATTAAAAAACATCTCTCGAGATTGATCTCTACTCGATCATCGACCCGCAAGCTAATCACATCGTCTAATCGACAATTTCTCGCTAACTTAGGCTTCAAGGTTCTATGATGGATGTGTTGGACGTGACCGGGATTCCGACCTTTGATGATAAGATCAGTAAGGAGGAAGAACACGTATTCCTACCGTACAATACGTCAGCTCTCGATGTGAACGATGAAATTAGAATTCCATGTCAAGCTGAAGATTTGTACACGCTTCCTAGTAGAAGTTATCTCTACATTGAGGGGACTCTCACTAAACCCGACGGCACCGTTGCCACATCGAAATTGAGTAACAATGCTATGGCATTCCTATTCGATGAGATTCGTCTGGATATGAATGGAACGACTATTGATAGAACTAGGAATCCGGGCATTTCATCAACGATGCGTAACTATGCTGCACTGAATGAACTGGAATCGAATCGTTTACTAAATGCTGGATGGATCTATCCTGGAGGTGTGGTAGACATCGTGAATACATCGAATGGTATCTTCAATGCTATCGTTCCTCTTTCGATGTTGCTGGGTTTCGCCGACGATCACAAGGAGGTCATACTTAATAGCAAGTTTGAACTTATTCTCATTAGATCTAAGGATTCTAATAATTGTATCATTGGAAACGATCCTACAACCATACAACTAACTAGACTCGAATGGAGGATACCTGTACTTCGACTTTCAGATTCTGAACGAGTTGATAAACTTAAACTCGTCAAATCGGATAAACCTCTACACGTCGCATTTCGAACCTTGGACCTTCACACTCAACCTGCTGTACCTCAAACTAAAGCGTTCACATGGAACATTGCAACCACGACTAAACTTGAAAAACCACGTTTCGTCATAGTCGGTGCACAAGTGGATAGATTGAATCATCTCGCTAAGGATGCTTCTCTATTTGATAATTGTAATATCACCAATCTGAAACTTTATCTCAACAGTGAATCTTACCCCTATCACGATATGAATTTGGATTTCGCCAATTCGAAATTTGCATCTCTGTATGATCAATATTCCAAATTTCAATCATCCTACTATGGAAAGGAGAATTACCCTCTTTTGAAAAGGAACGACTTTCTGAAATATGCACCGCTATTCGTCATCGATTGCTCTCATCAACCTGAGGATACTGTGACGGGGGCAGTGAATGTCAGATTGGAAGTTCAAGCATCGTCAAATTTTCCTGCACAAACTTCATTATTCTGTTTAATTATTCATGATAAATTATTCACTTATAAACCATTAACTCATGTTGTACAATCTATCATATAGGTGTAATAAATAAAACATTACAAATTCAAATTATCTTTTTATTGACTTTAACATACATCTCCAATATCCTCTTCCTTGCACTCCTGCTTTTTGCATCATATGAACATAATGATTTATGAATATCATACAGCTGATATAAATTTCTTTCAATATATGGAATTAGTCTTTTAAGTCCATTGAATGCAGTACTATTCAGATTTATACTGCCCACATTTAAACATGTATTCACAAACGTTATTTCTTGCATCTTATTCATGCATAACATTATATTAAATGCATATATTATATTTTCACTGTACGGTGCACATGGATGCTTACCATCTTTCAGATACGTATCCAAAACACACAAATTTGACATTATTACCTCCCAATCCTCTTTTGTAATATACACAAACGTATCGTCATGTGTGTCTTTAATGTAAAGTGATGGGAGTTCATTGTATAATCCTATGTTCACACGAAAGTCAATGCTGATGGAGATGTCGTTATCGTTCATGCACACACTATTTACCATCACTCGCAACTTCCTCCTCTACTTCTTCTGCGAAGGGTGTGAAGGGTTCGAACATCATTATGATGAAACTGTCTTGATCGAACGTCTTCTTGGCTTTGACGATTCTCGGTTTGCAGTTCGTCTTCTTCTTTTTCTTGTCTCCTTTCTTACTGGATCTGCGGACATACACGAACTGTCTCAACATCGTGAATATTTAATACACTTGTTAACGTAAAACTCTTATTATTTTATACTCACTTTTCTATGACTTCCTCCTCGGGTTTCGATGTACCGATATCCTTAAACGGACGATCATTGTACGGACCGCACACATCTTCACCTTGATCCTGTTCGGACTGGCATGCCACATCTTCACTTTGGGCTTTACTGAAATAAACATATTTATCATTAGTTATCTAACACATAACAACACTTTCACGTTAACACACAATTATAATTCTACTTACCCGAGGTACACTTTACAATTCTTTCCGCATTGAGCATAAGATGTGATCGAATCATGATGGGAAGGATTCTTGCAAATCACTTGATGCATCTTTCCATCACACGTTTCATCGTGGTGCTCAACCCAATGCTTTTGCAAATCTTCGAAATTGCGTAGATTCTCCCAGAATCTGGTATCACTTTCAATGATAGGTGTTGTTGTTCCACTCATCTTGACGTTGCGATGTGAAGTGAGAATGCATTCGTTCCCGAGTGAGCAGATGGGTGATGAAACGTGATCATACCTGTCTCCCCCCTCCCCATCCTATCGTCGATTGTACTTAACGGACGGAGGGTTTGTGTGAAGTGAGGACACGTTCGTTCCCGAGCTGGCGGGACAGGGTGAGACCTGTTAATTCGAATTTACTCACATATGCACAAATCTTGAGGAATGACAACACGTCATCACCCTTATACTTCAATGTGGAATAGATTTATATTTTCTCGTACCTCGATGTGGGAATGGAATTTAACCTTTTCTTAACCTTTACATCACTCTTGGATACAATAGCTCAAGGAGAGATTCTGCATAGGGAACACCCCTTACCAGAATGTCTTATTACATTTATTTTCATAAATCTCTCCCAGTAAACATACCTAATCATTCTCTCGATATTCTTTTATCTAAAGAATAACGATACTACATCATATATCATACACTAAACGTAATAGATATCAAACCCTACACTCGATATTCATACATGAGAGTTCAAGCACAGACATCGAAGCACTGAACGTAATAGATATCAAACCCTAGACTCGATATTCATACATGAGAGTTCAAGCACAGTCATCGAAGAATTACTATCAATACATTTAATTCAAACATCCCCGGAACCCCCGTTACCCACCCCGCCCCATCACAATATCGAACCCTAGACTTCGATATTCATACATGAGAGTTCAAGCACACACACACATCGAAAAGAATTCACATTTAATTCAAACATCCCCGGAACCCCCCCCCCGTTACCCATCCCACCCATCACACATTACACATCACACACACACACACACACAATCATCATCATCATCATCATCATCCCAACCCTCAAAAACGTCTCACTGCACAGGGGAGAACGGCACTACGCCAACACTCCCCTTCTTTTACAACTCGATTTTCATATAGGAGAGTTCTAAATCAATGAGCATTCTACATAACTCATATATTAACACAGAGGAGAGTTCAACATCTTATCTACACTGTGCTGATTCTCTCAATTCTATACTACTTAAATGTTATATCAATAAACTGGTGAGAAAAATCAACAAGGAAGCATAGGGTATTTTACCTTAAACTCTGGACCCTGAGACAGAGTATACTTATGCGCTCACCCTTATCTACAACGGAGAACAATCCGCTAGTACGGAACCTAACCTGCTTTTCCGTGATTGCATCCTCCACCAAAAGGATCCCGACCTCGAGCACCTCTCCCCGTCACAAAGACAATAAACGCCTTTTTCCTGAACCAGGGTTGTACCCACCGATTCCCGCATCAAAATGCAATTTATATTCATTATCACAACTTAAAGGCAATTGAAAAAGCTGTAAGAACTTACAAACATTAATACTTTATATAGCTCTGCTTTTATACAGTTAATACAAACATCCTTCATGTGATCTTTACATGCGTGTTTGTAATACTTTGAACAGAAACGCCGGGTAAATTTGTTGCATTCTCTTGTGCTGTAATTACATGACTATTCACTAGCTCATGAATTCCTAGAAGCACTCTTACACGCCATCTTATTTCTATAGGAAGCTGAAGAATTGTCGATTTGAATTCTATCTGTGGCTCCACAAGTACTCATGACACATTTTCAAAGAACTGTCTTCGTCTGATTGGCTGGTATCCAGTATTCTCTTTATAAATGCAAAGAGCATTAATTGCAGAAATATTTACAGGTCGTAAAAATGACCATGGGCCAGCTTCGTATGTTACGGGCCACATAGTATTTTTGACATAGCTGGGCCACTAAATCAACTTCAACTTCTGTGCTATTATAACAAGTAACAATTTCAGGTTTCCTTTACATTCCTGTTTCTTCATCGATAGCACCATTGTGATGCATGCTGGATATAACTAATACAGATTTATTTTTCTTAGAATACTAAGGTACAGTCTTCACTAAATCAGAAGAGAGATGAATTTTGCTCAGTTTTTCTCTTTGGTAAGAATTCTGGAGCAATGTCAACTTTATTCTTTCGAATAGTGCCAACATAAGTTAGTTTCTTTTTCATGCAACAATTTTTCTACAGCCGCCATCATGTTAAACTGTAAGCAACATACAAATAGATTCATTGGAACCATTTTCTTGATGAAAGCTTCAGTAATTCTAGACCGATATGGATAACTAGAAATATAAAATAAACATACAACACCTACCAATTGCGCAACGCGATTAGGCGCGTGGTCTACCGTGGTAGACCAACGTCAGCCAGCCGACAATAATAAAAACCTGTGTCACTTTCAAAAGCAACTGAAGTACTGATTGTGAAGACAAAAGCGCGCCTAACAGCTACAAAGAAGCGGGAGTGCATGCGCATCTACCAAGAGTTGTTGGTCTCAAAATTAAACAAAATTCAGTTCAAATAAAAATAAATCTTTCAACGCCAGGTGTGCTAGAGATAGCATTCTATCCTTCTAGAGGAGACAATAAACTACCTCATATTCAATCCACCATCCTTAAACAAAAACAGCCATCCTAACCCATCCCGAAAAGAAAATCCTATCTGAGGTTAAACCCTATCCTGGGTGGGCACACAGCAACAACCTTCAGGCTAACACAAGCCTACCAGTACCTGCGAGTGAGCGAGCGAGCGAGCATGCGCAATGCAGAAGTTGAAGTACGAGGCTGTTCAATAAAGAAAGACCATAATTTTTTTTACGGTCATAGTTTTTCGCAATAAAATTCAATCTTATTATACTCTGTTAGCTTAATGTGAAACAAAAACGCCGGAGTAGTTTCATTGCTGGTACTTCTGGTTCCCACCTGTGAGAACCAGCCAAGCTCAGACATGTTCAGTATCGCCTACCGCTGCAATGGAGGTAACATGTGAGGATCAATATGTGTCTTTGAAATTCTGCTTTAACTCAACAAATCTTGAGGCCTATACAATGTTACAGGAGGCCTATGGAGAGCCTGTTCTTCCCTATAGCACAGCTTGAAGGTGGTTTAAAATGTTTAAAGAGGGGAGACAATCAATTTCAAAGGAAGGTGGACCCGGTGCTCTAGTTGCTGTTCTTACGGAAGTAAACATCAACACTGCTGTTGCCATTGTGAGAGGGGATCGACGAATTACCTTAAGATCACTTTCTGAAATACTGAACATTTCATTGGGTGCCACCCACAAGTAGGTGACAGAAACATTACACATGAGACATGTTTGTGCGCGATGGATTCCAAGACTGTTGATTCCCGAACAAAAGGACATTCGCATACAGGTCTGCATGCAGTTAAATTTGATGGTAAAGGGAGATTCGGAGTTTCTTTCAAACGTAATCACTGCTGATGAAACTTGTTTGCATCATTTTGATCCTGAGAGCAAACAGCAAAGCTCAGTGTGGAAATTTCCTTCATCACCAACCCCCCAAAAAGCAAAAGTGGTTGCTTCTGCTGGGAAACTTATGGTCATCTTATTCTTTGATATTCATGGAATGGTTTATCAGCATGGTGTACCTACACACAGATCAGTAACTGGACAATACTACAGGGATGTCCTGAAAACATTGCAAGTCCATATCAGGCACAAAAGACCACATTTCCGTGATGCAGGCTAGATGCTACACCACGACAATGCTGCACGGCATTGCAAAAATCAACGTGAAGTGCATCACTCACCCTGCCTATAGTCCAGATTTAGCCCCATGTAACATTTTCTATTCCCTAACTTGAAGAAACGCCTTCGTGGGAGGCATTATCCATCATCAGAAGCAGTGGTGAAGGATGTTGAGGCGATTTTGAAGGATCTCTCAAAAATGGTTTCCAGCATGTCTTTGAAGACTGGCAGAAACGCTGGGACAAGAGCATCGTATTCAGGAGAGACTATTTTGAGAAGGACCATCAAAATTATAAGGATGAGCAAAGGTAAGTTGTAAAAAAAAGATGATTCTTTATTGAACAGCACTCGTAAAACAATGGAAACATACATGGTCTACATATGTAGACCACGCGCCTACTGCAGGTTTAAGAGATGGAAGAGGGTTAGGTTATAAATTATTATATAACTTATAATCATTCGCTAAAAGTAATGGAAGTAAGCAGAAAGTACTACTCGGCAGGAAACTGTACAGAAGTGAATAATAGGAATAGAAGACAATATACAAAATGTGAAAAACAGTCAGGATGAACCATGAAATTGAGGAAAGGTAATAACTCAGGAATGGTAGAAGTGATGAAGATTTTAAACTAGAAAATAGCCAATAGGAAAATCAGAACAGAATAGGAAAACTAGAAGAAAAATAAAAAGTATATAACAGGAACATCAGAACAGAATACAAACGCTAGGAGAGAAACAGTAAAATAGGCAAAACGGAAAGCAATGTTAGGAGAAAATTTAGATAGCCAACAAGACGTAACAGACCTAAAAAATATTAAACAAATGTAGGGAAAGTGGAGTGTTTTAACATGCTATTAAAAGGGCAGAACAGGGACTGGGAATCAGCTGGAAGCATTGGAAATACTCGAGGAGGAAATTAACGGGAAAATAAATACTGTTATAAGTGAAGCTAAAGAAAATGTACATCAGGTTAGAGTAGAAATTGAAAATGTCGGTAAAGAAAACCAAAGTGGTCAGTATAAAATCAGAGATAGAAAGTAAGGCGTTGAACGAAATGAAATTAAAGATGGGTTAGAGAATTTAAGAATAGATGTGACTGGGCAGAGTTCTAGTTTTAGTAATATAACTACAAATGCCGCCAAACGAAGCAATTCATTATTCGTCAACGGACATCTCATTACCGAATATGGATCAAAGTACTTCACATAGTGAACTAATGAACCTAGACCAAGAGCCTGCCTCGGTAGCGTGGTGTTAGCGTGTCTGCCTCACGTTCAAGAGGTCCTGATTTCGAATCTGGGTCAGGGTGACTTACCTGGATAAGGTTTTTTCCAGGGTCTTATCTTGAAAACTTAAAGTTGGGTAACTCTAAGCTTTATGGACCCTGGGCTCATTTGGGCATCATTTCACCCATTCTATTCATGTCCTATATGACTTAACGTTGGAGGACGTAAATTAAAAAAGGAAACTAGGCCAGCTGATGTACGCGTAACTGGAGGCCAGAAGCATAATGTGTACTGCCGGAAGCATATTCTGCGAAAGATTTTACCATCAACTGTTGAGAATGAGGAATCAGATTATCCCAGATTCTTTATTCGAGATTTTCAGGAGTATTTCACTATGAAATGTATACCGGAGGAGTATAAAACACAGTTGTACGGAAATCTTTTGAAGGTATTGCAGTTAATTGGCTGGATAGAACTATAGGAAGCAACAACGACTTCGGAAATCCTAGAAACATGTTCATGAGTAGATAGTGGGGAGCAAATAAGCAAGTAAGCGTAAAATTAGAGTAAGTAACGGAAAATATGACAAGAGAAGCGACCATTAGATGGTTAATTATTTTATGATATCTACTAGAAAATTTGAATTTTAGTTCCAATGGTGAGTCATAAAAAGGTATAATAAATATTGTTGCAACATATTTTCATGATATTATTCAGTGTTATATGGTCATTACATAATCGAATAATATCTGAAATAATTGATTTGTTGATATCATTTGCAAATAGGAAACAGAAGGCAGAGTTGGGAAATAATAGAAATACACGTATTCTCGTAAAAATATAAATGAGGACAAAATCGTAGATCATATGCAGCAAGGTAGTAAAATATCATTTTGAAAGCAATAAATGAAGCAGAAATCCGGACAACAGAAGCAGACATGTTCAATGAATTACAAGGTGAGCAGAACTAACTGTGAAGTGTTTGACGGATCGTAAATAACCAATGGTGAGGCCAAATAAATTTCAATTCGGCGTTCATAGGTTTCAGACAGTGGAAAATCCATTCTAAGAGAAAGAAAGGTAATTCTCGAACTTATCACCAGAGGACAGAATGGCTCTGCATGAAGAGAGTGCAGGTCTTATCGGCAGCGTCAATAGGTGTCACAATGTCATTAGGGTATACTTGTGTACACAATGCTGTCCTTATGTGATCCTACTTTGGTCCTCAAACTGACACCAATGCGTCCGCTGCACTTGATTATTCCGAAGTCAAGAATCTATGGAGTGGTTCACTGGCCATTACTGATTTGTGAGTTAAACTCCTAAACTCCTGTGGAGGTAGAGGCTCCATGACCTTGGAACGTTCTTTAGAGTGATGAGGCCCATTTTTACCTGGGATTGAATTAGGATTTCATTACGGAGGGGATTTGGTACGTAGGCCACCATGCTGGGCCCATTGTTCCTATGCCCCCAAGTGGAGCACCCCCGGGAGAAAGGATGAGGCGAAGGAGACAGAGGGCAGCCTACCCAAGGAGCTACGACAGTACAGAGGGCAGGGTCCCTACGGTTTACTTGGATAGAGACCTCCCCCGACAGGCCAGGACAACGACCACGCTCCCCTACAGCGGGACGGCGAGCCCAGCCCCAACGTTCCCTGGCTGGAAGCTGGCGGTCCCGAAATGGTCCCAGTAGCAGGCGCGGAGACCGGCAACCGACCTACCGGAGGAGGAAGTAGTTTTCCTCAGAGCATATCATCCTGCCATGCACCGCCGAAACACCCGTCGGCACTTCTACCCTGAAACAGACCACCAGATGAGAGATGACATAAATTGATAATGGGGATGAAATGTAGGGACAGGAAATTCGGGGGATGAAGTAAACCTACCCAACGTTCGCCTAGCGACCCGGAAACCCCCCCGAGAAACCCATGGATCAGGTATGTCGGCCACGGGAATCGAACCCAGGCGTCCCGAATGCAGGCCACAGACGAAACCACCTGAGCCAACCCGCTCGGTCATTTTTACCTGACTGATACCATCAACGCATACAGTTGTTGTGATTGGACCTCTGCAGATCCAAATGCGTTTGACGAGGTTTCCTTGCACTCATCTAAATCGACAAATAAATAAATAAATAAATAAATAAATAAATAAATAAATAAATAAATAAATAAATAAATAAATAAATAAATAAATAAATAAATAAATAAATAAATAAATAAATAAATAAATAAATAAATAAATAAATAAATAAATAAATAAATAAATAAATAAATAAATAAATAAATAAATAAATAAATAAATAAATAAATAAATAAATAAATAAATAAATAAATAAATAAATAAATAAATAAATAAATAAATAAATAAATAAATAAATAAATAAATAAATAAATAAATAAATAAATAAATAAATAAATAAATAAATAAATAAATAAATAAATAAATAAATAAATAAATAAATAAATAACTAAATAAATAACTAAATAAATAAATAAATAAATAAATAAATAAATAAATAAATAAATAAATAAATAAATAAATAAATAAATAAATAAATAAATAAATAAATAAATAAATAAATAAATAAATAAATAAATAAATAAATAAATAAATAAATAAATAAATAAATAAATAAATAAATAAATAAATAAATAAATAAATAAATAAATAAATAAATAAATAAATAAATAAATAAATAAATAAATAAATAAATAAATAAATAAATAAATAAATAAATAAATAAATAAATAAATAAATAAATAAATAAATAAATAAATAAATAAATAAATAAATAAATAAATAAATAAATAAATAAAATCTGAATATTCTACCCCGGCACCTAGACAACTATACCGGGGCATATATCCAAATTTTCTCTTTATTTTTCCATAAAATCCTTACAAATGTTATAATTATACAAATCTCTCAGAAAGCTACTCTACAAAAATAAAATGAAATAAAATAACAGAAATAAACACAAAAAAGCAAAAAAAAAAAGAAAACAACTATAAAAATTACAAAATCCTTATTTCCTAAATCTATATCTAAATCTACTAATTCTGTAGTCCACCATGGCCTCTGCCATCACTCTCTCCCTCCGCCGCCCATGCAGTCAACTCCATTGTTAGATTATTCAATAATTCTTCCCGTCTTATCCTATTTTGTATTCTAGAACTCCTTCTTGGATCTTGTACTATTCTTCGCCCATTATCAACTCTTTCTCCTTTGAATATTTTTACCTCCCATGCTTTCTTACTTACAAAGTTAGTCAAAACTTGTAATTTATTTACCAATTGTTGATCTCGAATTATGTCATATACGATATATCCTGCTAGCGCATGCCTCTCTTCTTGTTGGTGAATTGCATATCTTCCACATTCAAATACTACATGTTCAGGATTATCTTGTTTGTTACATAATTCACATATATCATTTTCAGTTTTATTGATTTTCTTCCAATAGGTCTTATAAGGTCCGTGTCCTGTTATATAATGTATAAATCCCTTTGTTGGTTGAATAAAATTCAATTTTAGTCTCTCTTTGACGTTCTGAAAAATTTCGAACACTCTTCTACCTAATAGACTTTCTGTCCATTCTTTTTGCCATTTATCTTTTAAACTATTTTTAATCACCCAAGATTTGTTTGTTCTGACTCCAGTTATATTATAAACTTTTTCTAAGTTTCCTTTTTTCGCCCAAAATTTTGCGCCCTTCAATCTTATTAATAAATCAATCGGCCAAATGGCCGTTGTTACTAGCAATGCCATAGTTGGTGTTGTTTTTACAGCTCCTGTCAGACGTAATAATACTTTTCTTTGCGTTCTTCTCAACAATCTTATTTGCACATCATCCATCCTTTCTGCCCAAACTGCTGCCGCATACGTCATAATTGAAGCAAAAATGGTGTTATGATATATCTGTATGTTACGCAATGGAAGTACAAAATTTAAATTGGTTATTCTTGCTAGCTTTGGCATTATTTTCTCTGTTTTCTGCCTAATATACTCCGTGTGTTTTCTGAAATGAAATTTTTCATCTATCATGATACCCAAATATCTCATCTCTTTTTCCCGTTTAATGTTCTGATTATTTATCTTCACTGTAGGATCCCGCTTTAAATTTCCCTTAAAAAGCACATAATTTGACTTGTTTGGTGCAATTTTTAGTTTTGTTCTGAAACACCAATTTGATAATGTATTTGTAACTTCTCTTGCTTTATTTTCTAGCTCTAGTCTGCTCTGTCCATCCATCATTATGACTATGTCATCAGCATACGCTATTACATCCAAAACCTTATGATCTCTTTCCAGTAGTTCTAATAAATCTTCTGATAAAATATCCCAAAAAAAGGGGCCCCAAGATAGAACCCTGAGGGCAACCCTTGGTTATCTTCTTCCTAGTTTCAAAATTTGATCCACCAATGAATACTTCTCTATTGGAACAATAATCCTTTAATAAATTATAAATAGTACTTGAATATTTCTTGTCTTTTAAAATGCCGAAAAAATACGGCCACCATAAATTATCAAAAGCGCCCGATATGTCCACAAATAATCCAATTACATAATTCTTTTGGCTTTTTGACACTGTTTCTTGAATTTTTAATATTGCATCCTCAGTTGAATATCCCTTTCTGAAACCAAATTGTTTATTATTCATACCCAGCATCAACCTATTTTCCATTATTCTTTTATATATTAACTGTTCAAAGATCTTGCCAATAGCATTTAATAAACATACTGGTCTGAAAGATTTTGGTTGCGTTCTGTCCTTATCTGCTCCTTTGCACAAAATTACAACCTTTGCCTCCTTCCACAAGTTTGGAAATCTCCCTCTTGCCAAACAATCATTAAACAAGAAACACAAAAACAAGACAATTTCTTCTCGTAGATTATACAAGACTTCATTTATAATACCATCTGGACCAGGTGCCTTCTTCTTTTTTAACTTCTGCAGAATTAATTTTATTTCTGTAATATCAAAGGGATAAACAGGATTTCCTGTATACTGCAACATCATCTGGTTTCTTTTTTCAACATGAATATCATCATCTTCTTCCTCGACAATGTGATATTGCTTTATTGCTTCGTTTTTATTGAAGAAGGCATAATAATGACCTAAACTGCAAATGAAAAGAGATATTTCCGAATGCTATCCAATTTTGTTATTGTATACTTACAACAATATGGATGTTTGTATGCAGAATTAGAAATACAGCGAGTACTCTGCCGACATTCCGCCAACCATACCGCCTCAGTCCTGCATTCCTTCGAAATAAACTCCCTGTTCAAATTTCACCAATGAGATTTTAGGTGGTGGGTTTATTTAAAGATCAATGTGGGCCATGGATGTGTGTGTAGTTTAGAAACATTAAAGGAGTGGATAAAACTTAACATGACTCAGTGAGGTGAGGATGTACTATATTCTGCAATGGACAATGCAATTAAAGACAGTAGTTTGGAACATGTTCAAGGACATCATATTGAGCTCCATTTATAATTGTTTCAACTAGTTGTGTTGGAGCCCGCCTCGGTAGCGTGGATGGTAGTGTGTCTGCCTCACGTTCAAGAGATTCCGAGTTCGAATCTCGGTCAGGGTGAGTTACCTGGATAAGGTTTTCTCCGGGGTTTTCCCTTATCCTGAAAGACCAATGTCAGGTACCTCTAAGCTCCATGGACTCCAGACACATTTGAGCATGATTTCATCCATTTCATCCATCTTCCGATATGACTGAAGGTTGGAGGACGTAAATAAAAAAAATTGTGTTGCATTAAAGGTACGTACATCGGGTTTCTTCATTTCAGTCCCCATTCAGTCATTGCATCCTCTGATGACGATTTTAGACACTTCTTTTCTTTCAGAATGGAATTAGCATTGTTTGAAGCGCATGCACATTAAACTTCCACTTATTTGGCCTCACCACTGTTCAATTATGATCTCTCAGATAATTCACTTTAAATTAGGGCCAACTTGTGTATGAATATGTGAATATCTAATAGGCCTAGAGGAGGAATTCAACAATTTCAACAATTCATAGGAAGGCATTGTACTTGAATTAATGAGTATTGGAGGCCAAAAGGCCACTATGAATTTAGACCTGTATATAAAGACAAGCAAACTTTTCCCAGACTTTTTACGTGCCTAGATTACAGCCGAGTCCTGCGCCGTGGCGTAGCAGGCTAAGGCAGCATGCCTTGGTCCCTGGCCACGGAAAACGGCCCGGGTTCGATCCCAACCATGGGGTGCGGATTTTAACTCTCAGGTATAGGACTCAGCATCGTGAGGAAAGTGAGGAGCTTACGATAGGTAAGCAGCCCTGCTCACGAAAACCAACGTTCCGGCTGGGGGATGCCGAGATGCTGACCACATCTCCTCCCCGAATCGGTTGGATGATCGTCCACCTCTGCCGTGCGTAAGTGGGTGTGAGGCCGGCAGTCGGATTGGTAGGCTTTGGCCCTCTTAGGGCTGTCACGCCAGTGGTTAACTTTAAGTTTACAGCCGTGTTCGTTTGCAAATACCACCTCCGTAGCAAGGGCCTTGCCTTTTACTAACTAATATGTTAAAATGTTAATTTTAAAATTTAAGAATTTTAAACCTCGTGTGTTAGTCATTAAGTAAATGTAAAAATGATTAAAAATGCACCAATATCGGAAATATGCAATTAAATGTGCTGCAAGGCTCTACACTGTAGAAGTAAGAGGAGGAGGGAAAACACTGTAAAACTAAAATTGCATATCATAAATAAATATAAGCTAAATATGCGTCTGAATAGAACCGATTTATTAATATATAATAATTCTTGATTGTTAATAATCAAATGTAAACGGATCTAATAGTAATGAGATTTGCTGCTTATATTTTTATTCATTTCCATTGAGTATTTCCTATACGAGGGTGGGTCAAAAAGAAATGCCTCCTATTTTTCCCCTTAAATAAGTAAGTTATGTGAAAACTTTGAATTTGGCGCAGTTTCTCAAACCTTCTTCTCCAATCCCCTGCAGTAGTAACTTCTTAAGTCAACAGGTGGGAGCACTGCATCCTGTTGCAAAATGACTGACATCGACATTCGTATTAGAGAGCGTTCTGTGATTGAATTTTTGACTGCGGAAGGTGAAACGCCAATTCGCATTCACGAAAGGCCAAAAAATGTGTGTGGTGATGCAACGGTGGTTGTCAGCACTGTTACACGATGTGTTCGTCGCTGTAACGAAGCTGAAGGGCAAACACCATTGGCAGATGAAAAGCGAAGCGGCAGGCTGCAGTGACTCCATGTAACATTCAGCGAGTCGATGACATCATTTGTGGTGATCGCCGGGTAGCAACAGGTGAATTGTGTCGCATTACTTCCCTCAGTAAAGGCAGTGTGATGACGATCATTCAACAACTGGGTTACTCAAAAGTTTGTTCACGTTGGGTACCAAGAATGTTAACCGCCTAAAACAAAGAAACAAGAAAAACAATAGCCTCCGAACACTTGCAGCGCTTCAATTTGTAGGGAGAGGAGTTTCTGGAAAATATTGTTACAGGAGACGAAACGTGGGTTCATTTTTTGAACCTGAATCAAAGAGGCAGTCAGTGGAATGACATCACACAACATCACCGAAGAAAAAAGAATTCAAAACTCAGCTGTCGGCAGGGAAAGTTATGGCGACAGTGTTTTGGGATGCAGATGGTGTGCTTATGATTGACTTTTTGGAGCAGGGATGCACAATAAATTCTGTCCAATACGTCAGAACTCTCAAAAAGCTGAATGCACGTCTTCGCCGACCAATAAAAACTATGGCGAATGTTCTTCTTTTGCATGACAATGCAAGACCACACACCAGCCGTTACACCACTGCAGAAATTGAGAAATTGGGATGGCAAGTCTTACCTCACCCCCCATACAGCCCTGACCTGGCATCATCAGTCTTCCATCTGTTCGGGCCACTAAAGGAAGCTCATCGTGGGATTCATTTTGAAGATGAGCAGGCTGTGAAAACGTCCGTGCGTCAATGGCTTAGGAAACAAGACCGTGTGTTTTACCACACTGGAATACATGCTCTAGTTAAAAGGTGGACCAAAACTGTGGAAAAGGACGGATATTATATTGAATAGTGACAAATTAATCGTCAATGTTGTAGAGCTATGTAAATTGGATTCGATTTTCTTGGCAATTAAAAGAGAAAAAAAATAGGAGGCATTACTTTTTGACCCACCCTCGTATATACACACAGGAGCTGACTGTGGCCGAATGGTTAGAACCACTCGGCTATCACCAAGGTGGCCAGGGTTCGATCCCAGGCGACCGCAAAATTAGACTTGTGGTGGACAACATGGCGCTGTGGCGGATTTCTCCGGGGTTTCTGGTTTCCCCCGCCATTTCATTCAACCGGTGCTCCATCTTTATCTCCTGTAGCATCAGTGTCATCGCGTGCGGGGTCGCATGTAGCAAAAGCGGGCGTTAAAACATTACCAATTTCATTTCATTTTGAGTATATATCTATTATGTGCATCCAATGGGAAGAGTTCTGGACCGCCGCCAATCAGATGCGTTAGCGCACTCAGCACTGGCATCTTGTTACCCCCACTTTTCCACATTTCCCTCTCTCACGCACATTATCCAAGATGATGGCGCTAAACGTAAGGGAACACAAAGTGATTTTTCCAAACTTTTATAATAATGCAGTTGCTGAAACCACAATTGCAGCCTGATATTTGCATATGATGCAAACGTTTTAAATTCTATAATTGTAATTATAGTTTTTGAATGACCTATTCTTCTAATCCAACGGAACTGCCATGGCTCATCCATGTAGCTGTGAATGTCATCAGTTTTGGCAAAATTTGAATTCTTGTCTTAGAGAAAATAGTATTTATTAGAGATAGATTCACCTGGCGCACGTCACACCCCACTAACGGAGAATGCAATATGAAAACACTGCAGGACTCCCATTTGTTGTTTACCTAGTGGCGTTCAAGGACAAACATCATCCCATTTTAAACACATAATAATCAGTCATGTTCACGACCTTACCAGGAACCTAAGTATAAAGGCATTAATAATAATAATAATAATAATAATAATAATAATAATAATAATAATAATAATAATAATAATAATAATAATAATAATAATAATAATAATAATAATAATAATAATAATAATAATAATAATAATAATAATAATAATAATAATAATAATAATAATAATAATAATAATAATAATAATAATAATAATAATAATAATAATAATAATAATAATAATAATAATAATAATAATAATAATAATAATAATAATAATAATAATAATAATAATAATAATAATAATAATAATAATAATAATAATAATAATAATAATAATAATAATAATAATAATAATAATAATAATAATAATAATAATAATAATAATAATAATAATAATAATAATAATAATAATAATAATAATAATAATAATAATAATAATAATAATAATAATAATAATAATAATAATAATAATAATAATAATAATAATAATAATAATAATAATAATAATAATAATAATAATAATAATAATAATAATAATAATAATAATAATAATAATAATAATAATAATAATAATAAACAGTCGTATAAGTAGTAGTAGTAGTAGTAGTAGTAGTAGTAGTAGTAGTAGTAGTAGTAGTAGTAGTAGTAGTAGTAGTAGTAGTAGTAACAGTAGCAGTTAAGCAAGTTCGTTAGTGTCATATATTCATGTTATGTTACCCCTTTAAATGAACCTATGATAGCAATTTATTCCTAAGGATAAGAACATTTAGCGAATAAAGCTGGAAGGTGAGTGTTCCATAACTTAAGGCGTCTCATCCTCTTTGTGTCTGACCCGAGAATCATCGATCTGCTGTCGGCGAGACGACTGAAATGGACTGATGGTTTCTTGTAACGGGACACCCTGTTTCAGCGGTTGTCATTTATCTTTATAAATAACTGAATGAGGGCGGCTCGGCATCATAATAAAACCAGGGTCGAAAACAACTAGAGTTCCGTCTTACCAATTCAGCAACAAAGCATTCTGTGATATCATGTATATGTTGTATGAAAAGAGTACTAACAAAGAATAAAATACCCACTTAAAACGAAAATATTAGCAGTGGCAGTGATTTCTAAGATTCTTACAGTAACACGTAAATACACATTCTACGTAGGTACTATGAAATAGCTCCACAGTGTGTATCAGAGTATGTATTAGAATGTATAGCACATTTTCGTCAATGAAGCTATTGGTGACCCACCTAACTCTTTAATTGTTCAATAACCATTTATCTGGAAAATCGCACTCATATTTTTACACCTTGACCATGGATTTTTTCCCGTATTTCTCCGTCCTTATAGGAGAATTCTGTGATGGTTGCCTTCTATCACAGGTTTTCTGTCCATCATTTTAGTTCATCTGTTCCAGCTCATTTATACCGAGATTATAAGGCCAGACGATGGCAGTTGTGATGTGGTAGGACGGTCGAATTTGCCCTTAGAAAAGAATTTTCCTCTGGCATGAGACGGGACTTTTGGTATCCTTTTCCTTGTCTTGTTAATTCCCAGGAATCCCAGGTTGCTATTGGCAAATGCAGGATTAGCCGGCACTGCTTCAGGAATGGTGACATGTTGCAGACGTAAAGACCTTACCTTTAGCTAGCTTACAAGGTCTTTCGGACTGGTCGCCTTTGCGGTGTTCCTATTTCACTTCTTCCCAAAGCCCAACTAAAGTCTGTTTAGTTCTAACTCGTGTGCACGTCGGCCGACCCCGGCCCACCTTCTCCCAGACCGTTCTGCAAGTCTGCAACCTTTCTCGATACATTATGGGTATCGTACGAGGTTTCGTCTAAATAAATTATCTTACGTCCATTACTGCGAAACCTCCTTAGTTTTGACAAATATATATAATAACTCATAATAACTCTTATCTTATTCAAAGTGAGGTATTTGAAATCCAGCTCCTTTAGGAGGCCGCGCAAAGTGCAGTGCCCATAAAGAAAATCACAAATTTCTTGCAAATGTGCTACCAATTCATCTAAGGTGGGCGCTCTCCCTTTTGCATAGAATCTATAAATTTCTCGGCGAATTAAATCGCATGTGAAAGTATCTACTTTAGAGAAACGTTTCCTTTTGTTTTCGCACTTGATCGGCGTCTTTGGTATTTCTTTCGTCACAATATTTCTTACTGTATTTCTGTGAATACCCAGGATTTATCATTAGGTTCATTGCATGACTCCTTAACAAGATTATTTTCCAGCACATATTTATATGTGTTCAAAACAAGCGCTTGAATTTGCTTAGAAAGAGTTCCCGTTATAACTTTGTTTTTTTTTTTTTTAGGCTTTTCCAGTAACATAACTCGGCCCAGTTATACACCCTATTGTCATCACTTTGATTTTTTTCGCTTGACTAAAAGTTATATACTACTTCATTGGCATTTACCATTGCATTTCCCTCCCACGGTCTCCACATTGTGACACACAACGAATTGCTGCGCGTAATGAAACAGATCAACTGGAAGTTGGAACTTCGGCAACTGAGACTCCACGTGGAGTAAACATGCGACTGTCTTTTCAAGAAAATCAGGGTTGCTATTGATCCTCAACGACAGTGTTCCATTTCTGAAGTGTGGAGATAGATTTGTGACGGTAATCAGTGGGCGGGAGGGTCAGGTTCCTTTGAGTCCGAACTGCACATCCGTTGACTAGACAGACTTTACATGCGGTTCTGAGCTTATTGGAAGTCCCTCCAACTGACCACTCCTAACTAGTGCGGTTGTTTATTTAAACACTCGAACAATCGCATTAGTACGAAGCTGGGCTACTGCTTCTTCTGTTCCAAATAGGTTGATGCACAGTTTATGGTGCACATAAAATATTGATAAACAAATAGTGATAAAAACGGCTGAACGAATAAAGATAAAGCGTTAGAATTTTTGCTGACTGTTAATATCCACATCCAAGTTCTGTGGAGCAGTGCTTGCTCCTGTTTTGAAGCTTATTAAGATATGTTTGTAGTCTTAAGAAATTCTTACCCATGTTCTCATATTATTCCTCTTTCTATATGCATTTAGCAAGAAAGTTAATTTAAGAACTTTTTTAGATGAACACCAAAGTACTGCTGGCTTTTGAGTATCTAGACCTGGTAATAAGACTCGTTCAGCTTATGAGTATCGTGATGGGAAGGTAAATTAGCCAAAACAAATACCAATGACTCCGTTGTGTAATATTAAAGTGTCAGTTATTTGATAAGACCTATTTTCTATATACTTCCTTGCTAAACTTGGTGTTCGAACTACAAGTCATTTTCTGTGTATCTAGCGTATTGTTACAAATAAATAAAATGGGCGCTCAGTTCCGCGTTGACGCTACAGTTTGAAGATTTAGTGGTTAGCGCAGGGTAAAGCAATGAGGTTTTCTCAGGGTATGCGTGGTTATGTATGAGAAGGATGGTTTTAATGACACTGGAATGCCCGTTTCAAAGTGATTTAATGACTGCTTCTTTTTATCATAACATCAAACTCGAAGTTGCCGACCAAGGGTTACCAACATCACTGTTTACAGTTACTGTATGTGAAATGCTCATTACTCGATCAAACTTAATTCGATCTTCACGTACATATGAACCGACAAATATCTTCTCTCATCACTTCTGGTCTGCCTTGCCCAAGACAGAACCAGAAAAACTGCCTTAATCGTCCCCAAGCCGCGGACTCTGTCCTCACACTATACACAGCTGTGCGTGGGTGTGTAACTTTCACTTCTGGAAGCCCTCTTTTCACACAAAGATTCCCTTTGTGACTATTTTGTCCATTGTGATTATTAGTCTCGGTCATGCCATTATTAAGGCTCCGAAGAATACCTTTTCAAACAGAGTCAAGTGCTTACCCTGTAGAACCCTGCTACACCTCTACCCTGCTACCCCCCTTACGTTTCTTTTGTTGAAACAACTATTCAACACGATTGTTATTCGACTCAACTGAACCTGCGCGCTTTCCACACAAATATACATTTTTTGAAATCCATTAAGATTCTTTATACATTGCATCCCGTAATTTGGGTACCAGTATTTTGCATTACTACATTATCAAAATTCAGGAACCTTAGTTATATACGATTTTTAATGAGAACGTTCCTTAAACAATAAACACTTCATTGCTTGGAAATAAAATATACAAATTACTTGATATTAAAGCTTGCGAGTAAATGATTCAGTTAAGTAACAGCTCAATCTACGGAATTCTTTATAAATGGAGCAGCTTATTTGAATAAGTGAAATTGTGAGAAATTGGACTCTTTAATTCTGTCATGGGCTTTTTTCTATGTACTTGTAATCTGAATAACGCCAATGCAACTGTCAAAGTGGAAGAAAACTCAAATATAAATACTTCTTTCCTTACATTAGTTAATCTGAACTGTGTAGTTCCAGTTCATTCCAAAGTACAAAATACTTCTTTTTAGGAACGAGAAAAGAACTGCCACTCCTGCTCTGAACGATACATTGGCTTATTTCAACTAGTAATGAATTCCACATTAAATTAATGCATTTTGAAGAGGTTGCTGAAGATCTAGAACTATATATTTAAAAAACATAAAATTTGTTATACACAGCTTTATTATTCAATGAATATGGGCTTAAAATTTTTGGACAACAATACCTCTAGTTGTGAACGTCTTCATGAAGTAAAACCAGGACTTTCATTGTATAGAATTAAATAGAATTGTTACACTATTTATAATGGAGCAAATTTCAGACCATAATACTACAAGCTCAACTCAGTTCTAAATAGTAGAAAACAAAGATATATTTTTCAGGAGTAATCAGCAATGGTTCATTATAAAACTATACAATATTGTCATCATTAGACACATTTTTTGCAAAGCTTCAGGTTGCACTAACTTAAGTCTATCAGGAACTTCGCCAAAGTCGCAGTGTTCTTCCCTTTTTGCCTCATCTCAAGGTGTCTCTTTTTATTGCTTGCCTTGTTGCTACTTCTGTAAAATTTCGTCTGTCTAGAATTTTAGATGCTCTCATTCCTCATATTTTTGCCGAAATTAGTGGTAAATTGCTTGGAAATATCCGGTACTTTCTGAGCATTAAGGCAAATCTCGTTCTCCAGCGGATGGATGGAATATCGTGCCACATCTTTCCTTTACGTAAGATTTTCTTCCCAATACAAATATCCGCAATGTAAGCTGCACCCCTTGGACTATTCTCCTATTTGAATCTTATTTTTTCAATTTTAACTCGTTTTGTGGTTAAACTTTTAATACACCATAATGCTAAATGTTTTGCGCCTTGAGAAACCCTTTTCTTCCAGTTACAAACATATATGTTATCATCTCCAAATTTGAAATTGTGACAACTTTCCTGTAGAGGGCCTCACAGAAATCTGGTGTGTGAACCTGAGATGCACCCAGTTCAACTCTTTGATCTGTTCTCCCACAAAGACGACGTGGAGGCATAAGCTATGTCCATCTGTCAAGAATACTGGAGTTACCTTCTGCAGAATTTTAGCAGCATCTTAGGTAAATCAAACTGAGACCATGTTGATCATTGTTTTCCTTTTATTTTGGTCCCCACAGCCATCAGCAACAGCCCAAATAATGTGGCTATTATCCAAGTCAGTCTGTGGTGCACTAATCATGCAATCTGACATGAATCTCCTTTAAGTTACTCACTTCCAAGCCACATGTAGATAATCACATTTTCTGTGTTCTGAGATAGTGTCAAACATATCATGAAACTGTGAAATCAACTGGCTAAGCAAATAGGTTAAATGAAAGGCAATTAGCAAAATTACGGTGTTTTGACAACCATAGCTCGACATTTTCACGTCTTCATCAACCAGTGTTTTATAAAATGCATCTTATTTCATTCTGAGAAAGTTTAGTCTTACTTTAATGCTTCTTTTAACTGTATAAACTTAGAAGTTTTAATTTCTTTAAGCTGCATACAGTTTGAGCACGCATCTACAACTGAACTGCCAAATCCAATCTTATGCTCTGTATCAAACATGGACCGAAAATGGTCATACAGGGCTATTGCTTATTCCTTTTGAGCATACATGGTTTAAATACTTCAAGATCGCGGTATACATAGTGCTAGTGAATGTGTATGCTTCTACCGTGATATCTTTTAGAAAACGAGTTCACCCCTTTTCATTTGTTTATATACTTTGTGAAATTGATGATAACCTCCGCTGGTCTTTCTAAATGTCATGTCAGTTCTCAGAATCTTCTTGCATGGATTATGGGTACAATCTTTACCTAAGCCCAATATTTGAATAAATGCCTTTGAGAACGCTTGAACACCCCTCTTTCCCTCCTTCAGCCTGGGTATGAAATATCGCGCTGATGCCACTTTCCTCTTGCTTACACTTCTTTGTGGATGACTGCAGTTTGGATTCTCAACAGTTATGTGACTTAGTATGTGATTTTTCTTTGTAAGATTTGCATCAGCTTACAACACGTAATGCATGCCTCTCTTGGGTTAACAATTTAGCAGCTATGGCAGCACCTTGCTAGAGTATATGAAGGGGAAAGAAAATATCCAAACAGCAGTGGAACTGGAAATCTTAAAAATATGTGTAATATAATGTTTAAGGAAGTAGTGAACGACGGATAAGTTAACGCCTATAAAGCTTCATTCTTTTTCCCACACTTTTCTTTCACCGTGTCTTTGAAAAAGAAACATTTATTATTCTCTGGGTATTTTTCATCATAATTGAGTAACAATTTGCGGCGATAACGTTGCTCGCCCGCCTCATGTTGCGCAAGTACTAGTACTCGAAGTCGGAACTCCTTCCTGGGTTTCCGCCGTCGCTGGTCCGGCGTCTGCTTCCCCGTTGCCTCTGGCAGCTGTAAACTGCGTCTCCTGCATGAAATCTTTGGGTTCTTAGGTTGTAGGGTCGAGACAACAACAGAACACACGATATTTTCTAAAAAAATGTACTATAATTGTTCCTTTAACTCTGGATGTAGAACCCGGGCATCTAAGGAACTAGTGAATGGTTGACATCTGTAGCATTGGCTACAATGCTGTACATAATAATTTTAGAAGTTTTATTGCAAGAATTGGAATACAATAGAGGCGCTGAGAACCATAAGGGTCCAAAGCATAGAAACATTATTTTGAGGAAAACAGATGTTAAAATCAAAATTCCCATTACCATTCTCATTTCCATTACGAAGTACTACTTCAGAAAGTGAAATAAAGGTTGAATTATGTCGGTTACACTAGATAATAATTGGATAGCGCAGATCAAATAAAGTGATACTTCATGCTTTGGGCCCTCATATAATTGAATACCAGGAAAAACTAGCGAGACAGTTTTTATGAAACTTATGTTTCATTAAATCAAAGAGGGTCTAAAGTACAGCTACAGCTGGTTGAATACAAGGTCGGCAAATGTCTTGAGAATGCATACATGCTAAAATCTCAAAATCAACGATGTTGTGCTTTAGGCGCTTATGGTTCTAAGCGCCTAACTATTCATGTTTGCTACGCAAATATGATAAATTTTATACTATCTGGGCAGCAGAAGAAATAAATTAGTGTCGAAGAAGTGTTATTCTTTAAATTTTCCCATGGAATGACACATTCAGCTTCAAAGTTTGAGATTAAAAGTGATATCATTATGTATTATGTCACAGAAACATTCCTGCAAGTGCTTTGGACCATCAACCATTACAAAACCACTTATTATCACATGAAACAATTATCAACGACCATTGTGTAAATCATATTTTTCATATTAACCTAGCTGTCATTCAAATGTTCATCTGATCATATATTCTATTACCAATTGCGACTGACGCTCATGTAACTTAAATGTTTGAAACATCAGCAGCAATACGGTATCAGAACTTAAGATCAGCTAAGCTTGACTGAAAGACAGGTATGAAAAATACATCAGTGGTAGCTATCAGCAACGTAAACATTTTAGGGAACGATTTTTATATTTAACTTCACTATTTAATGTCACTATGTGACGCTGCTATCGCCATGTGTTGCCAACGATTAACACGGGAGTAGCTTCTAAAAGCTTGGTGTTCTGTGAACGCGAAGTACTTTAAATGACGAATAAGGTCTTATACGTTTGAATGCAGTCATAGTTGATCTCTATATATAGAGAGCAGGGCTGAAAGATATTGAATAAACTCTCAAATTCTCAATACTAGATTACAGACATCAGTCCAGCATCGCTATTGAAAGAAGTGAACAACCTATCGAAAAAATTACACCATTCTACAACGATTCCTAGAGAGTTAATGTGAACACCGATAAACTGCTGAGCGAAAGACTAATTGTTTCAGTAGTGATTAAACACTTCCTCTCAATTTGTCCTTACTGTAGTATAGCTCCAAGTGTAAATGAAGGCCCTCTGAAATGTCCACCTGACAAAAGCTCCATAAAAATGTGACCACTCATATTCTGTGTCCTTAAATGGAGAGAATCATACACTAGCACGAACATTTCTTCTTTTCGAATTCTATCCATATCCTACTTCTTTAGAAAGATTTGGGTTTTTTTTGAAAAATTACGCATATTTTACTTTTATATTGTTGTGTATAAGGTCTGAACCAGATTTGGGAAATATTTTAATTATTGGAGGTTCACATTTCATTTAGTGGTAAACTCCAAGCTTTAGCAGGAATTAACAAGTTGAGACAGGTTGGATGACTCAGTGATCAGAGTAAGCAGTGGTATTGGCCCACCAGCACATGTTTCCTGTTAATTCGACAGAAAATTTAAAAAGTGTCATTCTTGGGTTGCACAAGATTGTACCATAGGATGTAAACCATCTCTTAGGAAACGCTGACTCGTATGATAGCAGACATTTTGGAAGCCAGTTCTATTTAAACGATTACAGCCAGTAAGGAGGGGTTAGTCAGTCAGTCAGTTAGTCAGTTAGTTAGTCAGATCATTGTTAGTTGGTTGGAGGGTCGGATGCTGCTGCTCTAGTCTCATCATAGAACTTGTTAATACTTTTACAAAACTTAACTCATCAGAGTGAACCAGCCACCTCTTGTTCAGAACTCTACGCCACTCTACATAAAAGGTAATATTTATTTATTATGTATTAATTGATTTAATGTCTGTCTTGATTGCACCCTTTATCTCTTCCAGATAAAGGAGAGCTTTGTTTGATTTGACGTCCCCAATCTTTGGAATATATTTATAAATGTTGTTGAGAACTAATCACTTTAACCCTAATTATGTCACTATCCTTTGACCTGTTAGTTCTACCATCTACTCCACTATCCTTTCAGTAGCTACACCTCCAGTTGTTGATTAGGTTTGTAAGTCCTTCACCCCTTACAATCCTGATTGCAACAATATTACTGCCGTATGTACCACATAGAGGCATTTTGTTTTTCATATGTTATTTTATTATACTGAAATTACTCAGCATTCACATTACTAAAATGCTCCTCTTAAACTTAAAATACAACCAGGAACCTTAAAGCACATTCTGCAGACGATAACAGTGCCGAGGTTTTAAGAAATCACCTCAACACTGCATTTTAATTTGGGAAGCAGCATGGATTTGTGTCCAGCTCCCCATTAAGCTATGTTCGTGGTTGTTTGGGGTATAGGTACAAGTATTTTGATAATTGATACCCTGATACGCCCCCAGTTTAATGTGTTAATTGCATTTTTTTCTTTTTTTCACAAATGCGTCACATAATGTACCTCCTGATATTTTATTGCTGGTCGTTTTTGCGCCGCGAAATGTAAAGCTCCAATCAGTATAGACCGCTATACTTTCCCTTGTTTACACATCAATATCCAACTTTTTGGCTGAGGTATCTTGTGATTATTAGCATTCGAACAGTTACACTTTAAAATAAACAATGGAGGTGTTGGAAATACAAGAATAGGCATTAAATCCTCAGTTAAACGTATATATTTAAACTTCCCTTTTCTATGAACGCGTAAGGTGTAAACAACACAAATAGTGAATATTTGGATATGTAAGAATCATAACTGATTTCTCCATTTGTTATTAATTTCGTGAGAGTAGCCATAACGTTAGTTATTGCGAGGATTACCCTTTCCCCGCTCGCAGAGAAAATAAATATGTATTCGTATGACTTTTGTGTCAAGCATACTTGGAAGTGCTAGTCAAGCTGAAAATACATTTCCATTAATAACTATAATTAATAATTATTAATTATTAATTATAATCTGCAGATGTAAGAAGTTTGATACAATTTTATTCATTATGTTGTTCTGAATTACCGATACAAATATCTACAGCTATACTGCAAACCCATGTGTAGCTTTATTAATGTGCACATGTTAAACACAAATTGGACAAATTGGATTGGATTGGAATGTTCGGAGGGGATTAGGCACCTCGACTAGACAGGTCTTTTGTATCTATGGCCCCAAGTGGGGCACTTCCAGGAGGCAGGATGAGGTGAGAGGAGACCGGGTAGCCAACACGAAGGAGTCACCAAAGTACAGAGGGCAGGATACATACACTTTAATATATAGAAACTCCCCGGCGGTCCAGGACAATCGTCATTCTGCCTACCGTGGCCCCAAAACAGTCAGGAGGCCAGTTCGGAGAACGGAGGCCCCACCCAGAGCAAAGAGGACTACAGGCAGTCTTGCACAACCGGCATCTCGCCAGCCGCGTTCCTAATCAGCCCACTAGGCCGGTTCGGAGACCGGAGTCCATCCAGTTAGAGGAGAAACTCTCCTCTCAGAGCATATCATCCCACCATTCACAGCCGAGACTCCAGCCGACACGTCTACCCTGAAAGAAATCACCAGATGAGAGATGATATGAAGTGATAATGGAAGTGAAATGGAGGGACAGGAAATTCGGGGTATGTAATTAACCTACTCAGCATTTGCCTAGCGACCCGGGAAAACCCTCGAAAAAACCCATGGATCACCTAGTTCGGCCAAGGTAATTGAACCTGGGATTCCCGAATGCGGGCCACAGGCGAAACCGTCTGAGTGTCCATTAATAACCATAATTATTAATTCTTAATTTTAATCTGCAAATGAAAGAATTTTGATGGAATTTTATTCCTTATGTTGTTCTGATATCAATATGCCCATATTAAACACGTTCACTTAAGGACAAATAATATGGATAATTATTTTTCATTATTCTATACATGCGATATTTAAATTTTCATTACCAGCGAATCCAGATGGGAATCACTATTAGTGGTACAGCTTGTTGTTAACCGTAACAGTATTTAAGGTATGGGTATACAAAACAAGGCTGATAGAACGGTTTCTTAGAAAACAAGGGAATTTGTGCGCTTCCTGGTATTTCTGGTAAGATACATGTCGCCAGAACGGCGGGAGATGAAAGCCGTCAGCCGTTGTTGAAGAACAGCGTGTTGCCTATTTAATGAGATGGTCAAGGGGATACGGGGACAATGCCCGAACACTGCACGATGTGTCTTTCTCCGTGGGGTTGCGAGACGATTTCTAACCAACATATGACCGGGAAGTACAAATAGTGGCGAGATTACTTATAACTGCATAAGGGAAATATTAACATTAATATTCTATGTGTAATGGTCTCTTAATAAAACAGTTTTTCTGCGACCACACCGAGATAGACCAATTGCCTCTTTCTCAAACTAGAACGAAACAATTGTAAACGTTAAGGAGGAAATAATTGGTATGTTAGGTCGTATAAGTTCTTCTTTTCTCTTGTTTTTCTGCTTGATCCCCTTCTTCTTCTGGTCGTCATTGGTTATAATCTCTGAAACAAGAACGAGCCCTTTGTGAACATGAGAGCCTTCCGTTAGAGATCTGTGCCTCCCTCTCTCGCAACTCTTATGTGTTTAAGAGATCGTTCTGTTTTTAGACCAATTACACCAAAAATGCCAAGGAACAAGAAGAAGAACCAGTACAACGTAACATTCTCTCAATTTATTCTTCCTCCCATTTCTGACCTCGTCTTAAGTGCGACGTAATCAGTAACCTGTTGGCATGTATCAAGTGACACAGCTGACTTTATTAAGGAGGTAGATACTGTCTACCCACAACAAGAAGGCAAGTGGTGCCTGAAGAGGGAGAGGTGCTTGAACTGTTTATCTGCACTATTAGTGGATCTGTTTACTACGAAGTGAGTGTATGAGAATGCACATGAGTCACCCAGGTGGCCAGATCAAATGTTCGTTTGTCAGTAGCTGCAGTGATAGTTATTATACATGGGTATGTTATGCGACAGCACTATGTATTTTATATGAACCTTATCATATCCAGATGACAAGCATAAACATCATGCGGTCAGCAAAAGTGATTACGTTACACTGTCATCTGCCTTGACTTCTTGTGTTGGGTGGACAGTACGTTATTCCTATTTGGAACCCTTGCTATCTGATGCGCTCCTGAAAGCGAGTAAACACATTTTGTCTGTAATAATTAATAAGTAGTCTAGTTAAATTTATATTGAGGAATCAATACATTCAGAATTAATCCTTTTAAATACAAGTCCTGTATATGGATGTTTTAATTAATTAGAGTCAACTGAAAAATTCAATGCCACGGCCAGGATTTGAACCACGGATCTCCTATTTTCCGTCCAGTCGCTCTAACCCTTGAGCTACCATGGATAACATGCAGACACGATATTAAACTCTCCAATTGACTCATTGACTTTAAAAGGATTAATTCTGAATGGATTAATTCCTCAATATAAATTTTACATTAAGAGTTCAATTATAAAACTCCTGTATATAAGTACTTACAAAGGTACGTCACCACAAATGTATATCTCGAATATGAGTAAATTGCAATTGCAAATTATTGATTATTAAATTTTTATCGTTATTAAATTGCAAAACCGGTTTCAGGTAAAGGAAGTTAAAATGTTAATGGTCTACAGTCCTGTTTATTATTGTTATTATTATTGTTAAGGGCAATTACAGTATAGTGTTACCTGGACCCGCTACCTGGAGGTGATCTCTTATCACATGTAAGAATGTATTATTATTATTATTATTATTATTATTATTATTATTATTATTATTATTATTATTATTATTATTATTATTATTATTATTATTATTATTATTATTATTATTATTATTATTATTATTATTATTATTATTATTATTATTATTATTATTATTATTATTATTATTATTATTATTATTATTATTATTATTATTATTATTATTATTATTATTATTATTATTATTATTATTATTATTATTATTATTATTATTATTATTATTATTATTATTATTATTATTATTATTATTATTATTATTATTATTATTATTATTATTATTATTATTATTATTATTATTATTATTATTATTATTATTATTATTATTATTATTATTATTATTATTATTATTATTATTATTATTATTATTATTATTATCATCATCATCATCATCATCATCATCATCATCAACTGGTCAGAGGAAGAGAAGAAGTTCTTGTTTTCTCTAGTCCAAAAGATTATGAGCATTATAGAAAATAAATCCGTGTCGACGAATACAAATATGAGAAAGGAGGATGCATGGAGGGAAATTCATCACGAGTTTGCTGACAATGCGGCTTACTGATGCCTGACTAATATCGTGCAGGTCAGCAGTGTTGTCTTGATATCCTCCCCTTGCTTAATACCGAAGTGCTGTTAGGATTTGAGTATCAATTGAGATACTCAGGCCTCGGTTATCGTCCCTGACATACAGGTTAGGGCGAATCATTTCTATCAGCTTTCTGGCGTTTGCTTTCTGCGAGTTTGCTGACAATGCGGCTTACTGATGCCTGACTAATATCGTGCAGGTCAGCAGTGTTGTCTTGATATCCTCCCCTTGCTTAATACCGAAGTGCTGTTAGGATTTGAGTATCAATTGAGATACTCAGGCCTCGGTTATCGTCCCTGACATACAGGTTAGGACGAATCATTTCTATCAGCTTTCTGGCGTTTGCTTTCTGCGAGTTTGCTGACAATGCGGCTTACTGATGCCTGACTAATATCGTGCAGGTCAGCAGTGTCGTCTTGATATCCTCCCCTTGCTTAATACCGAAGTGCTGTTAGGATTTGAGTATCAATTGAGATACTCAGGCCTCGGTTATCGTCCCTGACATACAGGTTAGGACGAATCATTTCTATCAGCTTTCTGGCGTTTGCTTTCTGCGAGTTTGCTGACAATGCGGCTTACTGATGCCCGACTAATATCGTGCAGGTCAGCAGTGTCGTCTTGATATCCTCCCCTTGCTTAATACCGAAGTGCTGTTAGGATTTGAGTATCAATTGAGATACTCAGGCCTCGGTTATCGTCCCTGACATACAGGTTAGGACGAATCATTTCTATCAGCTTTCTGGCGTTTGCTTTCTGCGAGTTTGCTGACAATGCGGCTTACTGATGCCTGACTAATATCGTGCAGGTCAGCAGTGTCGTCTTGATATCCTCCCCTTGCTTAATACCGAAGTGCTGTTAGGATTTGAGTATCAATTGAGATACTCAGGCCTCGGTTATCGTCCCTGACATACAGGTTAGGACGAATCATTTCTATCAGCTTTCTGGCGTTTGCTTTCTGCGAGTTTGCTGACAATGCGGCTTACTGATGCCCGACTAATATCGTGCAGGTCAGCAGTGTCGTCTTGATATCCTCCCCTTGCTTAATACCGAAGTGCTGTTAGGATTTGAGTATCAATTGAGATACTCAGGCCTCGGTTATCGTCCCTGACATACAGGTTAGGACGAATCATTTCTATCAGCTTTCTGGCGTTTGCTTTACTAAACCTGTATCTCCTTTTGAAGTTTAGATCGTCGTACTTCGCAATAATTTCTATTCTTGGAGATAAGTTTTCCTCCGTCATCTTATTTCACGAATTCTTCACGCTATAACTACATTCATGACTTTACTGTCGTCTATGTTGCAAAGATAGTCCGCCTTTAATCTACCCCTCGGAGGCGGGCCAAAATTTGGGCCGCACCAATGTGTTTGGTCCCTGTTTATGTCGATAGTTCACCGTTAGTCCACCGGAAGTAGCAAGTTGGTCCGGATCAAGTCTGACTATGAATACGGTCCCTAGTGATGAAAGGTGACTCAGTAACCTATGAAGGAGGAATAAATAATTTCGGAAACTCCTAAGAATGTAAGCCTCTTTAGATTAGCTACGGCATCTAGTGTCCAAGTACCTGCACAAAGACCGACTTAACACTAACACCACATAGTACAATGACGTGATCAATTAGTACATCCTCCGGTTCTAAGAAAGAACTATTACCTCAATTGAAGTTCCAAGAACCGAAACATCTCCAACAACTTCACTGGCATCTCGGAGAACATCAGGTTTCGGAACTTAACTTTCTCCTTCAGCACCTTTAAGGGAGCCATTCAGAGTGAAGGAAATTGGCTGGAGAAGGGTTACAATGGAGTTTTGCGACACGAAATTTCTATGTCTTTTAGGGGAGCTAGTGGAGCATATTTTGCTTGAGATACACTAATACATACTTCATAAAGTCCGTGGCAATATTTTAGAAGTAAAAAAAGGATATGCCCGCCTCAGTAGCTAGATGGCAGCGCGTCTGACTCACGTTCAAGAGGTCACGAGTTGGAATCTCGGCCAGGGTGAGTTACCTGGATAAGGTTTTTTCCAGGGTTTTCGCTTATTCTTAAGGACGGATGTCAGGTGCTCATTTAAGCCTCATTTCGCCCATTTCATTTATCGTCTCCGATATGACAACGTTGGAGTATGCATCTTAAAATAAAAGATGAACTTTTCGTTGCTTCAGTTTAATGACACTAGTTGATCTACCAAGCGTTAGAGACTATTGGGATCCATTTGGAAATGATTTGATGAAGGAAAAATGTTATTTGATACACTTTAATGGTCTCAATTTTTTCCCAGTTTATAATCACCGGTCAAGACAAGACTTTCCTGAGATAGATTCATAGTGGAATATCTAAACCAGCGCTTGATATCTGCTGCTCTGTAACACAATCTGGCAAGTGACAATGGACTATGTTTCACCAAAAGCAGATATTTCTTTTAAAACATATACCATCAAACTGCTCAAAATGGGAGTAAAAAGTTTTTGTTCTTAATGGTATAAATCGGAAATATTACAGGCCAAGAAAATGATTCTAATCTTAGAATCTCAAATGAACCAGATTTGGGAATAAGTAAATTGGATTTGATTGGATTGGATTGTTCAGAGGGGATTCGGCACTTTGACCAGACTGATCTTTTGTACCTGTGCCCCAAGTGGGGCACCCCCGGGAGGGTTGATGAGGCGAGAGGAGACACAGGGAGGCCAACTCCAAGGAGTCACCACAGTACAGCGGGCTAAGTCCCTACCTTACCAGATAGAAACTTCCCTACGGTCGGTTTAGAAGAATCGTCATCCCACCTCCGTAACCCCGAAGCAGTCACGAGGCCGGTTCGGAGACCGGAGGCCACCTCCCCAGAGCGGAGTACTCCAGGACTCCAGGCAGTCTTGCACAACCGGCATTCCGCCTGCCGCGCTTCTGAATCGGACCACTTGGCCGGCTGGGAGGCCGAAGTCCTTCCCGCCGGAGGGTAAACCGTTTTCCTCAGAACATATCATTCCGACATGCACCGCCGAGACTCCCGCTGACAGTAAAAACCCCGAAGGAAACCACCAGATGAGAGATGATACGAAATGATAATGGAGGTGAATTGGAGAGACAGGAAATTCGGGGGATGTAATTAACCTACCCAGCATTCACCTAGCAACCCGGAAAAAAACCCTGAAAAAAACCATGGGTCAAGTACGTCGGCCACGGGATTCAAAGCCGGGCCTCCCGAATGCACCACAGACAAAATCGCCTGAGCCATCCCGCTCGGTGGAATGAGTGGAAATGACGTCTATTTAGCAAGAGAGGTTTCCCATGTCCAAAATTACAGAGACTATTTTCATAAATACTATGCATCTGGTCGTTTACTAATTTACTTACGAAATTGAGGATCCAATGGTTGCAATTATTTGCTGAAACAGCTTCCTGGTTCTGATAGGATACTTACTGAAAAGGACTTCAAGAAAAATGCACGAGGATGAGCTATTGATAAAGAGAATTAGGTCATAAGTACAGTTTTCAGAGATCAGGCGGTAGTACAATACACCTATTACGTTAGTGTACATATTTGTTGAAAAAAATGGTTTGACAGGAAAAGTTAAACAAAATATCAGCAAACTGGTCATAAATCATAAAAGTACAGAAGATGCACGGGATATGAGATCTCCTGGGTTCTGACATTGGGGCAGGTCGGGGTGTCGGGCGAGTATTGCCGCGCAGCTCAATATTTGGCAGGGGCTTGACTCCTAGGGTTGTCAGCATCGCTAACAAAATTTGAAGAATATCGATGTCCTCGGCTGCTCTCGGAGTTGTCCTAATATTTAGGATCAGTGGCAAGGATCTCTTGATACAGGGCGTTCTGGGTGGATCAATTAGGGTACTTGGAAAGAAACACAGGTTAATTCTCTTATGACGATCGGTTGTATTTCAATTACTCTCGAAATACATGTCAGTTAGGCGAACTCTGAATGGTAGGCTTCGTGCTCGCGTAGTTGCACTCCCGTGTCTATGACACGAGCCGTCGGATTAGCATCCAGTTACTAACTAGCTTTAATCGAACGCGATTTCTTTAGCTTACTCGTCCGTTCCTTAAAGAACGCGATATCTGCCTTCGTGCTACCGCACGACGATCTAGCCCGACCCCCAGCTAGCGACTGAACTTTAGATATCTATTTGTTCCCGGCTAGGCCATATGACACTTCGCTTCCCCCTTCAGCTCATTATTTTTAATTAGTTGGTCGGTAGAACACATATGGAGTCCCAGTTACGAGAATCTCACTTTAGAGCACCTAAGATGTCCCCTTCCTGTCAAACTATGTTTGAAACTAAACGCAGTGTGCGAGCCTAAGTTTTATGGTTGCGGTCAGCTGTCCTAGGGGAGGAAGAATTCATACCGTTCAGAGCACGTAAAAATCTCGACGCTGCACACGCAAGATATTTGCTCCAATATACGTATACATTCCTTTAACATAAATTAATCTTCCATATATTCCTTAACAGCCAATCAATCAACTCGAGGAAGAGAGTACCGTTTCAACATTCGCATAAAGATAATGTTACAATAAAAACTTCAATGAAGTTATGGGCGTAACACTCACACATGCCTAGACCTCTTATAATATCGGGGGAAAAAACTGTAATATTAAAACAATGAAAGATTTACAATTTCAAAACAAGATAGCTACAGTTTTCCTAAAAGCAAGCAGTGAGACAATGAAAACAGGTAGTTCATGCGGTGAAGTGCTTGACCCTAGTAAGGCTCCACCTAAGATCATCCATGTGGATGAAATTGCGCACTGGGTTAAATCGGAAGAGTGCTTTCCTCATATATAAAATCAATAAGTAGTTGAAATAAAAGAATACTTTCTTTTAAACTAATACAAAAAGAAATTGCAGCTTTACAGACATGCTTGGATGAATAGATCCAGACTGAAAAATTCTGAAACATACGAGTCAGTTGGAGAATGTAATGCCATATCGACACGTCGGCCATAGCAGCTCAGTGGGTTAGAGCAACCGCACGGAGAGCGGGAGTTCCGTGGTTCAAATCCCGGCTATGGCATTGGATTTTTCAGTGTGGCTCTACTCATCCAAACCTTAGCCTATAGACGGCATGGCGGAAGAAATGATTATTTACACCCATGTTGTTCCGATTTTATGCCCTATTAATTGCTAGTTATCTTTCTTGATGTTTAAATGGAGAGTTATTTATAGTTCTAGTGGTAAGTTACTTTTTGGGTGTTACCAGGGGAACGTTAAGCTTTTACAGTTTGATGAGTTAGTATTTTAACAAAATAACGCCTGCTCCGAGACAGATGGTCAACTGCCAAATCAAAGCTCTCCGTTGAAAAAAATATTCAACTTACATAGTTTGAAGCACTACTTTAACAGGTGAAAGAGGATATATTATAGAACGTCGGTTAGGTAGAGGTTCATGACCTTAACTTGCTCCAGGTTGAAGCAACTAAGGTGTGGTGGACAATAACAACATCGAAAATGAGCAGTGAAGGGTTGAAAGCACCTGTGTGGTAAGTTAAACTTCTGTGTAACTTTGCTGTTTAGCTGTTTCAGTGATAAACTGTGTTCTAACGTTTATAAAGTTGTGGTGACATTTACCACAAATGTGGAAGTGGGGTAAAGTTTGGCAAAGGCGTAGTAACGCCATATTGGTTTTCGGGAAACGTCAGGTGGTTTAGACTGTACATTGAGTAAACTTCCAGCTGAAGTAGTAATTCTAACATGTTGAGCCGGTAACGGCTGTTACGGTGTAATTGATACCGGGCAGTGCATTATCCAATTTAATTGGAAGATTGGATTACCTAAGGTAGTGTAGTGTTCAGTAAGAGAGAATATATCACTGTAAACTGAAATTCAATTAGTTAATCTTGTCTACGTGCTACAATGCTGCGCAATTACGTAATCGTATCCTACCTTACCGGATTTCCTATCATGAAGTTATTTAATCCCACTCAACCAAGAAGATCTCTCATTTCCATTAGGAAATACATCCATTACAGAAAATATTATGTACTACTTCAGTAGCGTTCGGTGCGTTCTGTGTAGGGGAAATGCTAAGGATTCTCTCTTAGTCTCCAGCCCATTGCTTTACAGTGTTTAGCATTTCATACTCTGAATATTTTCAGGACATGCTATGTATATCCTTCTCGGTATTGTTAAAAGAGAGGATACTATGAGGACTATAGAGCCTTTGATTCCTTTATGCTTCACCTGCATTTTTTTTCTTGCTGGTTTCCATTCCTTCACAATGTTTGGACTTACTGTGAGGTGAGGTCACTCAGAATTAAAAATCCAAATAAATTGTATTTTAAATTTCTGCACTATTCAGAAATATAAAATGTACAATGGGAGGTTAATTTGCATTATTGGACAAAAGATGAAGTCTATAATGTTTACCATGTTATGAAAGTCCACTTCAAATCACAGAATCAGGTCGGTAGGCTGAATATAAATGACAATTCCTCCCTGTATTTCATCATTAAAGCCTCACAAGAAAACAGTACCAGATGATACACTTCGATGTTGAAGTGATGAGCGCGTTACCTTTGATCCATCTTCATTATCGTTCTCCGATGAATTTACTGCCAGCTGCTCCAGAGCGGGGGATTATCTTGTGTAAGCGTGACAGTTGAACAGACCTGGCAAAGCGCCGAGGCCATGCCATGTGGTGCTGGCTGGCTGTATATAGACAGAAGGTTTTTGCAGCGTGCCCACCCGTTAAGGGTTTTGCCGCAGGTAAGGTATTCGAAGCGGGATTTTGTAGGATGGATATGGTGTAGGTTTTGATGTTGATGAATTTTGTGCGGTTACAATTATTGTACCTTCGGGATGAAAGGGCAGGATGCAATACCCAGCGCCCTGGCGTTTTTAATTTAGTTTGGGTTGGGGAGAATTTTGTTGCCAAACAACTTAGGAGGTTATGTGGAGCTCAGCTTTAGCTGCTGTTGGGATTAGCTCCTGAGTTATCTTGGGTGCCCGCATGCCATGCGGGGGACCCGATGTTTCCTAGAACGGCGTCTAGTGGGGTCATAATCTCCCAGTGATCTAACAAGGGCGCTTCTATGAGTTGGTAAAGTTGCGTAGAATTTTGAAGCCTGGCGCCTAACTTCGTCCTCCACATATGGAAGTCCCGAGGCTTCGTGAAGCAACCTGGTAGGACGCGCCGAGGCGTATGGGAAAGAATTTGTATCGGAGTTGTTTACGCGAGCCTGTCGCACATATACCTACGGCGAGTCACTGTAAGTACGATCTGTTCAAATGTGATTATGTCCTCTGGACAGCAAAGTTAAGTCAGTATTTTTAGGTAAATTGATGGAAATTAATCATTTCTTCCACACTAGTCGTGTTTAGGCTAAGGTTTGGATGAGTAGAGCCAGACTGAAAAATCCATTGCCATAGCCTGGGATTTAACTATGAAGCCTGGGACTTAGGTACGTAGGCTAGTAAATCGCCACAAGAAGCTGTGTATCGCACTGATTATGAAAACGTCTAGTGGTTTACCGGTAAACATACGAGTCAGTAGGAGAATTTAATGTCATGTCGGCATGTTGGCCATAGTAGCTCAAAGGTTAAGAGCAACCGCATGGAGAGCGGGAGATTCGTGTTTCAAATCCCGGCTATGGAATTGAATTTTTCAGTCTGGCTCTAATCATCCAAGACTTTAACAACTCTTAAAAGTTAGTACTAACAAAAGTACACTTTGAAATACAATTCTGCAGCTGTTTCATATACTCTTCAAGCAGCAAAGTATCAATAGCACTTAATAAAAGTTGGTCATCTTTTATAAACGCTATTTCCTTCCACGAAAGCCATGAACTGTACAAAAACATGGTTTCATTTCATATCAGTAGACATAAATAATATCCTAACCTTTATAGATACTCTTAAAGGTTCATCAATGTAAAAGCTTTCCGCGTAATGATGCACTGCGCCCGCAGCTAAGCCTAAAATTTGATTATAAGCAAACGCTCCCACAAGACAAGGAAAATGTTAATTTCTAGGTTTCGGGAAACTTCTCTTATAGTGCTACTGAACTTAATTCCTTTCAGCAATATATAGATGCGCCGCTTTATGTATAAAAACGTGGTCGCATCCTTGTTTGGCTGGGGTAGAATTCGTTGCTACCCCGCTTTCATCCATAGGAATCAATTTATACCTAACTTCAGTCAATCAGAGACATTATAACATCTTCCCCCACATGAAGTAAATCGCGTGTTAGGAGTTGGTTTTGCACTACTACAGTGGACACCTTGTTTATGATGTCAGTCCAAATGGAATATAAATATGCACTTACAGCTCATATATATCGATACAGTATTTCCTTCTGCGTGATTTTACGCGATATTTTACATGTTGATAACTGCAGAGTACTTTCTACATATACTGTATAAATAATATTACAACCTGTTGGGCTGTGGGTGGGTATTGCCAATAATTGGCAATAATTATACTATCCGCTTAAGCAATGTTACAATCTAAAAACAAACATTTTACTAATCTTGTTTAAGCGTCTGTCTATAATCGCTGTTCAGTGTACTGATAGATTCCAAGCTCTGCGTGGTTGGGAGGAATGTGATCAATTTTACATTGAGTAAGAATGACATCAGAGAGGGAAGGAGAGTGCTGGAGGCCAGACGGACAGTGACGTTTCCGTGTTTTTGATGAATGCATAAAACTAAAGATTGGAGGAGAAAATAAACTCTTATTTAAATTTAATACGTTAATGTTAGCTTTATGATCCAATACTAATGATTAAAAGATTAAATTTAAATGCCAAACAGCATTAACACTACTTGGCTTGATCATGCAGTAAGACAACATTTAAGGATAACTATATTTTTTAATATAGGGTGCTTTTAATTGAACTTAATTCAAAATGCTTAATATGGGCAAACATTAAAACGAAATATACAGAGCTTAATAGTCATTGTTATCCACATCCACATTCACATCACGAGTGCCTGCATTGTAACTTTCGGCAACTTCAGAAACCTCTTCTCAGGTTACTGTCCAACCAAGTTTCATATAAATAAATAAGTTTCCACCAGATTTCCCGGATAGTTTAATATGCATACAAGATATCCATGCTATTTAGAATGTTAGGCTTTTTCAATTAAAATCTTCTGTTTGCTTCCACACTTTCTCCACTTGAAGCCAATAGTTTTTAAGACTCTTATCAAAGATATTATTACTCAAGGAAAGTGTAGTCTGTGCTTAACACTCGGATGGAGTTTCTTCGCTTTTGTAATTACTTCCTGTATTTTGCAGAATTTCTGAACAACTTCCCGGATAACTACTTATCACAATCACCCAAATACTTCTCGATTGTCTTTCGGTGCATTTTTTCCCCTTGGTGTTGAATATAAAATAGAATGTCCACTTTGCTCCTGAAGTTGTTTGCGCTCCTTTCTAATCTTCAGAATGAAATATTCTGATTTTCCACAGTAGTCTGCTGCCCACTCCTGTAACTCAGGTGGTAGCGTGTCTGCCTCATGCAAGAAAAAAATATTTTTGTTCAAATGATTGCTTTTTTAAGAGGTCCCGAGTTGAAGCTCGGTCAATGTGGGTTATTTGGATAAGGTTTCTTCAGGGGTTTCCCCTTATCCTGAAAGATGAACTTCGGTAACTCTACGCTCTATGTACCCTGTGCTCATTTGAACATCATTTCAATCATCCTCTGATATGATTTAACATTGGAGGTTTTCCCTTATCCTGAAAGATGAATGTCGAGTAACCCTAAGCTCTATAGACCCTGAACTCAGTTGAGCATCATTTCACCCACTTCATTCATCGCCCGGTGCGACTTAACGTTGGAATACGCGAATTATAATTTATAATAACATTTACAATATATAATACATTTATCTATTATATGTATTTCGCTGCCCCCTTTGTTACCTGCTTGAGTGGGGTATTTAAGGAATAATTTTGCCCGGATTCGTTGTGACATTTTTCTATTATATTCCAACTGACGAACCTCACTATAGACCACAATATTTTGTTTAAGAATGGCGCCTGATGAACCCTCATCCACAATAATTTACAATAGCTTGGCACTTGCAACAAACAAATGTTTAGAAGCGTGAGCACGGCCACGGATTCTCATGTAAGGAACAATAACATAACACTATCAAGTGATAATTTCTGTTTATGCAAGCATTGCCACAGGTCACGAGTTTACTTCCCTCTTCACCGCGCACCTCGCCCCACAAACACACAGAGCTGGGTCTCTAGCAGTAAGCTTTATGGCTGCAGTGTACTACTATACGTATTGGACCTGAGAAGATTTTACATTGAGGAATTTTAAAGGTATTCACAAAGGATGGGGTCTTAATGTCCTCTGATAGGGAATGAAAACTGTTCTTTGTGTAGTTCATGGCTCTCGGGCAAAAGAACAATATCAGAGTATGGGATCTGAAATACTTCTATACCCACAGTACCAGAAGCAGTGATGATACTACTTTTGTAGTAGATTGTACTCGAAAAAATCCAGCGATCTTGAACATGCATCGTTTTCCTGTTAGTAAACAGGATTATATTAACAATAGGCAAACTGATTTATTGATACCTTAATTTCAAATCTAATACATAGGACCTCTACCCACAGAGCGAAATATTGAAACACAATAAAGATATACGTATAGAAATGCACTTTTAACTTAGAAATGAACTTCTTGAAGCAATGCTCTCTGTCAAAGTTGTTTCCTCGATCGATGGAGGGGCTGAATAGTATTTGGTGTGTACAAGCATCTTTAGAGTTGTAAATTTCAACGTATGATTTCTATCACCATAAATTATACAGCAAGCACCCTTAAATAAATGTGATTCACTTAACCTAGTCGACATCTTCACAAACCAGGATTAAAAATTCATGTTTAAACATCTGAAAAGCACACATTCTATCAAAGGGAGCCACCAGTACTGCAAATTATCTGCATTAATACTGTGACTTTGTGGGTTCGTGAAATTAATAGTCCAGTTGCACATACTCAAATGTTCTTTATTTCCACCGATTACAGTTGATACACTTGCCGATTACATAGAATTACGTAGCGCACACAATTACAATTCACCAGTTCGTCTGTCACAGGTCCACTCCACACTCACTATTACGTACAACTCTCTCTAGAGCTGACTAAAAACTTCTCTGATACAGGTACGCAGTCTTCCAGTCCGTTCGCTAGCACTGCGCTCTTCACGGCTGCTTGCCAAGAACTGCCTAAGTCGTCTAACGCGCCGCTTATACAGCCAGATCGCTGCATCTCGAAGCTTTGCGGCCCGGAACATCATCCCGATTGTTCCAGACGTCAGGGGGAGGGGAAAGAGGCGGTACAGTGTCTCGTGACACTCTCCTAATCATCCCCTATGTGAGCGCCCAAGATAAATGGGCCAGCGTGGTCTCAATGCCTCCTGTCCCCTACCCAGCTCCAGTTGGTCATGCCTTCCGATAATTGGGTGACAATACGCACCATACCACAAGTAATTTAGGGTTTATCATGGAAAATTCGCTGATATAACAATATTTAGGTCTGAAGAAGAAGGTTTTAATCTCGGATGAAAAAAAATCAGTCAGGAATTATCAAAGTTTTACTGAATCTTCTTGATAACACCCCAATTATCAGATATTTTTGTCTTAATGTACAAAATTACATCTTGGCGATATCGTCAGGATCATATAAAGTTCTCTACTAAATTCGTGAAGTAATGTGTGCCGTTTATGTGTGTGTGTGTGTGTGTGTGTGTGTGTGTGTGTGTGTGTGTGTGTGTGTGTTATTATTATTTACAAATCATATAAAAGCCAGCACAAATATGGAGTAAATAAACGATCTTCCAAGAAATAAAATGTGTAATTTAACTTCTGTTTCTTGTGCCTATAAATTAAACCTACGACAGTTTAATAAACAATTCTCCTCTATTTGAGAATATAAAGTATTACATTAATGTTTCAATACAAAGAATGATTTGATGCCGTGCAAGAAGGGCTTCACTTTGCCTAACTAAAACGTGCACTTACTTAAGTATGAACTAAGTAATTTATCACTCTTTCTTTTGGAGGGTTTTGCTTTTCGGTCTATCTCTCTTACTCTCCCTTCTCTGTCCTGACTCTCTCTCACACACAAACACAAGAAATGTTTATGGAATGTTTTGAAATGTTGTAGAGAATCTCAAAATCCTTATTTCTGTTGAAGTATCAATATAATATTTCTGTCTACCTACCGCAGACAGACAGTAGAGAGAAATATGTTATTTTATGTAGATGTAAGTATAATTGGAATAACAAATCTGGACACACGAAAATTCTAATGACAGCCACGAAGTGAGTCAGTTACCACATCAGAAACTGGCGGGTCTACTGCATGTTGGAGAGTACGAGATATATCATTCTTCAATATTAAAACACCTGTTACGTACTGCACAACATTTCATTTACTCCTCCCTTTCTGGCTCTTACTTTATCAACTCGAGTATATGTGCATGTATTTTCTTGCTCTATGTAATGCCTTGACAGTTAGCTTTTAGTTGGAGAGTACGAGATATATCATTGTTGAATATTACAGTACCTGTTATGTAGTGCACAACATTTTCATTTACTCCTCCCTTTCTGGCTCTTACTTTATCAACTCGAGTATATGTGCATGTATTTTCTTGCTCTATGTAATGCCTTGACAGTTAGCTTTAAAATCATAGGAGTCATATTTATAAATCTCGTAAGTATAAAATACTCTTACGTATGGGTAGGTTGCAAGAGTGATATTCTAGGGTCCACAATCTACCCCGTAACTAGGGACATAACTAGGAATGAATAAGGAAGGTAGTTGGTAAAGCAAAGGTAGGAGAGACAACACCTAATTCAATATTAAATTCATTTACTATAATCTAGTTGCTGAAAAGAAATACAAAGCTCTTCGTAAGTCTTGAGGAGAATTAGGGGTGGCACAATATTATATTAAAGACCCATACGGACTGACCTTGAGGATGCGTAATCGTGTATGGTTGTGGTCTCTACACTCGACCCTCTGAATTGACCATTCTAACTCGCTGCTAACTTAAGCAGTACTTAAAAATGGCGCTCCAATGCTAGTTCAGCGTTCCCGCGTTAAAGAAGCTACGTAGACGTTTCCCAAGCTAAGCTAAGAATAATTAGGTTCCTCAAAAGCGTCTAAACTGCAATTTGGCGTCTAAGTGACTCGAATTACTTTGGTCAGCTGAGTCCATGTCCGGCCACCTGTACGCTGTCTGCATGAGTAAACACGAAACTGATGTCAGAAGTTAAGGTCCTGAGAAATCTGGTAAAATGCTCTTCTCATAAGTCAGCAGAATTAAATACATTGGAATGTGCAAAGGGATCAAGTTACAGGAAGTGAGCATTGAATAATAAGTTTCCGGAATGTATAGCTCAGTATTGCTCAACCATATACATGCGTGACAATACTTAAGCACTATTATGCTACTTTCTTTGAAAACATATTAACCAGATGTGGCACACTTTTGAAGCAGACTGTGAATAAACAAAGGTATCATATCGCTCACTCCAAGTAATTTAACAGCGCCTAGCCTCGACAGCTGTGTGGACATCAGGGCTCCGTCAATAATACTTACGAAACGCATGGATGGTGTTAGATGATATTGGATTGAAAATTGAATCCGGGAATAATCAAGTGCTCCCCTCGTAAGGAGGACTTACAAGTGGGCGCCTGGGGTGAAATGTTTGTCGAAGTGTAGAGCAAAGTCTGAATCAGAGAGAGAGAAACAGTATCCAGAATAACTGATCAGAATAGGCTTTATATGAGAATGTGAAAGGAGATTATAAATGAAGGCGAAACGGTTAGAAGGAAAGGTGATGATGAGCAGTAGGTAGAATGAATAATATATACAATGTGTATCCTTCCTTTAGTGACTTACAGTTTTAAAGGAAAGTTTTGCTGTGAACGATTATGTACAGTCCGGAGCGTGCAAAGACCGCGTTTGGCTTATATATATATATATATATATATATATATATATATATATATATATATATTTGGCGAACACCCCAAAAGGATTCTCCTTTTAGCATTTCAGTGATTCACAACAGCTTACTCTTCTCATTCTTAACTCAGAAGCAATTATTATGAATCGTGAAGTTAATTGATACGTCAGATGTAAATAGGTTGTCTTCAACAGTTACAATTTCCGGTATTAAGAGGCACAAATAGCTTAATTCTACACCTTCAAACACTCAAAGAATCAGCTGAAATAGTTAATGTCTTAGCCATATTTAAATTGTATATTTTCACACCTGCCCACGCATACCCTGAGAAAAACTTCGCAACAGTAGCAGTGGGTAACACATTCAAGAGAAAGGAGAACACTGAGACGGCCTCGAAGATTGTACCTTGGGAGTGAGGTTACTAATTATTAGTTGTTATTGCTAGTGATTGTTATGCAACAGGTACATAACAGAAGGAAAATGGAGATGTCATTGATGAAATTTGTTGAATGAAGCAACAAAATGGGCCCACACTTAAAACTACAATGTTGTTTTAATACGGCAAACAAGTTCCTTTCTTCCTCTCGGGTCAATGACACTCTTTTAACAAAAGAGGGCGGCTTTTAATACTTGAAAGGAATTCCCGTCTACCCCTCAGGTCAACGACACCCTCTTAACAAAACGGAGCTGCTTTTGGGAGGGTCCAGCAGGTACGGAATACCTGCTTCCATTGAAAATGGTAGTGGTCCAGTGTTCTCTGCTTTCTTGTGTGTTTGAAGAGTCCATTCGGTCCAATTTCTTTTCTATTCCAAAATGTATTTCCATATGCAAATAGTTTTATTTTATATGTATGTGATTACCATAAGTTTACATGTATACTGAGGTCAAAAGGTCGTGTCTGTATGAATAACCCAGTAAGAATTTGCCGAAGGTATATGTGGTGAATTTGCAATTAAGTCACTATGACAACACGTCTGGGTACACTTGATTTATTTCTATTGCCCATTATGTAATCAAGATAAAGTGAAGTATTTAAGCACTTACGTTTGCTACATTTCTTGCTATGCGAATTTGAGTACAAAGGAAAAACTATGTCAGGTGTCCGTGGTTGACGAGAGCCAAAGAAATGATCACGCAAGGAATTGATATTATTGTCTGACTAAAATATCTAGTTTCTCGCCTAAAATCACGTATTTAATAGTTTCTCCTAATGTTGACTGTAACTCATGGAGATGATATGTAAGTTCCAGCTGCTTCTTGAATCAGAAATATTAAACGTCCACTTCTCCTTTAAAATCAAGTCCTAAGAAATTTTCGGCTGTACTGATACATCTGCACACCTTATCCACCAAGCAGAACAAAATAATTAAGTGCGAGATATCAATCTGTCAAGTGAGCAGATTGAATTACTTGTTACAAATTTGAGCAACGAAATCCATAGGTATCTGAAATTAGCACCACTGCATTGAGATATCATAAAAGGGTAAAGGTTAGATATCGGAGGAGGATATCTCACGCAGGCGACCCCCTACCGATCAATTGCGGTTATCACCCTCCCTTCAGTAGGAATGGACGAAGTGAGGGAACCACAGGAGGTCCCAGGGTTGCAGGCAGATATGCCACAGAGAAAATCTTAAAATGTGCTGAGATTTTGTCACTCAGAACCCACTGTGCAGCCACCATTCCGGATCCGGTGTCACTAAGCTCCGTCCCTCACATAAGGACAGTGACCAACAACGCCGCCCAGCACCGAGAACAGCATTTACAATGTTTAAGCATCCGCGCCATCTGGCTGACACCGCCCTATACTGTGAAACCATAAGCACACCTGAGAGGTGATATGGAATTGGAATGATGGTAAATGGTGGAAAGGAACTCGTAGTATGAAAGTAAGCAGCCGAGCATTCTCCCAAGTGACAAGAAAAGCCACGAGAAAACCCAAGTCAGATGATATCATCGACGGGATCGAACACGGAACCTCCCGAATGCGAGTCGCACGTGTTCCCAAGGCGCCACTTCCTTCCGCTTCTATCGTAAAAGACAGCTTTCCTCATATTATAGGGAGGATAATGATATGTTTATATTTACAATTGTACTTTTAATGCAGCTAATGAATATGTACTAGTCGTTATCATAACCCTGAGGAGTGGCATACTTTCACCTATTTCTCATGAAATAGCTGAATTGTGTTTGTTGCTGTACAGTGGACTTAACACAAATCAGGAGGAAACTTACGAATCTTTTGAGAGAATTTAAATATGAATGATCTTGTGGTACATGTGTTCTTTAAAAACTAGGTCTATTCATAACTTCGGCAAAAGGATTTAATATATATATATATATATCTCGTATCGATATTTAAACGATAAGTTTCCGAAAACTTGCATTACCCACAGATCAGAAAGTTGTTAGACTATTGTGTGTTTCAAATGGGAAGGTGTTTGTCCTTGAGCGCTACTAGGTGAGCAACCAATCGGAGTCCTGGGGTGTTGTCATATTGCATTCCCGCTAAGTGGTGTGTGAGGAGCACCAACCTAATCAATCTGTATGAAATACTATTCGTGCTAAGACAAAAATTCAGATTTTGCCGAAACTGATCCATGTGTAAGGTAGACAATAATGTATCTAACATAACCATGAAAACCCCATACTTTTAGCTCAAATAGTTTTCTAATACAAATAAATAAACCACTATTACCTGTACTATAACAATAAATCACGACGTAAGCACTGTATGAATATCATTATTGGTTGGTATGTATGCGTGCATGTATATTTGTAACTACTCAGAACTGAAACGTAAATGTTTGACATGACGTGATAAAAGAATTACTTTGAATAATCCAGTTCGAGCGAGAGGAAACAATAAATTGCCTGCTGCCCTGGCAGAACGTGTCTGGTCACATTATATCTTTGTTTATGAATGGTTCGTAATCTCTATTTACTCTAGAGAGTTCAAAGTGGTTGGTGTGTATGTAGGTACATATACTTTTAATTACTCCGAACTGAAATTTAAATACTGACATGACGAATAAAAGAATTACTGTGAATAAGTCAAGGTGTTAAATTCGAGAAACAGCAAACACTTCATTGCCTGTTAGCCTGTGGAATGCTGTATTCTTATGTTTATGAATAAATGCTGGATAGGAAGTGTTTATTTACTCAGGAGAGTTCAGATCAATATCATGCAGTTGTTCCTTACACAACAGTAAAGTAAGAGTTAAACAGTGCAATGGGTTTTTGCTGTAAATTTAGTGGCGAGTCAAAAAGGCAGTTATTGCGAAGTCAGGCTCAAACTATTATTTTTAAGGTGTACACGTTCTTCAATTTTTTTTTTTCGGAAACAGAAAATAAAAATGAGTTATTGCAAAGAGTACTTCCGTTTAACAACACGGAAAAAGTGTATCAGCTGGATCAACTTGATATTGAAACCGTACACGGGGTAATACGCATCGTCTCTTAACGGAAGCGACATTGATAGCGATATGGATGTGCCACTGGTAGTTCCACTGGAATAGAAAAACTGGTATTCATAAACTATAATTATAGTTATAGTATTTTAAAATATACATAATTTGCGAAAATTATTTTTCAATTTTGATTTTGGCAACTGCATCATTGTAAAAGTTTGTAAAATATAATTTGCTTACCCTTACGTCTGCGCCAAGCAGACCTGCATGTTGTATGAGCGTGCGAGAGAGAGAGAGAGAGAGAGAGAGAGAGAGAGAGAGAGAGAGAGAGAGAGAGAGAGAGAGAGAGAGAGAGAGAGAGAGAGGCACATATAAAGGGAGTGGGGTAACAAGCTGGCGACGCTAATTGTAATACGGCATCTGATTAGCTGGACTCCAGAACTCTTCCCATTTGAAACGCATAATAAGAATTTGATAGACATTACTGCTTGGTATTCGTTTAAAGGTAACTGCTGAATTTCATGATTTAGTGCACAATTTTGTAAAAGTGATAGAAATGTTGGTTACCATACATTTCAACTTCTTCAGCCGCACTTGGACTTACCTCCCAGAAATTTGGGCTCTGCCAACGACGAACAGGGAGAAAACTTTCATCAGGACAATGCTGCGTTTGTTCCGAAGGAAGGTGGTATCCAACCAAGATTGGAGATTGTAGAATTTTATGCCGAAGAGCTCCCGATTCCTCGTACAAGTGGTAATTAAGATGTAGTCACTTTTAAAGCAATCTAATTTTACAATACGCATCTAGCGTATCTATTTGTACTTAAAATGTTTCGTCTAATGTTTCTAATTTCAATCTAAAACCCAATAAACCACTCATTAATTGCAAACTGACACCTATTTGAGACTTTCTAATTTTATTTTCGGATTCAGAGCATAAAGAACTCCCTGTACACACTTTTTCATCACAGATACATTAAAAGGATAAACTTTCTTACGCAGAGAAATATCAGAATTATTTGTAAATTCTCTGTTTTTATTGATCCCAACATGATCGGAATATTTACGTCAATAAGTAAAACATCTTAAATGCTTTATCGGTTCCTACAAAGCCCTAAGTATGTATCAGATCAAGTGACAGGAAATACTTTAAAAGCAGGCATAGTAACTTAGTATATAATCGCAAAAAATGAGCGTAAATTATTAGATGAACTCATTCAAAAGATTGATATTTAAATATATACATGAGCCTGTGCTTTCTCATAGTTTACAAAATAAAATAAAACTCTGCACAATAACTCTGGTAGGTATCTAATTTCTAAATCTGATCAAGGAATGATGTGCCGGTTTTTAATACTCATTCATACTACAGAATGGCCCAAAGGTCCCACACCATAGAGATTATACTATTATACTATTTTATGTGTTCAATATGAGAACTGTTCAACTCACAACACGTCTGTAAACGGTCGATCATGTTCCGTAAAACATTGGTTACCAAGTTTGGCGTGAAAGCACGGCACTCTGCTATTATTCGCTCTCGAAAATGGTTCGTATCCCTAATCTTCACCTCGTACACCTTTGACTTCAGGTAAACCCATATCTAAATCAGGAGATCGAGGAGCCCAGTCCACTCGTCCTCTACGACCAATCCACTGCGGGAAGTTGTCGTCCAGCCATGTCCGTACTTGAATGGCGTAATGTGGTGGTTCACCATCCTGCATGAGCTACTCAGGGTGAGAACCTATGACATCCAAATCAGGCAATAATAAATCTCCCAAAACTGTGAGGTAAGTTTCACTGTTGACATTTATGTCAAAAATGTACGGGCCAGTGATAGGGTCTTTCCACAAAGCACACCATACAATTACACGGGCAGCTTCTTATTCTTTTTTGCTAGAAAACCAATGAGGATTACTGTCGGACCAGTAACGTAAACTTTATCTGTTATCTTCGCAATTTACATAAAAATTTGCTTCCTCAGAAAACATAACTGTTGATAAAAACTGTGCATTATCTCCAATTTTTCGTAGAAACTACTCACACATTTGTGTACAACGATCCGGATCATCTTCTGTCATATGGTGTAATAACTGCAATTTGTACCGGTGAAATTTGTGCTTTTTCAAAACACGCTGGATTGTTGTGCGAGAAACATCAAATTGACAACTTGTTCTGTGAACTGACTTTTTGGGATTTGCTGCTATTGTCGTCCAAATGATTTCTTCGGCTTCTGCTGAAGTGGATGGGCGCCCAGATCGGGGAGCATCTGTCACAGTTCCAGGACTCTTGAATTTCTCAGCAGTCTCCCATCTGTGCTTTGCAACACTGGCTCTCGCTCAGAGTGCCTCCGATTAAATTCAGCTGCAACATCTCTCCGTGAATATCTTCCACAAAGGAGAATAAATTCCACAAGTTCTTCAGTAGTCAACATTGTTCGCCTGAAGAAAAGTAAAACAAATTTTGTCCCTATGCTTTGGGATGTCTGGGCTAGCCTGTACATTCATACATATAACATAATTTGCAGATCAATTTATAAAAATAAAATATAAAAATGAAAGTAAATTTACAATTATTATACATTTATAAAATCAAAGAACAACACATGAAACAAAATCAAAATTTCTTATCAATTCCATCTAAATAAAAGCATAAAATAATATTTGATTCATATCATACAAAACTAAAGCTACCTACAGTTAACAACAAACAACAAATATATAAAAATTAAACTATATATTATTTATTACTAAATTAATTGTATTATTGTTATTATTAATTTATTATTACTATTATTATTCATTTGTTATTGCTCCCATTATTAAATTCATAATTTTTAATAAATTTATACTTAACTTTGTTAATATATTTACTATTATTACATTTATCATTATGCCTCAAAGCTAAAACATAGTTTATGTTATACATCGCTTCGTTCAAAAAATTCTAAAACTGTAAATTATTGAGAAATGAATTTCTGCTTTAGTTGGTCTGGAAGATAAACGCTAAATGTAATACACATCGCCATTGCCACAAATACCAAATGGAGTTAGCTTTTATGCATGTGGTGTGTTGGAAATAATTACAAATGAGAAGCCTTCGTAAAAAACAAGACAGAGTTTCTGTTAGGAATAGACAAAAACTAACGTAACGGTTATCGAACAGGCCCCTCTGTTGGAATATTCCTACCTCCTAAAAATACTAAGAGGGGCGTTCAGAAATGATTAACAATACTAGTTTTTGTAACTTATTTATTAATGAACGTGATTCAATATGCCCAGGATTCCCTCAATATATTCCCACCGACGTTCATACACCGTTGTCATCTTCCTGGTAACAAGCACTACTGTAACACGCAGCCATTGTTTGGAGTTACAGCGTATCCACTCGTGGACAGTTGTCTGTAATTCCTTGTTGTTTTCCATCTTTTGCCTCGCAGCGCGTCCTTAATATTCCGATTACAGGATTATCTAATGGTGAATATGGCACAACAATGAAGCCCGGTGATTTTAATTTTGCGGTCGTGGAGTGTGGGACCGTGTTTGTGCTGTAGGAGCACTCCTTTCGACCACTTTCTCTCTCACCGTTGCCGAATCTTGCGTCTAATTTGTGTAAGGATGTCACAGTACTACCAGCATTTGACAGTTTTTCCTTATGTACGCCATTCTATTATTTACGACACGTGTCTCAAAAGAAAATCATCTATGAACCTGCAGATGGAGCAACTTGGAATGTCTTGGGAGTGGGGACACCTAGGATGTTTCCATTGCATGGATTGGACATTCTTCTCAGGTGTCATCAGTTACCACTTTCTCCAAATAATCTATATCTACATTTTTCACTTCCAATAGTCGAAGACAGACCTTAGCCCTGCTTTTCTTCTCGGTCTATGTCAAGTTTAGTGGAACGCAATGTGCACACTCGTTTTTCATATACAAATGACCATGAATAATAATGTGCAAGATTACGCAGCTGAGATCTCCCTGCCCTTCCTTCATCGAAGGTCATACATCTATCATCTATAACCAATGCAGATGTAATCGTAATGTTCCTTAGAGACCACGATGTTGATGGACGACCACTGCTCACACACTGCCTTCCACTGGCAAATGCAGTGATCTAGTAATAAGCAGTCTTTTGTGCGAGAGATTTTTCACAAGATATCGTTAAATATTGCTGCTTTAACTTCCTCCTACCCCACAAAAACAAATGTAGTCTTTCTTTCTCCACGGTAGTAGAATTCCATCTCTCCATCATTTTCCTTATTAGCAACAAATAGGTGTTGTTCTTTCAGAATACGCTTTGCTCAAATCTGCCATCTAGCATCTGAATGATTTACTAATATCAGCTCCTTGTTCTATTGTAAATATATCCGAACGTCGATAGGAAGTGACAGTTGCCTGTGGCGTCAAAAATGGAGCAGGGATTTACCTTGGTGCAGGCCTGACTTTATTTGTCAGTTATAACGTATTCCCATGCATCTACAAGAGAAAGGACGTAATTTCAAGTTTCACTGAGTTTCTCAGCGAGTATCCCCTTTTCGTTTTAATTTTAGGTAATATGTGTGCACTGTTATTATATAGAATAAAAGTGTTGATTCTTTCAGCGTGTTCATCAAAAACTATCTTTGGCCTAAATAATGACCTCTTCCTCTCTGAATGCCTAAAATAACAAACCAAGTTGGCTTTCAAGTTAACAGCATACTACAGCGCCAATTTGCAATTTCTTACAGCATCAGTGGTTGACAATTCCGGAATTTCCCATATTACAAGGATAGAGAATGGCATCAACAGAAATATATGAGTGTGCCTTCAACTAATATTTACAGTATTCTTAAAAGGCATTTTTGTAGTTAAGATTTTAACTAGGTGTCCTGAAATTGGATAGTTACCGAAAATCTGTACAGTGAAGGAAATGAAATGTGTAGTGTTGTGTTTAACACCCGCTTTTACTACATGCGCCACCGTAGACGGTGACACTGATGATATGTGAGATAAAGATGGTGCACCAGTGGAATAAGATGGCGGGTAAACCTGAAATCCCAGAGAAAACCCGTCCCAACACCGTGTTATCCACCATGAATCTCACTTTGCGGTCGCCTGGGATTGAATCCGGTCCGCCTTGGGGTTGAGCGGTCTAACCAGTCAGCCATGGCGGTGTCACACTGAAGGAAGACACACAATCTAGCAATATGGAAGCTCAAGATTCTTAAAAAAAAAAAAAAAAAAAAAAAAAATTCTGAAATAAAAGCGTCAGAAACATAGTGAAAAGAATGCCACTCTTATTAAGCTAGAATAATCGGTATAATGTATACGTTACATACAAGCAGATACAAGGTCAGTTGCTTTATACAATGTTACTGTTACTCTAACTTTACTGAGAAAAGGATTAAGAGGATAGCACTTGTGACTTGTATTCGGAAGGTGCTGACTTCCATTCCTGTTGAAGACTGCCCTCACTTACATTTGGGGGGAGGGGGTTCCGGAGTCTATAGGTGAATTCTGGGAAGGTTAATTACATCCCCTGAATGTCCTGTACCAATAACATCTAATTTCTCATCTAATTTCACCATCATCACCTTCTTTCGTTAGTCACTTCCGAGTTGCAAGCGACGACAGAAGTCCGGTGTTGTATAGCAGGAGAAGTTGTTCTCTGCAAGCTTCCGTCCCCCGCGGTTTCTGATTTCTGGGTCTCCTAGTGGGCTGTTCAAGTTGGTTGTAGTGGATATCATGTGGAAGCTTCAATGTGTATACCGTATGGAATTTGCCCTCTGCTGCTGATTCGGGTGCCCTCCGTCTCTTCTCACCTCACTCTTCCTTTTCGTGGCTGCTTCCTAAGTAGCATAGGCACAAAATATTCCCTTGAAGTGGAGGGGGTCGAGGAGCTAAGTCACCCTCGCACTGTGACATGACCTCGATACTACTACAGTCGTACCTACATTCTCAAAAGCAGTAACACATATTTCAGAAATTAATAGCAATTTATGGAACATCTACACCATAATTAATATTTACAAGTTCATATAAAATAAACACAGATCTGCAATAAACAATAGAACAAAACAAGCGTCTGTTGCAAAGTCGAAAATCAGCGCAGTCCCAAGCGTGAATGCAAATCCGGAAATTCAGGCAGATGTAATTTTAATTTTATGTAACGTCCATCAACGAAAGTCATATCGGACGATAGTGAAATGGGTGAAGCTATGCTCCAATAAGCCCAGGGTCCATGGACCTTAAGAGTTACCCGACATTTATCTTTCAGGATAAGGGAAACTCCCGGAATAAATCTTATCCAGATAATTCACCTTGGCCGAGATTCGAACTCGGAATCTCTTGAATGTGAGGCAGACACGCTACCACACGTTACAGAGGCAGGTAGATAAGCGACATGGTGCAAGTGAATTGGAAGAAGCACAGGTACGTAAAAGATAAAATATATGTATTGTGATTGCCTGTTTAATTTCTGCACCTGTTTATTAGATAATTATCCCCTATATTTGTTATAATTTAGCTTAATTCATAATTATGCATTTAATATGACTTTCGTGGTTATTATGCTAATGTTACGCCTAACAGGGACGGTATCAATTTCTAAAAGTTTAATTAAAATGTTACTTGGGTGATGAGAGTTTAGACGCAAACTGAAAACAAACTGAAATATTAAATTTCTCTACTAAGAAAATAACAGAAATACCCTAAACACCAGTTTCGAGTGCTTTCTGTAAGTTCTGTAGTCATATTTGATGCTGTCAGGACTTTATATAATAGACAGTTACTCAAGTCTAAGATTCGTCAGGTTGAACTTGAAACATGCCTACTTAGCGCTACCCCTCCGTGTGACAAGGGAGGGGTGAAATATTTGTAACAGCCACAGCCATCTGCGACTGCCTAGTCTTCGCCAGACAGCAACAGATGCTGCAACCAGTGCAGGGCTTACTTATTTACAAACAGTGCTTTACACCTATTGACAGTGAAATAAAGTAACAATGGAAATGTGGTATCAAAACCGCTTTTGTACGAGAAAATAAAGAGAAACAAAGTTAAGTCCAACTGTATACATTCGACTCCATAACTGAATTAAATGAACATACCTTAACTCAGTGGCATTGTAATACGAATGCTTTCAAGCTAATATGGGCACAAATCAATGAAGGAGGTAGAAAAGATGTACTGGGGAAAAGACGGATTAATTGATATGTTAGACAATTTTATCATAAATTTAGAAGAAGGTTACTCTCCAAAAAATCTCTAATGAACGGTAAATCTATACTACCGCCATCTACAGTAGTCTTTAAAGAGCCGCGCTTCAAAGTGTTAAAGGGATAGCTACAATATAATCATGCGGAATCAATCGGAATATTGCACGGAAGTAATTCGATATGGGATTAAGCAGTCATGGGTTACCTATGCGGGCAATAATGTGTTCTCCCCCCCCCCGGCCTCACAGCTCTCTCTCTCCCCCCTCTCTCTAATTCTCCTGTTTCAAGATCAAGCAGCCTAGACTTTTACTTTACGCCGCTATAATCCACCTCCGCCTATACGCCTTCTGACCGATCATGTGCCGTGGCTCCCTTCACCTGCACCAGTCAAGTACCTTGGAGTGTTATTGGACACTCGGGTTACGTGGAAGCCTCATATTGACCGCAGCATTACCCTGGTATCCAGTCGTCTTTCACAACTCTCTCCTTTATTTCACAAACACACTTCACTTGGTTTAGAATCTTCACTGCTCCTGTACAAATCTCTGGTTCGACCTCATGTTATTCCTGCCTGCCAGGTCTGGAGAGCTGTCAGTACTTGTCACCTGAGACGTCCACATGTCATCCAGAGTCGATTCTTGCGAATCGCCACCAATGCCGCTTGGTTTATCCGCAACCAGCAGCTGCATCACGAGCTGGGACTTCCTCTCCACCATTTCATCCGACAGATTGCTCGACGCTTCTTCTACAATCTACGCCACGTCCCAGGAGCTGTGACGTATAACATCGGCGTCCGAAGTCGCCAGCCAACGCGACTGAAACGACGACTACCAGAGGACCTGAACTGTACATCCTAGTTGTATCATGTAAAATAAGTATTGTAATATTTTCGCCAAAAAGAATTATTACACTGCATTTTTCTGCTTCTTCTCCATTTCTCGTAACCGCACAGTCGATTTATTAAAATATATTGTTGATATTCTATTTGGGCCAAAACTTTGTTAAAGTCTCTCTAGTGAACGGGAGTGCAGTTTGCCGCTCAAAGGAAACTACTCTCCCGCCCACTAATGACCGTCATAAATCTATCTCCACACTTCGGAAATGGAACACTGTCGTTGAGGACCAATAACAACACTGATTTTCTCAAAGTGACAGTCGCATGTCTACTCCACGTGGAGTCTCAGTTGCCAACTTCCAGTTGATCTGTTTCATTACGTGCAGAAATTCGTTGCGTGTCACGATGTGGAGACCGTGGGAGGGAAATGCAGTGGTAAATGCAAATGAAGGAGTAGATAACTTTCAGTTAAGTGAAAATAATCAAAGTGAAGACAATAGTGTGAATAACTGGGCCGAGTTATATTACTGGAAAAGCCTCAACAAACAAAGTTATAACGAGAACTGTTTCTAAGCAAATTCAAGCGCTTGTTTTGAACACATATAAATATGTGCTGAAAAATAATCTTGGCAAGGGGCCATGCAATGAACCTGATGATAAATTCTGGGTATTCACAGAAATACAGTGAGAAATATTGTGACGAAAGGAATACCAAGGACGCCGATCAAGTGTGAAAACAAAAGGAAACGTTTCTCTAAAGTAGATAATTTCACATGCGTTTTAATTCGTCGAGAAATTTATAGATTCTATGCAAAAGGGGAGCAACCACCTTAGACGAATTGGTTGCACATTTTCAAGAAATTTGTGATTTTCCTTATGGGCACTGCACTTTGCGCGGCATTCTAAAGGAGCTGGGCTTCAAATACCGCACTTTGAATAAGATAAGGGTTATTATGGAATCCAGTAGAATTGTAGTTTGGCGATATATATATATGTGTGTGTGTGTGTGTGTGTGTGTGTGTGTGTGTGTGTGTGTGTGTGTGTCAAAACTAAGGAGGTTTTGCAGTAATGAACATAAGATAATTTATTTAGACGAAACCTCGTACGATACCCGTGACGTATCGAGAAAGGTGGCAACCTTGCAGAAAGGTTGTAATCGTTGTAATCGTTGTAAAACGATTATGAGGGTTCGTCAAAGGCAGCGGCTGACGTGCACACCAGTTAACTAAACAGACTTTACATTGTCCGGTCTATTTGGTAATTAAATTAAATACTATTTTAGAGTATAAAAAAGAATATGGTCTCAGATTTTTAATATTAAACGAAATGTTTTATTGCCATATTTTGGTTTCCCCAAGAAATGTTATAATTCCGATCTCATAAAAAAGTTTCAGGAGCTTGATGGCTAGACTACTACTAAAGCTTTCATTTATTGTTTTGACGCTTAAGGGGATGAACTCAAAAATTCATATTCTCGTAAGTTTTTAGTCAGTTTGGTTGAAAATGTGATCTCACGGCGGTTAGAATCGCAACCGAAACATTCAATGCCACAGCGGGATGTCAACCACGGATATTCCGCAGCTTCTGTATAACTGAGCTACCATAGCAACATTGCAACATGACATTAAATTCTCCAGCTGAATCACATCTTCCCGGCAGACCAATGAGGGAATCTCATTTCGAGATGACTTACCCCAATGGCAAGTTACAATTTCGCAAATACTTAATTTGTGGGCTTTCATCGTCACTTTCATTTATTGGATCTGTCAGCAATAGATGATTGTTCTAACACACACAAACCGTTAGTAGATCAGTGAAGGTTACAAGTAAATATCCAGATCAGTTATAGAGTAACTTTGTGTAGAGTGGAAGATCCGTGGTTCAAATCCCGTTTATTTATTTTTGATTGGTTGATTTATTCTTATAAACATAACAGGCCTAAGCCCAATTACAATGTTTATTTCAAACAGTGGTTACACACAGCAATATTTATACACATAATTAAATAAAAATAATAAAAATAAAATAAAAGTCAGGAAGGTACTATTATTTCTAATTACATTAATTTTACTAGAACTGCTAATTTCAGTAATTAAACCAATCTACGAAAAGGGTAGTTAGTATTTATACTCGTTTTGAATAGATTTTCAGATATGTTGAAAATATCTACATCTAAATAATGTAGTTCGTTATATAAATATATAATCCTCTTTATGGATATCTGTATTTGTTCTGGAGGTGAAAAAAGTCTCCTGAATCTGCTTATTTTATTTCGTACATAAAAATATATATTTGCTGCAATGTTTATACCATCAATAATCGAATTCAATACTTTATAAAAAAATATTAATCCCGCAATATTTCTTCTGAAATTCAGAGCTTTAAATTTAAGTATTTCTAAAAGTGTTTCACAATTTGAGTATCTTGGGTAATATCCATTTCTTTTAAATAATTCTATTTTAAAAAAATTGATTGTACTTGATCTATTAAGGTTCTATGCTTTACAGTTTCAGGATTCCAAATAATAGATGCATATTTGGAATCCTAAGACTGTAAAACACAAAACCTTAATAGATAAAGTACACTGAAGTTTTCAGTTCTGATTCTAACCTTACACACACGGAACATTTTTTTTTTTTTTTTTTTTTGTAATTTACGTCCTCCAACGTTAAGTCAAATCGGACGATGAATGGAATGGGTGAAATGATGCTCAAATGAGCCCAGGGTCCATAGAGCTTAGAGCTACCCGACATTCGTCTTTCAGGATAAGGGAAAACCCCGAAAAAACCTTATCCAGGTAACTCATCCTGACCAAGATTCGAACTCGGGACCTATTGAACGTGAGACAGACACTCTACCACCACGCTACCGAAGCAGGCACCTCCAAATTGAAAATGTGAAATTATATTTGAAACGATTTGAAATACAGTGATATATATATATATACACACATTTTGTTTCAAGTAAATGAATTTTATTATTTTTTACCAAAATTTGCACAAGCTTTGATTTTAAGAGCATCATTTCTTTAAATATACATTCATTTTATGGAATCATAGCACACAACATTTCTCATGACTCCTTTTATAATGTTTAGTTCAAGATAAAATAATGTTTTAAGGTTAGTAACTTAATTTTCTGGTGTTTAGAATTCCATTTCTGCTTAAAATATTAATCCACAAATAACATTTCAGGGCACCCAAACAATTATACGTCAGTTTTAATCGTTTTATTTTGAAGTACATATTCTTAAACAAATTAAGAAGAATTTAGTGAAAACGCCATCTGTAGAACATCCTGAGTGAACTACAAAAAATGCAGAATAAAGCAATTAGCAAAAAGTATTTTATTATCAAAATGCTTTTATTGCGGTTTTATGCTTTTATATTACTGGAAACTTCTCCACAGGTAAAAGTGAACATTAATTATGAAACTATAGCTCTTTAGTGTCTTTGTGGGCACCAAGAGGTTTAGCAGCTTTTAGTTGTGCATTCCCTTAACCATCCAGAACGAGCACTTTCATTACCTGTTTTCGAAGGATCACGTGGTGTGCACGTTACATAGGGATAGCAGGAGTAAAAGAAAATGAGAGAACGGAGAGAGACGGTAGAAGCTCTGAAGTTAACCCATTAATGTAAAATCACCTTGACATGTTATCATATGTACCTTATAATGGACTTCTCTAGTCATAGCCTGTCACCTTCAACAGCAGGAAAAAGGTAAACGTAGTATGTGACATGTATGGTTCAGACATCTCAAAGCTGGGTCTTCTATTGCACACGCAACCATTAGGAGCTGTGCGTGCAGAAGTTGAACAAAGTTTCTCTTTCCAAGATGTATTTATATTGAACGAAAGGATATCTTAGACAGTTGAGCGTTTCGCCGTTTGGAGCAGGGAAGATGAGGCTTTGTATTTCAACAAAAATTCTATGAAGAGATATTAACGGAACTATAGCTTATGAGGCCTCGAGAGTAAAATAATAATAATAATAATAATAATAATAATAATAATAATAATAATAATAATAATAATAATAATAATAATAATAATAATAATAATAATAATAATAATAATAATAATAATAATAATAATAATAATAATAATAATAATAATAATAATAATAATAATAATAATAATAATAATAATAATAATAATAATAATAATAATAATAATAATAATAATAATAATAATAATAATAATAATAATAATAATAATAATAATAATAATAATAATAATAATAATAATAATAATAATAATAATAATAATAATAATAATAATAATAATAATAATAATAATAATAATAATAATAATAATAATAATAATAATAATAATAATAATAATAATAATAATAATAATAATAATAATAATAATAATAATAATAATAATAATAATCATGATAATAATAATGATGATGATAATAATAATGATGATAATGATAATAATAATAATAATAATAATAATAATAATAATAATAATAATAATAATAATAATAATAATAATAATAATAATAATAATAATAATAATAATAATAATAATAATAATAATGATAATAATAATGATAATAATAATGATAATAATAATGATAATAATAATGATAATAATGATGATGATGATGATGATGATGATGATGATGATGATGATGATGATGATGATGATAATGATAATGATAATGATAATGATAATGATAATGATAATGATAATGATAATGATAATGATAATGATAATGATAATGATAATGATAATGATAATGATAATGATAATGATAATGATAATGATAATGATAATGATAATGATAATGATAATGATAATGATAATGATAATGATAATGATAATGATAATGATAATGATAATGATAATGATAATGATAATGATAATGATAATGATAATGATAATGATAATGATAATGATAATGATAATAATAATAATAATAATAATAATAATAATAATAATAATAATAATAATAATAATAATAATAATAATAATAATAATAATAATAATAATAATAATAATAATAATAATAATAATAATAATAATAATAATAATAATAATAATAATAATAATAAACTTGCATGCATGCGCGCACGCGGGTATTATGTGTGCAAACAGCATAATTCACACATTAAATTTCGGAGAAGTTTATACCCATTTTTCCCTTACAATTTTATAAAAAGGCGATACAAAGATTATTAGAGTATTTCCCCAACCCAAAGACTAATTTTACTCGGAGAAATGTTGTGTGTCCTTTATTTTCCCATTTATATTATAAATAAAATGTATACTGAATTGTATAAAATTGAATAAAATGTATACGGAATACATTATATAAAGTATATTGTATATACATTTTTTTAAACTGGAGAACCAAAATGGTACAGGTAGCGTGTCTGGCTCACGTTCAAGGGGTCCCGAGCTCGAATCTCGATCAGGGTGAATTACCTGGATAAGGTTTTATCCGGGGTTTTCCCTTATCCTGACAGAAGAATGTTGGGTAACTCTAAGCTCCATGGACCCTGGGCTCATTTGAGCATCATTTCATCCATTCCATTCATCGTCCGATATGACTTAACGTTGGACGACGTAAATTATAATAAGAAAACATACTATATCTCTTCAAAGCAGTTTATTTATTATTTTTATGACATCGTACCATTTCAATATCCTCGTTGCTTTTAGTTTAAGAATATGAATACCTTTGTCATTTATACTTTCTCTACCTCAAGAAGGCAAGCGGGGAATGAAGGGCAGAATGCTTTAACTGTTTATCTGTCGTTAGTGGATCTGTTTCCAAGGCACAGCAACTTCTGTTACCGGAGAAAATACATAATTTGCAGACAGAACTAAATTGTGTCCATAGTTACAAGTGCCTGACTGCACCTATTAAACTATTAGAATAACAATGTTTGGAAAAGGACAAACAGTGGGATATATTTACTTCCGTGAGGGAGCAGTGGCGGCAGTGGGGATACCGGAGGCACTGCTTCTGGCCAATATAATGGATAAAGCTGTGCAAAACCTTCACACTTTATTCTGAAGAGAAAGGACGTGCTTGCGAACTGTCCAGCAAGCAAGTCTCAGATCAGCACCGCATGAAGTTTCTAGACTGACAGCCAGCCATAAAAAATGAGCAATTACGCTGTTTTTCACCACCTGTAAAGAGAAACACAAGCGCACGCTAAAAGTTTTGGTGACATTACCTGATACAACAGTTTCAGTTATGTATGTGTAACCATAAAAGGAAAAGGGAGAAAGTTTCCAGAGTGTTCGTTGGAGACGCCCTAAAATAAACAATATAAGCAAAAATTAATTCCAAACATATGCAATTTTTAGAACTGGCTGTGTGATCAAAATCGCATTTTTGAAAAAGAAGATATTCAACGTTTCCGAGTACATAGAATCCTTTTGTTCCACTAGCGAACCTATTCGATTATTATGCTAGGTTGATCACCATTCCTACTGTTCCCTAAACGAACGTGAATGACGATTACTCAAATGATTCGAGCAAACGCACAACTCGTTACATCGAAAAGGTCTAATCGAAATTTGGAACCATTTGTTCCTTAGATGAACGTCAATCGGTTCTTGCAGCTCGAGCCATTGCAAAAAGCTTCTAAACCTTAAACGATAAGCTTTGAAAATCCGATATTGTTGCAAAACTCTAAATCACTCCTGGCAAATGCTGCTCATCTTCTTATATGCAACATCGTCCTTCAAAACCCCTCATTATCTCACCAATATTGGGAACACTTGATTTGTCTATAAACCTAAATCCTGCACTTTTCCTTTCTTGTTCCCTTCAATATTGCCAGTCTCCTATTAATACCTTTTATGTATTTTTGTGTTAGTAATACTGCAAGACATTGGCATTTCTGTTTTATGTATCGCGTATTGATAGAGGTGGTGCATCCGTTAATGGTAATCGCAAAGACGTCAACATCGTTTTATTGATCTTAAAAGTAATACCACGTCTTCTGGGCAGCAAATTTGAACAGATGGTCACTTGATTGAACCAGCTGCACCAGAGCATTTTACGAAGAAGAATAAACAGAGCTCAGTTGAAAGAGAAATGTAAATTGTATGAGGCTAGTTTCCTTACACTCTTTACTTGGGTGTAGGGGAAAATGACGAAAATTAATAAATGATCAGTTTTCTGGGGAGATCAAGCTTTACAAAACTATTAAAACAATTTTGTTTGTTTCTTTGACCAGATATTTCCCAAGTATGTTTTCCAAACGTCCCATTTGTCAGAACTAGGAGACCAGTATCTTTTCTTGCAGTAAGTTTAACTATGCAGGACATTATGAGACTCCACAAATATTTCTACAGAGTTTCTGATAGAAAATAAAATAAGTTAATTCTTAAACATCTTGCTTCGGTTTCCCCAAAAGAGGTGATCAACAAACACAAAGAAGCAAAGATCATGAATGCATCCTATTTTATTCATACCAAAAAGGGAATAACACCGATAGCATCCACAAATTGCAAAAATTGTTTTACTAACTTGCTTGATAATTCTCCTGATTGAGCACACCTGCAATTAATTTTTGAAACAGGGAGTTATACCTGCCTGAATTAAGAAATGGTGGCATACCACCTATAGAAAATAAAGTAAAAAGTATAAATGTGAATCAATACATAGCGGTTTTGCAGCTTATTCAGAGCCACTAGTGCATGAGAAGGCAACAAGCAGATTTAAGATAGTGATTTTACAAATGAAAAATTATGAAAATGTTGAATTCTGTTCAAGTTATAAATACAATTTTTTGTCGTAGCACTTTCGTTAGATGATACAATACTGAATTTGGCATCTTTCTTTTTATTTATTTCTTTAAATTAACGTCCTCAAACGGTAAGCAGCTCCTCCACTTCCAACTAGCTTTCCATGACTGAGCAAATAAAACAAAATGCTACCAACAAACATGATTTGGCAGTTTCAGTCCACCATACATAAATAAAACACTAAGATTCTTGTAATACACTAAAAGTATCGATTGAAGCAATGACGACTCTATCATTCAACTGCCAAAATTTTTGTCCCTTTCAAAGGTGTCGGATCAGATAGCTTACTGTTCCCGTCAAACTTGCATTTTCCTATTGGACACTCCACAGTCCAACGAAACAAAATACTTTTCGTTATACATAGACAGAAAATATACACAACAACGGATCAAATATTAAGATATCAGCTCTATACAGCTTCTTTACGAAAATTAATATGCACAACACACATGTTGAGCACACCACCGTTTGTCTACAGCGATGGCTGTAGAGGCATGCTTGGTAAGCGATTGCACTTGAGGTTGTGAAAAAGTGTGAACCCACCTTGTCCATAGTTGTCCGTGCATTTATCCGCCAGACCGAGTGTTTGTTATAATTGAAAAGAAGATAAAGGTAAAACAAATGGTATCAGAATAAGAAGAATCACTAAGATATTTCAGATTGCTTCACTACCGCCACTCTATATTGCTTGCACTTGAAGCTGTCATCCATTTAGTAGAAAGAGAAAGAAAATCCTGATACTCTCTAGCTGTTTCTGTCATCCGTTTGGAGCATTCGTCATTTCGGATGCAACAGATACTCCTTCCACAGAAAAGTGTCAATGGAGGTTTCCTAGTCGTTTGCTGTTTCGAATTCCTCTTCGTGTAAGAAATTTGGGAACGATCCTCGCAATCACTGTTTGAGTACTTTAAATCAATTAAATATTGCTAAATAATCTCGTTCCCTTAAATCATCCTTGTCCCAATAAAGCTGTTGCACTTTTTTCCAGATACTTTTGAGAAATTTCCCACTGCATTTCCAAATAAATCGTTTACTTTGATGCTCTTAAACGATATGATGTGTTTCGCAACATCGTTTATTGTCTGGACGCATTTAAGTCTCAGTATAGAGTTGGTTGTTGTGCCATCGGGAGCCATCTCAGTTGGCGGATAGGAAAATTCTCACCATATGTAGGGTATTGGAGAAATAAAATACACACGGGGAAGTTGTATGTCCTTAGTCCGGTAGGGCAACTCGTAAGGCTATTACAGGAATAAACCGGACTGACCCAAAAGTTGACAACAGTAGAGCACACACCTGGAAAAGCAGCTATGAAACAATAAAAACTGCCACATGAAATGTCAAAGGTATTAGACCGAAGATAGAAGAAGCCGTGAACGAGCAGAGAATAATGAGAATTGATATAACTGCTATAACGAAAAGAAGAGCAAAAATTAATTAGGGATCAAAGATTACATCTTTATATATTGTGAAGTGGAAATATAAAACAAGCCCAAACAGCGGTAGGTTATAAAAGTAAAGCGCGTTTTTGTCAAGTAAAATGTAAGCGCAAGAGCGCGTTTTTGCGTTTCAATCTCGGTCTCTTTTCAATCAACGCATGTTGCAAACGATCCAACAATGAAACATAATAGGCTCCAGTTATGGTTCTGCCTTTTTCCAAGTAGTTTATGAGGATTAATCCTTCAGAATTCCCCCCCCCCAAAAAAAAAGAACAGTGGCCATCATCTCACCAGCTGACAAAATGGTCCTTACCTTCTTTGGTACACTTTCACCAGTCTTTGTCCATTGTTTTGACTGCTGTTTTGACACTGGTGTATAATAATGGATCCAATTTTCATCCACGGTGACAAATCGGCACAAAAAGTTTTGCGGATTGCCATTAAACATCGTCAGACACCCGGTAGAAGTTATCTTCCGGATGCGCTTTTGGTCGACTGTGAGCAATCGCAGCACCCATCTTTGCCCACAGCGTTTTCATTGCCAATTTTTCATGCAGGATATTGTGCACTCGCTCAGTTGAGATGTCTACAGCAATCTCACGAACTTTTATTCGGCGTTCTTGCATAACCAGATTGTGTATTTTTTCAATGTTGTCTTTTGTAGCAACCTCAACAACTGGGCGACCAGAGCGCGATTCATCAACGGTGCTTCTACGGTCAGGTTTAAATTCATTGATCAAAAACTAAATGCTCCCCAATGTAGATGCAGAGTCCGCGTGAACTTCACCCAATTCAATTTTGACTTATGCGGCAGTCCAGCCTTCCAAATGAAAGTGTTTAATAACAGCGCGAAACTCTGTTTTTTCCATTTTCAATCGCAGCTATCACACTGACAAGTTCAGATGGCTGTCAACAATGAACTATATATTGTAGAACATTTAAATTTTCTGTACAATCTTTTGAATAATCAAGCTTACCACACACAAATTTGCAAAAAAAAGTTTCCATCGCCTCATGGAAGTTTACCAGACTTATCAAACGACCGCCGTATGTCAAACATCGAACACATATAAAATTGCCTGCAGTGAAAGGTTGGCTGTATGAGCCGTCGTCGAGTCCCGCTGAAAAATGTTAAAACTATATTCTCTCAATTAATTCAGCAAGAAAGGATTGGAAAATATTTTTCGCATACATCACTGTTAATGGGACTATTGGTCTGTCACTGGAATATGCATACTATACCCATATTTTCTCGCCATAAAAAGGTTCCTCATGAACCTTGATAATGTATGTACATACCTACGCACATTAAACCACGCTTCCTCTGAAAAAGGCATCAATTGAGATAAATGTCATAGTCCTATATTTTAATCAAATCCCGTTAGAAAAATTAATCCTACACACAGAACCACTCTTAAGTAACTTAATAGCCCTTCTGGGGAATCCTAACCAATTCCCATTTGCTGAGAAAGAAGACTATGAGATATCTTAGGAGCTTCCTCCAAGCCTTGTTCAACATCACAAGTGTTTCTTTTGTTAGCACTGACTTCGCCTTTTTTGGCTATTAGGAACACTACGCGTTCCACGAAATTAACTATAAGTCGTTTTACGAATTGGGAATTTCCCTTCAGAAACTCTGGTGACAGTACGAGCGGATTCTGTATGGACATAGGGTCATAAATAAGCAATCGGTGGAACAAAATAATTATACATACTTTTTCCTTAACTGTCACTGTGTGTGTTCTTCCTACAACTCATACAAACTACGTTACCAGGAGTATACTAGTTATGAGCGAGGACCATCCCTCTCTTCCCGCACAAGCACTGTTCATGTTGTCGAGCAGAAGCTAGTTTCAGCTACGGAGTTACTACATATGGATGACTCAGAATATAACCGTGACCCCGGCATATTTACCTACGTAGATCATAAAATGCAGATATATGTATATAAGTGTTCACTTTAAGAGAAGTACTTGGCCTTAGCCAACGTTTGGGTGCAAGAATTACCTCCTTAGTAGGATAACAGATTTGTACTGCCTATTTTTAAGACCTGAACATGTGTTCAAATGCTACAGTGTGTAGTCCGGTAATCAAGATGACCTTGTATCAAGTAGACAGTGATATCTCCTCTCGAGCGCACAGAAACTTACCTATGCCATTATTACTCACCTTGTTTTCTCTGTTGCAACATTGGCAGAACTTCCTCTTCATTTGGTGTTCGAACCAGCACCTTGATCAACCAGTCTTTTTATTAGCTTAAATAAAATTTTGACATTCAAAAAATAAAGTTCAGCTATGGTTGAACAGCAATAAACCAGTAATACTTATCATGTGTTTCAAATGGGAATTTGTTTGTTCTTGAGCGCTACTAGGTGAGCAACCAATCGGAGTCCTGCGGTGTTGACGTATTGCATTCCCGCTAAGTGGTGTGTGACGAGCGCCAACCAAATCAATCTGCATGAAATACTATTCGCGCTAAGACAAAAATTCAGATTTTGCCAAAACTGATCCATGTGGAAGGTAGAGAGTAATGTATGTAACATAACCATGAAAACCCCATATTTTTAGCTCAAATAGTTTTTCTAATACAAATAAATAAACCACTATTACCTGTATTATAACAATAAATCGCTACGTAAGAACTGTATGAATATCATTATTGGTTGGCATGATGCGTATACGTATATTTGTAATTACTCAGAACTGAAACGTAAATGTTTGACATGACGTGATAAAAGAATTACTTTGTATAAGCCAATTCGAGCGAGAGGAAACAATAAATTTCCTGCTGCCCTGGCAGAACGTGTCTGGTCACATTATATCTTTGTTTATGAATGGGTTGTAATCCCTTTTTACTCTGGAGAGTTCAAAGTGGTTGGTGTGTATGCATGTACATATACTTTTAATTACTCACAACTGAAATTTAAACTACCGACATGACGGATGAAAGAATTACTGTGAAGAAGTAAAGGTGTTAAATTCGAGAATGAACGAACACTTCATTTCCTGCCAGCCTATGGAATGCTGTATGCTTATGTTTACGAATGAGCACTGGATAGAAAGTGTTTATTTACTCTGGAGAGCTCATATGAATATCATTCAGTTGTTCTTTACACAACAGTAAAGTAAGAGTTAAATAGTGCAATGGCTTCTTGCGGCAAATTTAGAGGCGAGTCAAAAGGCAGGTATTGCGCAGTCAGGTCCAAAGTATTATTTTTAAGCTGTACACGTTCTTCGAAATTTTTTCGGAAACAGAAACTAAAAATGAGTTATTACAAAGAGTACTTGCGTTTAAAAACTCGGAAAAAGCGTATCAGCTGGATCAACTTTCAATTGAAACGGGACATGAGGTAATACGGCTCCCACCTTACCACTGCCAATATAATCCAATTGAGATGGTGTTGGCTCAAATAAAAAGGGGGATTGCAAAAAAATAATACTTTCACACTGACGGACGTTGAAAGACTTGTTTACGAAGAAATTGAGAAGGTAACAAAGCAGGACTGGGAAAACTGCGTGAGGCATACAGAAAACCTTCAAGAAGGCGATTTTAAGAAACAAATATCACGTGACGAGATCTTGGAACCTATAATCATAAATTTGCAAGACTCAGACGATGAAGACAGTAACAATGTTGAATTGTCTCTTAACGGAAGTGACATTAACAGCAATATGGATCAGCCACTGGCAGTTCCATTGGATTAGAAAAGCAGGTAATTCATAAACTATAATTATAGTTATAGTATTTTAAAATATACATAATTTGCGAAAATTCTTTTTCCAATTTTGATTTTGGCAACTACATCATTGTAAAAGTTTGTAAAATATAACTTGCTTACCCTTACGTCTGCACCAAGCAGACCTGCATGTTGTAGGAGTGTGCGAGAGAGAGGGAAATATAAAAAGAGTGGGGTAACAAGCTGGCAACGCTGAGTGTGATACGGTATCTGATTGGCTGGACTCAAGAACCCTTCCTATTTGAAACACATAATAGAGCTTTAATTTGAGCGGTGGAGGTATTTATAAAATCGGTTTGCGCTAGCATTTTGTGCATGCAATTTTACGAAGGAAATATGAATAACAAAACTACACATTCCACGTGTTGAAAAGGGTTACAAGCGCTGCAAATGCAACTGAACATTATGGAATATTAAACAATTTGAACATGCTGAAGTAATACTTAATAAGCCCATGTCATTCTGTACAAAAATTATGACACTGAGAGTGTACAAACGCTTTTCGGTATAATCTTAAGTTGCTGCTGTTTTTGTTGTTAGATTTCAAATATTACTAAGTTACGTTCTCTACTTATTGAAATTTCTTTCGGGATTTATGTACAAGAATTGATTGAGAAATGATATTTCAGAAAAATCTGAAATCTTAAAATTTACAACTTTCCTTGTTCCTGTAATCAAATGCACCTATCCATTTATAATAATCAACCAATTTTCAAACTTCTTACCTGAGCAATACTAACGTTGTTTCTACTTAGTTCCAATACAATCTATGATGGAAATGAAATGTCTTCCTGTTTTGTTATAGAATTATGAAATTACGGTAGCACCATGTCCGAGAGCATAGACCGCTCGCCTCTCTCCAAGGCTAGCCGAGTTCGAATCCAAGGAACCGTATATGGGATTTGTGATGGACAAACTGGCGTCTCTGCGGGTTTTGCTCTGGATTCTTATGTTTCCTTCGCCATTAATTTTACCAACTGATCGATCTTCACATTTCCCTTCATCTATACCGCCTCATTTCAACATAGTTCCTCCCTCACCCTCATACCAGATTTCTGACTGATCACTCATTCTGGCTACCCTCGAGTTAGTCTGCTTGTCGATAGGCGTCTGCCCTCAGGCGCCCATTTCTAAGACCTGGGTCCATACGGGAGGTTAACACAGAAAAAATAGCTTAACCATTGCCAGATAGATGATCGTGAACAGTTTACTAAGATCGATATTTCTGAACGTTCGAACAAAGCCTGGTCTCGCGGCGTGGGGGTGCTCGATCCCCTAGAATGTTTTCGATTCCTCGTTGGCTTTACTTCGTCTCTCCCATCTTGTTCAAGGCAAAGAGGAAGGTGACGTCACTCTCCATCATGCTGCCGCCAACGCCCGATGATGGAAGGTTTAAGGCAGTGTCCTCTCTTGGCTTCTTTTCAAGCTAGACAGTACTACAGCATAAATGACTTTTTGACTTGATTTAAGGAGCTTTGGCGAATCTTTCTTTCGGGGGATAGGAATAAAGATTATCATTATCATTATTATCATTATTATAAATTATATTATTATTATTATTATTATTATTATTATTATTATTATTATTATTATTATTATTATTATTATTATTATTATTATTATTATTATTATTATTATTATTATTATTATTATTATTATTATTATTATTATTATTATTATTATTATTATTATTATTATTATTAATTTTACTTTTACATTCTTCTTGTGTTGTAGTTCAAGTTTTTATTTCCCTTTGCTTATTTCTGTTCTTAAAATTGAAAGGAGTATACCTAACAACAATTTTTAATCGCAAAAACCAGTTTCATTTGAAATGCATCATTGATTATGTGTCTCTATTGTATGAAAAGAGTTTGTAATAGTCCTTAGTTTCGCATTTCTTTCTGGTATACTGTAGTATTTAGAATTTTAGAAAACAATAAGTCAACTACAAATATGTATGTTTATGATTAATTCTATAGCCTAATATCTAGCCTTTTGTAATTTACGTCCTCCAACGTTAAGTCATATCGTACGATGAATGAAATGGGTGAAATGATGCTCAAATGGGTCCGGAGTCCATGGAGCTTAAAGCTACCCGACATTCGTCTTTCAGGATAAGGGAAAACTCAGGAAAAAACCCTTATCCAGGTAACTCACCCTGACCGAGATTAGAACTCGGGACCTCTTGAACGTGAAGCAGACACGCTACCGAGGCGGGCTCTAGCCGGTTTCATTACAATAAAAAGGCATAAATGAAAGAATTTCCCACTGCTTGGAAGGTACTGAAGCATTTGTGTTTACTCATATTATGTAAAATGTCAGGAATATAGTTAAATGAGGCATGGAATCAACTAGAATTTAACAATCTTGTGACCTTCGAACTAAAATAGAATCATTTTAATTGGTCAGCTACAAGGGATCAGTACTTGAGCATCTGAATAAATATAACCGGATATGTTACAGTCTTTGAACTAGCTTAATTACTTACCTTCCTATATTTGGAGAGAGAAATATAGATGTCGAAGAATAAAGTGAGAAGACAGACATGGAAATGAGGTTATAAAGAAATCGGGATAGAGAAGATTAGGGACATGGGCTGGTTCTTTAGTTTTGGCAACAATGTTATAACTGGATAAATAGCTCATCTATATGGTTTCAGGTTTCATAGGCCCTCGATGTAGTCCCAACCGTTGCATATAACGTGTTCCCAGCAACGTGGAATTCGCTGGATCAGGTTGTCACTGCCCAAACCATTGATGGTGCAGAGAGAGCGCTCGGCAGCCTGCTTAACGTCTTCAGTGGTACGGTAGCGCTTCCCGCGCATTGGCGTCTTCATCTTCGGGATGAGATCATAGTCACAGGGACTGGTGTCGCGAGAATAGGAGCGGGTGATAGAGCACCTCCCAGCCCCAGTGATTCAACAATGTCGACATAACGCCTTAACATTGTCATGCAGAATGATGGGTGGTGTAACCATGAGGTGGCGCCGTTTCCTTCTTAGCTGCTCGGAGATGGTCTTGCAGAAACAATAGTACGCGGCATCAACGGTTTCATTTTGGGGAACGGTATGGTTTATGATCACACCATCCCAATCATAGGCAAGAATCAACATTACCTTCACATTGGTGGGGAATGGCCCAACTGTTTGTTTCCGTGGTGATCCGTGGTGCCACCACTGGTTCGATTGGCGTTTTAACTGTGGCTCATAAGATTTGGCCCACGTCTCGTCAACGGCTATGATACGCCGTAAGAAGGCCTCTTCTTCGTGCTCATAACGCGGCAAGTGCATACGAGAAGTGCCATATCGCAGCCATTTCTGCATGTCGGTTAAAGCATGCGGAACCCTTTTGAACGCAATCTTCTTCATTTTCAGTACGTCCTTCAGGATGTGGAGGGCAGTCGAATGCGCCAGTCCAGTATCTTGCTTTAATTCACGAATCTCGTTATGTTCCCATCCACCTATACTAACGCGGACATCATCTGTACATTTTCATCCCTTACTGGTGGGTGACCAGATCGAGACATGTCCTCCACACGTTCCCGCCCATCTCGAAATGCTGAAACCCATCTTGCTACCGTTCTGTAAAGTAACATAGATGCACCGCACGTCTCGTTCAATCCTCGGTGGCACTGTTGAGCCGTTCGACCCCTAGCACACTTAATTTTTATCCACTCTCTCTACTCTTGCTTGGAAAACATTGCGACTGTCTTTCCCGAGGCTGGCGCTGCCTTCCCACTACTCATCTAACAGGTGCGACTGCATATGAGTGATCGGCGGGACGGGTGAGCTCATGTGCTCTGAGGGAGGGGATGCAGGTAAGCAACCTTCGGTAAAAGTGGTAGCGCCCAACACCATTGCAACTTAGCGCTGCAGCATGGTTTCCAAAACTAAAACAAACAACCTTTGTGTAATGAAAATTGTATATTAAGAGCGGAGCTGACATACACCAGTGTCAAGCAACCAAATTGTGATGTAAGAAAGAGTCTCTTCTTGCTTCCGGCGTTATCTAAGTACCTAATGAGAAGTAATGGGCGATGAGGCAACGGAGAATGTTGGACCGAGGTCCCAGAAACGTTGGTATGTCACACGATTGTGATACGTCACACGTAATTATGTTGGCTGACTGCCACGGAAAGTAAAAGTGATAGATAAGTTGGACGCACAACCAGCGTAAACATCGTTATTGCCATATAACCAGAATTTTCTAACAGTAGCGCCATCTCGAACTTTCCGAAATTTAGTGGAAGTGTCCAAAGGCTATATAACCGAGCGTTCACAAATTGAGGACTGAGGAAATAAACAGGTTAGCGTGTGCATGCGGTTCTCCGAGTAATGTTGGACGTAGTTGCGCATGTGTACATCTTCTGCAAGGGATTAAAAAAGTCTTATGTTCGACTCCCTAGTGCGTGAACCATCCGGATAAAGAGGCTATGTCGGGTGTATTTTGTTACACCGCCACGCAGCCGAAGAAAGTGAAGCAAATGTGAAAACAAATTGAAGGAACACTGAAAATTGGTGAAGGAGCAGGGGAAATTGAATTACAGGTAGACCGCAAACAAAATGCAGTCGGTGTGCGCATGCGCGAGGAGAGGCTTCTCCCATTTTCGCCATCCAATCATCACGTGTCTCCCACTCCTCCCTTCCTGCATACAACAGAGCGCAAACCACGCCAAACGCGTGTATTTTAATGCTTCCCGTAGGAGAGGGGATCCGTCCCCTTCAGCTGCCGAGGTGCGGGCGCTGCGGACCCTTAGCACTCGTGGTACCTCTGACGTTACTAGAGGAACCTCGGGCCGAGCATTCGAGCCCTTCCCTCTGGGAGTTGTTCGGATTTGGTTGGTCTCGAGGGGGCAGTGGTTCCCGATACCCGTGGGTGATCGGTTACGTCTTCGGACGGGGCTGAGGGAAGCCATTGATATTTCCAGGTACTAGCCTGCAGAGCTAATAGAAGGCGGGCTAGATCACCAGGTGACCCCACCGAGGTCATATCGGTAGCCTTCCCATTTTGGTGTTGGCGCGCGTAAGTGGTGTATCCACTTCCATTCCATCTTGTGTCCTTGGACCAGATGGGGGGCCTTGTTAGTAACCCAGGTCTTGCCCTATGGAAAGCCCCATGGAGGACGCCGGGTGCCCTTTGGGACAGCGCGGATACTCCCTGGTAGAAAGAGGCCCGTGTCTTGGTCCTACGGGTCCAGGACTAATGGGAGTAGAACCTCTGGACTCAACTCAACAACTGTATTTTAATGCTGTTGTGATGTCCAAAGTTACCAGAAAATAATTACCTCGGATATGACCTCACAATCTATCATAGTTTCTTTAAACCCTGAGGAACTAAGCAGTGAGTCGGCAGAGAATGCAAAGAGTGAATGTAACAGTGAATGCGAAAGCGAGTGAAACAGATAAACAGTGCATCCCGCGCGATGGAGGAGAGGCAGCCTGAAATGACGGTAAGGGAAAAAGCTAGAGTTGGTAAGCCACGTCTCCAACTGCATTTTGTTTGCGGTCTAGTTATAGTTTACATTAGTGAAGCTAAAATGTGAGCTAACTGAAGTCCCACTGAAAGATGAATTAGATCTAAAAGTGGCAGTGAACGGTGAATGACGCGACATTTCAAAGACAAGAAAAAGTCATAACACATGAGACAATTACACAAAATGCACTATGCTGATAATGTGCTGCTTCTTGCTGCTCTTGACCGTTTCGTGAACACCACACTTGATGGTTTGCTGTGTCACAGTTCCGCCCAGACCTGAGATTCTAGCCTGTGAGAATTGAAAAAGTACATCACAAGTTAGGGTCTCAGGGAACGGGCAGAAAAGGTTCTTTCTTTGGCAACCTGAAAGCAAACAATCAAACACGTAAATTAAGAACATTTTTCTCTTACACTACCACACAAATGTTTAATTTTAATATATTATATAAATGCACAAAATATAAAGATCTTGCATATGTGTGTAAGTTCGCCATAGACTTTTACACCATTATGCTGATTTTGACTAAACGTGGCATAGACCTTTGACTCAAGTTTTAAATTACTGTCTAGCTTAAAATTCGAAATCCTACTCCATTTTACACAATTTCATATTTAATTTTATGTGATCTCTACAAGAGCTCGCAAGGCCTTAAAAATAGGCCTACGTAAAAATAAGTAGTTACGCTTTCGTTGCATTACAAAATAGCAAAAGTACAGCAAGTTCAATTAATATTTGTTTAACTCTCTGATATGGTGCGTGGAACAATAACACAGTTACCGAGCGGGTTGGCTCGGGTGGTTTCGTCTGTGGCCCGCATTCGGGAGGCCTGGGTTCGATTCCTGATTTTTCCCATTGATTTTTTTGGGGGGTTCGGGTCGCTAGGTGAATGCTGGGTAGGTTAATTACATTCCCCAATTTTTTTGTCCCTCCATTTCACCTCCATTATCATTTCATGTCATCTCTCATGTAGTGGTGTCTTTCAGGGTAGAAGTATCGGCGTGAGTCTCGGCGGTGCATAGCGGGAGAATATGCTCTGAGGGAAACGCTTTCCCCTCCAGTTCATGTTCATTTTCAGAAAGTAATCAGAAGACTTCAATATAGTTGCTAAGAATGGCAAGCTGAATTATGCTTGAAAAAACTGAATAACACTGATCATCGACATTCGCACTATCTCTGTTATTGTGACGAGAAGTCCGAATGGAAGTAAAAATCTCGCCAAAATTATTTGTATTCTACAGCTAAAACCATTCATGGTTTTAAATACGGATGTTTGCTCACCACATAAGGGGTTAGTTAATAAGGCTTAACTGTTGATTAATACAGGACTTTTGCAAATGTGGAATCAATTCTGAATTTCAAGCCTTTGATTGAATCTCGCACCGTAGATCTTCGCCTTTCTATGCACACATACTACTGCTGTGTTGCCCGAGAAAATAGAAAAACAATTTGAAATATGTATTACAATGTTATTCCTAATAACACAATTATAGCGTTTACAATTGCCTATTTAGAAATTGGCACTACCTAATTTATTACATAAGTGGATGGACCTAGCTCAGAATTCTCGCCAAATAAATCAGGCTTTCAGGAGACGACCATCTTGGGAATATGCAACAGTTACTGGGAGCGGAGAATTAAGGAGGCTTTGGCCATTTTCTCCGAGAGGAGCACGCTTAATCGTGATGCTGGATTTCAGTTCAGTTCCTCTTGGAAACCGGCCTTAAAATGGAAATCCGTCGACTTAAGAATCAAATATCTATACAGCTTGATCATCAAGTTAAGTAGTTACGTTTCTTTCACCCAATTAATTTTCTAAACTCACGCCATCTCCTGACCTGGTCAGTTTTTTGTTCAGTAATATGAATTTTGATAGTACTTTGTCTTTGTTTATATTGTGGTTATAACATTTAATAAATATCCTGATGATGGGAGAGATCCACACTCCCGAAACGTCAATTTCTAATCGTCTTTTCACCTGGCTTGCTTCCCGAGAACAACTTGAGAATATTCATCGCCAGGAAAGCTTCAGGTCTTATTTCACAATTATCTAATTATAATCTGTCTCAAGCTAGAACGACTCTATTGTAAACATATGGGAGGGGATAAAGAGAGAGACAGAGGTACTTTAATAGTAAGCTCTTAGACTGCTGGTTGGAAGAAAAAAATATATAGCGATAATTGTGTTATTTCATTCTCAGCTATATTTATGCCATATTGGAGGGATAAGCTTGCTAGTCAATAGGAACAAATAACAAGATTCAGGAGAAGTATCAAACATATCGGAAAATTTAAACGAGATAAGCAATACTTAATATCGGTTACTCTTTCTAAAAATAAAAAGTCATGGTCTCAGTAAACACCACCGGAACGCAATTATACAGCAAACGGCACGTGGCGTCCAAGATAATTAAGTTTTGGATTACCGGTCTACAGTAACCCCACTTAATGGTAATGCTGTTTGCCTCCATGTCTATATGTAATTAACCGTTAGAGTGATCCTAACGTAAATAAAAGAAAATCTACCCTTCCGCAATCCGCGCCGAGCATACTGTCGAGCTGTCAGATATGTACACGTGGCAAAAGTGTATGCGACGAAGTGACAAGGGCATCACGACTTTTCTCGTAAATAACACAGTGTAACGTGTATAAGTTAACATGTACAGAGGCCGACAGAAGTATTCGAATAATATAACCTGTAACATTGCAGGTACTATAAAAACTGTAATATTTATTTGGCAGCGTTGAATTGTTAAACATGTAAATATTAACCTTTTGTGTCTCGGAAACAATATTTAAAATATCACTTTGCATGTATTTATTACACAATCTGTACTGTATTTATTCTATTGTCCCTCTTATTGGAGGACATAAGTATTCGAACGTACCCAATCGAACAGAGAGAAAGTTGGTTGGACGTACCCTACCCGCCCCTACTACATAGCAGTTGTGTTTATGCTATGTCTCGAGACAGTGTGCTCAAAGTTATTCGGCCAATTGTGAACTCACAGGTAATATGGCACGTAAAGGTAAGGAGACAACGGTGGGAGAGAGGAATATCGTGATAAATATGTACAAACAAATCAAATCTATTTTTGAAATTGCCAAAACCATTAACAGAATAAAAATTGCAGTATTCTTCATAATTCAACGCTTCAAACAGACAAATACTGTTGTAAATAAACCTAGAAATGGCGCTCCTTCTAAACTCACCACCAGAGACAGGAGGCAAATAATCAAAATGGTGAAGCAGAATCCGAGAGTTTCTGCATCTGAGATTAAAGGATGCCTTGAGCAATATTCTGGCATTGTGGTTCACACAAGAACAGTTGAACGGGTTTTAAATAGTACTGGGTACAGTGCCCGCGTTCCTAGGAAGAAACCATATGTTAATAAGGTGAATAAGAAAAAGCGCATAGAAATTGCTAAACAGTATGTGGTGACAAACAGAATTCTGGATTAATTTCTGTGGTTGGACAAGAGCAAATTCTGCTTTCACAAGAGTAATGGACGTCTTAAAGTGTGGAGACTGCCAAATACAGAAAGGGAACCTAAGAACATGGTAGTTACAGTGAAACATGTTGGCAGTAGTGCGATGGAATGGGGCTGTATAACTTCATCTGGCTTTGGGGAACTGGTGTTCATAGATGGAATCATGGAAAAGTTTGAATAAAAGAGGAAAGTTGAAAACAATCTTAAAAAGAGTGCAGAGAAGCTGGGATTAGGACATGATTATTACTTCCAGCAGGACAATGATCCGAAGCATACTGCTGAAATTGTAAGTCTTTGGATCGTGTACAACACTCCTCAGGTTGAAGACACTGCCCCAATCTCCAGATATAAATCCTATAGAGAACATCTAGAAGGAACTCGAGGAGCGTGTGAAGAAGCATCACATCAAAAGCAAGGAACATCTGAAAGAACTTCTTCAAACAGAGTGGAGAAATATGGATTCTGCAGTCACTAAACAATACATACAGAAATGCCCAAACGATTATCAGCAGTAATTCAAACAAAGGGGATGATAACTAAATACTAGCTTTCTCTGTTCGAATACTTATGTCCAGATGTAAAGTAGCCGTTTTATTTCTCCTTGTAGTGCAAATTAGTTTCAGTTGCTATTTATGAGTTTATATGTTTAATGGAAGACTCAAGTTTATTTTGTACCAGTTGTATTTACGTTTGCTTACTCTGCGTAGCTTTAAAATAATATAAGTAATAAATATGTTTACGTCCGAATACTTATGTCGGCCTGTGTACATTATAGAAAGATTTATTAAAACTATTGTGTACATACTAAAATTTGGTTTTAGCTTTCTCCAGTACTTTGTTATTGTAATGAATAGTTGAGTTAAGCTTGTGTACTTCATTAGGTGGTTCTTGGAACATGCATCTGCAGTCCTTGGGATCGTGGTATGTCGCATTCTGTCATATCTTCCCGTGAAAACCATGCGCGGCCAGGCGTGTATACAGTTGAACTTCGGACGCTTCCATAGCTTCTGTTTCCGTTATACAGTGAATAACATTCTTATTCGTACACTTCAATTTACTAAGAAAATATTTTAATATCTGTTAGAAGACACAGTCAAATCAATATTTTTTTCCAACATGTGAAACAAAGGCTTTATTAGGAATTAACTAACTGTTAACATATGAAGTTATAAACTAAATGAAATTTCAAAAGAAAAATGACCTTTTTTGTACAACTTTTCTATTCGTACATTAGATGACATTAGAATTTACATTACATTACATTAGAATTTGCATTCAACTATAATAGACACAATTGACAAACTAATACCTTTTTGGGTATCCCTTGGCTTTTATTACCTTACACCTTCTCTTCATAGAACTAATAAAGTTTCTAAATTCTGCTGGGCTGATTATATTTCATTCTTCCTCCAAAACATGTTTAACCTCTTGTCTAGTCCTGACTTTGCTTTTACGGACTCGTCTCTGCAGAATTCTCCACAACTGATTCAAGTCTGGGCTCTGAGGTGTTAGCAGAGGTACATTACATATTAACCAAATTATGTTTAATCTTGCCTTGTGTTTACTGTCACTATTTGTCGAAATCTATAACCAGGTGCCATACCCATTTTGTGGGCACTTTGCTTTATGTTGTTCTATAAATTGTCATGGTCCATAATGCGATCAATAAATTGTATATTACCAATACCCTTGGTCGACATGCAGGCTCAAATCACATTGGAACCACCACAATGTCTAAACTGTGGGAAGAGTGTTTCTGGGATCATTGCCTGAATTTGCTTTCCTCCAGACTGTTTATCCCATCTAACCTGAAGATATTTCTTAGTCTCAGCTGGCCATATCATGGTGCTCCAGAAGTTCTGATCCTTATGGATATGTTCCTTAGCAAATGCAACTCGTTCTTTCCTGTTTGCTGCACTCTCATACGGCTTTCTCTTGAGTATTCAGCAATGATATCCGTACTTTCATAAAACACGACGAACAGTTTGGTTAGACATCTTCTTTCTAGACTTATCCTCAACTAATGGACGTAACTGAGGAACACTTAATTTTGGATCTTCTTGGATTCTGCTTACAATGAAACGTTCCTCTCTTGCATGCAGTCTGCTTTCTTGGGGTTTTCGTGGGGAATTACTTGCAGAACCTCGTTTCTTAAATTTGCTGACGATTTACTGTGTGGTAGGATGTGATTAATTTACTGTTTGCACTATTTTTATAAGAGAATGCACTCTAACTGCCAAGTTGATAATTACTTGCTTCAGATCAGCACCAATCTCCTTTTGCTTACCCATTTCGACTAATAGTAACAGAATTCTACAACTACAACTGCAGGGCTAGGCGACCTTTGAAACACATGCATAGTGAAGCTGTTTACGACGCAGTGGTCATTTTTAACAACCGTATGAATAGCAAAGTTGCATAAAACTGGGAGCTACTTCTTTAATATTGCTACTTCATACAATAGTACCGGTTTTGAAATAAAATTTGTCATTGGAAGCTTTTAAGTTTATCAGGCCCATATAAATGACTGAAAGAAAAACATAAGTTTTGAAGCAAGTAGAGAATAACTTTTTATTAAAAACCGGATGTGTACGAATAAGAATGTTAGTTTTGTTTTGTTTCCCTTTGATGGGTTTCTAGCAGGTTGTACTTACTACACGACAGAGCGTTGAGGCGTGTTAACCTTCAAGGCACCGAAGCCTGCGCCGCAGCTCTCGCCAGCCTGCTCTCCGCCGTCTCCCGCCTCGCTGCCGCTGCCGGCAGTTGAGATGGAGCCCCTCGCCGCACCGCTGGGGAAGTTCTGGGCTGCCAGTCCCGCTTCCCCCGCCTCGCCGGATGCCAGCCAGCCGACCGGCCTTTCGCCGCATCACGCAACTGCAGGCAGCAACAGCCTGCAGCTGCCTTCATCGCAGCTCTCGCCAGCCAGCAGTCGAGCGTCGTCTCCCGCCTCGCTGTCGGTGACGGTAGTCGAGAGGGAGCCTCCCGCGGAACGCATGGGAAAGGGCTGCGCCACTCGGCCTGCATCTCCCACCTCGCCGTACGCCCACCAAGAGCCCAGCCAACCGCCGCCGAACAGGGCAGCTGGGCCCCCCAGCGCAACACGGTCTACCACCACCTCAGCATCGCCGGAAGCTGCACAGCTTTACTTAGCAGACACGCAAGCAGCTTCACCTTCACCACAGACCAGCCGATCTCCAGCCGCTGCGACCTCCTCCCAGCCGCCGACAGGATCCAAAGCAACACACTGCGCAGTAGTCGTCGGAGTACCCCTGGACCTCCCAGCGAGTTATCTCCTCACCGCAGCGACGCAGAAGTGGCCCACGGCCACCAGCGCCTCTCGGATCTCGTCGAGACGAGGCCCAACCACCTGCGTGCGCCTGCAGTTTACAGATTCTCAGGACCGCGACGCCGCCTTGGCCTCAGGTCTGCCCATCTTGGGACAGCTCCTGAAGGTGGAGGCCAGTAAACTGCAGCGACACATCCCGTGCCGGAACTGCTGTGCCTACGGGCACAGCGCCGACACGTGCACCGCGCCGCCACGGTGCCATTACTGTGGCTCACCCACTCAGACTGCAAACTGCAGGGCTCACGATCTCCGCCGACGCCGCAGGTACTGCGCCACTTGTGACGGCCTTGGCCATTTCACAGGGCAGGCGCAGTGCCCTGCTTATCCTCGCGGAAACCAAGCACGACCGACACCCCGGAGCACTGCCTCCAGCGGATCTATGGAATGGCAGCAAGCACTTGGCTGCTTCCGGGAGGACCTCCAACTTATCACCACCAGACTCCACGCCCTTGAGGAACTCATCACTTCACTCGCCACCAGCAATCACCGGACTCCAGCGGACGAGGCTCCGGACCTCCGCTCAGAGGTCATTAGCCTCAGCCAGCGACTGGGCAAACTGGAGGAATCCGCCACCGCCGCTGCCCAACAGCAGGAGACACACCACGCCGCCCTCATGGACACCCTGACCGCTACACACAGACAACTGACAGACCGACTAACTCCCCTCGACCAATTCTCCGGCTCACTTGACAAATTACACGACACGACACTGGCCATCAGCTCCCAGCTTCAACTCACAGAACAACTAGCCGCCGATCAAAAAGAGATCCTCGCATCAATTCAACGAAAGATTCACCGGGTGGAGGCACACCTCACAGACACATCCACTAACACCTCCAACAGACTGGACCAACTCCTCTTCAAACTAGCAGACATGGACACCAGCCTCCACGCCAGACTACAGGACCTCAAGACCGCAGAACAAATAGTAGCAGAGCATGATGAGCAGAGCGTCCAGAGAATGAAAGCTTACCGCCCCAACATCTGGAGACCACCACAGCACACCTGATGGCCACATCAACTACCCTCCCGGTATTAACTACCGGAGATTATGCCCTCCCACAAAAGTATACTATTTAAACTTAATAAAGACTATCACTTTCCCCCTCAACTAACTTCCTTCATTTTCGCCTCTACTCCCCACGCGCCTCGTTCAGGGCCTTTTGGTCATGTTCGACGCCTGGCCATGATTCTTTACCCGCTCGCCGTTATTGACGGCCAGCTCCCACACTTCACCTCTACTAACGGGAGTGCTTTTAGCGGGATCCCACAAAGCCACTCAAACTACCTTCCTAACTTTCACCTCCTAACCTAAAAAAAAAAAAAAAAAAAAATTAACCTTCAGTGACCAGAGCTGCGTTCGTTTCTTCTCTTGTTGATTGGAAGAAAGAAATATTAGTACCTTGGAGTACAGAAAATTACAAGATACATATACAGCATCTGGAAGCTGCGTGTCTCACAGGAAAGGTTAGCCAATTTTTATACGCAATACGGGTGCATATTAATAAAAATAACCTTAATGACTAAATGTATTAAGTAATTATTTATTGTAATATTTTTCAAAGAATCAAAATGAGAAATCCAAATCCATATAAAGAGAAAACCAACTGAGTTAGTGAGTATATTTTGTTATTAAATGACTATTGCAACTATAAGAAGTGCACAGTAATGTACCAAACTAATTTTCTAGTGTGGTCAATCTGTACAACGGGAATAATTTCTAAACAGGCGACTTAATAAACTGGCAAAGGCGTGATGTCAAACATATCATTAGCAATAGTCATTGAAAGATGTCTCACTGCCATTTTCGCTATTTTAGAAAACAGATCATCAACTTCAAGCTTCTTTTTTCACCAAAGTACCCATTTTCCCAATAAGAGTCGAGGGCCCTTCAATAAATAACCAAACTAATTTAATTGAATTTAAATAAACCCCCTGGAGCGCCATGGCTACTAGTGGTGGAAGGGTGAATCCTTCCTCTAGCAGTGCTGTGAGTGCCAGTCATGCAGTCAATCAGTTGGAAGTTAGAGCCCGATATGTGAGGTCGTAGTTACTGCACCCACCATGGAACTGAAATTGCAGCAACGGGCATCAATAAGTTTTGTGTTCTGTTAGACAAAACTCCTACAGAGACCTTTGAAATTGTGCAGCAAGCATACAAGGACCAAGCTTTAGGCAAAATACAAGTCTTTGAGTGTATAAACGTTTCAAAGGGGGTCATGAAGACCTTCAAGATTCTCCGCGCCCTGGAGGACCCGTAACAGCAAAAATCGAAGTCCATATTAACACAACTGACGCAAATGTGCGAGAAAATCGTCGCATAACAATTTAGAAAGTTGCAGACGTAATGCATTTGTCTTTTGAAACTCTATGATCTTGGCTATCGAAAAGTTGCAGCGAAATGGGTACCGCACGTACTGACTGCGTCATGACGTGTTAAGAATGGCTGAGAAGGTTACGACGGGTGTCAGACTTTCTGAACAGGGTCATCACTTGTGACTAAAGTTTGTTCCACCATTACGACCCGTTAACAAAACAGGAGAGTTTGCAGTGGAAACATTCATGGAGCCCTTGGCCTAAGAAGGCAATAGTTCAGAAAAGTGCAGGAAAGGTCGTGCATCTCGTATTCTTTGACAAACAAGGCATTCTGCATGATCATGTTGTAACTAATCAATGCACAGTAACTGCTGCTGACTACTGTGACGTACTAAAGAGGCCATTGAAGAAAACAATCGCCGAAAAGCGACTAGATCTCGCAAGGAGAAGGATGGATCTTGCATCAGGCTATTGCCCTTGCTCATCGAGTTCGTGCAGCTCAAGATGTCATCGCAGAAATGGGCATTAAGATAATGCCTCATCCACCTAATTCTCCGGATCTCACACCATGCTATTTTCACCTCTTTCCTAAAGTGAAACAGGAGCTTCGTGGTCGCCATTTTCAAAGTGATAAGGGGGTTGAACAATGTTGTCATGGGTATCCTGAACAGACTGTCTAAAAATTGGTCCAATGAGTGTTTCGAAGAATTGATAAATTGTCAGAATAATTGTATTTCATCAGGGGGAAAATATTTCGAAAGTGTTAATTAAAAAATTAGTTCGGTTATTTATTGAACGACCCTCGGTATCAATAAGGTTAGTCTTCTATTTACAAATAAGCCATCTGGCAATAACGGAAATCTTTTCTTATTAAATCGTTTCTGTAATTATAGGTAGTGTATGGTAACACAACTAACTTTCTGAAGCTGATCAATCTGTACAGATAGGTCACTGCTGACATCACAATATTAAGCTATACAAAACTGTGTATATAATTTTAGATACTATTATTGCAATTATTGACGAAACACAATCTCACTTTAGTTTAATAATGATGAATATGAATGAAGATATAAATAAAAATGACATATTCATTGTTCTGGTTTACATCAAGTTATATAAAATAGACCTCCCCCCACCCCCGATATAGTTACTGAATAACACGCGTTATGCAAAACTTGCCACGGAAATGGAAGATAAACAACAGTTCTACTAACTTTAATTCAAAGTACCTGTAGGATTAAAGTGCTATAGGTGCAATGGTAGACAATTCATCAGCAGTAGCTACCCAGAAATCACAAAGGGATTTGATTGCTGTCCAGATAACATGATTGCATCTGAACACATGATTGATCTGATTGAGATTTATTTAATTTATTAATATTAGTGTACAGAAATTTATAAACGAATTTATACGTGGACATAACGGCTATTCCAGTACACATTATGGCGTAAGAGTAATAATGAAACTAAAATATTTATTCCATGTTGTTTTTTCAGAATCTGAAAAGAAAACTAAGAAAACTGCTTTTGAAGCAGGTCTTACAAAACTCTATTTGAGTTCTGAGAATATACAAAATTCATTCTGAGTGGAAAGGACTTCACATCACTTTATTACATGACACAAGGTGTTCAGTAGCAACCTGACAGTATATTCCAATTTATAATTAGACTGACATCCCAACTTAAGTTCCACAGTAGTAAAGCAAATCCAGCTCCTATCACGTGATATACTCCAAATAAGAAATATATTCTGATGTCTCTGATTGGCTAAAATTAGATATGAATCAATTTCTACTGGATGAAAGTGGAGTAGCGACAAATTTTATTCCAGCCAATGAGTGAAGGTTGCGGCCAGCGGGGCAGTGAGAAGCGGTATTTCTGATCCATAGAATTTGGGACCTGCTTCCCTGACGTTCCCTATTTGCAAGTAACCTCTTCCCTAGGAAAATGTCTTCTTTTTAGTGATGTTTCTGTTTTCGAAGTACGTAAATAAAGGATGCGTAAGCTATTCTCATTTATCATTTAAATACTGAAACGTCTGATGTTTGAAACGGTATCTCAACCCATATGAGCATTTACATTTTTAGTAATGTCTGTAATGCAGCAATTAAAATCCAGGTATGATCATCGCAGTGAAACATGAGACAAGGTTTAACCCAAAGTTATTTCTTCTGCCTTGTTGCCCAATATGAAAATCTTTAGAAAAGGGCACCCATATTTGTAAAGGAAGTTTAATGACGCTATCCTGCCAAATTTTTAATCTTAATATACGTCTTGCAACAGTGTCATATCGGGCCATGAGTGAAAATTTGTGAAATGATGCTCAAGTGAGCCCAGGGTCCATAGAGCTTAGAATTGCCCGACATTCGTCTTTCAGGATAAGGGAAAGCCCCGGAGAAAACCTTACCTAATCCTGACCGAGATTCGAACTCGGTACCTCTTGAACGTGAGACATGCTAACATCTAGACTACCGAAGCGGGTCCTGCCAATTCGTGACCTATATTTTCAGAAATCACTTGAAATATTTTATTATTCTAAACTTACTCTTAACTGTTTTCAGGGATATTTCTGATAAAACGGGTCATTCATAGTATACACAGAACGGTTTCCAAATAAAAGTGTAAAATAATAAATAAATAATAAACAAATTTATCTCGAAACTTATAAAAGATGAGCTAAATTAGCCAGGATTAGCCAGGTTCGAATTATTTCTAATTCTTTCACCTCTCACCGTGAGACATATTTCATACAGTAAACGCACATTTGTTTTTTCTTACAAGGTTCTTCTTCTTCTTCTTCTTCTTCTTCTTCTTCTTCTTCTTCTTCTTCTTCTTCTTCTTCTTCTTCTTCTTCTTCTTCTTCTTCTTCTTCTTCTTCTTCTTCTTCTTCTTCTTCTTCTTCTTCTTCTTCTTCTTCTTCTTCTTCTTCTTCTTCTTCTTCTTCTTCTTCTTCTTCTTCTTCTTCTTCTTCTTCTTCTTCTTCTTCTTCTTCTTCTTCTTCTTCTTCTTCTTCTTCTTCTTCTTCTTCTTCTTCTTCTTCTTCTTCTTCTTCTTCTTCTTCTTCTTCTTCTTCTTCTTCTTCTTCTTCTTCTTCTTCTTCTTCTTCTTCTTCTTCTTCTTCTTCTTCTTCTTCTTCTTCTTCTTCTTCTTCTTCTTCTTCTTCTTTAACTTTCCTTGGTGCACCACTATCGTGGTGTTAGGGGATTCTTGACCGTCTATCTCTTCTAAAGGTCGAGCCTAAGGGACCGAAACTTTGGATCCGATAGAGAACCAGGAAAGGTGATCAACCCAATGCCTGATGTGAAGGTTAAGGCGCAATGATGGAGCAATTGGTGGAATGCTGACGGGGGAACCGGAGGACCCGGAGAAAACCATCCCATCGCCATGTTGCCCATCACAAATCTCATGTTGCTGTCGCCTGGGATCGAAACCGGGCCGCCTTCATGAGAGCCAAGTGGTCTAGCCACTCCACCATGGCGCAGCCTTTCTTACAATATTGAGGAAGAATATTTGAAATACTGCTTATGTTACAAATACATTATCGGACATAAATTGTGTACATTTATGATTTGCCAGTTATACAGAATTGTACTAAATTCCTTCTATATAAACTTTTCACAGGAAATGCACAGAAAATTCAAGATATATAATACTGATACAAAGACATCTAGATATAAAGAAGGATACGTTTTCCTTGTAATGTGTAGCTTGGGATGGATGAGGTTTTTTGAAAAGTTTACCCTGGCATGATTGTACAGTGTTTAACCCGTCATTTCTGCCCAAACGGTCGCTTTTAATTATTTATGCTCTTCTGTCGCTATCTACTACACCTTTCTAAAGGCACATATTTTATATTTGTTATCCTGTGACGCTACAGTCTGTGATGGGCCGGTGTCTGCTAACCCGACTGCTGACTTCACGCTCACTTACACGTGGTAATCATCTAATCAGTCATCCTCAACCCGAAAGTGGTCCACGAAGTCGGAACCGTGCCTATCGCAGTTGCTCACTTTTCACGTGATGCTGAAATGACACTGTTCCTATAGCCCAGACTTCAATTCCACCCCACCCTCCCCACACATACACACACAACTGAAGCTTTACGAGGCTTTGAAATTTTGGTGCTATAAATTCCTCGTCGTTATTTAATAAGAAGTACTAATGGAATACTTGAACTTATACATGACCTTGCCATCTAAATCCTAACGATGGCTATAAGGCAATGCAATTTTGACTCTCCGTTTTTGCTACACGCGCTGACCTCCAGACTTTATACAAACAAACCGCGTACAGATAAAACTCGACACGTGCATGCAAAAATTTCCTGTAAGAATTTAGGACTTGTCTGGTTACCAGGTTATCTCTCGATATGGAGATAGGGGTATGGGTACTCTGTTGATATCAACACGACTATTTAGTAACCTTATCGATCAAATATTATTTCGATTCATCAACGCTATCATCATTGGAGGAGACAAAAGGATACACGAGACGAATTTATTCACATTAGTTGAAAGCTGAAATCCTGGGATAATGTTCATTAATTTCAGTAATCACAAATATGCTTAAGTGAACACAAAGTCGTGGAGTAAAAGTATCAGAAAACATAAGCGGTTAGACCGCTTCACTCTCACCAAGGCGGTCCGGGTTCGATCACAGGCGACAGCATGTGAGATTTGTGGCGGAAAACACGGTGCAGGAGCGGGTTTTCTTAGGGATCTCCGGTTTCCCTCGCCATCATTCCAACAATTGCTCCGTTATCATCCTTTCATTCATTTCGCCCTCATTCTGCCATCCACTTAATTCAACCTCATACCAGGCATCGGGCTGATCACCCATCCCGGAACCTCTCTCTGATCCAAAGTGTTCTCTTCTTCAACCTGCATCCTAAAGGCAGCAGGGATTGAAAAACAAGAATCCCCTAACACCACGATAGTGGTATGACTAGGAAAGTTAAAGAAGTAATGACTAGCAATCGGCAATGCCGGAAAATTAGACGATCTCTATTCCATATCTCAGAAAGATATGCAACCAGAGACCCATAGGTATATTCGATACCGTAATTTCAGCAGCCATAAACACGTCTAGAATTTGGAAAATAAAAACCGTGACAGAGTGTTTCCATACCAGCATACCCTGTGTGCGTCAGTTAGGTACTTCTCCGGGTTCTCCGGATTAGCCCGCCATTCATGCCATCATTTCATATCATCTCCTTGCTCACTTTTAAATCAGGTTTTGGGCTGAATACCCGAAGTCTGGCAACTCTCTCTGATCCAGAGCTTTTCTGTTCCTCGACAAGCACCTGACGCCAGGCGCTAACTCGTAAAGCTCTGGGGAGTGTACGTGCTCCATATGGGGAGCGTAATCAGACAAGATATATATTAATTTTATTACTGAAAGCAATTTTGAACAAAAGAAACAGGCTAGTCCGTCTGTTCATTCACTTCGACCAGTATCATCATCATCGTCGTCGTTGTCGTCATCGTCGTCGTCTTTTCCCTCCACCTTCGCGGCCCCCACCCCCTCTCGTCACTGAACAATATACATGTAATGTGATGATAAATTAGTTTAACAATGCATAAACGTTTACGTGTACCTTATGCTTGTTACGAGGTAGGAACTGTACTGTTTCTCGTGGTAATTATTATCTGTTTCAAATGGTAAGGTGTTTGTCCTTGAGCGCTACTAGGTGAGAAACCAATCGGAGTCCTGCGGTGCTGTCGTATTGCATTCCCCCTATGCGGTGCGTGACGAGCGCCACTAACCAATCTCTATTAAATACTTTTCGCGCTAAGACAAAAATTCATATTTTGCAAAAACTGATCCACGAGGAAGGAGAGAGTAATGTATTTAACATAACTGTAAAAAAACATATTTTAGCTCAAAATAGTTTTCTAATATAAATAAAGTACCATTATATTATAAAATGCATTGCGACGTAAGAACTATAATGAATATTCTCATTGGCTGGCATATATGCGTGACGGTATATTTTAAATTACTCAGAACTGAAACGTAAACATTTGACATGACTTGGCAAAAGAAATATGTACATACTTTGAATAAGCCAGGGTGTTTGTTAAATTCGATGAGAGGAAGCAATACACTTCCTGCTGGTCTGGCAGAACGTGTCTGGTCATTACATCTTTGTTTATGAATGGTTCGTAATCTCTATTTACTCTAGTGAGCTCAAAGCAGCATTTTTCAGTAACTCTTACATGAAAAAGTGTATCAGCTGGATCAATGACACGCGATCCACCTTCCTCCCTTACTACTGCTAGAACAATCCCATAGAGTTAATGTGGGCTCAAAGTATGTTGCAAACAGAAATAATATTTTTAAACTGACTGACGTTGAACGACTTATTCACGAAGAAATTGACAAGGAGCACAACAAGACTGGGAAAACTGCGTGAGACATTTGATAAACCACAAGAAGACGACTTTTGAAAAGAAATAGCACGTAACGAGATTTTGGAACCTATCATCATAAATTTGCAGTACTCAGACGATGAAGACAATGACGAATTATCTCTTAACGTAAGTAACATTCACAGCTATACGTATGCACCGTTGCTATTTTCGTTGGACTAGAAAAATAAGTAATTCATAAACTATAATTAATTTTAAACAAATATTTAAAACATTTGCGTAGTATGCGAATATCCATGTTGCAATTGTGATTTCAACAACTGCATTTTAATGCGATATACGCGTCTTTAGGATCTAAAATTTAGCCAATATATAGATCTAAGGTTCTTTATAATTGTTTTATACAATAATGCAACTGGATTTTCCCCGAGAAACTAGACCAAGGTAGGTATATCCATGTTCCCTAAACGTACTTTTGACATTTGTTTTACAGATAGCAACGTGAAGCTCATGTTTGTGGGGTACAATTATTTCATATTTAATTTCCATCTACTTCCAAAATTACCATAACGTAATGTCAGTAATAAAATTATAATTAAAATAAGTACAACCCTAATGTAAATTTAAGTGAACCTGTCTTAAAAATTAAAGGTAACCTTATTGTTAAATTTTATTTTAAGTTCATTGAGCATCCTTTATATATTTAAAACACCGTTCATTTCAAAGGAAGGTTGAAGTGGTATAAAATTTGAAAGTTAATTTGTACTTATACATTATAGTACAAATAGAGATAATTTTACCACGCGACCACGAAGTAAATTACTGAGTTGTTCTTAAAAATTATATCATTCCCTTATACATAAGACGCTAAAACAAAGTCATGAGACGGCAGAAATGGCTTATGCTATCCCAAATACTGAATATTTCGAAGAACTATTATAATTAAAAATATGTGTGTAGTTTTTCAAATAATATACACTGAAAGTTCAGCAGGTACGTCTTCTCTTTCAAAAGGTCGTAGCAGTAAAACTATTGAGGAGAAAATTCTCATTTGTATTATAATAAGTAGAAATAAACGAAACGATACTACAGATTACGTGTATATTATGAAGTTTTTTTAAAGCTTCCTATTTTTAGTTTTATAATTTGTTTGAAAATCAATCGAGTTTTCAATTTTTTAATGCCTGATGTATACGGAATAATTAACGTGCATTTTGTTGACCAAATATTTTGGAAACTGCTGTGACTAGTTTTCATATGATAGTGGAAACATATTGAAGAAATTCGAAATTCTCAACCATTGTACTGAACCTCCATGCCTTAAGTTTTTACGGCTCTTCAGCAGTTTAAATCACATATTCGTGACGTCAACTATATACGATTATGTTCTACCATATGCATGTAAAATAATTTTGTGAACAATACATAACAAACTCGTAAATTGTAAAACTAGTAAAATGAAAATTCTGCAGAAACGCCTGAGCAGTAACTAGAAGGTAATTGCTTTGCTATTTCTCTGTATTAAGTGCACCAAGGGTTGAAATACGTTCAAAATATTTAAAACATTCTGAAAGAAGCTTCTGTATTAAAAAATACATTGGCACTTAGCTCCAAATATATATTACGGCTTTTTCTCTAAAAGTCCTTTACAGCTTAAACACATGACCATCGATCTGTATTTACTTGCAAGGCCTTTTTATCGACCTCGATTTTTCTTACACCATTGGGCATTAAAGATGTTCTAGACGATGGAGTTTGTAACAAATCTTACTCAAACTCTTGGAAGACACGGAGAATGAATGTAATAACTCATATATAGTTCTGCTACAGTTTTAAATTGTTTGATATATGACATAACTAATTCAACACTACGAATAAATTGTTACGAAAATTACAATTAAGCATTTAAAATTTTTGTGATACAATTAGAAGATTGAGATGGTCATATTTTCGAGTTGAATGGATTGGTATTTAAGAGGTAAGTATCGGTTTTCTTCAAAACTGAAATTTTGCACGCCTCGGTAGTGTAGATGGTAGCGTGACTGCCTCACGTTCATGAGGTCCCGTGTTCGAGTTATGTCGACATGATTAATGTTATTTAAGTTGCACTGTTTTTTATGAAATTGTGGTATGAAGATATAGAATATTTTAAGGTTAATTCTTTCCTACATCCCCAACAAATGTAATTCCTTACTGACCCAACTATTTCTAATTTCTTTGGAAATTCGCCACAAATGCTTTTAATAATAAGGGTTTTCCGGAGTTTTCCCTTATCCTGAAAAATGAATGCCGGTAACTATAAACTCCATGGACCCTGAAGCTTATTTGAGCATCATTTTACCCATTTCATTCATTATCCGATATGACGCCCGCCTCGGTAGCGTGGTGGTAGCGTGTCTGCCTCCCGTTTGAGAGATCCCAAGTTCGAATCTCGGTCAGGGTGAGTTACCTGGATAAGGTTTTTCCCGGGTTTTTCCTTATCCTGAAAGAGGAATGTCGGTCAGCTCTAAGCTCTATGGACCACGGACTCATTTGAGCATCATTTCACCCATTCCATTCATCGTCCGATATGACTTAACGTTGGGGGACGTAAATTACACAAAAAATATCCGATATGACTTAAAGTTGTAGAACGTAAATTAAAAAAAGAGACATATAGAGCGCAAGTAGCAAATTTTTAATTAGTACAATATAAGTAAAATATTTTTCCAAGAAAACTATTAACATATCTACATGTAATTTAAAACATACTTATACGTATAGTAGAGCAGCAGGTAAGTAAAATTTGAAAATTCTTAACACAAAGTCAAGGTTAAGAAATGTCATTCACATGTACCCTTGAAAAGGAAAGTTTCTCTTCTTTGAATCGAATGCTAGAATTCTTTTAAAGTGGTTACGAATACATTTTGAAGTATTAATCTCATAGTCAGTTTCCTAAAATTTGCAGTGTTTTCTCGTCTCTCCGGGTTTGATAGAATTTCGATTGATAGTAGTAGTGAACGAAAATTTAGAGACTGCAGACACAATCTCTACCGCTAACCACACACATCTTCAGGGACATCGTTCTGCATTTAAGGATATCTATGACTGAAAATTTGAAATCCTGAACTAATAACGATAGCTTTTTAAGATTTATGCCACAGATGTAACTTAGTGCAAATATGATACAGCCCAATTTTTTCCAATTCCACTTTGATATTTTGGAATATGGTCAAATTTATTTATTTTTGGTTACGTCACCTAAAAAGTCACTTGCGATAAAATAACTTAACTTTTGGTCTAATATTTTAACAACAAGTTTCCAATACATCCATTTTTTGAATTTATCCTAGGTTTCTCTGTGTCTCAATAACTTTAGGCTCCAGAAAGTTTTAAAGCTATGAATATAGATTTTTTGCCCAAAATTTGAAAGTTTTGTGTTTTGAAGTAAAGAAAGTGTGCTTAAAATTCATCTCACAATAAAACTCAGGGCAATTTCTATTTACTGTATCTCCATGAACGTGTGTAGCAAGTTTCATTAGTCTAACAATAAAACTGCTACGCAAGGACTATCTTAAATGATGAAAAATGTCGAAGTTCTCTAGCGAAAAAACAAGGATAAAGAATTAGAATTCATATCTAACACTAGCATTCACGTAACATTCAAACTAGATTAGAGCATTTAAAATGGCTTGCGCATGGTATCTACGCTTTCTTTGGATCCAGTAAGGCTTACACTATTTTATAGACTAAAAAGAGGAAAAGATGATATTTTGAAAATGTTCATGAAATTTCAGTAATACATACCCTTAAGCACTCTCATTATTACACATTGGCTTGATGAGCACTAAAGCACAAAATATATATGCATGCATTTATATTATCAACATTTTTAAAACATGCCCCATAAATTCGAAAAATACGCAGTAACCAAGCTCTAAAATTGTTAGTTTTAAGCTTATACTTACAATGTACATTCCTCCTTAGATGCCATATTCTGGTCGCTGAAACTTGGTTTGCAGTATACAATGGTCATATTGCCCAAGCGATTAGGTATCGATGTATAACGTTTATCAGTTAACAGAAGTTTGTATACTGAGATGGACCTTTCCTCGTGTGACTGAAGGAACTTCATAACTCCGGAGAAAATTCTTCAGGAAGCACTAACTGTTTACCTTAAAGATATATCTCCAAAGAGCACAAAACCTTGATGTAATAATTTGTTCTAAAACATTGCGCATAATGTTTCTGTATAATTTAAAGGAACACTTAAGTTTACTCTGAACCTCACTGAGAATTGACAAAAATTTATGTAAAGATAAGTTGGGCATATTTCCCCTTGCAGGCAGCTCCAACTAAAACTTAATGGCAGTAAAGTTTTTTTTTTTTATTATTTAGTCACTGATATGCTTAAAATACTCATTTTAAAATTTAAACGTATTGTACGCTCAATCTATGGGGAAAATAATTAAATATACACCACAAAACTTAACATGCGAGCGTATTGTAAATCTTAATTCTGTGGCACAAGAAAAACACGAACTAAATGTGAAAATAAATCCATACTGATTGAACTCCGATTCGCTTTATGGCCGATTACTGAGTGAAATTATAACGCTGTAGGCAGCTTATATATTACTGCCCTTAGGATGAAAAAGGCAAGCTTAGGGTGGCGGGTATTCAAGCCTATCTTTGTGTGACCGTTCCGCACAATTCTTACCTTCCTTGAAACCTGTTTACATGTTCTTTAAGTCTGGGCTCTGACATTTTTGCAATTTCTTTTTAGGGCGCTCTTAAAGCAAAATAAATGTGCCATGTGAAGAACTAGACTCCCAACTACTGGACAAACTGCTACTCCATCTCTCTTGGAGTTTGTTTCCACAGCTGGTGTGCAGGCTTTAGAGAGGAAGGGAAATAAGGAAGTCTAATGGCAATTAACAGGTGGGGAACGAACCAGATCCTATTACCCTTAAAACTGAGTAAAACACCAGTGAGAACGACTTCTATACAAAAGTACTTTTAGAGTGGATTTCACGAAAGCATCTAAAATTGGTATTTAATAATCGAATAAGCGCTTGTATTAACGTATAAGTCAATAAAGGAATATCTAGAACAAAACCTAAATTAGAGAATATTGGAAGGTGGAGGGAAAAAAAAGCAATTGCGTACTCAAATCAACTAGCGCACTGAAGGGTAGTTTTTAAACTCGAATGTCGACATAATTAATATTATTTAAGTTGCCATGTTCTTTATGAAATTAATGTATGGAGATGCAGAATATTTTAAGGTGAATTCTCTCCTACATCACTAAAAACTGTACTTTCCTACTGACCCCACTATTTCTTATTTCTTAAGTAATTCACCACAAATGCTTTTAAAACACTTGCATCGAAATCACTAAAGCCTGAAGCATATATACATATATTTATTTATTTATTTATTTATTTATTTATTTATTTATTTACCACATATACTTTTTAATATCACTATGTATTTTTTGACCTATGTTGCTTCATTTTTTTATTTCACAGTGCAATGGATAAAATATCGGCGAAAGTCTGATTTCCTTAAGGGGAAACTCGTACCAAAATGGCCAAAACTGCGATTTTTTCAGTTTTACAAAAAATACTTTCTGAATAAATGTCTTCCACATGACCAGAATATGGCCATTGAATATTATATTTCAAATCCACCTGTAAATTGGTGTATTCTAATTTTATTTAGATGGTTGCAATGAAAAATACGTGTGGCTTTATGCGGCTTTTTCTACGTATAACAAGTTTTGTACTTTGGGGTATACGTTTGTGCAGTAAATATTGATGGCTACAACTGATATATTCAGGATGTGTACAACACAACTTGTTGAAGAAAACTGTACATTAAAGTGTAAGGTAGTAGTACAAAGTGGGCCTGAGCCTGCCAACGCGACTGCCGGCCTCACGCCCACATATGCAAGGCAGATGATGATACGGGGAGATGTGGTCAGCATCTCAGCACCCCAGCCGGAAAGTTGGCTTTCTAGACCAGGGTTCGTTCCTCAATGTCCTACGATGCTGAGTGGTCACCGGTCCTATACCCAGGACTTAAAATCAGCAACCTCCAGGGGTAGGATCGATACCGGCGCATTGCGGGCGCAGAGAACCAAAGCACATCGCTCTAGCCCACAACGCCACGGTAGGACAAAACGGTTCATTGGTTTGTTGATTAAACTCATGCTTACAAGCGTATATATTTTCTCTTTGTAGTGATTAGGAATACTAAGGAGAGGATTGGGCACTGCGATCAGTGTTGATCTATTGTAGCTATGCCCCCAAGTGAGGCATCCCCGGGAGGAAGGATGAGGCGAGAGGAGACAGGGCGGCATCCCAAGGAGCCACGACAGAGCAGAGGGCGAGATCCCTAAGCTTTACTAGATAGAAACTCCCCAGTGGAGGGTTAGGACAATCAGCACCCCACCTGCCGTGGCCCCGAAACGATCACGTCACGGTCACGAGCTTTTAGAAAATCGATCATAACTTCTGTAATAGTGAACAGATATTTCTGAACTAAGCCTTGTTTTGAAAGGATTCTTTAAGCTTTCTGCTGCTACCACTGTAACTCCAATGATGCCAGTTTTTCGTTTGTCCTTCGCTGTGTATGTGAACAGTTATTTGTTCTGAATAATATTTTGTATCAGTTATTGGTGAATGTATGATATGGGTAGGCCAAAAACATTTAGAAAGAGAAAGTTCACAGGCAATGGTTTTACTAAAATCAGAACAGTAAATGTGTAAAATATTAATAGAATAGACAATGAAACCACATGTAATATTGAGGTTAGTAGGCCCAGTTCAACAATACATGTGCTAATCATGATAGTAGTCATATGCAGAAATTGATGAGCTACAAGTCCTGAAAGAAGATAAAATGGTTGAAGAACTGGCCAAGAAGGCAAGAAAAATGAAAAGGAAGCTGAAATGAACAAGTGAGATTACAGAGGGTCAAGACTATGGAAGAGGGACTGTTCTGACTCATGTGAGAAGTCAGTAATCAATATATAAACTATGGAAAAGTAGAGTCAGACTGAAAAATTCAATGCCATAGCCGGGATTTGAAACACAGATCTTCTGGTTGCCGTCCAGCCGCTCTAACCCTTGAGCTACTATAGCCAACGTGTCGACATGACATTAAATTCTCCACCTGACTCGTATTTTTCCCGGTAAACCACTAGGAGTTCTCATAATAGGAGTTTCCATTAACTGACCTAATAGTGGTTAACGATAAAGCCCGGGCCTTAAAGTACTTACATGTAGTAAGTCGCCATTAAGGTAGTTGTCTCATGTGTTTATGAGAACTCCTAGTGCTTTACCGGGAAAAATACGAGTCAGTTGGAAAATTTAATGTCATGTCGGCGCGTTGGCCATAGTAGCTCAATGGTTAGAGCGGCTAGACGGCAACCAGAAAATATGTGGTTCAGGTAATTGAATTTTTCAGTCTGACTCTACCTTTCCATACTTTAGCCTACACACGGCCAGTGTGAAAGAACAGTTAATTTCCAATATATAAACTTTAAAACTGTTTCTCTCAGTTTCACATTTTTTCAGGTTCCGGTACACTTAAAAAAAAAAAAAAAAAAAAACTAAACAACCAAAACATATGAATTTTTGTGTGAATTAAGCAGACACATAAGAATAATAAGAAGGGATTTTTCTCTGAGATTCATAATACTAATTTAAAAAATAAAATTATCTGAAATTTCAGTGCTTTTTTTACAAAAACTAAAAAAATATAACAAATTATCAGTACGAAATTTTCAAATAATAATAGGTATTATTAAAGATAAAGGTTCTAATACATGCCTGAAAATTTTCATGTACATATCAATAATAGACAATTCCTTAGTCATGTGCACCCAAAGATCATGGAGATAGGTAGTACCTTCTCACTTTAGAGGCTGTATCATTCCACGCAGAAAATTTCAATGAAGGAACAACAGTGTTGCACTCCTTAGATGCAGAACTTACAAGCAGTATTGCAACAGCACAGGAGTGTTTTGTTAATATTGGCATCCAAGGTAAGGTGGAATACATCCATAACCGTTTCTTCAACATACCTGCTATGATAGCACAGTTGGAAGCTCGAAATAATACTTTGGAACATTCACTTTCTATGATAGATGAAATTTCAGTAATATTGTCTTCAAAGATTCACTGTATTATTAAAACTGCCTTTGAGAAACTCAGTAAGGTATTAACGAAAAACCCTGGTTACGAAACACTGTGTAAATTTTCTGAAAAGCTTTCTGGTACAAAAACGTATATCGAAAAGGAATTTACTCAAGAAGAACTGTGCTGCTTTTCACATGTTCTAGTAACGTCATGCGACGTCGAGGTATCCTTTTCACTGTATAAAAAATTCTTCACCGAGAAACGCAGTAGTTTCACACGAGAAAATAAGAAAACCTCCCTCGTGTACTGTAACAAGCTTACGTAATGCAATAATTCTACGAAATTATATGTTTGTGATTACATGTTTATTTTTATTTGCTTCATTTTGCGTGCCTATATGCTTGCTTATTTCACCATTTGATTGTGCTTACAAATCCTGGTTCTAAATATTAGTAACCCAAAATTTACAAGTATTTATAATTATGTTATTATGTATTAAAAGTAAGCTTTTCAACTCTAAGCTTTCTGTCATTATTTTTAAGATATTACTACATTCTTATCTTCCATGATATTTAAAATACAAAGCAGGATATTTCTTTATAGTTGATCACTCTTACGTGAATTAAAAGACTGAACAAAATAATGATAAATATTTAACCAGACACTAGCTCATTATAACCTCACAGATACATTGTTGAACGTTTTTAAGCTGTCTGTATTTTGTTTAAGTTAGTATTTTAAATCTGTAAGCGTATATCTGTAAGAGAAGGAAGCCGATGATGATGATATTTATTGGGCATTGTAATTCAGGACTCATAAAATGACCGCTAACATAAGTGCTAATAAAATAAAATAGAAAATCTTAAATAGTTGTGTACCTGTATAAATGTTTAAAATAAACTTGTTCTTTGATATTTTATATTATTTTCTTTTGTGTTTATCTTCCAAAAATATTTTCAATTTAAAGGGCGACTTTTTACATTTTATAGGGCATTTTTTGAGATTTTTAGGTCATTATTGCATTTTTAAAGTGTATTTTAAAGTATTTTTGGAGCATTAAAATCCTAGCCCTAATCATCATCATCATCATCATCATCATCATCATCATCATCATCATCATCATCCAAGAATGTTGCAACTGCGGCTCTTAAACCATCTTCGTCGTCTACCCAAGAGAACAGGTCAAAACTAAAGAAAAGAAGCTGCAGCCCATAATCGAGGACGATTTTGTTCCCCTGGTTTCAACGGTTTCGACATTGTGGATGACGAATATCTTTATTGTAACCATACCCATTTCTTAGACAAATGTCGGGAACAGTAAATATGCTGTACAAAATTTCCTAGATGGGCTCATGAACTTTGCTCTAGCGTCGATAGAACGAATGGAAGTTGCACTGAATAAAATAAGATTCCTTAAATGATTATTGTTACTATCCGATATTAGGCACCCTAAAAATATTTCAGCATCTCTTAGAGTATATATATAACTTTTTAAAGAAATAATTCAAATAAATAAACCTTTTTTCTTTGTTATCCTGCTATAGTGTTCCTAATCCGTATTAATACGGTTTCTTGACATGTAATAGTAACATAAAATATTATTTAAGCCACTTTAAAGAAAACTATCCGATATTCGGCTGCTCTCCCCTATGCATTGTCCCACACTTCTTACTTCCTCTAACATGCACCTGACAGGTTGTACTGCATTTCATCCAAAATTCGGTATTGAAATTTTACGGATATACTCACACAAATTTGGAGATACTTGAATCCAAACAAAAACCAACATTTCTGGAAATATGTGCGCGCGTGTGTGTACAGCATAACTCAAAACTGGAATAAGGGGTTAATAACAAACCTGGAATTTAAATTCAGTCTTCCAAATATGCCGAATGAAAATGTTAAGTAAAATTCGCAGCTTAGTACTTCATCATGTTTAATTTTCTCTAATAATGTCTCTAACAATCTGGATTGGAATACCACATTTGAGTTGTATAAATAAGAGATAAATACTTCATGAGTATTATATGAGAACAGCCTGTGTGGGCCTCTTCTTTATGTAGCAGTTTTTTTATTTATAAATGATAGACAAAGCCACACTAGACAATAAACGCAGATTCTTTTAAAACACACAATTTGTTTTAAGTACTTTATAGTGACATTGGCCACTCTCCCGATATTCCATTGTTATTGATTTGAACATTACAATAATTCACCACTTCTGGCTTTTCCTGGCGATATCAGGATGGACTATGAGGTTCAACTCCCACGTAAAGCTACCTTCTTTTAAACATTTGACTATCGCTTCTGTTTCTTGTACCCTACAACAAAACGTGTAATGAATGGTTTAATAAATTTTGCTGTTTTTGGTGGAACTTCATTAAACTGAAGAATGTTTTTAGCCCCATATTTTATTTGTCTACTTTAAATTAAATTTAACCTTCTTAATTACATCTTTCAAATTCTAAAAGAGAACACAATAAATCCTTTTCCTTAAAGTGAATAACTGTTGGTAAAACATTTTTAAAAATAACTAATAGCGAATAGAAAAGGTCATGTGAACATAAAAGGTCACATTTTTGTCACTTTTTCTATTATGTCCCAAGCAGTTAGAGAACTTCATTCCACCCGAAAAATTATATCAAAAATTCACCGGAAAGACATGTTTTTTGAATAAAACAAAAATTATAAAACATATCTTTGTGCACGTATGAACAGCATAACTAAAAGATGAAAATTCTGATAAAATTGGACTAGTAATTTAAGTTCGGTACCTCCCACTGTTGCAAAATAAACTACTCATTCCATGAGACATTTTTCGTTATTGTTTATTTCCTGAAAATGCTCCTAACGATTTCGATTAAAACATAAAATTTAAAATATTTACACGATAAATAAGATGTGTACGCTAAATTCTCTGGAATTTTCTATGAAACCCCTTTAATTTGGAATTATTTTTAGTTTTGTACAGTCACTAGGGGATAGGAGATGGATCATTTTTTGCACAAAATATATACATATTTTTAACACACACAATTTGTTTCATATTTTATTTTTATAGCATCAACCATGAATGGCTTTGAATTTGCTTTTCTTAACTCTGTCTGGAGCAGTCGTGGGAAAAAAAGTAATTTCAAGGCCATTATATAACGATCTGTTTTTAAACATCGGACCATTGCTTCAGCTCCTGTATTTCCCCTGTGCCTACAACGAAATTTGTAATGAAACTATTTCGGCAAATGTTTATATTAACATGTTGTAGACAGAAGCATTCGCTTTTGTAACAATAGTTCATAGAACCTATACAAAAATTAAGACTAAGGTGCAGAAAACAACATGTAAATATAACAGAGCTTTTTTCCTTCTTATTTTCAAGAATCTCAAAACAGGCATTTTCAGTTATATATCGCTATCCAACATCTAGGTAAAACAACACTTCTTCCACCTTGCATCTTAAGACGTAGAATTAAATAAAGATTCGATTGGTAACTACTTTTTCTAAAGTTTCAAAAAATATAGAAATAAATAATTTAAATACTAATCGTATTCACGGAAATGCAGCCCTTTTTTTTTTCTTTTTTTGTAATTTACGTCCTCCAACGTTGAGTCATATCCGACGATGAATGAAATGGGTGAAATGATGCTCAAATAAGTCCGGGGTCCTTGGAGCTTAGAGCTACCCCACATTCCTCTATCAGGATAAGGGAAAACCCCGGAAAAACCTTATCCAATAACTTCCCCTAACCGAGATTCGAACTCGGGACCTCTTGAACGCGAGGCAGACACGCTACCATCTACGCTACCGAGGTGGGCGAAATGCAGTTACCAGTAACCTTGTTTTCTTATATTTATCTCCCTATAAAATGACCCTATGATGCAATTCTTGTACGGTTTGTTCTAAATTTTCGCCATAATCTCTTTGGAGGTGTGAGAAGGGATGTTTAGGACACTTTCTTGTTATCAAGTAGGTATAGCTCTGAATTTAAGGCTATAACAATGCAATATATTACTGATTTTTACAAAAATTCGGAGTGTTTCCAGCTTTACTTAGGCATTTATTTCTAAGAAAAGTTCTAACTTGAGACAGTCCGTGGTTATGAAGAACTAAATTCGAGCAGTGATATCGGATTTAAAGCCCTGAGCTATCAATGTTAATCAAGTGAGAATTTTTAAACGAGACTCATTTATCATCATCATCATCATCATCATCATCATCATCATCATCATCATCATCATCATCATCACATTTGTTTTAAAGAAATGCGCAAAGGATCACGAAAGTTAATCTCCCATCTTAATTATGAGTAAACTTGTGATCAAGATGCCAACTAAACGGACGTTTATTTTATTCATTTTATAAATTCCTAAGAACCGAGTTTTCTCGATAGAGAAACTAAAATGGTTAAAATAAGTTTTAACTCAAAATAATGCTTGCAGTTAAGATTAGTTCACTTGAGAATTACCTTCATAAAGACGGAATACTAGCCAAACCAGCATTTATTGGATTCTAGGTTTAAACGACAGCATTTCAAAGGCTTTTTAACCCCATTCATACCGTGAACCTTGAAATGAGGGCATTTTTAAAGGTTTTCGCTGCATGGGGTTACTCCTCCCATATAAAGCATATTTTATTGTGAACTGAAAACAAATTATTATTTTTAAGCAATATATTTGCAACAATATACAAGTTAAAATTAGGTTTCTCTTTTTGTTCTCTTTGAGTGCAGTGTAAATTATAGGTTATTCAAGTTTCTTTGTTGGAACAACTTTTAAAATTACCTGTTAAACGACGTTTCATAGATGAGAACTGTATGAGAACCTTATGTCAAAATAGCATTGGGCATCTTTAATAACTTCCACTAGAATTCCACTATCAAAAGGCTTGTGTATACACAAAAACTACTGTAAACACAACGACGTACGTTGCTGAAAAGGGTTGAAAATGATTTAGAATAATTGATACTAAGCTTTGAACAAATGCACAACAGAAAATGTAATTAATGAATTAATTAAATGTTAAAATCAATGTTTATTTTTATTAATCTTATTTATTTGCATATTAAAAATTAGTTTTCTTAGCCTCTGGATGCAAGAATTTTTTTTCAGTGTGGATTCTAATGCTTTCTGCATATAGTCGGGTATGAAAGTAATAGAAACAGCAAAGAATATGCCAGCACATGACCTGTGAAAGGCAACGCTCGCCTCTGCTCCGCGATTATACTGGCCTACCATCTGGCGAGCGACCACGGAACTACTGCCGATTCTCAAGTTTGTTCAACATTCACTCGCTAGATGGCAGTGTAACCCACTCTTCACTTGGTCTGCGAGTCTCCACACAATTAACGTACCATTACGCATGATTTGTGTGTTTTAAAATCTGCTTGTAATACGGGACAACTGCCCTGATTAAAATTGTTATAGTGTTTTAGTTTTTATAACTAAAAATGTATCCATCTTTGTGTCGTCTAGTGATAGCATAAGCCTTCTTCCATTTTATAATAGCAATAAGTAATGTACAAAAACAGGTAATTTTATTTGCAGACAGCAATAACTGCTACGTACAAAAGTGTGTTAAGTTTAAGTATATACCGTGGAAAAATTCTTTAGATTAAGTCTCATGTGGTGACTGCATATATTTTGAGAGAAAAGTATGTTACTAGGGTAATGCTGAAACAGGTTTGTTTTATTTTCATCAAGGGTGTCATTCAGAACAAGCTTATTTTAATGTCATTGACTCCTGAGCATTTATACTCCATTATTACTCTAAAAATCCGGTCACTAAATTTTATGTCCGTTTAGGCTTAAATAAAACTATTTGCTGTTACTGTAGTAGCTTTATTGCAGCATTTCAAGAAATCCTATAAATGCAGTATAGTTTCTCTCGGTTATTCAAGGAAACAAGAACACTGAGTAGAGGTTAAGATTTTATAGTAGGAATATTTTCACCTCGCAGATGACCTCAACAGACATTCGCCGATAAACAATAAAACTAGTATTAAAACATGTATACCTACAATAAAGCTTCACGCATGAAACCTTTTATGGTGCTGACATGAGTTTGAAATACACTGAACAGCCGTTACAGTTAATTGAGAAAAATTTTATGTGTTCACACATGATGTATTTTTAAAAATGCTTTATTTTAAATAACTAGAGTTACGTGAGAAAATATCTTTCTTTGTGATTAAACTAAGGCCTTTGAACATGTGCGAATAACACGTTTATTCTAACATCTTGAGTGCTTCTTTATAAATTAGCCCAAGAAAGACAATCGCTGCAGCTACAGTCTTATTAAGGGAACCAGTACTTATACCAAATACTACAACTAAATTTTGTATTTATGTATTTTAGTTGATTAGTTTATTCAAACAGAACATAACAATAACAACTCATATTTACAGGCTACCATTGCGGACAGATAAAACAGGGAAAAAATTATAAAAGAATTGTGTGCAGCAAGAATTAAAATTTATCAAAAATGTGATGTAAGTTAACGTGATAGGTACTCAGAAAGAAACTATAAGGAATAAAAAGCCTGCTGTGATGTTTTACATTCTGAAACTGAAAAACATGTAAATAGCTTTATGTTAAAAAAAAACACATGTTCTTGTGTTTTTTCCACACATTTTAAAGCAATTTTAAAGTTTAACTATTTCAGTACATCTTTCCTGAGCATAAGCATTAAACCATACTTAAACTAACCTTTTAATTTAATACTTGCTCAGTACACTTAAAGTATAACTATTTTTATATCCTCTACCCAGCACCTATAGTAGATAGGTAAGTACAGATAGAAGTACAGTAACCAGCCCCCCCCCGCCACCCCCAAAGTTTCTACATAGAGATATACAAATTACAAAAATAATGTTTACTTTTTTCAGCATGTTGTAAATAAAATGGACTTCGACGAACTTCAGACAACAAATTGAAACACAATTGACAAAAACTCTTAGAATACAAACATGTAAATATATGTGTATAATTAGTATACAGACAAGTGATACTGTACCTATTATTATTTTATATAATGGAGCATGCAGAGAATAAAAATGATTAAAAAAACACACACACACATACTCACACAGACACACACATGTCCTGGTCGATCAAAACATACCTATATGTAGATAAAACTTGGAATCTGCGCTCATTTTCAAAGAATGGGATACAAAGATTTTCAAGAAATTTCCCCTATCTAAATTACATTTAACATGAAACGTTTTCGGTTATTTTTCATTTTTTCAAACAATGCTTTAACAATTCTGATTAAAATTCTGTGTTTCCTCTCACAAGAATGCAGCTCTAAGGAACCTGTTTGACATCAACCATCATCATCATCATCATCATCATCATCATCATCATCATCATCATCATCATCATCATCATCATCATCATCATCATCATCATCATCACTGGTGCCCGCCTTGGTAGCGTGGTGGTAGCGTGTCTGCCTCACGTTCAAAAGGTCCCGAGTTCAAATCTCGGTCAGGGTGAGTTACCTGGATAAGGTTTTTCTGTAGATTTCCCTTATCCTGTAAGACGAATGTCGGGTAACTCTAAGTTCCATGGACTTCGGACTCATTTGAGCATCATTTCATCCATTCCATTCATCGTCCGATATGCCTTAACGTTGGAGGATGTGAATTACAAAAAATCATCATTGTCATGACAGCCTTGTGTGGGTCCTTCTGTAGAAGCTTTTGCCATTAATCCCACCAAAGCCGTACTTCACCAATTCCTTATTCCCAGAATTTTTATATCCCTTCTCACACGCTCCTCCCATCTCAGCTTCGGTCTGCCTGCTTTCTTTATCCCGTCTGGGATTACATTAAATTTTCTCTTGACTGTCCGATCTTCCGCACGGAGCACATGCCCGATCCATTGCAGTCTTTTGATCTTAATAGCTGTCATAATATCTGGCTCATCAAACAATGTATACAATTCAAAATGGTATCTCTTTCTCCGTTTATTCTGTCCCTCTTTAGGGCCAAATATGAGGCGCAATACTTTCCTCTCAAATATGTTAAGGGCCCTTTCTTGACATCAACCACTCTAGCGTTTTCTAATGAATTACGACTAGTGTGTCACCATAACAGGGCTTAAGCCTTTTAGAGAACATTTGCTGCTGTGCTAATAATGGAGTTACTAACGTTGCACTGGCACAATTATCACATTTTTGTTTCAAATTTTACCGAAAAGTTTATAATTGGTACAACAAGTGATACCAGTGTAACGGAAAATCGCTGAATTTTGCTTAACAATGTCCATAAATGTTTTTCACGTGTGCTTGACAGGTATCTTACTTTACTATAAGCTTATCTTAAACTTTCGTGTACTGAACCTATTCATAGATATAGAACAGCAAATCTCAATACTGCAATTACATCAAGGCTATTAAATATTAGCAGCTTGTTCTAAAAGTTATTTTACAAGCAAAAACAAAAAGGAGGGAACGTTTAGTACAAATTAAACATTTAGAACCAAATAGAGAAAAATGTAATGATATGTTGTTCAGCTTCTGAACTCCATGTAGACTAATTTCTGTATGACATTAGTTAGTACAAAATGGAGCATTTTCAGTTTCTCTACTACAGGCTGCACTATGATTCAATAAGTACAGGATGTAGGTATTGCATTTCCAACCAAATATTCGATACCGAGTTTTCCCCGGAATTGCACAATGATACTTCCTGAAAAAAAAATCGGGGAGAGTTTCGTATGTGTAATGCCTAACTAAAAAAAAATTCAGTTAAATACCAAACCTGATATTTATATTCAGTACCTAATAAAGATGTGACACAAAGATTTTCAAGAAGATACCTCAGCTTGAAGTTACTTTGAGATAGAAAATCCGAAAAATATTTGTTTACCTAAAAGGTGGTTTAAGATATTTCCATGAGAAATAAAATGATATCTGTGTCATGGAAATAATTTGTGATGTCCTCTTTTTTGTGATTTACATTTATATAAGCAGTAAACGTAGAAGACAGACAAAATATTACTGTACAAAAATTGTAGATTTCTTAAAGAACATAATTTATGACAGTTTTTTTCGTGGATTTAATTATTTCCTATTATTAGTTTAAGTTTTTGAATACTTGAAGTTTTTTTCCCATTGAAGGATTTTCCCCCATCTTCTGGTCATACAAAGTGAATAAAATTTCAAACCATCATATCAGCTCTTGAAAGATTCCTCTGTATCCATTTTAGTTTTACCTACAAGGAAAATTGTGACAAAATCATCTTACAAATATTTATCACAATTAACATGAAGTACACATAACAATAAGCTTTTGTAGAAGAGGATTTAGAAGAACGGGTTAAAAAATAATGGAAATAGAAGAATTATACACATAATAATTTAAACACTATACGAGAAGTTCAAAAGGTAGAATTATATTTAAGTACAGATTCATAAAAGCACAATAAATGATGTTTTCTCACAGCATAACTAACCTTTTTTCAACATTTTAAGATCCACAGTTTCTTTTATTAGTTTTGCCTTTTACCTGTTAGTAGGATAACCAGCACCATATCAGAATTACAGAAAATATCAAAACGTATTATTATGGCGCATTAAAATATTTCTGATATGAATTTCAAATGTGTAGTGGACAAAGTTTTGCAAAAAATGCATAAGCCCACGCTTAAAAAGTATTGTATTTTACTTCATTTTTCCTCTGCGTCCTTACAGATGTGCTACCTAAAGATTGCAAAAAACTTTTAGGGATAGTATGCAAAATAGTCTGAATTCTTACACAAAATACTGCAGTTTAATGAAAATCACTACAACCATTTTTTAAAAAATTAAATATTACGAAAATTCACCTATGTAAAGTGTAGTTTGGGGAGGGGGATATCCTCAAAAACCTTCGTGTCTCAAATTTGGAAAACAAAAATTAAAGGAGATATCAATTTTATATCTACTACCTATATCTCACATTACGTTTTTGAGTTATATTATTCTGTTTATCTCTGACCTTTTTCTATACCTAAATGTATTTCTTGTAATTTATATATATAATGTTTACCCTATTTCGGATGAAAGCCCAGCAAGTGGAAATATATTCTTAATTTCAGGCACATCAGCAAATAAAGTTCAATTCATGAACGACCCTTAAAACGCAGATGTTATGTTACAACAAGTATAGAAGAAACTAACGACTATTAGCAATTACCCGTGTTTTTATTTCATCTTTTGATGGTATATTCGAAGTAGATTTAGAAGAACTGGAAGTTGGATGTATGTAAGCATATACATATCACTGCTTTTTGCTGGCAAGTTAACAATTTAAATTGCTAACTGAAACATAGTGGCCTAAATATGTACAACAAATTTACTGAATACTTCTGGTGACTACGTTAACTGCTAAACTACTTTTTGTTCATATTTTGAAGTAAATGTGAGAATAAGTAAACTATTCATGGAAACGTCGGACATTCATTTCCAATTTTACAGCAAAGGGCAAAGAACAACGTTCCACGTTTGGAGTTGGGTATCCCAGCACCGCTGTTTCGTACTTCTGCCCACAGATGGCAGGAAGTATGCCATTATCCGCGCAGTTATCTTACCCAGGCAATTTCTCTTTGTACTTCTGTCCGTTGGCGGCTGAACAGTACTCTAGGGCAGAAAAGAATAATAAGCGGACGGGATTCGTACTCACGACTATCCGAACAGCAAAGCCAGCCTTGATCACATTTCTGAGAAACACACATGCCGGATTCTACGCTTTAGTTCTTATGCCACACAAATAGCCATGTTTTTATAAAGAGGGAAAATCCAGCATTACAGGATGATCTCATTTGGCATTAAAAATCTGTATACTTTTGCGTAACATATTATATTTAACAAGCAAATTCGAACCTATTTTTCTCAAATGAGGATTCACATGCCTTTACTTACAGTGCCCTTACTTACAGTGGTGTAGTAAAATCCGCAAGCGTTTATTTCGAACGCGCTCGTGTGTTAGATGTGCAAAGAATGCTAAATATAGTTATTTATGTAATTTAGTTTACTAAAATTGGGTATAAATTTAAGATTCCCTGGTGGAATATGCCAATAATGAAATATTATATTCGAATGTATCGGAATGTTTGCCAATAGAACGAAAATAAAAGTGAAATCTCATTTATGTTTACTTATGGCTAAGTTTATGTAACTTAAAGCAAATTTTACTTTCTCCAGGCAGGACTCAAACCCGCGACCCTCTACGCGGTGGAATGCTCTACACAGCTAAGAGAGCCGGCTTCCATCGGAAATACCTACATGCCCTCTGAACAAAAACAAAACAAAAACGATTTAGAAAAGATAAGCGTGCGTGTTAAAATCAAATATGGGGTAAACACCAAACTTGGTATATATGTTTGACTGGCATCTTCTAAGGATGGATCAAGCTTTCCAATAAAATCCTCACACCCCAAACTTCCTGTACATAATGTTTTATTTACTGAAAACAATTGATTGAGTGTAGATAATTTTTTGCGTGAATAATAAAACATATAACTCGCATTTACTGCGAATGGCCTGATGTTATAACCCTGAGAACGCCGTACGATCACTAGTATTCGCTGTGATTAATTTTTATAGTATTATTGAACACCGGCAAATTTCATTTCCCCAATATGCCCAAAATAATTACGAAAATCTACTCACAAACGGCTAAAGGACTCATATATTTTGGCATTAAAGTATATTTTTCATTTTCTGACAAACATAGGTGACTTGTGCTATTTAAGGCATAGTTACCAGAGACATTTGGAGAACTCTTTTTTATTATTACGTATACACACATGTTTATTCTCCAGTTTGTTTTCTTAATAGCTGCAAAGCTCCATGCGCCTATGTAAGCCAGGTACAGTCCTAAACTTGGGAGCCATTTTAACAGAATTTGTTTTGACACATTCTAAAATAAGGGTCCCCTATTTTCAATTTATGAAAGGAGAGAAGAAAAAAAAAAACGGAACACTTAAAATTGTCAACAGAAATTGTACCACACGTTGTGAAATTCGGATCCGTTAGCTGTTTCTGCCATTTTAGCCATTTAAGGGCTTAAATGCGAGCGTACAGTTGTGTGCAAATAGCACATTACATTTTAACATTTGGTTTTTCTTACACTTTCGGCTGCTTTGAAATGTTCGTTATAACGCAATTGTTGTTAAATTGCGTTGAAATTTTAGTGTACGTTATATGAAAGTGGATAGAAATATTCTGACAACTTTTTCTTGATACCTCTCAGATATTTTTAGATTCAAGATTATTATTCTATTCAGGAAGTATTTCAGTGTTACAGAAAATTTTATCTTTAGTTGTAAAGAAGTATATTATACTAATAAAAGGCAGAATGTTAAAGTTGTATATTTGCCAACTTTATCAGGGGGCATTTTACGAATAAATTGATATTAACTTTGCAAATTAATTTCCTATTATAATTGGAAATGTTTTGATAAAACATCTGAATAAAATTTATATCTATTGATATTTTCAGTACGAAGTACTCTAATGCTTCAACCTTCTAGATGGTAGCAATTCAAGTATTTATGTGTAGTTATTTAAAAATTCAGCGAATTATTCAAAAACTCAAATAAGTAAAATTCAAAAGTTCGATTTTTGGCACACATGCCTAATAATTAGTAGATTATGGTACGAGGATTAAAAGTAGATATATATTTTACAGGTAGGAATGTCTGCGAAATAACATCACAACCTTTTAGACAGCTCTAGAACTTGTAACATATTATATTGATTCCTGAAATGAAGAGGAATTAGTTCAGAACGAGATTGACTCGAGTGTGTAATAAGATTCTTGAAATAAGTGAAATAATGTTCAAAATAAAATCAACTGTGGTGTGCAGCGAGATGATTTCATGTATTGTTGATTCGCTAACAGTGCTCATATTCCTTTCTAGATTCTTTGGACAGTAGTAGTTAGTGATATTCTTTCTTGGCTTGTGTAATTTCACTTGGTTCTTCCATTTCACGTTCTTCTAAATTCATACAATTTGTCACCATTTAAAATTTATGTAGGTTATACTAAACAAAAGAATAACGCTTTAGATCAAAGAAAGCAGAAGGCTGCCAATATAATGCAGAGGCTAACTCAACAATGAACTGCGATAATTTGAAATAAGACAATTTGAACAGATAGTCCGAGCGCCAAGAAAAATTAATTATATGAAAATATATAATGAAAAATAAAACCTAAACAAACCAAGTCAAATTACTAAACGTATACAAATACAGAGCGTAATTGCCAAGTGATCGTACCTGAAAGCGAAGTAGATCAAAATGGAGTGGCATAAACGTTTTATCTAAACCTTTCTGTTCCTGTGCACCGAGTTAAAAGGTTTATTTTTAGCAATGCTGTCTAAAAGCAATTATTTTTCTAATACTAAAATTCAAATTAATCAGTGGCTGCACAACTATTCTTGTATATGTATAGATGTAAAAAGCTGAAATGAACATTTTTGCTACAAAGAGAATTAACATCTCAAAAACAATTGAACAGAACCAGGGCCAGGATTCTGGTAACATGTCAGGTTTTAACTGTTGCAGATCGACACTTAAGATGTATATAAACCTTTAAGACGGAACCCAGATTATGAAAATGTACACTTTAAGTTCATTATTTTACCATTTATTCTGTTTTTCTTTCTATTTATCTATAGGGATTTTTATATTATTAACATATTTATGGATAATTTTTCTAATATCGGAAGTATATAACATATTTGAATAATTATTAAATAGCTATTGTTTAATTGAAAAATAAGTGTAATCTTGCACCTACAATTTAACTGGCGGTGGGGGAATATTATTATTTAATGGTTATTCTTTATAGGGCTGTTTGTGGGTGGATGATCAGAGAAGCAGGGAGAGATCAGTTTTTACTTCCTTTTACGTTAGTAGATACGTATAGTACATTTTATAATTAGCCTAACATCGCAACTAAGGTGTTCACAGAAATAAAGCAAAACTAATGCCTAACCTGCGATTTACTCTATGTGGGGAACCTATTATGATAACTCTATTTGGCTAAAGTTCATATGAATCGACATCTAGATCTAAGCGGGGTAACAAAGAACTCTATTCCAGCCAATGAAGTGTGCGGTCGCAGTTGAAGGTTTCTAGCATTTGTGTAAGTATTTGACCGCCATTGATGTACAGTAATGTATTTAGTTGTATCTTTTGGGGGATGAGTTTATCTATTTACAGCACAATTGTGAACTAATCGAAAGTATTCTGCGAGGAAAACAAAAAATGCAGTAAATTAAGGAGGGTGTGTAGGAACTGTATAACCTACACATGGGGAAGGGGTGGAAATATTTGGAAACCATTGGGCTACCTTCATATCAACAAGGTGTGCAAGATATTTCTCTAAAAGTGTATCCTAAGAACTAGTAAACAAACGGTACGTGTTATCACCATTTAAAATATAAATTTAACACAAATGGACCACATAATTTACGACGACTTTACTTTACAGCAGTATAATTGTATGCTTTATTTTATTATCAAACTGTTAAAACCATCATTGCTTTCATTTCCGTGTGCATATGGCGGACACCTCCCACTCTATAATCTACATGAATCTATTTTTGGTAGGCAGGATAAAATAATGAAATGAAGGAATAGCAGGATGATACAAGTCACAGTGGTGCACCTCGGTCAGGGTGAGTTACCTGATAAGGTTTTTTCCAGGGTTTTCCCTTATCCTGAAAGACAAATGTCGGGTAACTCTAAGCTCTATGGACCCTGGGCTCATTTGAGCATCATTTCACCCATCCCATTCATCGTCCGATATGACTTAACGTTGGAGGACGTAAAATTATAAAAAATAAAATAAATACAGTGGTACACGGAAGTCCCTGACATTCCAGGCTCTAAGACCCTCTCTGTATGCCTGAGAAGTTGGAAATAAGTAATAAAATAAATTTACAAAAAAATCTTTTCTGTTTCAAATTAAAACGATCCTGTTATAAACATTTTATGAGGCGAGGAAAGCGAGAGAGATAATTTACGGAACGCTGTTAGGCTGCTGATTGGTGGAGGAAAATTCAGTGTTTATAGAGGCGGTTTCCAGCGGGAAAAGTGCTTTTATCTTTCTCGCCTCTCATATGTTTACAACAGAGTTCTTCTATTTTGAGAGATAAACGGTTCGTGCAAATGATAAACACGGACAAATGTGGGTCCAAAATCCCACACTTTAGCATAGAAAAGCGAGGCTTTACAGCCCAAAATGAGCTTATTTGTTTATTAGTAATGAGCACACACTGTTCCATACACTATGTGATTAATTTTCAAAATATTTACGATGTTTCGTTTCTTAGAATCTTGAAAAGCGACGTTAGAAAAATGAATGGGATATTCCCTTAGGAATTTAACCATCATCACATCAATGTTTTATTACAGTAAAACCTCCTAAAACGGAACACGAACGCACTGGCATTTATTTTCTGTTTACAAAGGTTTCCGTCTTGAATACAAAGAAATTACTAAATAGTCGCAAAGCATTACACAGGTGAAGGAATAATATACCTACAATGAAGTGTAAATAATAATAATAATAATAATAATAATAATAATAATAATAATAATAATAATAATAATAATAATAATAATAATAATAATAATAATAATAATAATAATAATAATAATAATAATAATAATAATAATAATAATAATAATAATAATAATAATAATAATAATAATAATAATAATAATAATAATAATAATAATAATAATAATAATAATAATAATAATAGTCTGATATATATTATATGTACCTACTATATTTTCAACTTACATACAATAATTGCAGTTTATCGTCTACCTTCTCTGTTTTCAATTTTCCCTTTCCAATCTGCCACTGTCTGCATATTTTGCTTCACCACACTCAGCATCCAAACAATGTAATGGCGATGTTTGGAACTCTCGAGGCATGCATTGAAAGCTCTGGAATTGTCTTTTCCTAATTTTCTAGCTGTCTGTAAAGCTTGAGTCTGACGCAGTGGTCCAGAAATGGGAATTCCTTTAGCGCGTGCACTAACAAACCACTCATACTCTGTAGATTTTGTGATTCGTTTCACATGCCCCGCGGTTCCTTTTAACCGTTCGTCTTTAATTTTTCTTTTTCAAAATCCCATAAACATGTGTTTTCCCCACTTTAAGCAACACAGTTAATTCTTTAGATGGACGTTTGTTCTTTTCCTGCTCTTCAGTAACCTAATGTTTGCCTCCAATGTTTGTCTTATGTTTACAGCTTATACAGAATTTGTGTAAAAACTATGTTTCAGCAAAGTTCCCAGTTTTCTTCCACTGGTACTTCATCACTTGTAACAACGAAACTGAGAATGGACACACTGCAAAACAGTTATACCCTTTCCGTATATGTTGGAAGAGAGTGGGAGAGCTAACGATTTGTTTTCCCTTTTCCTGGATGGGTTACAGGTCACTTTGTGCTTCATAGAACTTCGGTGCAAGGGGAATTGCCCTAAAAGCATTGCACTTTTTAAAATACGTACTTTGTAGCCCATTACACATAAAGTAATCCGTTTTAATCAGATTATTTATACAAACGGTTCCCGAGAAGTATTTCCGCTTCGCGTTAGACAGTTTTCCAGCTTACAGCTTACATTTACTTTCCGTTTTTCCAGGTCCCCGGCATATAAGAGGTTCGTTTTAGGCAGGTGTTACTGTACTATCTAGCAGTACGCACGATTGTGTTAATTGCCAACGTTCTCTGTATGCAACGTTCTATTTATGCTTTTACATTTATCAATATCTAAATCTACTTTTATGAGATGTTAATCAAATTGAAAACATGTGTAATTGAGAATATTGTAGACTAATTGTGCGTTTCCGTTATACATGTACCTACACTTTTGTCAAGGTGACAAGCAAACACCTACTAATACCCATACTTCCAGTTTATCAAACGTTAGCGCGTTTGTACATGAATAACAGAAACAAAAATTTGGGACAACGCCTTCCCTTGTAATCTTCTCAGGGTTTTAAGTATGGATAGGTATCTACTTGTCAAAAACTTAGTACATTTGTTATGCAACGTGTCTCGTGAAAATATTATTTTTGAGCAATTAAAATTCGTGTCTGATTATAATCCAGCCCTTCCTTGTGGGAAATTAATTCAAACATCATTATTTGCAATCATTATGATATGAAGGACGATAAAAGCTAATATTGCTAGGGTAGTGGAGTGCTAACAAGCCCGATTTACAAACGGCAATTGCTCAGAGTGACAATTTTTGAGGAGCGGGAGAATCTAAGTTGTGAAACTATAGGGCAAAAAGGAAAGAAGAATGAAGGACGGGAAAAAATAATTTTTAATATAGGTACTAATTTTATTTTCAAAAATACGTTTAAAATCCTCTAATTTAAAGCACAATATGGATGGGAAGTAGGTGGATAAAAGAGCAGACAATTTTTTTAAATTTGTATACTTTATTTAATATCTTAGCAATTTAGTTTCTTACTTTATATTATCTAACTACTGATTATATGAAAGGGTAGAGCCAGACTGAAAAATTCAATGCCATAGCTGGGATTTGAACCACGGATCTTCTGGTTTCCGTCCACCCGCCCGCCGCTCTAACCATTTGCGCTACTATGGCCAACGTGCCAAAATGACATTAAATTCTCCAACTGACACGTGTTTCTCCCGGTAAACCACTAGGAGTTCTCATAAACACATGAGACAACTACCTTAATGGCGACTTACCATGTTGTAAGTACTTGCTAGTGTGAAAGAACAATTAATTTCCATTAATTGTACCTAATAGTGGCCCGAACTATAAAAGCCCGGGCCTTAAAGTACTTAGATGTTGCAAGTCGCCATTAAGGTAGTTGTCTCATCTGTTTATGAGAACTCCTTGTGGTTTTCCGGGAGAAGCACGAGTCAGTTGGAGAATTTAATGGCATGTTGGTACGTTGGCCATAGTAGCTCAAATGGTTAGAGCGGCTGGAAGGAAACCACAGGGCCCGTGGTTCAAATCCCGGCTATGGCATTGAATTTTTCAGTCTGGCTCGACGCTTTCATAGTGCGTGCTACGTACGGCTAGCGTGAAAGAACAATTAATTTCTACTGATTTTATACTTTGATTTGTAGTCATAAAACTTGTTTGTAATTTTAAGGGTCTTCAAGTGTTTAAAAATAAAATAAACGTGTTCTATGTCTTTGATTTTGAAAACCTTTATTATAAACAAGTTAGTTTGTTTGGTTAAAAGGCATTTGTTTTATTTTGTTGTTACAACAGCTTATGAAAATGAAACAACAACAAAACTTGTATTAAATAAGAAAAAGAACAAAAGACGCAATATATAGTTGCATAATGTGCTAGTATAAAATCAGAATAAACAAGTTTGCATTTATAAAATATTATAATGCATGAGAGGAACTGGAAAAGGAAGAAAGGTGGTTAAAATTATGTGCACCGTGAGTGCAAGCTACCTCGTATCGGTCCTGAAAATTAAACGTGGTTTATTACTTTTTTTTTTTTTTTTTTTTTTTAAGTAGAAGCAGTGGATAAAATGGGTGAAATTTTCCTCAAACAAACTTGTAGCCTTTGAGCTAAAAGTTGCTGAATTATTACTTCTCAGTGGTAAGCCGGACTACTGTAACTTACATTTGAACATGTCCCCGCCACACACTGTGTGCACACTGTCACACCATATCTGAATGTTAACTTCAGGTAACCCAATATACACAGTTTACAAAATTAAAACTTACTAGATATAGTTAAGGATTATCATTGTTATTACTTATAAACGCCTAATGTAGTGTTACGTTCCCTACTTACATGGGGATGAGAGAATGGCTAACAACTAAATTGTTTATCATACTGTTTTCAATATGAACCTGAGGTTGGAAATTAATGATGACGCTGTGAGGTGACTAGAGCGCATTGATAATCATTATTTCACTATCCCAAAAAGAAGCGTGTGCGATTAAACTCGTAACCACTGAATTGAGTCATTTAAGTTAGTGATAGATTTAAGGGCATACCTGTGTGTTTTAGGTTGGAAAGAACGTATGTTTTCTACTGCTTCTTCTCCTCTTTAAAATTATGTATCAAGTATAAGGTTATTACAACTACATCATTTTTAATCATCGTTTTCTGCCACAAACTGTCCTGGTTCAACTGCTAAAGATACACTAAATTGCAAAACTTTGAAAACCGACTTCCGTTAGTTTACTGTTTTGCTACTTAAGGAACGTTTTCTCAGATTCTAGTTAACATAGAGGTGTAAAACTTGCAGAATTATGTTTTATTCGTGCAAATGCTGCTTCTATGCTATCTAATAGCAAATTTGATTAAATAGCACTGATATGCATGATTCTGGGGTTTCCTCAAAGATATGTCTACTTTACTACATTTGATGTGCTGATTCCAAAACTTTGATCAGTATTTTTCTAACCCGTACCATTTTTAATATGTAAAATGTTTTAATATAGTTCTGCGTATAAATATTGTATGACACTAAAAAAAACTAATAATTTCTTTGTTGAAATTTATATGCTTTACATCTGACACCAATGTAATAGACAAAAGTGTATCACTCAACAATACACAGCCTATTCTAAGTTACATCCTTTCAAATTTAGTTCAGTCTGTAAGTGATCTTCAAATAGTGAGTGGCAGTTGCATGTCATACATTTGTGTCATTAAAGCAATATATCTTCTAGAAGATGTGAAAATATCTCGGATATATTATTTCATATCTGGGGTAATTTTCTATTCGAAACAGAACACAAAATATTACCATTTTATTAAAAAACAGTCTACAATGCCTATTTTCATATTAAGTTTTGAGATCTTGGCGAAAAATGGGCACATAAGAAGAAATTTGTATAAGAAGAAATGACGACAGATACTGAAAAACAACAGGCTTGGTTTGGTTTTAAGAGTATCATCAAAAACTTTCTGGGAAAATATAAGGATGCAAATTACAAAAATATTGTAAAAGATATGCTTGGGAAATTTCGAAAGCTGGGTTATAATATGAATGCGAAGCTACATTTCCTAACTCTCATTTGGACTTTTTTTTTTCAGAAAATCTCAAATGGTGAGCAACAGCAGGGTGAACGATTTCACAGGACATAACGGAAATGGAAAGATGTGCATTTCAAAGCAAAATATAAAATAGTGTAATAATGTTCAAACGTATGTGATTATTTAGAACATAAGTGAAATATTAGTCTATATTAAGAGTGTTTGTTGAAAGTTGTGGAAGTATTAACTTTTATTTCATAATATAACATAAAATCGATAGAGAAGAGTATAAAAATTCGTATTTTTATTTCTGCTACTGTGAAGATTTGGTGCGTGATGGGAGGAAAACTAAGTTCATACTCTGATCCAGCTTACTCAAATTAGGGATAATGACATATTAAAATAAAATCCCAGACAACAAATTAAATTTTTGCGTATAAGTGTAATTGCACAAAATAAACAAATCAAAAAAATAGGGAAGCATATGAGCTAAACAGAAACGTTTATATACGAGGCGTGTCACTAAAATAAGGTCTCCAATTTTATTTAATATAGAAAACATATTTATTGTCAATGAATGTTACATTGATGGAAAGGCGGAACTTACAGCTATTTTTCAACGTAATCACCATTGCGATCGATGCACTTTTGCATGCGCTGTGGCAGTTTTTGTATATCCTTGTCATAGCACTCTCCCGCCAAGTTGCGCAGGTAGCGCTCAACCTCGTTTTTCAAATAATCGTCGGCCTGGAAATGTGTTCCACCCGGGTGTGACTTCAACTCAGGAAACAGATGATAATCACTAGGTGCTATGTCTGGACTGTAGGAGCGATGGGTGAGGATGTCCCATCCAAACTGGGCCAGGAGGTCAGCTTTCGGTGAGCATTTTGGGAACCCACCTCGCGATAATGCAAATGTTCGGTCAAAATATTGTCAATCGTAGTCTTATTGACTTCAGGGATAAGTTCGCACAGCTGGCGAACTGTCACACGCCGATCTTTAAGCATTTCTTGCTCCACTTTTGCAATTGTTTCGGCTGAAACCGAAGGCCGACCAGAACGCTGTTCGTCATGGACGTCTGTACGTCCGTCTTTGAACTCTCTGACCCACTTTCGCACTTTTTTGACGTCCATGCAGTGTGGTCCATAGACTTCGCATAACTGTCGACGAATTTCAGTGGGGGTAGTTCCCTTGGCACTCAAAAACGGATTACTGCACGCAACTCGCACTTAGAGGCGGAAGTGATAGGAAGCTGCATCGCAAACGGCCGCCCAGCCAAGACTAATAGTTGCAACGGGAGATTTGAACGGGTGAAACCAAGCTACACGTCAGTGTTGCCGGATCTCGCGTAATAGCGTTCCTCACGGCGCCAGCGCTTTGAAGACCGTGTTTAACGGACACGCCTCGTATCATATGAAATAAAACACCAGCTGACTGCACTATTATGAACACATATTTTCCTTACAAGTACTGTGTGTAGCTCTACCATAGTGGTTGCTGAGGAACTATACAGTAAACAGAGTATTTATTTAGAATTGTCACATTTCTCTCCTTAGTGCTTCGGCTAGAAATTCACTAATGAGCAATTTGTAATGTCAGATTAAACAAGACGTTCGAAAGCTTTGATTCCCTGTGACGAGCTGTTTATTCTTTGTTCCTTATTTTTGACTTTTGTTTTATTGTTGGCAGCAGTATTCGGTATTTTATTCTAATCACTGAAAATGGAGTACACATTAAATCAATGACTCCTCAGTGTGAAGCAATACTGGATGACGCATTCAATTACAGCTACTGGAAAGTTATACAAGAAAGAATTTGGTGTTTGCAAGTCTCCCCAAGGAAGCACAATACTGAGCTGCAACTAGAGCTTTGATGATTGGAAAAGGAAGATAACTGATGTTGCCTTAAGGATACGATCGTAGAGGCCACCCCGAAACTCATTAAGAAGCTACATCATCGTCAATATGGACAAGGAAACTCCCAGCTGGGACAGGACATAACGCAAGGGGATGTTGCAAGTAAGTTGACTGTTCACATTAGATTCACGGCAGACGGAGTACCTGCGAACACAGCCCGCGCCGTGACCGAATGGTTAGACCACTCGACTCTCACACAAGCGGCCCGGGTTCGATCTCAGGCAACCACATGTGAGATTTGTGGTGGACAAAGCGGGGGGATTTCCGAGTACTCCGGTTTCTTCCGCCATTTCATTCTATCGGTGCTCCATCTTCATTTCATATATCATAAGTGTCACCGCCTGCGGTGCCGCATGTAGTAAAACGGGCGTTAAACACTACAGTTTAAAAAAACACCCTTCGAACAAGACATAGTAGGAGATCCTGCATCATATTCATCTTCATGTTATTATCATATTCATGTCCTGGAAGAACTGACTATTCCTACACGACAACGCCACTACTCAATAGGGAGGTACTTGTAACACAGAAGACGAATGTCGGGTAGCTCTAAGCTCCATGGAATCTGGACACATTTGGGCATCATTTCACCCATTTCATTCACCGTCCGATATGACTTAACGTTGGAGGACGTAAAATTATATATATTCACCCGATCTTGCACCAGGCCATTTCTTGTTCTTCTGAAGTAACGTTACGTGGGCATCGATTTCATTCAACTGAAGATATTGCCTAAAATGCTGCCTAAAACGGGCCTCTTAAATGCCGGGAACCTGGAAAAACAGAAAATATATTTCCGAAGGGGGCTATTTCCCATGTAAAATTATAGTCTAAACCGGAAAACTGCCTAAAGCGAAAACGGAAATATTTTTAAGAAAAAGTTTGTGTGAATAACCTGATTAAAACTGCTTACTTCATATGAAATGGATTATAACGCACATATTTTAAGAATTGCAATACTTCTGAGGGTGACTGTGCTTGCACCAAAGTTCCATCAACCATAAAATCATAAACTGCAATCCTTCGAGGAAAGGGGCTCTCTCAACTCTATTACAGCACAAATGTAAGGGCGCAACTGTTTTGCAGTGTGTTCACTCTCAGTATCGTTGTTACAAGTGATCAAGTACGAGTGGAAGAAAACTGTGAACTTTGGTGATTTTTGAAAACATAGTTTGTGCGCACAAATTCTGTAGAATAATTTCTAAATATAAGACAACAGAAACTCCAATTCTCAGACCATAATACGAGTATCGATTGTAGCAAAAATGGCGCCGCTCATGGCCTAGCATTTTATGTTATGGTTATATCTACCGAGTGAAGCATGCGTTTGTTTACTTTGATTGTGTGTTTGCAGAATTAATGTAATACATTAAAGTGGTAACTTGTGACCAACGAGTAAGTTTATAGTGAGTTTTTAACATAACATTAAGTTATGAAGTTTATGTAAATATATAGTAGTGTGAAATACTGTCGAAATGGGTCGTTCTTGTTCTGTTCCCGACTGTAAATCTAAATATGGTAGTGAACCTGTTACGACAATATTTAAATTTCCTAAAGAAAAATCTTTATGGGCTAAGTGGTACAGGAACATACATTGTAAACATTTTGAAGTAAATGACAAAACTGTAGTTTGTGTTCATCAATTTCAACAGACTTTGTGGTTAAGGAAGACATTTTTCCAGCAAATGATGGTGAACCAATTCGTGTCCCTGGAAAAGTAACAAAATTAGTTGATGATGCCTACCCTACGATTTTTAAGAATCAGCCATCCTATCACACAGTAAAGCTCAACCAGAAAAGACGAAATCCTGAAACATAATGATTGAATGGTCCACCACGAAAATGTAGTGTAGCTCCATGAACATTTTATTTGTGGACAAAAAATAGAGTAAATCGGGGGGGAGATGCCTAAAGTTTGTAGTTCCGATGGCTGAAAACAGATCGCGACTCCAACCTGTATGCCACTCGTTAGTGGCAATGTGACGTGAAGGCAAATGCGTGTTTCATTGCGTTAGGCGTTTCTTTACTTTTAAACCAAGAAATACAGGTAAGGTCTAAATATAGATGCCTGGTTAATGGTGCACAGTTATTTTAAAGGAGGTGCAAGCGTAGTTATAAGTAGCAGAGCGAAATTTCACGCACGCTTGTCATAGTAGGTATGTTGTGGTATAGTTTGCCATCCTCTGTTGCTATGCAGCAACCATATTGTGCCAGTTATCAAAAGTGGTGTCCCACCCCGATCCTTGGGAGAGATGCCACTGTTTTTTCGGGGTGACATGCCTACTTTTATTACTCGCTTATACTTATTTTATTTTTGTAGGAGATGCCTCAAGTGAGCGTTAGAACTTCAAATAGATGTCAGTGGGCTGAAGAATGTCTACAGATGGCTCTGGAACATGAGGACTGGCGGAATGGATCGTTTTAAAGCTTCCCAAGAATATAGCATTCCATATAGAACTCTAAAATGACGTTTGATGAAGAACGATTCCAGAATGTGTATCAAATTTCCGATATGGTTGCTACTGATTATGCAGAAAGTATTCACGAAAGTGAACCAAACAGGAGAGGATGTACTGGAGCCGTTCTCTCAGAAAATGAAGAGGGACTTGGAGATTATACACAATGAACCAGGAACATCATTTGAAGAAGTTACTCCTGTCCTATTGAAATCTAAATGCAAGAAGAAACATGCTGAAGTTCTCACAGAACAGAATCGCATAGAAGAGGCCAAAATTAAATTGGAGAGAATTAAACACAGGAAATCTGCAGCAATTAAGTCAAAGATCAGAGAACCAAACAGGTCAGAAAATGACAGTGATTGTGTTGAGTGTGCTCTCAATTACTACGATAAAACTGGACCACAGATTGATTGGATTCAGTATGTCGTTTGCAGTAGATGGTTGCCTGAAACCTGTACAAAAGAAGAAAACGTGCAACAACAGTGCAGAAGAACTTTGATTTCATTTACATGGAATCATGTCATTTGTTTATTCTTACATCCATTATTACCTTTCTTTAGTATTTTATTCTTTATGATACTAATAAGTATGCTTTCTATAAGATGCATTTGTATCACAAATGCACAAAAATGGTACTTCATTTTTCTTATGATATGATTGCCATCTCACCCCGATGTTCGGGGTGAAATGCTTAAACTACACTTTTGATTAAAGAAAACACAAACGTAACACAAACTTGCACATATGTAGAGAAGGCAGCTCAGTGAATGCCAGTTTTGTGCTGAACCTAAACTCTCAATTAAACTCAACTTTTGATCCCTAAAGCCTTAAGTATGGCATCAGCCCCGATCCACTCTATTTCTCCTATGATTTTAACAAGTAACTTGTGAATGCATAATGTGAAGTTACCTCTATGATTTTAAAATTAAAAGAGCTCACTTTCAAACATATAGATAAGCATTAAAATACTATAATAATTAGCTTAGCTACAATTCATTTAAAATGATGCCAATTTCACATAGGAAGTGAAATCTAGAATCTACTAGAGGAAGTTGGATGAAGGCTAGCTGATGGCTCTTTCTATAAAATCAAGAGAACTGGCAACAAAAATGAAACTGCGTGGACTTGTAAAAGTTCAGGATTATCAATCTTAGAACTTAAACAGTGGCACTTAATGCCTTAGTATTACAATGCGTGCTGTGCGAATTGTTTATATTCCAATGATTATTTTATATTTTGTGCACCAAAGCTAGTGTAATTCTTCGCTTTTAGTCATTCTGCTAAAACTTAACTTTATAAGTATATCTACTAGGTTCTTTCTTCATGGTAAGGATTTTGCGAATTATTAACAGTTATGAGTATATAAGCAAATCAACTAATAACTTCTCAGTTTTTGTGTATCATTGCTAACTAACACGAATTTCAGTAACTGCACACTTATTAGTTATGTTCTTGCTTTGTACACCTCTTACATAGTACATAAAGAGCTTCCTACCACCTACAAATGTCAAACTTTTACGGAAATATATCTTTAGATGCCTACTAATAAAAAGTACATTTTGGGAAAATGTCCCTTGTGTGTGTGTGTGTGTGTGTGTGTGTGTGTGTGTGTGTGTGTGTGTGTGTGTGTGTGTGTGTGTGTGTGTGTGTGTGTGTGTGTGTGTGTGTGTGTGTGTGTGTGAACAACATATCGGTCTGGGTGACTCCATTGTGTAGGCGATGGCCTACTGATCCCAAGGTCGCAGGTTCAGTAGTTTTTAAGCACATGCTTAAAAGCGACAGCGTCAGTAGATTTACTGGTAGGTATATAAATAGTTACCTCCACTGGGAACTAATTTAGTATTATGTTGAATAACTGGTAAGCGTTGAGCGATAAACGAAATCTTACTCCTCGTCCACAACAAATTTAAAATAAGTTTTTTTTGTGGCATAAACCATTTCCAAGACATCCCTTAGCAAAGGCCCTAAACGTTCAATGCTTTGTCATTCTTTTGAAGAGCTGTCGATATTCAGTTGTTTCCCGCCAGTCGTATGCAATTTCAAGGCCAGCGTATAGGGTCCAATTTTTTAACATTTTACTATCACCATTCCCTTTGTACCTATAACAAATTCGTAACGTAGCTATTTTTGCAACGGTTTATCTCAGCTAAAATAAACTGAATAGAACAAATAAGCTTTCGTAAGGAAAGTCTGTGTACCCGTTTAGAGAAAGTCATGTGAATGTAACACTACACAGATTTCATTTCTGTTTCGCTTTGTGTTAAAATGGGAGCTGAGTGGAAGCTTCGAACGTCACGTGAACCACTGCAGTGTGTTCTGGTGAGGTAGCAGTTGATAATCTGATTTTAAGTTCTATGTATAACTTTATAATCAGCGGTGTGTTTGATTTTACCATTAAGATCACAGGTTTCCCCAAATATTATAAATAAAACATCTGTCATTTATCTACGAATGAACGTGTTAAAAATATCTTAGTAAGAAGAGAAAATTCCCTTCTAAATCAACAAATTGCTGTATTTAAATGTAGAAACACGTGGGACATTCTATGTTCTTATCAGCATCCCTTTAAATAAGTGACATCTGCTATTTAGCCGCGGTGAAAAAATAAATGCTCAAGTACAAGAATACTGGAGCTGTAAGAATATTTTGAGAATGATTCAAAGTTGTTCGGTGACAAATACACACTTGCTGTCAATGACCCACGTACTAAGTATCTGTGACAATTTCACACCAATAAAGATACCTTATCTCTCTATCAACATGCTAAATACGAAATACATATGACGTAGATACTTTATACTCCACGCGCCTTCTCTTGGGTTAAGAAGGAGAAAAGTTATTGTTTCTGAAGGATTCGCTTGGCTTCTTATCCTTAATAAAACAAAGGAAAACCTAATTATTTTAATATAAAGGCTGCAAACATTTAACTGCGGCAAACATGACAATAAATGTAACTATACAATGTTGCAAACTGGAACGATCCCATTGTAAACATCTGGGAGGCGAGAAAGAGAGAAAGAGGTGCTTTGTAATGCTCTTACTCTGATGACTGATAGAGGAAGATTGATAGGGGTATCAATAGAAGGGTTATCGCCGGGAACATTTTAGACTTTTAATCAGTTGATGTTTAATGCTGGTTCATAATTTAGAACAAACATTTCATGTAAGCAACACAACTTTCTGACAAGGGTTCTCTCCTGGTTTCTTTAAGAAACCCTGGGACTCAATTTACTAACTTCTTTTAAAGGTAAGTTTAATATTTTGCACGTCTATTTCTTGCGATGAAGGCAACATGTATGCAACATTCAATTCGATATTATAATAATTAGCTTACAAAATAAATTCCAGTGTTTTATAAAAGTTAAATGCAAAAATTAGACAGACTTTCTAATATTCATTACAACATATAAGGTGAAGAAGGATAATAAATTATGTTTTATATCTTTTAAGATTAAAAAAATTAATTATTCCGTCTTTAAATTATGTATTTAATTACGGATATATTGATTTTAACTACTTTACATATCTTCTTGATCAAATTCCTAAATTGCTAATGATTAATTTTTTAATCCAAACTTGTAGTAAAACTTATATACAGAAACGTAAACCTTTTTATTAAAATTAGACCACAACCGGCGCGCAATACTATTCATTTATTCAAACGTAAAAGTTGGAGAAAAAACACAACTCGTTAATCACTTCAGTTTGTTGTAACTGAAATGGAAAAATGCAACTTTCTACAATGTCACATGATGTGCACTGGTCATAGCTTTATTTTTATTTTAAACCCCAAAAGTCGACAATTTTGACCCTTCTGCTCAAAATCTCAGTCCTCGGGTTCCTTAAAGGCTTTGAAATATATTTAAAATGAGCAAAATTTTGTGTCTGTGTTATATGCTGCAATATCCGTATTTCGAGAGAATAGTCATATACTAATTCGGTGACCTTCCAAAAGCGGCCCTCCAGTATGCAAAATAGAAGCCAGCCCCTTCTTTCTTAACCTATGAGGGATGCTGGGGCGTGGTTTGAAAAAAGGGGCTGTATCGTATGATCCGCTGGGGTGACTACAGGGGGTCCTTATGGAGGAGTTTCATATACATCACTTTTTGTTTGGCAAATATTATCAACAACTTTCGAAATGAAATATTAAATTTTGTATATCTCATTATTGATAGTAGCTTTGTATGGGGCCCCAAAGCAAAGGTATACCTTCGGCAAAGAGGAAGATGATTAATTATACACTTGATAAGAGGGAGGACTGATTAATGGATTTCCTTCAAACATAGGCACGTGCTTCCGCAATAGAATGCGGTATAAATGTGTTTTAAAGTAATATTAGAATTATTTGTATAAACGGGTCTAAAGCCTTTACCTATAGCAATTAAATCACATCAGATGAAGAAAGGGGTATAATAAAACTATTAATGCCCAATCAAATAGCAAAAATAGGTATAACAAAATTGTTAAAACCTATAATACTATATTTTTCTTGTGCAATGTAGCTGACAATTTTTGGACACTTTTATCTACAGCAATCTCATTAGAGGAAATAAATTCTTCTTTCACAATAGCCGTGTTTAGGACGGACTATGAAAGCGTAGAGTCAGACTGAAAAATTCAAAGCCACAGCCGGGATTTGAACCACGGATCTTCTGGACTCCGTCCAGCCGCTCTTAACCATTAAGCTTCTATGGTCAAAGTGCCAGCATGACATTAAATTCTCCAACTGACTCGTGTAAGTCACTTAAAGTACTTACAGCATAGTAAGTCACCATTAAGGTAACTGTCTCGTGTGTTTATGAGAACTCCTAGTGGTTTACCAGGAAAAAACACCAGTCAATTGGAGAATTTAATGTCATCTTGGCACGTTGGCCATAGTAGCTCAATGATTAAGAGCGACTGGACGAAGACAAGAAAATCCGTGTTTCAAGTCACGAATGTGGTATTCAATTTTTCAGTCTGACTCTAACCTTTCAATCTCATTAGAGTTTTTCATTTATCTGGAGAAAATCAAAACTTGAGTGGGATGTAATTGACTACCTCAAGAATTGAAATTTGAATGCTATGCAAAAAAAAAAAAAAAAAAAATAAAAAAAAATAAATAAATAAATAAATAAATAAATAAAAAATAAAAATAAAAAAATAAAAATAAATAAAGACGATCGCAAACAAATCAACAAATGCTAGGGAGCTGAAATAAAAATGAGATAAGTAGCTATGCGCGTAGTGTTTAACGCCCGCTTTTACTGCATACGGCACCGCAGGCGATGACACTGATGATACATGAGATGAAGATGCAGCACTGGTGGAATGAGATGGCGGGGGAAACCGGAGATCCCGGAGAAAGCCCGCCCCAGCACCGTATTGTCCACCACAAATCTCACTTTGCGTTCGCCTGGGATCGAACCCGGGCCGCTTTGGTGAGAGCCAAGCGGTCTAACCACTGAGCCACGGCGCGGCCTAGATAAGTAGCTAAGTTGGTTAAAACAAATCGTTCCATAGCCTCTTATTGCACAAAATAATTAGTCGCAGTAGTGACAATAGTTAATAAACTTTATAGTAGTATAAAATAAGAGCAAAGCGAGTTCTTAAGACGCTTAAGTGGATGATAACGTCGATTACTCGTATAGGTATGAATACATTTATAAATCCAATAGTTACCACTAAACTTCCTCCGTTCTCATAACATCTCACTCAAGTTTCTGCATTAGTTGTCCCTTGTGGCGAGTGCTCAAAGATGCTGTTAATTAACTTCGTTAACAAGATTTTGTCCTAACCAGAATCACACGGGATCAAGCTAGGGATGGATAATTTGATTTATGTGTCAAACATACGATCATCAGAAAAATCATTGACGAACGTTAAGTGCATTTTACTTTAGTATGTTTAATAATAATAATAATAATAATAATAATAATAATAATAATAATAATAATAATAATAATAATAATAATAATAATAATAATAATAATAATAATAATAATAATAATAATAATAATAATAATAATAATAATAATAATAATAATAATAATAATAATAATAATAAACAGCCCTAAGAGGGCCAAGGCCTACCAACCCGACTGCCGGCCTCACGCCCACTTACGCATGGCAGAGGTAGACGATCATCCAACCGATACGGGGAGGAGATGTGGTCAGCATCTCGGCATCCCCCAGCCGGAAGGTTGGTTTCCGTGACTAGTGCCGCTCACCTAGCGTAAGCTCCTCACTTTCCTCACGATGCTGAGTGGGCACCGGTCCTATAACATGGGTGGGATCGAACCCAGGCCGCTTTCCGTGGCCAGGGACCAAGGCTACACCACGGCGCAAAACAGTATGTTACTCTAATCAATTGTAATCCATAATCAACACAACAGTGTAAAAGTAATGATTAATCTTTTCTACTAAAATACTGTTGTTGTTAATCTATGACTATGTTCTTGTCTTTGTTTTTAGTTATCTGTATTTAATGTAAATTGTTTTCCTAATTAATGCAATTAATTTTTTTGTCATTTTCTCGTCAATGCAGACGTTAGGAGGCGCTTGGGTTCCCTCAGAACGAGGGAGACGAAGCATCTGACCTGAGATGAAATCAGGGTTGAGGGGTCGGCCCAACGCCTGAGATGAATAATTGATGTAGCAATTGGTGGAAGGATGGTTGGGGAAACCGGAGGACCCGGAGGAAACCCACCCCAGTATCATATTGTCCACCACAAATCCCACTTTGCGGTCACCTGTGATCGAACCCGTGCCGCCTAGGTGAGAGCCAAGCGGTCTAACCATTCAGCCATGGCGCGGCCTATTAATGAAACTAATGTGTAATTTTATATATTTGATTGTTAACTTGTGTGTCTAATGTAAATGCTTATAACCGTTGTTAAGATAGTCGCGATAAAACCAAAGAAGTTGAAGCGACTTCAAATAAATTAAAAAAAGAAATCTTCCAACAAATCAGGGCGTAGGCCCGGGGATTAAAACAAAATAAGCCATCACTAAAGTAAACATTGATGAACCCACATTTGAGAAAATGATCGTCAAGGATTTCAGGTCATTTAACAATAAATATATATTAGTAAAGGAAGAAGTGGTGTAAAAACAGATGCATGTTAATAATACTAGGTATAGCATAAATTACCATCATATGATTTTTTCTGTTCACTGTTTTACATAACTTTTACACGTTATCCTCACAAACACTTATTTTTCTATTTACTCCATATTAGCGGAGATGACCTTTGCAGAAATACATTCATAACATACACCATAGATACAAATTGGATAAGGGAATTCGTAGGAAGAGTCAAACGTTTAAAAGCGGATCGCTCTATTCTGGCTTTGAAACTCTTTAAATAACTTCTGGAGTAACGACATATTACCTGTACTTAAAAAAACTGACAAAATTGCCGACAGTTTAAACCAATTACAAGATATAACTTGGAAATGACATGCAAAAGTAGATATCTATTTGAATGTCTTGCGTGATTTATCGAGATCTGTAGTTCTGTATACCTACAGTAAAACCTCCCTAAAACTGACCCATTATATGCCGGAAATCAGGAAAAACGGAAAATAAATTTCGAAACGGAGCTATTTCCCATGTAAAATTATACTCTAACCCGGAAAATTGCGTAATGCGGAAACGGAAATACTTTTCGTGAACCGTTTGCGTAATTAACCTGATTAAAACGGATTACTTTATGTGTAATAATCAGGGCTAGATTCGTACCGCTCGCCGTTCCCTATGCAGATTGCGACCGACCGGCATCCAAACAAGTCATAGAAAAGTACCTCTGAAGCCTTTCAAATGTCCCGTAAAACAAGATTTAGTTGATTGATAACCTGTTGCAAATTCGATAATGATTTCTGGCCTCTCTTTTTTCCATGTTTGCTGAAGTATCCCACTCAAATGTAAATATAAATAATGAAGTAAATAAGGACATGAATAAGTACACTTCTAGAAAACATCAATGGTTGTACAGCAAATTCAGTTGCTCATCTTTGAAGCAAAACAAAGATGTTATTTGAATGTACACCTGTTTTGCAGTAAGTAACGATTTGCATTCTACGATGAACCTTGCTCTTGCTAGTAGCGCTGCGTTGTATAGTCATGCCTGGCCGCTCTTACAATGCTCAAGCAAATCAGTACGAACTTCCTAGCTCTGGTAATAAGTTACAACGTACGTATTTTAAAAAGTGCAATAATTTTGAAGGCAACTGCACTTGCCTAAAGTTCTATGAAGAATAAAATCAGAATCTGTAATCCTTCGAGAAAAAGGGAAAACAAACGGTTAGCTCTTTCAGATCTCTTCCAACACACGTGGTAAGGGTACAACTGTTTTTTTAGTGCGTTGATTCTCAGTGTCGTTGTTACAAGTGATAAAGTACGAGTGGAAGAAGACTGTGAACTGCGGTGATTTTTTAAAAACATAGTTTGTACGAACAAATTTTGTAAAATGAATTCTAAACATAAGACATTATCACGGGAGGGGAAAAATAAGATTATTAAAGAGCACGAAATGAACAAACGTCCAGCCAAATAATTAACCCCGTTCTTTAAAGTGATTAAAATGCAGATTTATGGGATTTTGAAAAAGAAAAATTAAATACGAATGGTTAAATGGAACAGCAGGGCAAGTGAAACGAATCACAAAATCTACAGATTATCACGAGCTATATCGTGGTGTGTTCGAGTGGTTTGTTAGTGCGCGCGCTAAAGGAATTCCTATTTCTGGACCACTGCGTCAGACTTAAGCTTTAGAGGCAGTAAGAATATTAGGCAAATACAATTTCAGAGCTTCCAATGAATGCCTTGAGAGCTTCAAACATCGCCATAACACTGTTTGGAATGCTGCGTGTGGTGAAGCAAATGATGTTGATATGCAGGCAGTTGGGATTGCAAAGGGAAAATCGAAAACAGAGAAACTAGGCGATAAAATACAATTAATGTAAGTTGAAAATATAGTACATAATACATATCTGACTATTATTATTTACACTTCATTCTATATTATTCCTTTACTGCAAACCTGTGGGCCTATTTCGTAGTTTCTTTGTATGCAAACACAACTCTGTGTAAAAGGGAAATAAATGCAGGAACGATCGCGTTCCGTTTTAGAGAGGTTTTTACTCTAGTAGGTGCTTGGCTATCTGTTATGGTTTATAAGTAATACAAAATTAATTCCAAATAAAGAGGACTTCTCAGGCTATTCTGAAAATAAATTTTATTTATCAGAAAGCTACTTACAATACCTATGTGGTATTTTAATCAAAACCATTACAGACCATTTTAGAATGCAAAAAACAACAAAACACATCCATGCAAAAGGTAGTTTGGGGAGCAGGATTTGCTTGAATATATTTGTGTTGCGTCTTTGAAAGATATTGAACTTAAAATGACAAGTTAGGTTCGTTTAGCTCTTCATAGAGGTGCATTGACATTTATGAAAATTATTTTATTTAGAGCAGGACCTCAAAATATATATTCAATTGCAATATCGATATATGAAGGGTGGAATACAATACTTCATCTACATATCAATATTTGGTACAGAAAATAATATATAATTTAAAGCGCTTTTTTACTTTTGTTGGTTTAATTATTTTGGAAGAGAAACTGCAACATCCAATTAATACTCTATGTTTTAAGGTAAGTTATAGACAAGATCTGCGGATGAGAATCATACTTCAAAAATGCAACTAACGGCGTGCACTCCAACCATAGAGTTCTCAAAGGAAACAGCCATGAAGTGCATTTCCTAGGGGCTCCGTTCAAGTATTTCTGTCTCTCCTTCCATGTGTTTGGAACAGGATCGTTCTAGTTTGAGACAAATTGTAGTACAGATACATACTCACAGTATGGAACCAGTTTTCCCTTTAATTGTCTCTGGTTTTCCGTTTTCGTGGTCAAAAAACGGAAGATAAGTGCAGAAACACCTAACACCTTGAGAATACTCTTCCTCAGGCCTGGTCTACATTGTATCTACCATGACTAGACGATTATATTTTTAATCTGAATCGCACAAATCCCGATAAACCTCAAGGTGACCTTAAATGCTACGATATAAGACTGCAACTACATACATGCAAATAAATAAATGGATTAAATAAATGCAAAATTCAGTTAACTTGTCATACATTGCAGTTTTAATAATTTAATTGTGTCATAAATGTCACCATGTGATTCTCGGCTTGCAATTTAATTTTGAAAGCTTATCCATTTGCTGTTTTTCTCACTCCAACAGTTGGAATTCTATTTAAGGACATTCAAAGTGACAACTTCTGTGAGAAAAAAGCAAAGCAGAGTGTACTTGATGAAATTTATACGTTTAGATTTTCTGAAATAATATCCACAACCCTCCATCAGTGTAATTTTTAAATTCGTTGTCTTCTGTGCCGCGTTGACAGGTCAACAACGTTGACTCTTTGGATCCTTAGCAAACGTCTACTTTCAAGACAAGAAAAACCGATATCTTCAAAGCTCAACTGAAAAGAGCCTGCTAGAAGGCAGAGAATTAAACAAACAAGCAAAAACAATTATTCTAATCTTATTGTATGTGTTTCCTATTATTCTGGTTTGCGCCACTTGAAACTCGAAATGGAAGCAGACGTAGGTATTATGTAGACACTGAAAGAGCTTATTTATGTTACACTTCTATTATTGGACACAGTACTTGAGACGACTTACAGCAATAAGCTGGAAATAATGAGCACTCGTCTTAAAACTATACACAGCATTGTGAGTCTCTGTACCAAGAAACATATTAAAGTAGTACTTTAAAAGGGAATCTGTAATTTGTATTCCACTCGTTTGTAACTTCAGATTAAGCAATTCGATAAGACTTACAACTAAAGCCCAAACAGGGGATGTTCCCTTCTTTTCTGTTTCAGAGCCGCAGTGGGATGCAGAATTCAAGCCGATTTTTCTTTCGTTTATGACCTATACTTTAAGGACCTACAAATCGAATTCCTTATGCAGGCATAGAAATGAAATACATTATGTGTAAAATCAAAATGTCTACTACGATTTACCATTTAATGAAAGTTTCAAACAAAATAGTGCTTTATCCAGCGTTTTATTTGTGTTTAGATATTTGCAAAACTCACTTTTTGCTTGTGTAATTCTGTTTTCTTAAATATGTAATCTGCTTTCTTCTCCCTCCGTTCTTTTCTTTTGCATCTTGTTTGCTACGCCCGCCTAGGTAGCGTAGATGGTAGCGTGTCTGTTCAAGAGGTCCCAAGTTCGAATTTCGGTCAGGGTGAGTTACCTGGAGAAGGTATTTTTCCGGGGTTTTCCCTTATTCTGAAAGAGGAATGTCGGGTAACTCTAAGATCAAATGACCCTGGACTCATTTGAGCACCATTTCACTAGTCGTCCAATATGACTTAACGTTGGGGGACGTAAATTAAAAATAAAGTTTGCTAAAATCCTTATTTACATCTGAATATTTTATAAACATTTATTGTAAAATATAATAACATATTACGGATATTTTCATCACTTCATAAAGTTAAATGCTAAGTAAAACTTATGAATTATAAGTTTCCAAAGTCGTAGTGTTATGTTCTTTAAAATTTGCAGCAATTATGAATGGAAGAATAAATGTCACTTTTTATTTTTGTGCAGTCTTATTAATTGGATTTTCCTTTCTAATTACACGCTTACGTATATTTTATTGGTGCAGATGTAATATTTAAGACGTTAAACATATTGAATTAAATACGACAAAATCAGTGTTAAGTGCTATTACAAATCTCCAATGGTGTTAATAACTTGACTTCCATTTAAAAATATAATTGTCACCAATAAATTTAATAAAAAGGTAATATTTAATAAACAATATGTATCTTAAAAATAGAATAGCTGCAAGAAGTAGAGCAGGAACCTTAGACGGCGTTCATCTACACTCAATAAAAAGTTCAGTCTGATAATATAAATAGCTCCTAAGATAATTAAGCTAGTAGATTTAATTTTGGCGAAATGTGGTGTTTAATTTACGCTTAAACACTTTAAATAGGTCGCTTAAGTAATAATAAGCGATAAATGAATGTATAAAATTAATATGCAAGTGATCTCGAAAAACTAAAGCAATAAAGCTACTTGACATTCATCCTATTAAATGAGGAAAAGATTCGAATAAACATTGCAACTTCGGAATTTGACTCAACAGGGAGATAAAATGTTAATGGCCTTTAGGCGTTTCTAACTGCGAAATTTCTTACAGTAAAGGGGAAACAACGTGAACTATGAGAATACACGGTTTGTGTAAGCAAATATAGGGAAGTGTAGTTAACTTCATTAAATATAAATCGCAAGAAAATGTATCACAAAATCTTAGATTGCAAACATTTATTGCAACAGAGAGATGAAACCATATGTATAGCGTGTTAGGAATATAAGTGGAGATACTTTGATAATAATTGACACCTTAATCCAGGTCTTAGTTCTTTTTTCTTTTTGTTTAACAGTTTCCCAATAACATAGTTTACTACTTGATTTTTTTTAAGGTCTCTCAGAAGACTGTCCCCATTACTTCCACGTGTTCACACGTTCACACTTCCTGCTAGTTTGCAGCCAGTGGCCTTGCTAAAAGCATTCGAACTCCACTCATAGCAAAATCGCTCTACCTTACGTTTACCGATCCATCCTCTAAATTGAAGACATACAGATTGTGTGCACCACATCTATTTGAAGGCTACCCGAAAGCGTACTACTCTGAATATTAAAATTAGAAGTCCGAAAATGAAACAAAGGTTGATTTATGCATTACACAGTTATCAATTACCAATACCATATATATTGTCGCGAAGGCATTGTTGCGGCGAAACGGCGCGAGGGACGAGTTCAAAGGGACGGACAGTACAGTGCGGAGATAAAAGCTTACCGAAACGGTGGGGGGAAGAAGACGGATTTTTGGAGAGTTCGTCTTTCTTCTAAAGCCATCCTGATTGTTTGAGAACATTCCACGAATTTCTGGAATAGTGAGTAGCTATAAAAAGAGCCGCCGCCTGCCACAGTCAGTGAGTCGGTAATTGGAGGCGTGCGCGTGAACAGCTGTGAAAGTGAACTCTTTTGTGGTCGATGACCTTGCAAGTTGTATGTGTATGTGACGTAATTCTGCTGCTGTAAAGGTTGACAAAGTGTGTTTCTACGGAAACGGAAATAAAGAGAAAATTTTAGTTTTTGTAACCTGAACTTTTAATTTCACGAACCCACAAAGAAACTATATATATATATATATATATATATATATATATATATATATATATATATATATATATATCTACAAATGTTATCTTTCTAATTTCACGGGCTACCAAAATATGTATTTCCGGTGAAATCGGTATATTTTCTTTGGGTAAAATGCCTTGCGGCTAGAAGTAGTAAAAATGTTAGTTTTCCTAAATATGAAATGTAATTTAATATACTCACAAAATTGTAAAAGAAGAAAATTGTGAAGTTTGGTGATTATCAAGAACAGGAATTCTTAAGTATACGGCTTAAAGTTATCTGCACTCAAACGGGTACGTACAACTGTGTCCAACGCCAAAATACTACAGTTTGGGATTGGGAATATTTGTTATCCTCTATGTTCCTATCCATAGCCTAGTAACAATTCAAGTTTATTCCCTTTCGTCCTGACTTTAACGCTTACAAATTCCTAAGCCAGGTCCTTAACGAGACATTGGAAATAAGTCAATAGTTCTCCTGCTCAATATAAAGCACTTGTTAATGACTTGAAGAACTGGCAATTTCTTGCGAGATAACATATTTTGGCTTCAGTGAGTTTGTGTCAGTAACACTCGTTCTTAAATTATCCCCACAATCAAACGTCATCGTCCGATAGGACTTACCGTTGGAGGACGTAAATAAAAAATAAAATAAAAAAATCAAACGTCATTCCTACTGATACCTAAATTATACATTGAATACAGATATGATCTTGAAAATGCTTTCAGGCCTTGAGAAGGATTTAACTGCCTCCATATATCCGCTATATTTGAATATTCAGTTTTCCGGGGGTTATCCCGGTCGTTCGGCTGGCGAATTCTACGGTTATTCCCAAGAATTTTCTGACACCAACACTTCTTTCACATATATTCAAGTTGCAGGTCCGGGCCGGATTGGTTTGTTGCGGCAGGACAGTACAAGGACTGCGGTGTATAGGTTCCATTCTGGTGCTGCGCCGGTCGGATGGAGCTCATTTCTGGTACTGACTCACTTCGTTCTGAAACCCTCGAGTTGAATGGATTGCTAGTGCCAAGATTGGTGTCATGAAAATGTTAGGGACTCCAAACTTACTATGTTGCATAATTGGCCAGATCTGTCGACCTTTGGATCGCTTCACCCTTTCCTCCCAATGGTCACGTTGGAAACAAAGAACATACTATGGACTGCGTGCGGTGCTGTTCTCGAATGAGTCCGTCAAACTAATTCAAATACTGATAGCCAAAATATATGTATGAGATTTAAATATTCAATTTTAATATTCAAATTTAAAAGAACTTTTTGTTTCTTTTTTTGTAGGTAAGCACTTTCATCTCTTTTGCAGTTTTTAGGACCTTGTGATCATTTAAAAGACAGCTTGATGTCCTTAGAGGAAACCTTAGGTCATAATTTTCTTCAGAATGGGTTAATCCTATATACCTAAGCAACTGAATTTATAATCACTTAAAGCTACAAAAAGCCTTGTCACTATTAAAACATTTATTATGCCATGTCTAAAAACTGAATGTCGTTTTCTTTTCAAAATAATAATTTGTATATTAAATTCGGAAGGATTACTTCAAAACAGATTGCGAAGTTCTCATTTTTGAAGGCTAAAACTTTGGACCGGCGTTACTATTAATCCTCTAAAGACTCTTATGGTGCTATGGTTTACTCATTCTAAATCCTTCCAATAATTTGGTTTTCGGAGCGTAAATTTCTTGTAATCGGAGTAGAATTATGAAGACATTTCTACAGAACGGAAAGAAATATCTAAATTGCGCTGAAAATATTTCAAGATCCTACGAAAACTAATGAGCATGACCTAAAATGTCCTTTAACTTTAAATAAGAACGCATTTCCTAACAATCTTACCAAGCATATTTTCAGTAGACTCCATTCAAATTATGTTCGAAATAAATTATATCTATGCTAATGTTGGTGACTTAGAAAAAAAGATACTCTCTTTTCAATCATTTCCAACTTCACTAAAGCAAGAGAATAATCAACACCGAGTACCTATTTCATGTTCCTTATTTTATTGCTAACAACTGGTAATTTAAAACTTTTTTTTTCATTGGAGTGTTTTCAGAATTATTTAAATAATAACTGCCTAATTATTAGAGTGAAATTATATATTATTTATGAAATCTTTGTACTATTAGTGGGTAATCACATTCAAACTTTTTCATAATGGACTAATGATAGATATTAGAAGTTGTGCTGAAAATTTAATTTTATCATACTTTTCTGGTCCTAAAGCAAACATAAAAATGTCAAACATATTGTCAAAGGACTACCCCTCATATATTGGCGTGCCCCAATAATCCAAGGGTCCATTATTGTTTTTGTTTTATATTGATGATTTGCACCAATATGTAAGGACTAGTAATATATGCTGATCATGTGTCTATGGTTATAACTGCAAGTACTATAGATCAATTGGATAAACTTATTGAAGATGACACTTACACTTTTAAAATTTGGCGTGATGCAAATATATTAATGATACCTAAATATGGAGAAAACTATTATTCTGTCGTTTCACAATACTTTTACTCCTTAACAAATAGCCAAATTGCACCTATTGTAAAATTTTTGGGCGTAGTCTTAGATTAAAAGACTAATTTTAGTGCACATTTGGAGGGTAGGTATATGTAACAGATTAAACAAAGTATGTTTTGCTCTTGGATGTCTTACAATCTTTAGATTTTGATAATTTATTACATATTTACGTTTCTCTTGGTCATTCTGTTTTAACATATAATGTGATCCTCTGGGATAATGCATGCAATATTAAAAGGGTTTCCTTATCCAGAAACGAATGTCGAGAATTGTTTTTTTTTTTTTAATTTAAAACTGAGGGATTCGCTTAAGAGATATTTTTAGCCATTTTGGAATTTTGACCCTTACGTGTATTTTTATAAGCCTGCTATATATTACGTGAATAATTCTGAACTATTTATTCTAAATAAAGACGTACGTAATTATGACACACTAGAATTAAAAGTCACATACATGTTGCACAGTACAGAGCATCTAAATTTATAGTCACCAACTTTCTCTGGCGCGCCTCGGTAGCGTGGTGGTAGCATGTCTGCTTCACGTTCAAGAGGTCCCGAATTCGAATCTCAGTCAGGGTGAGTTACCTGGATAAGTTTTTTCCGGCGTTTTCCATTATCCTGAAAGACCAATGTCGGGTAACTCTAAGCTCTATGGACCCCGGGCTCATTTGAGCATCATTTCACCAATTCCATTCATCGCCCGATATGACTTAACGTTGGAGGACGTAAATTACAAAAAAAAACTTTCTCTATAAGTAAAGTAGTAAATAACCTGCTTAAGGATATAATGAATATTAAATCTTTAAGAAAGCTGGAAACCTGTTTAAAGAATTATCTTACAAAGCAGCGTTTTTACTTTCTTCAAGAATTTTATAATTGTTAACATTTTTGTATATTTGACGTTGTCCATCTGTATTTGCACGGCAGCTGACAAAATAAATTATTTACTACTAACTTTGGCACGTGTGGTAAACTGCTGCTAAGGAATGAGGTCATTTAAGCCTTCTCATATTACATAAATTACATATATTGCACACATTGTCCGTAAGAAAACTTTGAACTTTTCAATCGCTCTGACAAACATGTGAATATACAAATACGAACAATTAACTGATAAAAATACTCATTACAAATTTAAAAAAATCATATAAAATCACAGAAGGGATAATACCATTATTTCTTGGTACTCGATACCAATATGATTATAAGAAATGACACTGGAAATATAATTTTAAATAGCTGTAACTGCGACAGTTTCTTCACTGAATTATGATTTTATTAGTAGCTCTTTGTTTATAAATACGTGTAAAGAATTTCGCTTTTGAGCATCATCTTCAAATACCGGGCATTGTGTTCTGACAGCGACAGGTAACTCACACATTTTACTTTTTTTCAATAGATAACTTTTAAATTTAAGTGTACAAATGTAATATGCTTCTTTAAACTTGCTCTATAGTGCGAATTACCACCGTGCACAACTATTCTTCTGCTTATTTTACATACTACTCTGTTATTATTAGTAATGACCACTTCAAAACAGTTTCACACTTCACTCATATTCTATTTATGTTGTACATCGGTAAAACAAAATATTTTGGCAATTAAACGTACGGTATATGATGAGATATTGTGAACCGAATTTGACTTGCATACCAAACTAACAGATGGAAGAATGGAACAAATATTTCCTTGCTCTATATTATTTCACGTTTTAAGTTCTGATTTCTTTCTAATAAACTCACTGACTTTTATCATCTGAGTATTGAGTGCATCACCAAGTCAGAATATTGCTGAACCACAATCAGCGCGTCAGCGGAGTTTATTCGCAACTGAGCGCTGCAAGTAGCATTAGTGCATATATTCATTCACCCATTGTTTCGCTTGTTTTCATTTGGACATATAACTTCGTGCTATTTTGCATTTATTCACACAATCAAGGTCTACCAAGGACTATTATACGTAGTCTAGGAACTCTTTGGCCACACTTGCAAGACAATAACGTGAAGATGCGATTCCTTTAATTCAGTGTCATAAAAATGAAATGTGCAGTGTTCAACGTCCACTTTTACTATATGTGTAAATAAATTAAATAAAAAGAACAGAACTTTACTTTCTCAGTTTGTACGATCTGTAGGTATATATATATATATATATATATATATATATATATATATATATATATATATATATAAGAAAAAACAGGCACTTAAATTTCGTGGTCACAATGAGAATGAAGGTTCTGTTCTTTTTACCTTCATTGTTATATTGTTCAACTGAGGGCTTACACTGATTATTCAATAAAAATTCTACTATCGGAGACTTCTCGAACAGTTTAGTTGTTTTACATATATGATTACAAGAATAATTGTGATTTTTGACTGCCTAATAAATGCCATGTAAATATACAACACCGTTAGAATTCTAAATACTTACATGTTTCATTTGAAAAAAGACCTATTAGATGTCCAAGAATAGAATTATTCTATTCTATTCTCCTTCCTCCTAGAAATCGCGTAAATCTTAACCTAAATTTGCTTTATTACCATCCTAAGTAACAAGCTCAAATGTCCACAAATAAACATAAATAGAAGAAGCAATACAAATTGCGAATTACTTTCAATGTACGACTATAAATGCAATAACAAGAGTACGATTCTCAGTATGAGATGTGCTTCAACATAGTACGTACCATGGGTCATGCCCATAACACCAGTTCCCACCAGCTGACACCAGGTGCAAGCCTTGTTTTGAAACATTCTCCAAATTATTGAGGCGTGGCACGCATTCAAATCATAGTCTCAAGGAAAGCTTAATATTTAATGACATTAAAATGATTATGTGCTACAAAATTGTAATAAATACCAATTTTAAACTCAATCTGAGGAAACTAATAGTACATCCAGACACTACGCCCCTGGTTTCATTCCTCATCAACCTAGAATAAATATAAACGCAAGTCTTTCAATAATGCAAAATCATTTAATCCTATCGAACAAATGTCTAAGGTTTAACTCAAAGTAATAAATATACAGTAAAACCTCAAAATTACGCTCATCTAGCAGCTCCTCTGTACAGCAAGAGATTATTTTAAAGGAAAAAATTCTTCAACTGCTGACTGTCGTGTACTCGTACAATTGCATTTCCGTTCACATTACTGTCACTAATCGATTCTGATTCAACACTGATTTGCCGATACACTATGCCATGTCTTTGCTTGAATCTACCAATCACTGGAAGCAGAAAAGTAAATGTCCAATTGTAGACTAGATGAGGGAACCTCTGATGGTTCCGAAAATCCTTTAGACTTAGGGTGGAATTTCCATCATACTTCTTCAGATTTGTAATTTCTTGCTTACAAAGAAACATTTACGCTTTGCCACTTAGTGCCTGGACTACGACTCGGCAAATATCGCATAAAATTCAAAGAAAGTCTAAGAAAACCCACTGAAAGCGAGTCTTTTGACAGTTTAAATTACTACCAGTTTCACGAATTATATATGGATATAGCTATATATGATTGATTTTTTATCCAAAAACAGTACTAATAGCGGGATTTGGTAAAATTATACAGCAATGTTATGGAACGTCCAAGGTATAATAAACGGGATAACGGTATAAACGGGGGTGTAAGCGTGAGGTTTTACTGCATTTCGTTACCATTAAGTATAGCGGGTATGCAGGTCCCATCTCTAATAAAAACAAAACACTATTTTATGTACGTACTAAACTAGTGTAAGCCTTAGCCAAACAAGTTTGAACATAAAAAAATCAGGTTATTTTTGTCAGTAGATATTAAATGTGCAACATGTCACGTGTGAAAATGTCCTTGACGTGTTCATACTTCTACCATAGCCACTGAGATCTACTAACCTATCGCTTGCCTATTATGATTTTCCGACCTGTGTTTTATTTTCAATTGAACTTTTCATATAGCCTTCGGCATAAACTTACTCATATTCTATTTTCGTACGAATTCTTTCACTCTTCAGGCATCGATAACTACAACTCTACATCTGACTGATCAATAATTTCTTGTGATATAATATATTTCCCATAAAACATTCTATTTTCTGCATTGTCATCAATTTTATCCAAAATTTTGAGATTCGATAACACTGATAAAAGCAAATAGACTTTGCCTTGCCAAAGGAAAAAAAAAAAATAAATAAAAGAGTATGTTTGGAAAGATTGAGTCCGACTGAAAAATTCAATGCCATAGTAAGTACTTTAAGGCCCGGGCATTTTATAGTTAACCACTATTAGGACAATTAATGAAAATTAATTGTTCTTTCACATTAGCCGTGTGATGGCTAAAGTATGGAAAGACTGAGTCAGACTGAAAAATTCAATGCCATAGTCGGGATTTGAACCACGGATCTTCTGGTTGTGGTAATGGTTGTGGATCTTCTGGTTAACTATGGAAAGCCCGGGCCTAAAAGTACTTACGATGTAAGTCGCCATTAAGGTAGTAATCTCATGTGTTTATGAGAACTCCTAAGTGGTTTACCGGGAAAAACACGAGTCAGTTAGAGAATTTAATGTCACATCGGCACGTTGGCCATGGTAGCTCAGGGTTTAGAGCGGCTGGACGGCAACCAGAAGATCCGTGGTTCAAATCCCGGCTATGGCATTGAATTTTTCAGTCTGACTCAATCTTTCCATACTTTAGCCTACACACGGCCAGTGTGAAAGAACAATTAATTTTAAAAACAGGATGTGTTTACTATCACATAACTCTCTGTACTTGCTAACCTTTATCTGTCGTACCTATCCGGTATTTTGTTTTTGACTTACTGTATTCATACACCTTTTTCTAAAAATATTTTTCAGGAGCCTCAAAATATGAATTTCCGCTAAAACTTGGACATCGCATTTTTGAGTGGAATAATACAATCTCTTACTACTTACTGCTGTAGGTAGATGGTAGAGAAACTGAAAGTTGAACATACAGAACGCTATATGTAGATTCGAAAATAGGTTTTACAAATTTTAAAATTTAAAGTTCGTTAACGCGAGACACCGAACTATGTTTATTTACAGTGTTTCCATTAAAGCTTGCTTAAGTTCCCACCATGTAACTATTTCTCCCGTATGGTTGCTCATACCAGTAATTAAAGTTGATACAATAGTACCATTGCATTGGTATCATTTCTTTACAATGAACAACCAGAAAATGAGCTTCAGCTGATTACGTTACCACAAAAAATACTAACAATCAAGAAATATATTTCAATACCACAGTTCTGATTTTAAACAATTGCAGCTACTTATCGTTCTCGGAGTAGGCTTTCAGCATAGCACTCAACTTCCTTCTTTGGAGGCATTCTTTTACATTTCTGAAGGTGTCCCTGCCTCTTTGCTTCAACCTGTAAGTAAACAAACATTTCCTCTTTATAATATTTGACTTCTTTTTGGGTAAAGGTAGCCACTGAAAACGTTATATAGGATTAGGTACATTGATAAAGATCATTCCTTGAACAAAAAAACAATTATCTTAAAAGGAGTATCTTTCATGTTAGGAACCAACTTATTAACGAGTATTTTAATGATAAGAGTATAATGCTGGAGATAGAAACAGGTATTCATCTCTGTACTATTGATTCAGAACCAATAATGATAACAGCAATGATGATTATGATGTTGATATAATAATAATAATAATAATAATAATAATAATAATAATAATAATAATAATAATAATAATAATAATAATAATAATAATAATAATAATAATAATAATAATAATAATAATAATAATAATAATAATAATAATAATAATAATAATAATAATAATAATAATAATAATAATCATCATCCACACGTTGTAGGTGAAAAATACATACTTAGAAGTAAAAAGTAAATAAAAAACACACAGACAGCCGTAGTGATATTAGAAAACGAAAGTTAAAACCTTATGAACGTATTACAAGTTTAACTTCAAATAGGCTCACAAAACCAATTATGGAATTTTACGAAAATAGACGTAAAGCAAAAGTAGGCACTATGAAATGGATTGGTGCAGTAAAAGATGATTAAAAATTGTCAGGAATCACTCAAGACGATATCCTAAACAGGGAGGTCTTTAGAATGAAGGTACATAAGTGGCAAGTTGACCAAGAATACAAACTGAAGAAAAAGACTGGAACAACGTGGATAGACGAAAAAGAAATCCCACAGCCAAAGAATGACAGAACTTTGCATTCATAGAAGAGCAAAGAAACGTCTCTAAGTACTTTGCGTAATCCTACATGGGCTCATTACAAACAAAATGTAGTAATATAAATACAGTTTTCTAAACATTATGTATTAATTTCCTATAATTAAGATACTTATAGAGTGATCGGATAGGTAGGTATGGAAAAATGCATTTACTGTAAATGGGCCAGGCGAGGCAACGCCCCTGTATTGGCAGTTTCATGCAATCGACAATTTTATTGATACCCCTACGAAAAAATCGCTCTATGTGGCATCTCTGTTGGATCGGCGGCTTTAGCACTTCGATTGAACTTAAAAAGTAGAGGGTGTCGAAAGTGCTTATTTTTGTCGACTTGACATTTCATTTATTAGTCCTGCAAATAATATATACCTGAGCTTTGTAGAACATATAGTTCTTTGTTGAATAACATAAAACGAATTGCCAAAACATTTTATTTTGCACGCAGAAATCCCATCTGAAAGACAGACTAGAAGTTATGGGCCAATCCATTATTTGCATATAATTTTTTGGCTTCATGTGTGTCCCATGATGTAATATTTCCATCTCTTGTTTCTCATGTGTGAACTTTTGCAAGTAAAGTTGCCTAAACCACTAACACGTATAGAAAGCATGTTCTTGCCATTCACCACAATGTTGCACAACCTCCTTCAGTCTTCTCTACAAGATATTCGCGAAACAAGCCATTCATTTTCGTTCCTTGAATGCTAAATGCCCGTTGTACTGGAAAATGTAACCGGATATGTGCAGATTTGCAGAACAGAAAACCGGTCTGGTGCAGCAGTTATTGCGATTCCTATTCTGCCATAAGTAAGTCCCCTCTGTAGCCACATCGAATCATCCCATTCTAATGCCCTACAAAAGATGCCGGTTTTGCAGGACGACTTCCATCGTTGACAGTTGACCCTTTTACCAAAGTGCAATATCAACAAAAATGATTTCCTCTAAGCAACAATCTTTAAAGTTTTTATTGGTAACCTCGAGCCTGGGAAGATGGTTACTTTGTTGTTGAATAAAAACAGGAGCAATTGGATGTTGACCAATGGTGAGGTGGTTTTCGAATATTGTGTACGTATATTTATATTCCTTTCTTTGAAACGGCATAAATTATGTGAGGTACATTTTAATAAAACAACAAAAGAAAATATTAATTGATACAGGAGTTGCAATTTTAATTTTTTTAATTTCTACCGTTTCATTACATGTGAAATGTTTCCAGAAAAGATTCTCTGCCGATTAATTACAAAAGTTCTAAACTAACGTCCTTGAAAAAAAAAACCGTTGTATATTACAATATATAACTATATATAACTATATTCCAAAACATAACTATGAATATTCAATTTATATTCTTACAAAAATATTGTAGAACAGGTGAACAGGTACTAGTGCATATATTACAGATTTATATTTTTCTTCATGTAGGTCTTGCCGTGGCCGAGCGGTTAGAACGCTTGCTTCTCCCAAAGGCGGCCCTGGTTCGATCCCAGGCGACCGCATGTGATATTAGTGAGGGACAACACGGCACTGGGGCGGATTTTCTCCGGGAACTCCGGTTTCCCCCGCTATCTAATTCCACCGGTGCTCCATTTTTATTTCATTTATCAGTGTCACCGCCAGCGGTGCCATATACAGTAAAGCGGGCGTTAAACACTAGACAATCATTCATTTACATTTTCCTTACGAAGTCATTCACAGAGGCAGTTTCTCCCCTTTCCTATTTATATCCCGTCCTAAGCGGTGGACACTGATTATACATGAAATGATAGTTGGGAAAAGCAACTTAGGAAGGAAACGTTGCGAGAATAAGTTTTCTGTAATGTCAATGATGAGGGCTGAGGAAAAGTCGAGGACAAATCTCAGCCAGGGAGGTTCATTGAACAGTAGACCTTCCCGTGCATGAATCGGTGTCATAGCAACCTCAACATCCCGGAAAAATATCCATCATTACCTGCTTTATGCCAAATGTAATCGGCTAAGGTGATATCCTCTTTTAATTTAAAATAACACATTTTGCCAAAAATTTCTCTGCTAATATTATATTAGACCTAAGCGCAAATAAATGAAGTTACGCTTCTTATGTAGATGGAGTTTTTACCTCATTATATACATATTTAAGCATAAGTGTACGCTAACATTTTCAGTACCATGTTTAATTTTATATGGCAGTTTAACTTCCTTTTTAAAAATCTGAGTTTTACATAACGCAAATAATCTTGGAGCCGAAAGTTAAGAATTATGCTACATTTCTCAGACAGCCATCTATTCCCCGGAATTTTAGGTAGACATTTTACATATTACACCATGGAAGCGTCACCAATTTCTACCAGAATAACTTCTGAGTTTAAGCTATAATCTGCCTCAAATTAGAACGATCCTGTTCTAAACACATCGGGGGGAGAAAAACAGAGAAAAAGGTACTTTTATGGAACGCTCTTAGGCTGCTGATTGGTGGAGGGATAATCTTGGGTCGTCACCTTAGTTGTGCTAGTATAGCTCTTTACCAAGCGAGAGGTCCGGGTTTGATTCCTGGAACAGATGTGGGGATTTTCTCCATCTGGGAGGCCTGTTTCAGGGTGCACTCAGCCTCCTGACGTGCTTGTGGGGCCAACTGAGGACCTACTTGACGGAAAAGTAGTGACTCCTAGCTGTGAACATTGCAGCATTCACTGACCGGAAGGAACTTGGGTGTGCTAACCATGTCCCACCGTCCAGAACTGCACCCCACTCACAGAGCCCAATGTGGGAAATAAGCGATCGTGTTACTAGGCATTGGCGCATTATTAGGCTGTAGTCTACTTTCCTAGAACTATTGACTTCATGGATTGCAATACTAGCAATGAGGTTTACCGGGAAGCATAACAATCAGTTGGAGAATTTAAAACCATGCTGGCATGTTGTCCATGGTGGCTCACGGTTTAAGAACAACGGGATGGAGATCGGCAGATCCGTGGTTCAAATCCCGGCCATGACATTGAGTTTTTCAGTCTGACTCTATCATTCCAAATCTAGTGTGGAAGAACGAATAATTTTCATCAAGTAACCTAATAGTGTTAGCTATTGGGGAAGGTCGTGCAGTATCGGCCGGGTTAAGTTTTTTGACTTTACTCTGTAACTGTGGTGGTTACTCGGAATCTTACCTCAAGACATGCTCTATAGATAGTGTGATGTAGTAATTTTAATTTTTTTATTTACAGTACTTTATTACATCGAAAGCAAGAAAGCTAGAATTATAAGGCTTGTAGAAAGTGTCTTGCAGTATCGGCCACTGCCTTTTCTGTTACAATATAGATTGTCAGTGACACATTGCAGTGCAACATATAGAACAATAGTAGAATACAAAAGCATGGGAAGTTATTGTCTCTATTTCTGCTCAGTTCACAAATGTTTAGCTCACTGGTTTACAGAGTTCGCAAATATAGCGCTGCTATAGGCCTCAGAATATATTCCATGCGCTAAGAGCTACACTAACCGCCATCAAGCAGTCAGAGCAGACAAAGAACTGAAGAGAGGAAGAAGATATCCGACTATAGCACGACTCTCCCATAAAACCTAGCACTTAATTATATAGTAAGTCGCCACAAAAGGTGCATATGTGATTGTATATGAGAACCCCATGTGGTTTACCGGGAAAATGTACGAGTCAGTTGGAGAATTTAATGTCATGCTGGTATGTTGGTCATGATAGCTCATGGTTTAAGAGCGAATGGATGGAGACCGGGAGATCCGTGGTTCAATTCCCGACCATGGAATTATACTTTTCAGTCTGACTCTATCCGAATCTGCACACGGCTAGTGTGGAAGAACGATTAATGTCCATCAACTAGCAATCCAGTTCACAGCCCGTATCAGTTTGAACCTATCACGGTAGACTATCCTGAAATATCGAAATGAGACTGATTTGCCTATTTTGAAATATTTTGGAAATTGTCGCAGCTGATTCGCAATTTTTAACCTAAAGAAAAGAAAAGTTTTTAATGAATATGGGAAGTCGCATCAGGTATGCACTAAACTCATTTGAATTATGTTATACATATCTATTACCTATGTTCCTTTCATTTTAACACGATTGTTCATCAGACTGAAGAGCAACTATCGATAGCATTGAACTCAATCGTGATTTTATAACAAAACTGATTTTTCCCTTTTTCTGATATAAACTAAAGTAAGGAAGCAAGTGTATCATTATCTCCATTGCTTAATCTTTTCTTTTTATATGGAAGTATAGAGTTTAGATTTGTAGTAAATGACACGTTAATTGGTTTATTTATATAATAACCCATGGCGCGACAGCCCTTAGAGGGCCAAGGAATACCAACCCAACTGCCGGCCTCACGCCCACTTACGCACGGAAGAGGTGGACGATGATCCAACCGATATGGGGAGGAGATGTGATCAGCATCTCGGCATCCCCCAGCCGGAATGTTGGTTTTCGTGACCAGGGCCGCTTACCTAGCGTAAGCTCCTCACTTTCCTCACGATGCTGAGTGGGCACCGATCCTATACCCGGGGCCGAAAATCCCTACCACATGGGTGGGATCGAACCCGGGCAGCTTTCCGTGGCCAGGGACCAAGGCATGCTGCCTTAGCCCGCTACGACACGGCGCAGGACAACTGGTTTATTTACTTAGACGAATATAGCAATGAAGGTATTGTAACTTCTCAAATATGTTTCATAGTAAAATTTCGTGAATAAAAAGCGTATCAGAAAAAAATATTTTTCTATATCTTTGATATGCAATATTTTGCATAAAACTGATAAGCCAGATTATTTAAAACTTTTTACTTTTCCTAGCACGTACATATTAGTTACAAACGTTATTGTAGATACTGTCTCATAAGTAATGTTATTTAAAAAAAACAGTTATTTGAAATGTGTTCTCACAAGCAATTAACTAATTTTCAAGAAGTAGACTATTAGATTCTTTGGTCCTGAGTCATCGTTTAGCGAGGTTAATTATCCCTCTGCATTTTGATGCGAAGAATTCGGTGGCACCCATTTGCACTGCTTCAATGTCATCAAAATTTCTTCCACGTAGAAAATGGACCAGGGTAGAAAATGATGATAATCTGATGTTGCGAGATCAGAGCTGTATGCTGGGTGTGGTAGCAGTTAAATTCCTCCCAATTACTCAATTTTTCCCATGGTTGTTCGTGCAGTATGCAGTTAACTAATACTGGGTATCTTCGTTTCAAAATTTCATGAACTCGTTCCAGTTGTTATGAATAAAGATTTGCATCAATTGCCCGCCCGTTTGGAACAAACTTACAGCGTATCACACCTTCAAAATTCCACCAGACATACAACATTGCTTTGGGACTGAACTGATTCTTTTAACGATGACTTTGGCAGTTTGGCGGGCAGCAAGCCACTGTTTCGAGGCTTCAGGGTTTCCGTAATATACCCATTTTTTATCACAAGTGACAGTTTTCCTGACAAATCTATCATCCACGGGACTACGGATAAGCTGACGACAGATATCCTCTCTATATTCAGCCTCTTATGGGGGGGGGGGGACGTATGCAAATATTCAGGGTCTTACATAAATAGCCATAACATCCAAAGTTTTCAAGTTAGAGAATAGAAGCTTAGTATACTCATTTAGGATAATACAGTTAATATGCACAATTTTTTTCATAATTTTCCATTGTTTATAACCAATGCTGCATATTTTTTCTATATGCAGAGATATTTACAAACTTAAGCCCATTTTTTTTTTTCAAAATTTACATATGCTATCTTTCTGAAATTTGGTATGTTATGTTAAAACACACTAAAATGAATTTTTTGGATTTAGATTTCCTATTGAAGCTGTATAGAATTTAAAAAAAAATGTTAATCATATGCATCGTTTAAAAATTAAAATAATTTCATATATTTTGTATCATCACATTCCATCTGGAGCTTAATCCTAAATTCTAGAACCAAAAAAGTGTTCATTGTGGCATAAGAAATCTGTGTGCTAGATTGCATCACTGTAGATGAAGTAGTTTGAGAGAAAAATGGGTTGAAGTAGTAGAAAATGCAAGTTACAGGGAAAGGCAATTAAAAATACAATAAGTATTATTCAGTTTGCCTTTCAATTTTAAGTCAGAACTTCCCATATCCATAGTCTGTATCATTCTGGTCTTCTTCAGCCTTTCTTTTTAAATTCCTCCTCTGTCTTGCCTCTTTCTGCATTAATTTCATAGCTCTTTCTGCACCAGCGATGCGAATGTTGTCGATACTCTGCAAAATTGTTTCCATAAACACACCAGGTTGATACCCTAACTGATGCATAACTTTCTTTCTGCCAACATTCCCATCATTAAACACTATTGCAGCATCAAATGTAGCAATTTTCACCACTGCGGAAGACACAAATGATGTTTTGGAACACATTTTCCATATCAAACTGTTGAGGCTTTCATTTGGGTTTTGTGTCTCTCCATAGAGACATATTTCAGCAAGTCTGGGTGTGCTAACAATTGGTAGGTGGGCTTTATAGATTCCAAGACAGCTGATGGAAGACTATGTGTTGCTACTATGCTACTATGCAACACTAGGGCATTTAATTTTTTAAAGGTACACACAGATCACGTACAGTCATAATATTTTGGTGTTTGATAGCTAACGCTATATACTATTTTACAAAACAATAAAAAAAATTAGATTTTTTTGAACATTTTCTCGTACGTCCCCCCTTAAGGACTCAGTTCATAAGGTACAGATCCACAGCCTCTATACGATTTTCCAAGTGTCCTAATGCGGCGAAGTGATGCACCAAGTTCTTCTGAAAGCCTACGGCTACTTTGCGGATTTTCTGGAAAAACCTGGCGTGTATCCTCACTATTCCAAACCCTAGGTATTCCAGAACGTGGTAAATGTTTAGTGTTTTCGTCTCCATTGTTGAAACGGAAACATCCTTGTGCAGCACGCTCACTAACGACACCTTCCCCCTTGTAACAGTACTTTCGATTTAAATTTAGAAAAGGTGTGAAAAAATTTATAAATTTATAAAAAAATCTGTAAAAGTATTAGTCATTTTGTGATTGGCAGTAGTAATAATTGTATGACGTAAAGTGGTGACGCAGCATTAAATCGGCCAATCACAAAATTAATATAGGAGTGGCGATAGTAACGGAAAATCAATAATCTTGGTAGATATGTTCTGTAATTTGGAGAGTGATGAATAGTCGTGCAGGATCAAGAAGTTTTATGTAATAATTGGAACTGTTTTCATTAAAAAAGTAGGAATTTATCGATATGCTGGAGGTAAACAGCAATTGACTAGGAAAGGAGGTTCAAGTAAAATGTAATACAGATAATACAATTAAATTATGTGTTACAAAATTTGACTTCTCCAAGACTTTATTCCGAACCACACCTGGAAACCAGAGACCTCATGACTCTTATTTAAAATAAGATGATACAATTTAAGACCATAGGAGACTGTTAGCTGCGGAAACTTATTCGAGAAAACAAGGAATTGTGCTTCCAACATAGAAATCCTGCAACACCTTTCAGATATTCTTCGAGCTGAGGCAACGACTTTACAATCTTCTTTCGAGTAGTGTTTTAGAAGGACTCTAAGTTCAAACTTTATCTTATTTTGTGACTGTTTATTAACAACTGAAGACTGATACACGCTCGCAAAGTACGCATCATTATTATAGCCATGGCATCCTGTAAATAGCATTGCCAAACCAAAGAAATGCAATAAATTTTCCAAATACTAAAATGAACACCACCTAATACATTCTTTCTGAATAGCATTGCCAAACCAAAGAAATCCAATAAATTTTTCCAAATACTAAAATGAACACCACCTAATACATTCTTTCTGAATAGCATTGCCAAACCAAAGAAATCCAATAAATTTTTCCAAATACTAAAATGAAAACCACCTAATACATTCTTCCTGAATAGCATTGCCAAACCAAAGAAATCCAATAAATTTTTCCAAATACTAAAATGAACACCACCTAATACATTCTTCCTGAATAGCATTGCCAAACCAAAGAAATCCAATAAATTTTTCCAAATACTAAAATGAAAACCACCTAATACATTCTTCCTGAATAGCATTGCCAAACTAAAGAATCCAATAAATTTTTCCAAATACTAAAATGAACACCACCTAATACATTCTTCCTGAATAGCATTGCCAAACCAAAGATATCCAATAAATTTTCCAAATACTAAAATGAAAACCACCTAATACATTCTTCCTGAATAGCATTGCCAAACTAAAGAAATCCAATAAATTTTTCCAAATACTAAAATGAACACCACCTAATACATTCTTCCTGAATAGCATTGCCAAACCAAAGATATCCAATAAATTTTTCCAAATACTAAAATGAAAACCACCTAATACATTCTTCCTGAATAGCATTGCCAAACTAAAGAAATCCAATAAATTTTTCCAAATACTAAAATGAACACCACCTAATACATTCTTCCTGAATAGCATTGCCAAACCAAAGAAATCCAATAAATTTTTCCAAATACTAAAATGAAAACCACCTAATACATTCTTCCTGAATAGCATTGCCAAACTAAAGAAATCCAATAAATTTTTCCAAATACTAAAATGAACACCACCTAATACATTCTTCCTGAATAGCATTGCTAAACCAAAGATATCCAATAAATTTTCCAAATACTAAAATGAACACCACCTAATACATTCTTCCTGAATAGCATTGCCAAACCAAAGAAATGCAATAAATTTTCCAAATACTAAAATGAAAACCACCTAATACATTCTTCCTGAATAGCATTGCTAAACCAAAGATATCCAATAAATTTTCCAAATACTAAAATGAAAACCACCTAATACATTCTTCCTGAATAGCATTGCCAAACCAAAGATATCCAATAAATTTTCCAAATACTAAAATGAAAACCACCTAATACATTCTTCCTGAATAGCATTGCCAAACCAAAGAAATGCAATAAATTTTCCAAATACTAAAATGAAAACCACCTAATACATTCTTCCTGAATAGCATTGCCAAACCAAAGAAATGCAATAAATTTTCCAAATACTAAAATGAAAACCACCTAATACATTCTTCCTGAATAGCATTGCCAAACCAAAGAAATGCAATAAATTTTCCAAATACTAAAATGAAAACCACCTAATACATTCTTCCTGAATAGCATTGCCAAACCAAAGAAATGCAATAAATTTTCCAAATACTAAAATGAAAACCACCTATTACATTCTTCCTGAATAGCATTGCCAAACCAAAGAAATGCAATAAATTTTCCAAATACTAAAATGAACACCACCTAATACATTCTTCCTGAATAGCATTGCCAAACCAAAGAAATGCAATAAATTTTCCAAATACTAAAATGAAAACCACCTAATACATTCTTCCTGAATAGCATTGCTAAACCAAAGATATCCAATAAATTTTCCAAATACTAAAATGAACACCACCTAATACATTCTTCCTGAATAGCATTGCTAAACCAAAGATATCCAATAAATTTTCCAAATACTAAAATGAACACCACCTAATACATTCTTCCTGAATAGCATTGCCAAACCAAAGATATCCAATAAATTTTCCAAATACTAAAATGAACACCACCTAATACATTCTTCCTGAATAGCATTGCCAAACCAAAGAAATGCAATAAATTTTCTAAATACTAAAATGAACACCACCTAATACATTCTTCCTGAATAGCATTGCCAAACCAAAGAAATCCAATAAATGTTCCAAATACTAAAATGAACACCACCTAATACATTCTTCCTGAATAGCATTGCCAAACCAAAGAAATCCAATAAATGTTCCAAATACTAAAATGAACACCACCTAATACATTCTTCCTGAATAGCATTGCCAGACCAAAGAAATCCAATAAATTTTCCAAATACTAAAATGAACACCACCTAATACATTCTTCCTGAATAGCATTGCCAAACCAAAGAAATCCAATAAATTTTCCAAATACTAAAATGAACACCACCTAATACATTCTTCCTGAATAGCATTGCCAAACCAAAGAAATCCAATAAATGTTCCAAATACTAAAATGAACACCACCTAATACATTCTTCCTGAATAGCATTGCCAAACCAAAGAAATCCAATAAATTTTCCAAATACTAAAATGAAAACCACCTAATACATTCTTCCTGAATAGCATTGCCAAACCAAAGAAATCCAATAAATGTTCCAAATACTAAAATGAACACCACCTAATACATTCTTCCTGAATAGCATTGCCAAACCAAAGAAATCCAATAAATTTTCCAAATACTAAAATGAACACCACCTAATACATTCTTCCTGAATAGCATTGCCAAACCAAAGAAATCCAATAAATTTTCCAAATGCTAAAATGAACACCACCTAATACATTCTTCCTGAAAATTCTATGTTCAGATTCCACCACAAACATTTTGAGTTATCTGAAACCAGAAAAGGGAGCCTTTTTTTTTTTTAAAGAAAATGGTCCATGTGAGTGAGAGAGAGAGAGAGACAGACAGAAAGGGAGTAAGAGTAAGAGACTGTAAATCATAACTAAAAGCCGAAAAATTAAACAAATAAGAAATAAGTTGAGTATCTTTGGAAGATTGGAATATTTTCTAAAATACTGCCCTAACGGTTTTAATTGAAAAACCATATATTAAAAAATAAACATACAAATATACTAAGAAATATGGTTCCGCGCTAACCATACGAGCTCGAAGCTCGTATTCTGAAAGTCCCGGGTTCGATCCTTGGTGGTCGTCGACGCTGATCATGGTTATATCCCAGGTTGGTTAGATGAGGGGTCTTGTACCGGCTGTTCTCTCTCGTCGTCTCCCTCTTTCATAATGTGTGCTACGGTGGACATTGGGCAGATGGCATGGAAGCATGCGATATGGAATTTCTCCTCGGCAACGCCAGAGGATGGTCGTTGGAACCTCCATTGCCGAGTCAAGTTTTTCCCGGTTCCCGTTGGAGAGGACCTCTGAGCCATCCTCCGGCTGTTTGAGCGGGTCCCCCACGAGCCTCCTAGCCTGTTGATCAAGCCAGTAACTATTTTACACTATTTCGGACTAGAATTTTGATCTAAACGTCTGGGAGGGAAGAGATAAAGAGATAGCGATAGTGAAACGGATGACAGGATGTTGATTGCTTCGGCGAAGGTAAAGAGTGTCATCTAACGGTCATCTTTCTCACTATCGCTGTGTCTGTCTCTTCCCTCCCATGTGTATACATTACGATTGAAGTGGCCTAACATACATTATAGGGAGCTCTGCAGTTCTCTGCCGCTTACGTCGTCCATTCCTGCAGCCCATATGTCTCCCGCTGTTCCTTTATCTCAGTCGTCCTTCCTGGGAGTTTACCTCCAGCAGATCTAATTGCGGATCAAGGTGCTAGCTATCTCCTACGTTATTTAATCGATCTGTACCTACATAAAAAATGAAACACATTTCTCGAATTTTCTGGAATGGCGTGTGAGATCCACTTTATTGGGATGGAACATTGAACACTTGGGACACTTCTATAATTTGTAAACGTTAAGTGTTATAGAAAACTTGTGCTACATAAACAAGAAGATGTTTTTAAAACACGGAATTCATTTCACATAATTTTTGTGGCATAAGTTATTTACAAGATATATATTATTAATGGTTCCAATTTTTCAATCCTCTGTTATTCTTTTTAAGTCCCTGCGATATGCAGCTGTTTCTCGCAATTGCATGGAATTTTATGGAATAGTATGGAATTTTAAAGCCCGCATATAGCTTCCAGTTATGAAACATTTGAGATCCAGGTATTCCTTTGTTGTCTATAACAAAATGTGTAATAAAGCTCTTTTGTTAAAAGTTTGCCTCAATTAAAATAAGTTTCCGTGACAATAGTCTATGTATCCACTAATGGGAATGCGATGGCAATATTAGACGTCAGATTTGTCCATTGCATCCCCTACATGCATCCCCATAGGGAAGGTAATTACGATTTCATGTAATCAACATTATAAGCGGCATCTAGTGCGTGTCTGTAGCAGCTTCCATAGCCATTGTTTCAGTCTTTTCTTTTCAGAAGTATTGAATATATGCGAATAGAAACAGAAATTTTTAAACTGACAATTTGGCTTAAGTGGTTATGGTTTCTTATATTAATAATAAAAATATTCAGTTTTTGATATACTGTTAATGGTTACTTATAACTACTCATTACCATAGTATGTTAAAAGAATGAAATTAGAACAATTTCTGTATAATAAGTTTAGAATAATGTACGAACCTAATATTTTTGGGTGTTCTATGTAAATGCGAAATAGATAAAATTGTTACAGTGAACTGCAATGTGGAAGACTCCGCCTTACATTATTTATAATTCGCGTAAAACATGACAAGTACAGTGACAATTTAAAGTATTGGTAGGTACACTAGAGAACCTTTGATGAGGGTTGACATTTTGAAGAATTTTTTAAAGGTTTTAACGACAGTTATTGGACTGGCAGGTGGCAGCTTCAATAAGATTGTATTCATTAAAATAAAATGGAAATAAGTTATAAACAAGGTGTCACTTCTACAAAAACAAAGTTAATTTATGAATTTTTCAGGAACGAAAAATATTCGTACACAAAGGGGATTGCATTAAAAACTGATTACGTCATATGCTACTTGTACTTTCTGAGTACCTACACTCGTTTGACCGCCTGGGTAGCGTAGATGGTAGCGTGTCTACCTCACGTTCAAGAGGTCCCGAATTCGAATCTCGGTTGGGGTGAGTTACCTGGATAAGGTTTCTTACTGGGTTTCCCCTTATCCTGAAAGACGAATGTCGGGTAGCTTTAAGCTCCATGGACCCCAGATTCATTTGAGCATCATTTCACCCATTTTATTCATCGTCCGAAGTGACTACGTTGGAGGACTAAATTTAAAAATAAAAAAGTGCATTCGTTTGACCCACAGCAAGTGACCTGCATGCACACACTGGCACCAAGCTCTGTGGTTTGGAAAAAAGGAATGAAACAACTATTCAAGAGAGAAAAATTATAATTAGATTGCACAATTATTTCATCACGATCAACCATACAGAGCACCATTGGCAGGGCAGAAGCCAGGAAATGTGCTTTAAAATACCTAGAAGTGATCCGGCTAAAATCCCACTGCTAGAGTTGAGGCTGCATTAAAAAGAATGCGCGAATGACTGCTCCACAGATTGTTACTGAATTGCACAGGACAGGCGTGCTGTTTCAGCAAGCACTGTAACATCTGTTTGTAATATGCAAGTATACAATGGCAAGATACCACGGAAGAAGTTCTATGTCAGCTCATAGAAGAGGAAAAGATGCACAGAATTCACTTGAAAGTACCGTGAAAAGACCGTAGACTTCTTGGTTAATGTGAGAGCTGTTTAAAATGTTTTGCTTGGACTGCAGCCGGAAAATGTGGAAGAAAGCAAACACGGAACTGGAGCCAAGAAATCTAATTCCCACAGTGAAACGTAGTGGAGGATCTGACTTTGTTTGGGGCTGCTTCAGCCTGTAAGGTGTCGGCAATCTCCATATTATCAATAGAATAATGGATCATAGGAAGTATATGGGCATTCCGAAGCAAGAGTTGAGTGTTAATACCCTCCAAGAAGACTGGATGTTTATCGTCCAAAACATATTGCGCTTAATCGGCGACTACAGTTATAATACGTTCCCAAGTAACATCATACCGCTCCCCAGTAGCCAGATATTAACCCCATCGAGCACGTGTGGTGCATCCTGGGAAAACTCATAAAGAAAAAGGCAATATTCAACAAAGAAACACTGAAAACGGCTCTTGTTGAAGAATGGAACAACATACCAAACCCACAGATTAAAAAACTTGTTCATTTTCTACCAAGAATATTAGAGACTATAGGTAATTTCACTTCACGGCGAAATACTGAATGCCAACATTTTTGTACTCTCTGCCCAGCACAGAAGCTAAGCTAGAGTTCGTTTAAAATGTCACCTAGCTCACCCATACATAATTACCTATCACTGCTGTTACTGAAACGAGCATTAGATCTGGCAACATGGGTAACTTATTATATATGTACTCTCATACACTAATTTCCTAGTAAACAGATCCACTAACAGATCGGTTTAACAGTTCAAACCGCTCTGCCTTTCATTCCTCTCTTGCGTTCTTGTGGTGGGTAGACAGTAATAATGTGTACTACTTTTGAAGTGTATAGTTATTTATTGTGCCTCAGAAATGTGCAATTTCGTTTTATTTTTGTCAAAATGAATTGAAGTTTTCGTATATAAAATAAAATGTAATTGAAGCTATCGTCTGTCGGTCCAATGAATGTTTATATTTCCCTTAAATATTCTTCGGAATATCATTATTTTCTAGAGATTTATTGGTGTATGAATACTTTTTGTGCTCACTGTACATACATGGCAGCTCAAGTTAATATATACATCGAGGATACAACTGCAACATAAACATTTCCAGAGTTGAAAAGCTGCTTTGGTTTTAACAAAGGAACTGCAATCCAATTCAAAATAGTTGTACGTTTAAAATTAAATTAATTATTAAACTGGTATATTAATATCAAATAAGAGTAAGTATTTTTGAAGTTAATTTCCTTGGAAGTCTGAAACATGATATGCCCATTACTACTTATAAGTGTTAGTGCATTAGGAATTTCAAATAAATAAAATGGGGTATGCAAAGGGTCTAGTTTGAACTACTGATATATTTATTAAAAGCAGAAGCATTATTAACAGTGACAAAAAGAGGATGAGATCGAATGATCTTGAAAATGTTTCAATTATACAACAACAAGTAAGTGAAGTTTGAGTGTAAACATAGTGACTCATAAATCAAACTTAAATACTGATATATTATCAAAGAGGATGACTTCAAATCTGATCGAATTTAAAATAATGTTTCTGAAGAAGTGTACTTACACCTACTCCCTTCTCACAAACATCTTTTTCTTTTATTTTTATAATTTTTCTACTACTACGAAAATTCGATACCTAGGTTTCACCGAAAATGCATGTTTTTTAGAGTAGCTGAAGCCAGAAAAATGGTTTTCTAGAAAAAGATAGTGTGCAACATATTAGTGTTTTAAAACTCCTAACTCCATTGTAATACGTAGAGCCCGGATTTCTAAGCGAAATGCTTATAAATTTTATGCTTTTTAATTAAAATAGCTTATTTCATCCAAATCAACTAAATTTAAAAGTTAATTTTCACTCCCAGTCTTCATTTTATCATTCAGACGGTTTACTGTCACTGAAACAGTAAGAGGCCAATATAAAGACGTGTATCTTCTCTCTAGCGCAAAGAAAGTGTTTGTATTAACCAATTAGAGTTTAAAATGTCATGAATTCCTTCCAGATTTGACTTTACCTCCTCAGCCAGTTTTCACTCGATGGGGATCTTGGTTAAAGGCTGTGTCATACTTCGAAGAACATTTCAATGAAGTAAAAACAGTGTTGTACCCCTTAGATGCAGAAGATGTAACTAGCATTGCCGCAGCACAGGAATTTTTTGCTAATATTGGCATCCAAATAAGACAGACTACTTCTATAACCGTTTCCCCAAAATATCTGCTATTATAACACGGTTAGAAGCTGGAAATAATACCTTGGAACATTCACTTTATTTTATAGATGGAATTTCAGTAACGTTGTCTTCAGAGATTCGCGGTATTGTTAAAACTGCCTTTGAGAAACTCAGTAAGATATTAATAAAAAACCTGTTTACGAAACACTGTAAAATTTCTAAAAAGCTTTCTGGTACAGAAACATATATTGAAGGGGAATTTCCTCAAGAATGCTTTTCACATATTCCAGTAACGTCATGCGACGTTGAGAAATCCTTTTCACTGTATAAAATTTTTTCAGTGACAAACGCAAGAGTTTCACACAAAAAATCTCGAAATAACCTCTTTAGTGTACTGTAACAAGCTTACGTAAGGTATGAACTCTACCAAATATGTTTATGATTAAAATTTTATGTTTCATTTGCTTACATTTGGTGCTTATTTGGTTCATTTTTCGTGTCAATATGCTTGCTTATTTCAAATTTAGAAATGCGTGCTCTAATAATAGCATAGGTTACGACTAACGGTGGACACTGACGGTGCATGAAATGAAAATCCCAGATTTTGATGACTTAAAAGAGTATTAAAATGGCTTAAAATGATTAGCTCATAATATTAAAATGTATAAAAATGACCTAAAATAGCCAATAAGACTTACCTTCATTTGCTGATCTCCTTGGACATTTCACTTACTTATCATTGAATACTGAATTATCAAAAGGGCATGCGAGGTACTGTAAGTGCTCAAATTTGAAGAACTGTCCATTCTCAATTATTACGGACTTACACAAAAAAGTTTCTTTCAACATCAACTCACCTGACAGAAATCATGTTACATTGTACCACATTCACTGTTCTTGTTCAGCACACTTCACTTTGCCCATTTCAACTTGCGTACGACTAAAATGACTGACTTCACCACTTCTGATGGATTTTCAATTTCGAGGAAATACTTGCTTTCACTTTCGGCATGGCAAAATGCAATGTCTTCTCGTTCACAAGCTTCCGATGTGTTGTAGTACCACAATGATGCCATCCTCAAACGTAAAGGGTTGATTCACCACACATTCTTTTACACGACAATTCTTTCTTACAACAGAAGTAAACCGTTTAGCTGGACCGGTCCAAATGTTTAACAAACAAGGCTACATTCCCAAAGGTTTCCAAGTTTTAGATTTTAATGCTCTGAAGCTTCATTCTACCGAACTCGCAAAAAATAAAAAGCCGTAATTGTCCTTATAAATAACTAATAACATGTAAAAATATCGTAGCAGATAAAACTAACACTGCGGAATAAGTGACTCTTATACGTGATTCAATTTCCCTCAAACTGTTGTGAGCCATGCTTATTTTCCACATAGCATCGCTCTATTATCTTAAAAAGACGCAAAATCGCCGAAAGCCGGGTCCTGAAAATGACAAAATAGTTTGACGAGCTGCTCCAAGACCCAGAGTAGTCTTTACAATTGCACCCGTAACAAACGAACCTCGCTGACCCAATGAGTATTTGACTGATATATTCCGGAGTAAGACGCGTGGAACTGATCCGACCGAAGCGGAGGAAAACTGTACACTGGCAACTTTAATGGTGAAAAGTTCAATTTTATACCAAGTTTATATGCAAGTCAGTGAATTTTATGACTCTGTACTGTAATGTTCTTTTGTCTGTGAGAAGTCATGAAAACTGAGTGTGGTTTGATCCAACATGTTCGCTGTACTTGGTTTCGAGTTTCAGTTGGCAACGTACAAGGAGAATGTTTATGGCATAAGTTATAAAGTCGACGCGTACAAAGGCATAATACCGTGCTAGGGGTCCCGGGTTCGATTCCCGGCGGTGGAGGTGGGGATTTTTCTCCGATCAAGATAATTCCCCATCTTCCCCAGAGTCTGGAAGTATGAATGAGAGTGTGAATGTGTGCGTGATCTAATGATTAAAAACCAAAGATAACGAGTTAACACCTTCAGTATGTTCCAAAGGAGAACGGCCGCCGATATGACCATAGCAGTTAAAGGCGGGGTATAAATGGAACAAGGGGAAAAAAAAGGCATAATATTACGTACCTACGTCAGTTGAAGTGTTTCATCTAAAAACTCTACGTCGAAGTTTCATTAGAAATGCATTGCCACTGAATTCCAAGAAAGCATTTTTAGAGAAAGATGAGTGTGGAGGGCGGCAGGGCTGATGAATGTGAACATCATAACTCAATAACTAGTCCACTATACACCACACTTGAACTTTAAGTTCAGTATCTTCCAAAGATGCGACACAAAGATAATCAAGAAAATCACCCCATCCCAAACTACATTTTAAGTAATAGGAGCAGAAGCTTTCCTGGCGGCGTGAATACTCCAAGTTTTCTCGGGGTTCAAGCCAGGTGTAGATGTGGTGATGTACCGACATTTCGGGAACATACATTGTTCCCGTCTTCAGGTTAGCTGAATCAGCATATCAGCATATCAGCTCATTCAGCATATCCTGAAGACGGGAACAATGTATGCTCCCGAAACGTTGGTACATTACCACATTTACACCTGGCTTGAAGCCCGAGAAAACTTGCAATATACATCTCAAGTGAAACAACTTTCAAAATATTTGAATTCACAAAAGTAGCTTTAACGATTTTGATTAACGTTAGTTTTGCTTGTCATATTTACATTATAAATAAAATGTATATCTTGATAGTTTAGAAACAGCTGTTGAAGATCTCTTCTTTCAGAAGCAATTTTGTAGAATTTTAGTTAATTGATGGAAATTAATAATTTCTTCACACTAGCCGTGTATAGGCTAAGGTTTTTGATAGAGTCAACATGAAAAATTCAATGCCATGGCCGGAATTTGAACCACTGATCACCTGGTTTCCGTCCAGTCGCTCTAACCCATTGAGCTACCATGGTCAATGTGCTACCATGGTCCTGCGGGAAAATATACGAGTCAAATGGAGAATTTAATGTCAGGACGGCACGTTGACCATGGTAGCTTAATGGGTTAGAGCGACTGGACGGAAACCAGGAGATCCGTGGTTCAAATCCTGGCCATGGCATTGAATTTTTCATGTTGATTCTATCCATCAAAAACCTTAGCCTATTTACGGCTAGTGTGAAGAAATGATTAATTTCCATCAATTAACTAAAATAATAAGAGTTAAATCATGAAGCCTGGGATTCAAGTACTTACGATAGTAAGTCGCCACAAAATGGTGTACCTCGGATGCGAGAGCCCCTAGTGGTCTACCGGGGTGATATACGAGTCAAATGGAGAATTTAATGTCAGGACGGCATGTTGACCATGGTAGCTCAATAGGTTAGAGCAACCAGGAGATCCGTGGTTCAAATCCCGGCCATGGCATAGAATTTTTCATGTTGAATCTATCCAACAAAATTTTGTACAATTTTATATAAACGGTAAACAATAAGAGATAGAGAAAAACGTACAAAGATATTCTTAATACACGCAATTTATTTCAAATAAAGCTTTTGTAGCAGTAGTCATTTCCCAGATACCTATTTGTTAATATTGTTTTGAACTTTACAATAATTTTGTTATTTTCTAAACTGCTGCTTCATTTAGTTGCTTCTCAGGCTGTCATGGAAAGAGAATAGAATGTTTAACACCAGCATGCACCGAAGAAATTATAACAAATTTGGATATAATTATCCATTCCAATTCCTTTAACATATTTAACATTTCTGGTCTTGGAATAATTTTCAATGCAGTACGTTCTTCTTTTGTTCGCCTGGGTTTGGTACAGAAAAAGGGAACAATACAGTTAATAAAGAATAATTTTAGATCCCTGATTTTCAAGATTTTGAAGAAGATACTACTTTACATAAAACTTTTAAATTTTCCCTTTAGAACTTTTTCTCAAGACACCGTTTTGTAATAGTTTTATATTATGTACCTTACTCAGTATTATGAGAAATACATTACTCTCACTGCTGAACTTCCTGGGCTACTAAGGCATTAAGATGTATCCTCATATCCTTAAGTGTGTAATGGTTAGGGCTAGGGAGTTTAGGAAAAACCCCCTTTTTCCATAGTGTCTGAAGATTAGGCCCAACTTAATATATGTTAATTATGGGTCACTATAGGCCAGAAATTAGCACCAGCAGAGAACCTAGTAAACCCTCTCTAAATATCTGCTGATGGATCTCCATAAGATTTCATTCATTTCAAGTATGCACCAATGAGTTCCGTTGATGTGGAGAGAATTTTCTCAATGTTTCGCAACGTGTGGTCAGAAAACCGACGATCCTTTACACCTAAGAATTTAGAGATGACGGATTTGATATACTGCAATGCCAACTGAGATAAGTTTTCTGAAGTTGAATTTCTGTAATCCGAGGGTGGTTAAGCCAAGTAGGTATATTTTAATTATATCTATTTCAATTTCTTTCTCCAGAATGTCCATTGCTGGTTGTTGAATCAGAAGAAGCATTTCTTACACGCAGTTTTTCTCGCTCTATATATTACATATCACTCGAACGTTGTACTTCTAAACTTATTCATTAAATATCTAATTGAAAACTAATTTATTAATGTGTAGGTATCACTTATTTGCGTCATTTTTGCCAATCTTGAGCTCCCTTTTGGGACATCTTTAGGTATTTTTGAATGTCCTTTATAGAAAATGTCCTCAACTTCGTAGCCCTAGTAATGAAGCTATTTCTGTAGAGCTTTAAGTGCATTAAGACGATGTAGATGCTCCTACCAAAGTAGGCTTTCTAACAAAATTTGTTGAAGATGTGCATAACAGTAAACGATAATGAGGTAAAGAAAGTCATGTGAACGTAACACATCACCTTTAGACTCAGCGTTTTGTGAGCAACAATGCTTCGAAGAACATCTGTGAGTGTTCCTAAATTCTAGTACATGCATTACTTTCTCTACTATCTAGTTGATATACACATTGTTGTTGAGAAAGTTTACTTTTCTACCTGATTCATCCTAATTGAGATAAAACGTTGTAGAAATAATTACACCACGCATTTTGATATAGACACAAAGGGAATAAAGATGGTCAAATGTTTAAATAGTGGACGTTATATGGCTGGTCTTAAAATGCCATCAACTTTTTAACTAATCACGAAAAGCAACTATATATCGAAGGGACTTAAAACAATGTAAGTGAAACAGATAATGCATACAAGAAAGTACAGGTCATCATCCCGTGGGATCACAGAACATTTTTATAGCCTAACATACATGCAAATTAAGCAAGAGGGTAAATTATACAAAAATTAAAAGAGTATATTAGGTACAGTTTAAAAACTTAGTATTAGTTAAGTATGAACACTTTTTGAAAACCCGAAAAACCACATACAGGCCCGCCTCGGTAGCGTGGTGGTTTCAAGAGGTCCCGAGTTCGACTCTCGGTCAAGGTGGGTTACGTGGATAAGGTTTTTCCGGGGTTTTCCCTTATCGTTAAAGACGAATGTGGGGTAACTCTAAGCTCCATGGACCCCGGGCTAATTTGAGCATCATTTCTCCTATATGACTTAACGTTGGGGGACGTAAATTAAAAAAAAAACAGCATGAAGTAAAACTCAAGTGTACATAGAGAGCCCGAGAAAACGCTGCAACTTAGCATCTTACTGAAAGATGATATTCTGACTCTCACGAGAAAACTTACAAAAACAGTAGTTTCTGCTTGGATTGAAGTGGGTTATCACCTGTTAATCTACAAAAAATACATAAACGAACCTCAAAAGGTAGAAAATGCAGCATTAAAGGCTCAATTTACTCAAAATCCATTCCGACAAGAGAAATGGAAACTAAGTTTTTATTCTTGTAGTTGTTTAACTGCCGTGATTATCAGCGTTTCAACCTATACTGGGATTGAAAGACCCATTGGTTTTGCTCATAGGCCTCTGTATCGGACATGATGTTTTTCTTACATGAAGTAAATCTATGACACGGAACCACCGACTTACTTTCCTTCCAAACAAGCCGCCCCAAGGAGGTTTACGCCTAGAAAAAACCCATTGCCCTCGGCGTTTATTTTCCTTGTAATGTACGTCCTCCAACGTTGTCATATCGGACGATGAATGGAATGGATGAAATGAGGCTCAAATGAGTCCGGGGTCCATAGAGCGTAGTTACCCGACATTCGTCTTTAAAGGATAAGAGAAGACCTCGGAAGAAACCTTATCCAGGTAACTCACCCTTACCGAGATTCGAACTCCGGACCTCTAGAACGTGAAGCAGACATGCTACCACCACGCTACCAAGGCGGGCATTCTCGGCGTTCTCGTGAACCAGAGGCTAGCATGTTACTCCCAGAGTACGAAGTTAAAATATGCCTAATTCCCAATAAATCTGTTCCTATTTAAAGTCTGTTCGATACACTAAGTGCAGAAATGAAAAACAAAGGAAAAGTATCTCTGTTTTCTACAGGCTTCTATAATGAAAAGAGAAATGTGAGAATTTCAATGGCTAAAAGGCAGACATTTTTACCCGCTACTTTATCAAAAATGTATTATTTATCGTAATGAACACAGAAAACCTAGAGGCATGTCCCGGCTAAGCACGTAAGCAACCTTTGAACATTAACCGATTAAACAACGTTTAAATTTTATGCTATTTAAAATATTATTTTAGTGACCAATTATTATGGTTCTTGAGAACCACATGTGCCTCTTAAAACAAAACTGATGGTTTTCTACGATATTTATTTTGGTTCATATTATTAACAATGGATATCCGTTAATTAATATTTTGCTTTATTTCAATACACACTTTTTTAGATAACAGGCAGTCCAACCTGAACACCTATGACTAAGGTTAGGAGTAAACCAATCCGCTGACATGAGCAGCACTGTAGAAGGCGGAGCAAGTCGTAACAAACCTATATAAATGCGATGCAATACTTGATGTATCACAAATTATGCTTCCAAATGCTTAAAAATGAAGACAGTAACTCTCATATATATGGTATTCATAACAAAAGTACCAGATGTTCATTGTGAAAAGCGTGTTCATTAAATACAATTTTTCACTGATTCATTTCTTCTTCATGACACGCGCGTACTGTTGCATTATTAGCATTACAGTACATTACAACATAAGATTCTCAAAAATAATTCTCCTGCAGTTTTCTCTTAAACACTGTCTGTATTGCGAAGAGGTGCGCTTGAGGAGATGTAGGCAAAGAGAAAGTAAATATTTGTGCAGTTTTAGTATTACTCGGGACAAATAGTTTGTGCTCTGTATGTGTGTGCCGGTAATAGGCACCAAGCATTTTGTAATGGTTGGCTATAGACTGCCTATTAAATTGTTTATCTAGTTGTGAACTGTGGTATGACGCATGAGTACCGCAGTTCAGTGTAGCTTCGTATCACAAAGTATTAGTCTCTAATAATAGCTTTCAGACATGGAAAGTTTTTTATGTCACTTCGGAGGGTTGTAAACTCTCAAAGCAGAAGAGTTATTCAGAATGATTCAAAATGTTTTCCAGTTGTGCACAAAGGAAAAGCAAAACGGTCTAGTTCTTCCTTTGCAAAGGACAGTGACTAGAACGGCTACGGCAGTAGGAAAAAGTGAAGTCACAATAAAAATAATCGTTATTAAAGAATTTGAAAAAAGTTAGTGTTTCAGATACACGAGTTACTACTCCAGGTAAACAACGTAATCAGACAAAGAAGCTTCAAGTGCCCGCCTCGGTACCGCGGTGGTAGCATGTTTGCCTCACGTTCAAGAGGTCCCGGGTTCGAATCTCAGTTAGGGCGAGTTACCTGGATAAGCTTTTTCCGGGGGTTTCCCTTATCCTGATAGACGAATGTCGGGTAACTCTAAGCTTGTTGGACCCCGGACTCATTTGAGCATCATTTCACCAATTTCATCCATCGTCCGATATGACTTAACATTGGAGGACGTAAATTAAATAAATAAATAAATAAATAAATAAATAAATAAATAAATAAATAAATAAATAAATAAATAAATAAATAAATAAATAAATAAATAAATAAATAAATAAATAAGCTTCAAATGGAAGATTTCAATAAGCGTGTCGTTCGATGAATCTTTTAAGAGTATTGTGACTTTGTGGGTTCGTAAAATTAAAAGTCCAATTGCACAGACTCAAAATGTTCTTTATTTCCACCGAATTACAGTTGGAACACTTGCCGATTACACAAGATTACGTAATGCACACAATTACAATTCGTCCGTTCGTCTGTCACAGGTCCACTCTACCTCAAAATTACGTACAACTCCTCTGATGCACGTACACAGTCTTCCGGTCCGTTCTCTCACTCGGCGCTCCCCCCGGCTGCTCGCCAAGAACTGAACTGACTCGCCAACTGCAGCCCATTTTTATAGGAATATCGCTGTTTCTCGAAATCTCGCGGTTCAGTGAATCACCCCGAAGGTTCCAGACGGGAGGGGGAGGGGAAACAGACCAGTGATGTTTTCCCAGCCATCCCTTCGTTAGCGCTATAAGGCAAATGGGTAGGCGTGGGCGAAAGCCTCCCGGTCCTCACCCAGCGCCAGTTGGTCGCACCTTCCGATAATTGGGTGACAGTATTATGAAGTGCGTAAAGAAATTCCAACAGTGAAGAAGTTATTTCATGCAATAAATGAGAAAATTAGTTTCGGTGGTGGACAGAAAACCGGCGAATGTTAACAGAAACGGGATTTGTTTCCAAAAATATAAGAACATGCGGCATATTTTAGTGGAACGCAAAGATATAGATTGCCGCCTTAACACTTCGATTTAAATCATATTGAATTGATATAGAATATTACTCAACAAAAAATAGCAGAAAAAATGTGTCTTCTGAATTAAAACGCACTCAAATAACTACAACACTGAAGAGGATTGGCAAAATGCGTGCATCAAAATTAAGTCCATAAAGTAGATACGAATATTGACATCGAGATGCCTTGATGGCAGAAGAAACAGAAAGTGTAGTAATCAGTGTGGGTTTGGATAGCAGTGATGAAGAGGAAGTGGAAGGAAATAACTTAGTCGGTGTTATGGATTCCACAGATGACAACAGCAGTTGTACACACACACACACACACACACACACACACACACACACACACGCGCGCGCGCGCGCGCGCGCACACACCATCATCATCATCTTCATCTTCATCATCTTCAAGGATTGGCTCCTGTGACCCGTTCCGTTCTCTTCAAGAGCCAGACATAAGAGCCGATATCCATCCTTTAGACGACGTCGCCACAGATGGAAGCTCTACAGATGCAGCAAGTGAAACGAATATGCAGGAATCGAAATTGCCACATCACAATTATATAAGTCACTTTTGTTCTGCTCCTTAGTGTCTGCTTTCAATAATGTAGGTATTACTCGACAGAGCGTCGAGGCGTATTGACCTTCAGGTGACCATTGCTGTGAGCGTCTCTTATCAGGTCTTATCTGGTCGATTAGAAGATTAAAATATTAGTAAGTTGATGTACAGTAAGTTACGAAACACAAATAGAGCGACTGGAAAATGTGTGTGTCTATATGATATGTTTTCCCGCGCGTGCTTATGTATGACACATTGCTGACAAGAAGACATGATTACATCTGAACAGACTATACATACACTGGACTCGCTGTGTATGTGCGATAAGCTGAGGTAAACATTTCTGTGTTGCGAATTTTTCCCGATACGCTTTCTCGCTTTGCTATGTAGTACATATTTTTGTGACATCTGTTTACCTCTGCCTGTCCTCTGATGGCCAGCCGTGCGGTATAAACAGATTACAGCGCCTCCACTGCCAAGTATCTTTCTAAATGCCTCAGGTAACTGGTCCCTTTCAACACATCCCTGATTACACACAATTTGGCATATCCAGGATTTTTAAATACAACTGCAAGGGGCAGGATCCAGTCTTACATTGTAAACAACACTACAACTTAACACTTAACTGAATTCATTCGTCGCTCTGTCGTCGAAGTCAAGGTTTTGCTGCTTGAGACTTAATATTATTGTGAATAATAGTTATAGAGGCCGCCTCGGTAGCGTAGATGATAGCGTGTCTGCCTCACGTTCAAGAGGTCCCGAATTCGAATCTCGGCTACGGTGGGTTACATGTATACGGTTTTTGTGGGGGTTTCCCTTATCTGGACAGACGAATGTCAGGTAACTCTAAGCTCCATGGACCCCGGGCTCATTTGAGCGTCATTTCACCCATTTCATTCATCGTCCGATATGACTTGACGTTGGAGGACGTAAATCACAAAAAGGAGTATAGAGTAATGTTATATAAACACAATGTAATTACGATCAGAAAAAGAAACTTTATAACAATTATTCGGTTTGGTTATGATCGTGTGTCTTTTAGGTCCATCAAAACTTCCTAAGATCCTGAGAGGACGGGATGACCCAAAGGGTCAGAGTAATAAGTGTCCTAAAATGAACAAGGTCTCTAACGATTCCAAGAGGCACCAATGTTGACGCCAGCTAGCTATGCCTAAGCTGTTCAGGACCCTGGGTGGTACCTTTCCTAGGGGGCTCTAGCACTTCCTCCAAGCGCCAGGTAGAAAATTTCCAGAGCGCCAATTCCACCATCTGTCGCAACACACCAACCGCCGTAGCTGGTCCCACGACCAAGTGAAGCAGAGGAAAGGAAATTATGGCACAAGAAGTGGTGGACAGGAAGTTCACGTCAAAAGGGGGGCATGAAATATAATAACTGAGAATTGCAGTTGCAGCATGCTGAAAGCAGTATGCTTATTTATAAGGGCAGCATTTTGATCAGATTTCACAGCATAAGAAAAACTTGTTTTCGAAAATGTGCTTTTTAATGGAAATAGATAGTTTGGTCCTAGACAGACTGATACATCGGAGAACATCTCCCACGATTTTGATTTTGGAAAGAAAAAATTACTGCCTTTCAACTAACTATTCAAATCGGGCAAGATAGACCGCTTATTCTGTATGAGAACTGGGGATCCTTTACGGCAGGGAGCCACCGGCTTTACTTTCCTTCGGAAGGAAGCCATGCCGACTTTAAACATATGACCTCGGTTATTAGAAGCTAGCAAGTTATCCTTAGATGGCAGAGGAAGCCTGTGTTCAATTCTGACAAAACAGTTTCACAACAATAACTTTCGACCTCTCTTAAACAACTGCTCTTTTGGACATCTGTTTGAACACTCACATTAAATTTTACAGACTTTACTCGATATTAAATGGTGGTACGAAAACACATTTTCCCCTTAGAATTAAAAGCCACAATCTATTTAACTTCAGGCTTCTTATAACTGCTTAGAAATGTATACAAGTGCTTAGAAACGTTTGGTTTTGCTTGAAGTGTTTCCAAAAAGTCTCGATCGCAATACAAAATACAACAAAGGGCATTTGTGTATGATATGGATGTGTTTTCACCGTCTGATAAGGAATTTGTAGGACAATTTGAAACCAAATTTACTGGTGATCCAAACAGAAGCCGTTCGTTTGCTTGTAAATAAAAATAGGCAGACGCGATGAATTCGCGATATGAAAAGAAAGGTAAGAAGGCATGTGGTTACGAAACAGCAATCAAATGAAACTGGAAAAAGAACGGTCAACTTGAAAATAACTTAGACACCTTGTACAAGAAACTGATATTTTGAAAGCATTAGCACTGAAAACAACAAAACCTTTAAAATTCAAACCATTCAGGAATTACTACCACGTGATCATCACAGTCGGTAAGTTTCTGTAAATGTATTTTGAGGAATGTTGATGGAACAATCGATTCACAATTAATAATGTTTAAAGACGAAGCATGGTTTTATTTACATGGCCGCACGTCATCACAATACAAACGATATTATGCTACAGACAAACCCAATTTCGTTTATGAAACTCTTCCATAGTAAAAAAATTGGGATCGAGTGCAATAAATGGGTACAGAATAACAGGACCTACTTTTACGAGTGTCGGATAAATACAAAATTAATATGTCGGTACAGGAGATGTCACTCAAGAGAAGACCTTGTGGCAGTCTGCGCTTGAGACGAGATGGTTGGCGAGTGCAAGCGCCGAGATTGTAGTGCTCCAGGGACCTCCTGGAGATGGCAAAAGAAAGGTCGTGCAAGCTGGTGGATGTACTGGTGAACGGATAGAAGACCAAACTCGTGATGTAGTTGCTCGTTTCTGACGAACCATGGAGCATTTGTAGCTGTACGGAGCACCCTGTTTTGTAGTGTCTGCAGTCGGAGATTAGTCTTGCTGGTGCCACCCCATACTGGAGCTGCATAGGTAAAATGGGACGGACCAGAGATGTGTAAAGAAGGAGGGATGATTCATAACCAAGTGATGTGCGCCTGTTGAGTAAAGGGTACAGTTTTGAGAGCCGGGCAGATGCAAGTGTAACAGACCGACAGATGTGGGCGTTCCAAGTAAGTCAAGTGTCCAGTAGCATCCCACGATACTTCACTGGCACACTGGTTGGTAGAGTCTCTCTAGTGCACGCGAGTACAGTTAGCCCCTTAAAGGAAACTCACCCTCCCGCCCACTAATGGCCGTTATAAATCTATCTCCACACTTCAGAAATGGAACACTGTCGTTTAGGAACAATAGCAACCCTGATATTCTCGAAGTGACAGTCGCTTGTCTACTCCACGTGAAGTCTCAGTTGCCAAAGTTCCAACTTCCAGTTGATCTGTTTCATTACGTGCAGAAATTCGTTGTGTGTCACGATACGGAGACCGTGGGAGGGAAATGCAGTGGTAAATGCAAATGAAGTAGTAGATTACTTTCAGTCAAGTGAAAATAATCGAAGTGATGACAATAGCGTGAATAAAACAAAGTTATAACGGGAACTGTTTCTAAGCAAATTCAAACGCTTGTTTTGAACACATATAAATATGTGTTGACAAATAGTCTTGGTAAGGGGTCATGCAATGAACCTGATGATAAATTCTGGGTATTCACAGAAATACAGTAAGAAATATTGTGACAAAAGGAATACCAAAGACGCCGATCAAGTGTGAAAACAAAAGGAAACGTTTCTCTAAAGTAGATAATTTCACATGCGATTTAATTTGCCGAGAAATTTATAGATTCTATGCAAAGGGAGAGCTCCCACCTTAGACGAATTGGTTGCACATTTGCAAAAAAATTGTGATTTTCCTTGTGGACACTGCACTTTGGGCGGCCTCCTAAAGTAGCTGGGTTTCAAATACCGCACTTTGAATGGAATCCAGTAGATTTGTAGCTTGGCGATATATATATATATATATATATATATATATATATATATATATATATATATATATATATACATGTGTGTGTGTGTCAAAACTAAGGAAGTTTCGCAGTACTGGACATAAGATAATTTATATAGACGAAACCTCGTACGATACTCATGACGTATCGAGAAAGGTGGCAACCTTGCAGAAAGATCTGGGAGAAGGAGGTTCTGTGTTCTAAAACGATTATAAAGGTTCGTCAAAGGCAGCGACCGACGTGCACACGCGTTAACTAAACAGACTTTAACCATAGTAGCTGTTCCTCGAGCAGCTGTAGTGAAGGAGGATTCCTATAAGGACGTAAAGAGAAGATCTTAGCCTCTGTCTTGTTAGTGTTGAGGGAAATGTGCCAGTTAGAGAACCAGCGAGCTAGTCGGTCCAGGGCAGTTTGCAGTTCATGAATTGCATGACGGATATTGGAGTGAGAATAAAAGAGAGCACTGTCATCAGCATATAAAGCTGTGCAAATTGAAGCTATAGCAGGAAGAGCATAAGTGTAGATATTAAAGAGGGGTGGATGAGTAACACTCGGTCCCCTGATCTTACGGCATACGATTTTTATTTATGACATAACTTCACAAATAAAGTATACAAAACTAATTCCCACACATTATTTGAATTAAAATGAAATATTAGGACACAAATTAACCTATTTCGGAAGCTGAACTGATTTGTATGAATGGAAATTTCCTCAGGCTACCGATACAAGGAACAAATTAACTGCACAACGCATTGGGATACGTATAATAACCCTCATTATAATGAGAAGTTAATCATGTAAAAGCACATGATAAAATGTAAATGCTAATCAAGCCTAATCAATTTTTAAACATCTATAAATACAAAGATTGACTGCCACGTGATGGGATTTAAAGCGAAAGTTGGAAACAATGGAGTGGCATGATGTTTTTATAGCACTGGTGGATGTAGTAAACATTTTAATTCGTATGAATTCTGTTAGAAGTTCTAGTTTTTGTTCCAGCTATCTGAAAAGCTGGTTATATAAACAAGAAAACAAAATAGATAACCAAGAGACTGTTGGCGGTGCTAACAAATTCTGCACAGCTGGGTACGAATTCAGATGAGATTCATTTTTGTACCTAGACAACTTGCTAACAATTACCTAGGGACCAAAAAATATGAATGATTTGGAGGTTTACTGTGAACCTTTATATGGTTTAATAAAATTAGAATTACAATAATGTTTATGCAATGAAAGCGTGCTAATCGACGTAGTTAAGTTACAGTTTCAAATGCGAGCAGACACAGCTGCTGTCTGATCAGTGCGATGTGAGAGGAACTCTGAGAACAAAGAGATGTGAATGCATGTCCGAGACAAATTGAAAACAAAAGCCGCCAGTAGCCGTGTTTTACAACTTTTCTCAAGCTCCCAGTTCCCTCGTTCTCAGGTGTGTAAGTATTCACTGTTACTATACCTCCACACTTTCCCGAACGCAGATCGCAACATGCAAACTCTTCCGAACACAGCAGGAGTGTTGCCAACTGCAGCAGAATATATCTACGTAATAGCAAAATTTAACCTATCGGGAGGCTTAAGACAAAAAAGTAGGAAAATGTAAAGACTTGATCAGTTTTCATTTTAAAAAGCATTTTTGAGAACATTTCTGATAAAAATGTAAAAACGGTGCAATTAACACTGTACAAAATGAATCCAGTTATTGTAAGTTTCAAAACTCAAATTTTTCAAAACTGGCTTAAGTGTTATTTTGTTGCATGTGTGAAAAACTGTTCTGTTTTACGTAAGGGATGTTTTTAAGTACAAAAAGAGGAACAAGTTAACTCTTAAACTGAAAATAACTTCTTAATAACAATTAAGCATTAAAACAAAGAAAATTGTTGTATTTAATATTGAATAACTCATGAGCATGTACATAAATATATAAAATCTATGTAAGGTAAAGGGAGGTATTTTCGTGACATAGGCAATTTCGTGATAATTTTTCGAACGGATGTCACAGAGAAAACAGTTGGTGTTAACTCGTCTTTTACTGTTGGTAGCTAACATATTTGTTACTAGAGCTCAGGAGGTATCAGCAGGCGCGTTGACACCAACTGGTTTCTCTGTGACATCCCTTCGAAAAAGTATCACGAAATTGCCTATGTCACGAAAATACCTTCCTTTACCCTAATACTTTTTCAAGAAGTGCAACAGTGACAAAGTGACAACAGCAAATTACATGTCTGATAGTTTTGAGCTTTAAAACGGTGTGTGTGGACCACATTACTAATTTTCATTTATTTTTATCACGTTCCCTACTGCGTGTGATACAGTATGGGAAGTATTGAATTCCACCAGAAAACTTAAGAATGAGATTTTATCGTAAACACATTTGTGACAACATTGAAGCATTTTAGGAAACGATTTCTTATCTCTTTATCTCTCTCTCTCTCTCTCTCTCTCTCTCTCTCTCTCTCTCTCTCTCTCTCTGTATGTGTGTTTTATGAACAGAAAACTTAAAAGATGTAAAGTCGGTTAAAAGAACTTGGTATTTAAGTTCAGCACGCCTAAGGACGCAACATGAAGATTATCAAGAAAATCTCCCTACCCCTGACTACATTGGAATATTTTTAAATTTTTTTAACTTTTTTGAAAATGGCTAGAACGACTTTGATTAAAATATTATGTGAAGGTCGTTTGGTAGGTCTTGGTAAACAAACGAAGATTCTCTCCCGTAAACATCTCACCTTATTTCTCGACATGGACTCCATTGATAGCTATACGCTTGCTCCAGCAATGTTCCAGCTTTTTCATCTTGTTGGAAAAATAGATTCCGCCAAGGTCTGCAAGATACTCGACCGTGACTATCACTTCTTCATTTGACGAAAATTGCTTACCACCAAGCCAAATTTTCAAGTTTGGGAACAGGAAGAAGTTACTTGGAGCTAAGTCTGGTGAATAATGTGGATGAGGAAGCAATTGAAAGCCCAACTCATGCACTTTCGTCATTGCGATTGTTGTACAAGAGCAGAGAAAGTCATTTGAGTGAACAAATCAGATTTGTATATTTTGTATTAATCTTTTCAACTCGGGTGGCCCGGATTCGATTCCCGTGGCTGACCTACCTGACCCATGGATTTTTTCGGGGGTCTTCCAGGTAGTTAGGTGAGTGTTGAGTAGATAACTGCATCCACTTAATTTTATAACGTCTCTCCTCTGGTGGCATCTTTCAGGGTAGCAGTGTCGGCGGGAGTCTCAGCGGTGCATGGCGAGATGATATGCTCTGAGTGAACCACTTTCTCCTCCGGCGGGACGTACTCCTGTCTCCGAGCCGTCCTGGTGCACCGATTCAGGAACGCGGCTGGTTGGATGCTGGTTATGTAAGCCTGCTTGGAGTCTTCCTTTCTCTGGAGGGCGGGGGGAGCCTCCAATCTCCGAATCGGCCTCGTAATGTTTCGGGGCCACGGTAGGTTGGATGACGGCTGTTCTGGATCGCCGGGGAGCTTCTATCTAGTCAAGTGTAGGAACTCCGGCCTCTGTACTGTAGTGACTCTTTGGGGCCGGCCGCCCTCTGTCTTCTCTCACCTCATCCTCCCTCCTGGTGATGCCCCATTTGGGGCATAGGTACAAAAGACAAGTCTGGCCGAGGTGAACAATCCCCTCCGAACAATCCAGTCCAGGTAAACCACCACTAATATTAATACGCCTTCTTGGTCATCTGGCTCCTTACACACACATTTATTATGATACTTCGTTTTAATAATTGTTGTTCGAGCTGTAGCGAGATTCAATGCTTTTTGGTGGGCGACACTGCAACAGAAGAGCAAGTTAATGAGTAGCATTCGCTTCGCGTTTAGTTTACACGCCGCAAGGAACAACCTGGGTTTGAAAAGCGGTTCTTGCACTAGTTTCTCACAGGCTTACAGGCGCCCCACATTTATGTTCCTGGTGTTAGTTTCAGTTGTGTTTTCGGAGTTTGTAAAATTACAACCAAGCTGTTAATGTGACAAGTTTTACCACCATAACCAATGTTTATATTTCAATTTACGTAAGATGCAAGGGCTAAAAGTGCCTAACAATATAATACGTCCATTTGAAGCGCTTCTAGATTTTTTTATTAGAAAACTATTTCTTAGCAGTATGGCGTAAAAGTAGAACGTTTATCATAGTACAACGGAAAGCTTTACATTATTACACTTGTAGTAATTATGTTTTGTATTTGCACATGCTTAATAATTTCACTTTGTTTAGATTTAAGTTTTCATTATGTATTTTTTATACATTTTTCCTTGGCGCTCGCCCATGTGTTTACACTACAAATCAGCATGCTTTAGTCTATCGGAATTCATTGTTGAGTTAACCTAGTAACTGTCTTGTTCTGCCTCAATCATGCTATGCCACGTTGAAGCGCTAATTTTGCATCTCACACTGGTGGAGACCTATCTCACTGTATGAGTGAGCATATGTTAAAAGAAAAGATGACACCGGCTCCAATTTTGAAACTAATAAACAATGTTTGCTTTAACTGAGAAGTTACCGACCAATGAAAACTAATATATAAATATCCGGAGTTTCTGTATTTGAATTATATATCACGTGGTTCTATACTGCCCAGCAACGCAAAGAAGGTCCCTGCAAGGAATGTGCTTTCTTACACAGCGGGACAAGGACAGCGAATGTGTGTGACAGAGAACGTATGCTACACAAGGAGCAGAACAGTTAAAACATGCACTCTTTACACTAAAACCGAGAAGATTCATTCACAAAAGTAGAAGCCGTCAGAATGTTTTTGAATGGTCTGTAACTGTATTGACATGGGGTGTCATAAATATGTCCAGAAAGGGTGTGGGAACCTTCACCAACCCCCCCCCCCCCCTAAGTCTCAGGCCTCGGAGACTTACTCTCCTGTGGAGGAAAGTACGTGTGGCAAGAATGACACTACGTTTTGTTCCACCGGCGATCGGAGCAGAGGTGTCCAAGATTCTGCCCAGAATGTCTTTCTCAGCTTCAATATACTCATAATCACCTATAATGACTACAATGACTATAAGATCCCCCCCTACTAGCTTCTAATACCATGTTCCATTTCATTTTATATCTCCATGCTAAATCCTCTATAAATTTATAAGAAATGCCGTCTCATATTCCAAGAATTCCAAGCTAGCCTGCCATACCTAAACTGGCTACTCTGTGTACGAGGTCGGCTGATAAGTCCCGGGCTTCACAATAAAAGAAAGAACATTTTAATTTTTTTTCTTTACTTCTCAACATAATCTCCAGAAAGGCTAATAAATTTTTCATACTGTAGTGCGATTTATCATGATCCTCAAAATAGCTGTTTACCCCATCAGTGACCTCCTCGTTGCTGTGAAATCTTCTTCCAAGACATTTTTTTGAGGTTCGGAAACATGTTGCTAGATCTGGCGAATAATGTGGATGTTCAAGCACTTCGAACTTTAATTGGCACATTTTTGCCATTGCAATGACTGAACGATGGGCTGGAGCATTGTCGTAAAGAAACAAGATTCTTTTCTATGCCAAATGAGCTCTTTTTCTTTTCAACTCAACACTCAAAATTTGCAGTATGTTTTTTTTCTTCATTTTTTTTTTAATTTACGTCCTCCAACGTTAAGCCATATCGGACGATGAATGGAATGGGTGAAATGATGCTCAAATGAGCCCAGGGTCTATAGAGCTTAGAGTTACCTGACATTCGTCTTCCAGGATAAGGGAAAACACTGGGTAAATCCTTATCCAGGTAACTCACGCTGACCGAGATTAGAACTCAGGACCTCTTGAACGTGAGGCAGACATTCTACCACAATGCTACCGAGGTGGGCTTGTAGTATGTTTGCATAGTAGCCACCATGATACTTTTACCCTTTTCCAAGTAATAAATAAAAACAATTCCCTGTGCATCCCAGAAAATTCTCGCCATAACCTTGTTATGCTGACAAAACTGACTTTTCCTTCTTTGGAGCTGGTTCACCTGGCACAATTCACTATTTTGACTGTGATTTACTTTCTGGAGTGTAGTGATGTATTCAAGTTTCATCCATGGTAATAGGCCATCTTAAAATTTCACTGGGATTTTTACGGTAGAGCTACAAATTCTTAAAAGAAGCAGTTTTTCTTTGTAACTTTTGACGAGGTGTCAACAAAATCGCCACCCATCTTGCACATACCTTGTGGAAGCCCAAAGTATTACTTAAAATATTCCTGCACATTGTTTTGATATGTTTACAGCCTCTGCTATCTCGAACAACTTTAATCTGTGGTCTTCCAGTACTAATCGATGAATTTGTTCAATGATCTCTGGAGTTGTGACTTCCACAGGGCGTCCAGAGCGAGGCTCTTCACTAGTGCTCGTTCGTCCCAGTTTAAACCCTGCAACCCACCTTTTAATCATTGTATATGAAGGAGCAGAGTCTTTCGATATACTGTCCATTTCCTCCTTGATTTCTTTAAGCGTTAAGCCTTTCAAATGGAAGTATTTAATAACTGCTCGTCTTTCCAAATCCTCAATTTTCGTGAAACCTATCCACTTGCCTTGTTTAAAATGCTGTCATTCAAAAACTGAACAGGTTTTTGGTCTGTAACTGTGGATACAAGCTCGTCTTGTTACACTATATGATGCTATCCGTCTTATCAGCCGACCATCATACTTTCACCTCTTTACTAGCATAACCTATCAAACTAGTTACACGAATTTGCCTGAGAACTAGACCTGGCTAATTACTACACTGAATTTCATCTGCCAAACTCTAGGCATAATCAATTGCTAAACCTACAGCCTCTTAAGGTTTAACATTAAAGCACAACATATTCATACTTAATTTTATTAGAAGACTTTATTTAACTGATCCATAATTTCTGTATGAAGATATACGTTGTATTGGCAAGCTTCCAATTCCTTTGAGTTAAAACGTTATTCTTTAATTTAATATAACCTGCATAAAGATTAGATGGCGGTATATATGAATTTAGAGGTAAATGTATTGTAAGAACCCAGTAAAAATACACAAGCCGCAGAGAGAATAATGCTGCCATGTACTACTGCCTAAAAATCTATAAAGCAATATGAGTACTGCTAGCTAATCACAATACATGAAATCATCTTGCTACACAGGAGTTGATTTCGTTTTTAACGTTATTTGTTATGTTTCAGTATTTCGCTATACACTCAAGTTGATCTCGCTCTAAACGCGATTTCCCTTCGTTTCAGAAATCAAATAATGGTATTGATGCGAGAGCTGTTCAATAAAGAATGATCTCAGTTTTTTCTTCACAACGTACCTTTGCTCATACTCATAATTTTGATGGCCCTTCTCAAAATAGTCTCCCCTGAATGCGATGCATTTGTCCCAGCGTTTCTGCCAGTCTTCAAAGACAAGTTGGAAAACATTTTTGAGAGATCCTTCAAAATGCCTCCGCAGCCTTCACCACTGCTTCTGATGATACTGAAAACATTGCAGGTCCATATCAGGCGCAAAAGACCACATTTCCGTGAAACAGTCTGGATGCTGTACCACAATAATGTGCGGCCGCATATTGCCACTGTTGTTGCTGAATATCTTGTAAAAATCAACCTGAAGCACATCTCTCACCCTCCCTATAGTCCACATTTAGCCCCATTGGACTTTCTTCTATTCCCTAACTTAAAGAAACGCTTTCGTGGGAGGCATTATTCATAATCAGAAGCAGTGGTGAAGGCTGAGGGGGCGATTTTGAAGGATCTCTCAAAAATGGTTTGCAGCATGTCTTTGAATACTGGCAGAAACACTGGGACAAGTGCATCGCATTCAGGGGAGACTATTTTGAGAAGAACCATCAAAATTATGAGGATGAGTAAAGGTACGTTGTCAAAAAAATGTGACCATTCTTTATTGAACAGCCCTCGTATGTATTGAATTAGATCTAAAATAGTTTTGTAAGCAATTATTTAGTAACGTATTGTATCAATATTTACTAAGATTTGTGAGACTGACATGCAGTTGTTTTGATAACGTTTTTCCTTATTTTAAATTTTTAACATACAAATTTCACTCACTGTCACGAACTCAGAAACGTTACTGGCTTACTGCAGTTAACAGCACAGTTACACCACCACCAGCTCTTAGAAGAGGGATCAGCTATTGTTTCCACAGCTGCGTAATCGAAGTGTCCGGTTCAAGGTTTTACAGTTCAGTTTATGCTAGCAAGGGATAAATACTCGGTTGTATACGATATGTTGTCACAAACAAGCTGTAAGGAAAGAAACCTCTCTGTCAGCATCTGTATGTAGTTATGTACCTCTTAGAATATTTCACAACAGAAGTGATTTTTAGACTCTCTCGGGGTTGAGGGTGATTTCTTTTAGCTATCAGGAGTTATATTATCTCAAAGTTCAAAGAACATTACGTATCTAGTGAAAGCTTGATGCGTTGGAAAGCTCTTTAGGTTGGAAGCAATACATCAAAACAAAGAGGGCCAAATTTGGCTAAAAGAGTTTTGATTAATATTTATTGTAATCGATTAATCGATTAAAATTTTTTAACCTTTAATCTAAAATAAAGAATTTATCGATTAATCGTTTCGGTTAATCGATTAATTCACGCAGCAGTAAAATTAACACTTCAGTGCATTATCATCAGGTTTATTAGGCATGTTTCTTCGAGTGTTAACTGCACAAACATTTATGTTTATGTACTCTTGCTCCCAAAATCAATTTCACTTAAGTCCATTCATCTTCTACTCAGCGTATTCTAATATGTTAAGTTATCCTTACCCCTAGCTCCAGCAGTGGCATGGTGAATGCATGTATGCAGGGGCAGCCAGGGTTCCTAACCCAACCGAATCAATAAGACCGCCAAAAGGGGGTGGTGGTTGTGGTAGTCTGGTGTATGGGATGAGGGGGGACCCACTACCATCCTGGTCATGATGCCTAGTTCAGGGCCCCACTGTAATCATCGTTCCCAGGCTAAGTTAAGACATTTCGCGTGAGAGCTTTAAATACCAAGCGCCAAATTTTGACTGTAAAACAATGTTAAACATTCCAAACTGCATATAAACAGTGGTTAATGCAGAAGTTTTGCTTGTCTCTGGGCAGGTTTCATAAAATCATCTAATATTGATGAATTATACTACAACAATATTATGCGCCAGTATACAAAAGCAGCACGTGACATACTTTATTCTAAATTATATTTGTTACAATCACAGAAGAACTATTTTTACATTTTAGAGTGTGGAAGAGTTCAATGAGAATGAGAAAATATGTTTCGAAATAGTTGGGTGAAGCATTCCTATTTAATTAAAGAATATTCATATATTGCAAGGTTCTCCATTTCTCATTTGTCAAATAATTTTGTTAGCAATGAACTGGGTCCTCCAGGCATTCTGTAAAACACATTCAGAAAATTGAAACTATTCTTTCCAGAAAGAGCATGTTCAAAAATTTACTATTCTGTCCAAAAAGTGAGCTTTACAATGTTTCTGTGGTCTAGAGGTTAGCGTGCTAGCTTCCAAATCCCAATTCTCCGGGTTTGATTTCCAAATGGAGGATGAAACTGTATCTTTAAGCAGAAATATTCACCATTCTCCATAGACTCTTAGAGTATGAGTGAGAGTGTGTGTGTGTGTGTGTGTGTGAATTTAATGTTTATAGATGACATCTACCGTAAAAAACTCAAAGATGAAAACAATTCTAAACGAGTGAATATCATTGCCGGTGAGTAATTGTTCCAAAAGGAAAGCCGCAAATGTGATATTAACGTTAAAAATGATTTTAGAAAAGTCAAAAACATTCCGGTGGAGTTGAGAAAATATAGCATTTTTTCTATGTGAAATCACTATCAAACTAAATGCTTTCTATTCTGGAAGAGTTTTAACTTTAGCGATTCGGTCTGTTTAGTATCACATTGTCATTAGTGTTAAGCAAGGATAAAGCAAGCAGTCATTCTTTCATTTGTGTGTGTGTGTGTGTGTGTGTGTGTGTGTGTGTGTGTGTGTGTGTGTGTGTGTGTGTGTGTGTGTGTGTGTGTGTGTTTATTTTATTTATTAAACCAAACAGAACATGATCCATTACATTGTGCAATATTACATGCTTGAGTTCTCTTTGGTACATAGGTCTGCATCATTTTACATGATTTTGCTTATAGTACACGATTTCCTAATATCATATGACTTAGTTATCTTGGTTACATATTTATAGGACAGTTCACTTGATGGAAATTAATTGTTCTTTCACTGGCCGTGTGCAGGCTAAACTGTGGAAACGTAGAGTCAGACTGAAAAATTCAATGTCATATAGGGATTTGAACTACAGATCTTCTGGTCTCCGTCCAGCCGCTCCTACCATTGAGCTACCATGGCCAAGGTGCCGATATGACATTCAATTCTCCAACTGATTCGTATTTTCCCCGGTAAACCACTTAGGAGTTCTCATAAACACATGAGACAACTACCTTAATGGTGGCTTACAACGTGTAAGTACTTTAAGGCCTGGGCTTTATAGTTAACCACTATTAGGTCAACTAATAGAAATTAATTGTTCTTTCACACTGGCCGTGTATAGGCAAAAAATACGAGTCAGTTGGAGAATTTAATGTCATATCGGCACGTTGGCCATAGTAGCTCAATGGTTAGAGCGGCTGGACGGAGACTAGAAGATCCGTGGTTCAAATCCCGGCTATGGCATTGAATTTTACAGTTTGACTCTACGTTTCCACAATTTAGCCTACACACGGCCAGTGTGAAAGAACAATTAATTTCTATTAATTGACCTAATAGTGGTTAACTATAAAGCCCGGTGCTTTAAGTTCTTACATGTTGTAAGTCACCATTTAGGTAGTTGTCTAATGTGTTTATGAGAACTCCTAAGTGGTTTACCGGGAAAAATACGAGTCAGTTGGAGAATCTAATGTCATATCGGCACGTTGGCCATAGTAGCTCAATGGTTAGAGTGGCTGGACGGAGACCAGAAGATCCGTGGTTCAAATCCCGGCTATGGCATTGCATTTTTCAGTCTGACTCTACGTTTCCACAGTTCACTTGAATTGATTACTAGATATAATTTTTGTTAATGGATGTTTTCTTAAATATCTCTCTGTGTGTGTGTGCGTGCGTAAGGGTGTGTGTAAGCAGTGTAGTGTTTAACGCCCGCGTTTACTACATGAGGCACCGCCAGCGGTTTCACTGATGATACACGAGATAGGTATGGAGCACCGGTGCAATGAGATGGCAGGGGAAATCGGAGATCCCGGAGTAAACCCACCCCAGCACCTTGTTGTCCATCACAGATCTCAAATTGCGTTCGCCTGGGATAAAACCCGAGCCGCCTTGGCGATAGCCGAGGGGTGTAATTACTCAGCCACGGCGCGGCCGTATTTTTTCTTCCTTTCTTTTGTTCTGAGTTGAAGGCTTAAGCAGTAATTTAAATCAATTAACTCGAAGTGATCTGTCGTGTTTCATTTGATATATTATTAAATATGAATAAAATCTAAACACCCCATTTTATAAACTAATGAAACGAGCCTGCTTCAAACCGTAAAGCACATGACCTAGCTTTAAAATATATATAAATATTTAAACGATTCAAATAAGTTATACAAGAGCATTTGGTAAACGTTGACACATCTGTCATTAATTTGTCCACCGGCTGGCACGACCTTTCTTTTACCAACTCTAGGAAGTCCCTGGAGATGTTACTTGCAATCTCGGCGCTCGCACTCGCCAACCAACTCGCCTCAAGCGCAGACTACCACAAGATCTCCACCACAGTGACCTCTCCAGTACAGACGACCCAGGTCCCCAATTTGTGTTCCAGTGATCTTGCCATATTTAGATAGAGGAGTCGTTCACAGCTACCTCAATTGTTATGTACACTTTTACTTTCTCAATAACATACATTTGTAAAGCATACTTGCTGATCAATGAATAATAAAATAATGGTCGATTAACCTTATTCATAGCTGTACGTTTATTACTCAAAGCGTTTTAAAACAAGCTTTCAAGCACAACTCTTAAGAATATTCCATTATTCACTATTCGTGTCCCTAGGACTTTTAACATATATTGTTGTTGTTTTCAAATGCTAGGCTTTGGCAATGAAGCCATTAGCTCTCTTGCTCTCCAATATTTCTGTATAGTGGGTCCGGCAGGTAGGGTTTCACAGGTTAAAAGATGTTCTTCAGACATTTCCTCTTCTTTGTTGCACAGAGGACAATTTGGACTTGTATAAATTCCTATTCTGTGTAAGTGTTTGGCCAAATAATCATGTTCCGTAAGTAATCTAAAATTTGCTACTACAGCTTTACGTGGGATTTCTGGAATAATTTCTGGATTTTTAATTAAAATGTTCCATTTTTTATCTTTGGCTTTGTTAGGTATCAATTGGTTTTGTTTGTTTTTATATTTATTTTTCATTAATATTTTTATGGATGTAAAGGGTAAGTTTTTTATTTTTGTTCCGAATTAAATTTCCATCTTTAGCAAGATAATCAGCTGATTCATTTCCAGCAATTCCACAACGTGCAGGTATTCATTGTAATATAATTATTTTTTCTGTAGTTTTTGAAGTTGTTGGATCATTTTGTGACATTCTTTAATTTGGATTGACCTCGTTTTATATGAACATATTGCACATAATGCTGCTTTAGAATCAGAAAGTATGACAGCATTTTTGAATTTATCTATTCTGTATAGAAGGTGCTGGAGTGAAATATGAATAGCCGTTACTTCTGCATCAAAATTTGTTGTGTGGTATCCTGCTGGTTGATAGAATGAGAACAGTGCACAATTAATACAAAATACAATGAAAGTACATCCAAATTCCGACAAATAAAAATGGGCCTGCAGTACTGAGTACAACCTTGTTCAACATCTACATCAATGGTCTTCCCGCGGCTGTATCAAACACAGAAATAAAGACAGCTCTTTTTGCAGATGACATGATCATGCGGACACCTTCCCCACAAATAGAGAAATCCAAAACTTCAATGGAAAAGGCCCTGATACTATTGGGAAGGTGGACTGACAACAATTTAATGAAAATAAATACTGATAAAACAACATTCCAAATATTTAGCTTAAGAAATAAAATCCTTAAACTAAATCTGCAGTTCAAGCAGACAAACCTGAAACAAACATATGAAAAAAATATTTAGGAACAATTTTTGATTCAAAATTATTTTGGAGACATCATATTGAAGCAGTAATAAACAAATCAACCACAAAGTTTTCAATTTTGAAAAGATTAGCTGGATTCAAGTGGGGCAGTAATCAGGAGACACATACAAAATATTCATCGAGCCAATACTTCTTTATAATGAAGAGGCAATAATTACAGCAAACAGTTCTAACATAACTCACCTAGAAGTATGCCAAAATCAGGCCCTGCGACTAATAACCGGTGCAGCAAAATGAACTCCAATCACGTCAATGCAAGCCTTAACTCGGAACTATCCAATATATCTAACTTTAGAGGAGCAGGCACTAGTATAACATGAAAAAATGTTGAGGTTAAAAACAACAAAATGGGAGAAAAGATTACTACAACCAATCAAGATGAAAACACAAACAGGTTTCCTACACAAAGTTATGGAATTAAAAACAGATCTGAATCTTCCTAATTGTTAAGAAAACATTTTAATCAAGGACTTTTAAAATATTGAGTCGTGTGAAATAATGACGATAAAATACGATGCAGCAGTTCATAATGAAATTATCTTTGATTTTGCGAAAATCTAATTTATAAATTTGCAATCAAGTGTTTAGTGGTGTTGTGAAGTATGCATGACCTCACTACATGAATAGAAGAGACCAGCAGCGCAATATAGTTATCATTTATGGGAGTATCTATGCCAAATTCTTGTTTATGGTACATAATGGCTAAGCTTGATTCAGAGAAGCTAGTCGCCGCATTAATCACTCAATAAAGCAACTTACACATCTTTCATAGATTAATTGTATACAATAAAATCATTTCTTATTCAAAAATTATATGATTAAAATAATATAAGATAGTCGTAAACATTGCATCAAAAAGACTGTAAGTTCATTGGTGAATAAAATGAGTTACTAAAAAAATCACGGGTGTAATCTCTCACTAAATATTTTGTCTGATAATGCAGTTACAACGAGGTGGCTCACTTCCGATTGTACCTAAGAAATCTCATAATTATGTCCCCCACACAGATGAAACTGAAGTTCCTCAGATATATTTTAAATGAGTGAGCCAGATATGCATTTTGAAACTTCATTTCAAGAGAATTTGTAAAGGAGGACGGCTACGATTGGTCCACTGCTGCGTATGGACGTATTCACGCCTGCCACAGCGATTGTCTCATTGAGAGCAGCAAGGTCATTCACCCCAGCGAAAATTTCGCTTCGAATATTTCCTAACGAATTTTAATAGACTCGATCTTTTAGCATGCCCCACTTTTATGCGTTGCTGATTGCATAAGAAGCAAGATATAGTTTCTATCTTGGGTTTTTGTTACATTTTAGAACACTGTATAGTGGTGGAGGTTAAGTCATATGCGTCACACTCGCATAATTTTCTGCACCCACATACGCATACAATCCCACATATTAGCACTTCTATAAATAGTTATTTTATTCAGGTTACTTACTCGTGATGAATGTTTAACAGGACATAATCTGAAATTAAGCAATTGGAAATTGTTGCACGAATTATACGAACAATTAAATGCAGCTGTTCGCAAGTATAATGTCAGTGTTTGTCACTATCGAAGTCCCTGCGAGAAAAAGAATAAGAAACGTGTAAAATGCTTTGTAAGTGCTATATTTCAACATAATTATGAAACAGCAAATATTTTCAAAATAAAATAAAATAAAATAAAATCTGCTTTATTTTTGTCTCGGCATCTAGAAGCTACACCGAGACCTATTTTTACAATATTAATTATTTTATTATTTGCAATACAATTTTACGTTAAAACATTAAACAGTTTTTGCAGATACATGTTATAATTACATTACAAAAACTAACCTAACTAGCTACTATCAGTAGTTTTACATTTGCAAGGTAAGCTAAACGGAAAAGGTATGTAGAAAGACTTTTTACAAACTTTTATTTATTAAATCTCACGTTACTGTCCTATTACGTTGTCTAATTCTCTCAGATCTTCTAATTTGTGGTGACTGATTTCGAACACCGGCCTGTAGTACTTGGTTATTATGTTCTCTTATACCTTGTTGTTTATATTTCTCTATAACTATAGTGGAAATCTTCCCTGCTGCCGTTTCAAGTATTTTGAAGTCATTTGTGGTTCTAACTACGTCCCAAACATATTTACTTTCTAGCTGTTTCCTTTCCTCACCTAAACTTTCATCATATTTATGACATTCAAATAGGGCGTGTTCTGGAGTGTCTTCTGAATTACATCGATCACAATTACTGGTGACAAACCTTCCTATTTTCTTAAATTACACATTATATGGTCCATGTCCCGTTAAGTATTGGATACCTAATCTTGTTGGTACTATATCTTTTAATTTTAATCTTTCATTTATATTGGGATATAAACTATAAGTTCTTCTTCCTTGAACTGATGTATCCCATTCATGTTGCCAATCTCTTAAAAGCTTCCTATTGATCTCTGCTTTATTCCTACAATATTCACCTATAACATGTTCAATTTTTAAGAAATCTTTTCTTCTGAGCCAATAATTTGCTGCTCTCTGTTTTATTACTAAGGCTATTAGCCAAATTGCCAAACATACTAAAAGAGCTAAAGTTGGTGTCGTTGTTACGACTCCTAAGCATCTTATTAAAGCTTGTCTTTGAACACTTCTAATTATTTTAATATATTTCTGATATTTTAATCTATTTTCCAATATTACAGCTCCATAGCCAATTATCCCTATTATAAAACTCATGTGATACATTTTTACTGTATCCGTAGGTAGTTTAAAAGTCCTTGTGGTTAATGTTGATAATTTCATTATTTTCCTAGCCTTATTTGTTACTTCTTTTAGATGTGTATCATAATATCTTTTTTCATCTAAAATAGTCCTAGATATTTAACAACTTTGCTCCTTTTAATATTTTCATTATTTATTTTGATAACAGGGTTTCTTTTTAAGGCTCCTTTAAATAGAATATATGCTGATTTTTGTAGTGCAATAGATAATTTAGATTCCTTACACCAAGAAGACAGTTGTTTCATAGTTAAATTGGCTTTTCTTTCTAACTCCAAGCGACTATCACCTTCCTCTAATAACAAGAGATCGTCTGCATAGGCCACAATATTCAGTGTATTACTAGAGGATTTCAGCTGTTGTATAATCGGTTCTGTGAGTATGTCCCAGAACATCGGTCCAAGGACTGATCCCTGTGGACAACCTTTTGTAATTTCTCTAACTGTGGTGTGATTGTCACCCTTTCCATTTACACTTCTATTGTTACAGTAATCTTTTAAAGCTATTTTCAAAATAGCTAATTCTCGAGAATCAACTTTATTCAAACAATATTCTCAATACTTTAACGAGCCGTGCTTTTTTCAGCAACATTTGGGTATGCCGTATCATTCCTTACAGGCTAATCACTAAAGTTTCAAGATGTGCATTTTATTAGGCATACATATATCCTAAATACATGGCGTTTTAGTCGTTAATGACGTTTTTGAGAAAACAAAAAAGTAAGGATGAACGTTCCCCATACAAGGAACTAGTTGGACGTGTGGAGTTATCTTTAAAAACTAAACTTGCTGACTCAAATATGAAATTTGATATTCATTCTACGCTTTGAGTTTGGCTTATGCTGTTTTCAGACACCCGGTCCAATTTCTAACGGATCAGGGCATCTCAAAATGTGAATTACCCTCAGAATTTCAACGTTGATTTTTTCGGGTGGAATAGAAGACTTCCTCTACGTATTTTTAGGGAACCACTGCCTGTTCCAAGTTCTCTTTGCCTGTAGGGTACTTTCATCTCATCCTTCCACCGGGGTGTGGCGCGCAACAAGTCATAGGCTGATGTATCGGAACTCCCTACGTGATAGATGTACAGAGATCCTCTACGTATTAAAGTTAGTATAGAAATTAATCACTGAGGCCGTTAAGACGCCCAAGCATAGCTTCACAAAGGGACATGGCTTTCGTAGCAAATTAGATACCATAATGTGATTAGTTCTCATGATTAGTCAATTTTGTTCCTCTGTTTAGAATTGAATGTCTTGCGAATATAAATACACTTCATGCTTACTGGAGTAAAATACACTAATTTAGTAATGCCTATAATTGACTACTTTCACCTCTTTGTGGCTTAATTTTTTATTATCATCATTATTATTAATGTTGTAGTTTTTATAGCGGGAGAAACCCTCAGGGGCCTCAGGGGAGATAACCCTGATAGTGCTGGACTCTTAACGATGAAACCCCCTCCTTTTCCATTGGTGTCCCAGTAAAAACTACCTAAAAATAGGTATGACATCAACTTGGGACCGTTTGTTTTTCATTTCTCTCTAGCTAATTATGCTCATGATCCCTGTTATAAGGATTGTATTTTTTCCAATTTTGTTTACTTTTAACCATAATATCTACCAGATTATCTGTTTTCAACTCGGCACCCAAAATTACGCAAGTAGTTTCTCTCTGCCTTTTCCATCGTTTACAGAAAATCAAGGTGTGTTCCACTGAGTTCATATCACTACAGTAAGTCAGATTGATCAATTTGTCTTCCCCCAAATCTCTGTAAATAAGCATTAAAGGAACCATGCCCTGTTGGCATCTGTGTCATATGGTAATTTAAATTTCTATGGTTTCATTTTATCCACATAAGTATTTAGGGAATGAGTCTTTTGGTCCATTGAGCTTAGTAGTAACAGTAGTAGAGTAGTAGTAGTAGTAGTAGTAGTAGTAGTAGTAGTAGTAGTAGTAGTAGTAGTAGTAGTAGTAGTAGTAGTAGTAGTAGTAGTAGTAGTAGTAGTGTTTCTGGTGGTGGTGGTGGTGGTGGTGGTCGTAGTAGTAGTAATAGTAGTAATAGTCGTAGTAGTAGTAACAGTAGTAGTAGTAGTAGTACACATTTTTCAAGGATTTTTGTCTTTCTTAATTTTATTGTTTTTTGTTATTGGATGCTGTTTACCAATATTGTTTATTAATTTATGTTACCCTTACTATTGCGTTTAATATTTCGCTCTACAAGCAAACCAGCCATTGTTAACAACATGACTCAAGAGGTTTTCTTTCTTAACTTAAATATTTGCATTGTTCTGAATAATAATAAATCCGAGGCTACTTGGCACAATAAAGCGTACAATAATCGAATACAAAAAGACTTGGTCTATGACTGGGAAATTGATCATTTTAGTATTAATACATCATGGAGAGGAAAGGTTCATGCGGTAGCATCTGTAGCCATATTCGATAGGTTGTGGGTTTCATTTGCATGGCCGAACTCATGATCCGTTGTTTTGTCCCCGAGTCGCTAAGCGAATATTGGGAAGGATAATTACATCCCCCGAACTTTTAGTGACTTCATTTCATTTCACTCCATCTTGTATCCTAGTTTGCTCTTACGAGTTCCAAGCGTTGACGGGAGTTTCGCATACATCTCAGCGAATTCGCTCTCTCTCTTAGTCCTCGACCTCCGGATTGGGAGAGGTCTCCGAGTCCTGGACCAAGGGATGTGTATGCCCACAGGGGAGAGGAAAAAGGAAAGCCAGTTGTACGAGCCGCTTCCAGGTAGTTTCAGTCTGTAGTGCAGGGTCGGGAAAGAAGGCACTATAAGTATGAATTTACCACCCCACCCCCCTCTTGTCCGCACCACTTTTAACAAACAGGTAAACACAGCCAGCTAAATCGGTTGATTTTGTTTATAGTCGTGTGGCAGTCTTATCAGTGCAATGGTTGTTTACATGTGGTAAAGCATAGTTTTGATAGGTCTTACTCAAGGCAACTAGAATACTCAGGTAGGCCATTCCGGAGAGTCGCGCTGCCATTGGCTAACGCGCATGACGTCACTGAGAATACAGTTCAACCGCGAGAGTTAAACACTAGCCCCTCAGTATGTGTTATTTAAGCTGTGCTACGTGTAAAATCGGAAGAAATAAACATCCACTTATGTATTATAATGAAGGTTCTTTCCAGCAGTTAGTTTTAAGAGTTTAAAACATGTTACTATTCATATGTACTTACTCAGTGTAGCTCAAGAAAATGACGAAGCAACCCATTGAAGACTTTTCTTTGCTGCAAGTTTCCTGATCATTTCTTCCTTCGCTCTTTTGTTTAAGTGCCTAATTCTAATGAAGGTTCTTGTCCTCACATTAAGAGAGATCACTTTGTGATGAATTTCGGGAAACTTGGAACTTATTATAGAAATTAAGTTTTGCATCACTCCATTACACTTCGCAGCACTTTGTCCATGGAAGCTACAAAATATTACTTCTGTACCTTGTTCTGCCGTTTCAAAACATTGTTTTCTTTCTTCAGGGCTTACATCTGAGTCTAATTATTTCCTCTTCAGCAACAACAGAGTGGTCAGGAGCTACCTCCGTGCTGGTCGACTGGTCAAATTCTTTTTTTTGGGGGGGGGGGGAGATAAAGATACTATAGAAGACAGCGCCCTCTTTCGCACGGTCCTAACTTCGCACCGGCGATCTCTTTCTGATATTGCCTATTAATAAAAACAGTTTTATTATTATTATTATTATTATTATTATTATTATTATTATTATTATTATTATTATTATTATTATTATTATTATTATTATTATTATTATTATTATTATTATTATTATTATTATTATTATTATTATTATTATTATTATTATTATTATTATTATTATTATTATTATTATTATTATTATTATTATTATTATTATTATTATTATTATTATTATTATTATTATTATTATTATTATTATTATTATTATTATTATTATTATTATTATTATTATTATTATTATTATTATTATTATTATTATTATTATTATTATTATTATTATTATTATTATTCCACGCATCAAACTTTTCTTATAAAAAAGGAGCGAATAAACTCAGTGTACACATAGAAACAAATACATAAATGGAATGTGTATCTGATAATTACCTGCAAATTGGTTTTGCTGGTACTTGCTACTACCGCCTCAAATACATCCCATGCCAATTAGGAATTTTCTGTGACGGTACAGCGTCGCCCTTTAATTTTCTTTTCAGCGGCAAACCTAACAGCTCGTTTTTTAAATCCCGTTCATAGTTTTCGGGCAGGAAGTGATCGGAACAAATCCTTGCATTATTCACATTAACCGGATCAGCCCTATTACAGCGTAAAACCCACTTGCGCTGTAGTTCTCGATCTTTAGGCAAACAATGGAAAATCACATTCGTAGTTTTATACGAAGCATGTTTGCTTTCAGCAACAGCGCAATGGTTTCTACTTTTACTCATAATGTTACGACAAAAGCCACAGACAATAACTACCATAGCTCATAAGCAACTGCATCTCGTTTATTGCATCAGAAGGATTGTGGAATTTGCATGCATCAGTGCCTTATCTTATCTAATAATGTGCAATCATAATATTGCATTACGCACATTCACGTGTAAGCGCTCTTGCTTTGTATTCTCAGTGACGTCACGCCCCTCAGTCAGCAGTGACAGTGTTTCGCGCGGGAAGGCGGGAATGGCCTGCCCTGGGTCTTACTAGCATTGGATACATTTAGAGCTTCACTTCAAGGAGGCACTTCAATGCGGCTTATGCTGGAGACTTTGTATGAACCTTCGAAGAACACACCATTGTGCACTTCAGAAAAATAACCTTTTTATTTGTACATACGTTTCCCAAGCTGTACCTTTTTGTAAACAAATTACTGGCATTGTTTGGTACTACTTATTAATGTGTACAACTGTACAGCATGTTGACACTCAACAAGAGCCTGTCACCCATAATGTTCTAAGTTCAGTTCGTTACTGGACATGGACTATATCACCATTTAACAATATACAATGCTGACAATTCATTGCACGTTTTAGATATATTGTGATCATTCTTTTTAAGAATGCGGCATAGAAAGTACTTAAATGTAACATTAGGGAAATACTTATCACTGCATAACTACTATTTTATAATAGAACAAAGGTATTAAAACGTGTTAATTCTATAGAACTGCTTTTGTGAGCTTAAGGTTTGGCTGGGGTCAGTAATGTGAGCGATTTCTCTCACAATGGCTAATGTGCTGTTTTAAAATGGTCACTCCCTCCTTCACTCATATTCTTTAGTCATTTACTCTAGTACGTGTTTTCCTAGCCAAACCTTGTGTTCAAAAGTATGCATTTGATTTCGTCCAAAAGTCGAATGACCGCCAATGTGGCACACGTCACCTGTTTGTCTACTTGCCAGATAAAAGGAAAAATGAAAGGATGGTTGTACGGTTACGGTATTTCACACTTTGGGTGTTTATCTTGCCGGCCCTGCTGTAGTGGTTAGAATCTTTGCTCTCTCCTGTCGTCTTCCTTCGGGTTCCGTCAGGATATAGGCCAGGGGAAGACATGTAGTGGCGCTGAGACGTCATCTTCGTCAGCTCTAACGGCTAAATATGCTCCCGAACGAAAAGCAGCTTAGCATGTGACGTCACCACGCTGATTTCTGCTGCCCAAAAGGAAGGAAATAGTTTGATGTATTGGGGCTCCGACAGCGTAGGAAAAACAGGAAACGTATCGGGTATTACAACGCATATCTTGGATGTTGTAATATTAATGCTTTAATTACACAATTGGTCACAGTTTATAAACAATTACATTTTGCTCTGTGCTATGAGAAAATACATAAAAATTCAACTTGTAGTTTCTCGGAAGGTCAGGCATGATATAAAGTACATAACATAAAATAAAACAAAGTAATTTTCTCTGCAAATTTTGAGGAGACCCACTAAGAACAGAATTACGTGGGCATTTTACGGCACTTTCTGTTTCGGTTTTCTTTAGCTAGTTTATCAATGTCAGGACGTTATGTCTGTGAAATTTGTAATCGAAGTTGCATGTTAGATTGTGAACCGACAAGGTGCTTCGGAGTTTGGACTCAGCTAATTTCATAACAGAAAAAAATTATTCTTACACACATATCGAGCCAAACATATACAATGTCAATGCGGCAAGTGAATACAACCTCGGAAATATGGTTTGGGGACATTCTTGTAAAAATCAGCGAACTCTTTCCTGTGTGTATATTTGTCCTTCAATAAATCGTCAGATTGTAAATTTAACAGTTCCATATGGTGCGTGGCAGCTACATTGTTGTTATCGAGTGCGCTACACCTGACTGAACCCTCAGATTCTGTGCTCACAGCGCTACTTATATAGGCAACTTGGTGCTACACGGCTCTTGCCTGTCGTCACACGCACTGCAGGCCTCGCTCCCGGCTGAAATACGTCACAACTCTTAAAGCGGTCTACCTCTAATATATGATTAAAACATTTCTTAGGTTGATGTGGAAAGTCCCTGCTCCGAAATGAGTCATATTCATTAGTTCATCGCTTTGTTTATAAATACGATAGATTTTTTTTATTTCTACTTCCCACGTGGGCAAAAACGCAGTACTGATCTAAACCAGTCATGGCTATTTAATTTTAAATGCAACTTCCTATTCAACTTTTTTTTTTTTTTTTTAAAAAAGGAGCGGTTTAGAAAACAACATAACAATGTGTTTAGCTTTTTGTACTCCGTATACTTTTAGCTCTTTTCAGGTTAATAGAATGGACTGTCAGGTCGAAAAAGCTTTTTGTTGTCGACTTTACACTTGAAAATAACTAAATATATATTACCATACAAGAATTAAACATTCTATTTTGTAGAGTACACAATTCCCTATGAATAACATAAAACGCGTTGCCAAAACATTTTATTTTGAACGGAAAACAAATGCCGGGACTTATGACCTATAGAAGCAAGCGAAATAAAAGTTCATAGTGAACAAGCATTTTTATATCCTGCAGTGAAAACCTTCACATTTCTTCAGAGTTTGTATGGATAAGGGCACATTGTTTTTTTTTTTTTTTTTTTTTTTTAATAATTTACGGTAATATTAAATCGGACTTTTCAAATATTCCTTTTGGACAGATTTGTGTGACACACGTTTGGAAAACCCAAACCACCGCTTCCAACAAGTCAGGTACGGTTGAGAAAATGTATTTCCTCTACGTGACGTCACGTGCAAAATTAAACGTCTTTTATTCACGAAGAGTTATTACTTTAGCGAATTGGTGCTTTTAGTGGCATACCGTAATTAGTATTAAGCAAGGATGAAACTACCAGTAACATCATTTCTTCTTTTCCTCTTCTAATTTTAAGGCTTACGTAAGATGAACATCTATAAACTGATTGTAAATGTTTTGTTTTAGTTGTTCTGTTATTATTAAATACGGACAGAAATATAAAAATCCCATTCTTTTAACTAATGAAGTGAAGTGAAGCTGCTCCAAACCCTTAAGGTATAAGATGTTTTGGCTTTAAAATATTTACTTAATAGTATGTTTAGGATTTATTGCTTCATATTTTAATATTTGAGTACTATTGCTCCATATTTTGTCTGCCTCTTATTATAACACACAGTATTGAACATTTTAGAAACACATCTGTTGTGTGCACTCACTCACGTACGTTCTCTATTCGCGATTGTACAAAATGGCCCTAAAAGGCTTATTCTTCTATCTACCTCACGTTAATCGAGAGAGACGTTTGTAGATATGGTTTTCTTACAAGAGAACAAGGGAACAAGAGAATACAGTAGGTTTAAGCGATAGTACAATTATTTAAGATCTGGTTGCTATGTTATGGCTTTGGGATTTAATTCTGTTCGCATATCCAATATATTACAAGAGCCATTTTCTATTTGAGAAATGAATAGGTAATAGAGAACCCAAACGAATAACAAGATATAATCTTGAAGTATAAATACGTTAGACATAAATAGTGTGTTTTAACTAGATCTTCATTTTTCACTGTGTAGTAATATTTTGTCTATTCGTTACTGTTTACCAGTTAAGAAAATGTTATCCTGTATGAAAAAGGATTCCAAGTTACATTCCCAGAAATTATATATATATATATATATGATGCAACAAAAAGGTATGTCAAACATTTAAGAAAACAATTGTTACAAATAGAGCGTAAAAATGTTATAATATCCACATAGATCTAGAAGTTGTTTATTTCCTTTTTAAAGCTCTTTTTCTACATCCGAACTCCATACAACAATTAATGCCAGAATGATGGAAAAACAGGAAATCACAGCACATGTTCAAAATGTCCTCCATCAGCCCCAGTGCATCCGTCAACCCGCCGTCGCAAGAACTCCCTAATGCGCTAGGTTAAGCCTGGAGAATTTCATATTGTCTGGCAGTCTTCCACAACACGAGCTCGAAGAGCCTCTACATCTGCATCTGGAGCTGCATAAACAAGAGATTTCAAATGTCCCCACAAAGAACAATCTAGTGGCTTTAAGTCAGGTCAGCGTGGAGGCCACGGAATTTATCCACTTTTTCCTATCCAACTATCAGGAAACCTGCTATTCAGAAATCGATGGACAGAAAACCTTAATGAGGGAGAACTCCATTGTGCATACACTGAGTACAGGTGCCTAACAAGCGGACTACGTACTGTACTGTAGCACAATAACAATTGTGAAAACCATTATCTGCACCCAATTTAACCAGATGTAAAAGCGAATGTTTACTACTGTATTATCAAACTACTGTTCTGATATGGGGTTATGACCACAGGACAGCTACGTATTACACATCTCACCGTGTAAATAAACAATTTTCTGACCTACGTTCAAATATTTTTATATCCTCTGTATGCAAGAAATATTTTTCCAAAGTTTTGACATGACGTTTTTGTTACACCTGTATACACCTGTATGTTACGTCCTATATATCCCGCAAGAGTTTTTTCGCATGCATGTGCGCTTTTAAGCGCACTTAAAAGACACTCCATCTGGGCCGGATTTGAACCCCCAACTCTGGGATCCGTAGGCCAGCACCAACTGAGCTAATCAAACAGACACAGAAATGTTTATTTGTCATGAAAATACCATAAAACATACGGCATTTTAATCAAGATCGTTAGCCATTTTTGAGAAGAAAAAAAATCCTAAAGCGAGTTCCATGTAAAACATAATCTAGGGCGTGGGAGTTTTCTTAAAAATGTCTATGTTGTATGCTTGGAAGATGCGGGAAGTAAATAACAAGTTTGGTATTTAATCCTGATTTTGTATGAGTTATATTATCCACGGAATTTCCATCCTTTGAACATACGAGTATCTTCTTCAATTGTGAAGAGATTGCAGACCCCTTCTATTACATGTTCGCCTTCTCGTTCTTCCTTTATATGTACGTCCTGGAGTAAATATTTTCCTGTTACATAATAAGAGTCTAAAAATGTCATTTGAGACGTTTCTTGGTCCGACAAGTGTTTTTTGTTATTGCCCAATTCTCATGCTGGTTTAGCTAATATTCCTTGTAGTCTCCAATTTATTTTATCATATCAAGTGTCTTTTTCTAGATGCTTTTCTAGATGTCTTCTTCTAGATCACTGATATTATTGTCATATTCTTAGGTATTCTTCTGCTTCTACTTTCTTTCTATTGTTTGAACATAAGAATGTATTTATCTTCTTAGGACTATCTGGACGCAATATTTTTCTTTGCACCTGAGGTCCATCCAAAATATTCACAACATTGTCGCGGCGAAAAGCACAGAAATTTCGGAGCCGAGAGATAAGCGTGGCTTGAGTTCACAAAGAGCCTGCAGATGGGGATAACAGGCGGACAGTGCTTGCATAAGCAGATAAACATAGCGCTTGAGATAAGTGACTTGCCGGCCCAGATAGAGTTTCACGTAGGGAAGGTTCTAGTGATATATCGATTGACAGAGAATAGTTGTTTTTCTTATTTTCTCCAGAAGTCTCTCGAATTTATCAATGAGGTATTTAAGAGAGGGACGACTCGCCGGGAGTCAGTCGTGAGTAGTAAACAATTGTAAAGACATGTAACAAGAGTGTTGTAAACAGTGGAAGTTGAGTAAGCTGATTGTTATTGTCATCGACCTTGGTGTTGTAGATTGTGATATTTGATGTAATTCTGCTGCTACGCAGTGTGTTTCTACGAGAATAAAGAACGTTTAGGATGTCGGTAAATTGGACTTTTAGTTCTACGAAACCACAAAGTCACAATATATGCTGTTATTTCATTCAGCTCGAATGATTTCTATATATCTTTCTTGTTCATCGTCAAAATTTCCTCACTATCAAAACATAACCATCTATATTAGCTTTATTTATAACAAATCAACAGGGTCCGCGGTGTGTATTCGATTCTCCAATATTTTATGATTTTGTTCAGATATAAAGAAAATTAAACTGATGAAACACCACAGTCTTCTCTCACTCCTATATTGACTTCAAATTCGTCCTATTTTATTGAACTATCCTAAGAAATTGTAATATACTTGCAGTATTTGCCACATCTTCTTAAGAGTCTACCCTATTATATGCTTTAAATACGCAATCTGCCGTTCCTTTGTTCTTCGCCCTCTATTGTTTGGGTTGCAGCTCTCCCTCCCCCCGGCAGTAGTGTTTGTTGTTGGAGCAAGGCATCAGATTTGCTAAGAATCTACAAAATTGGTATATATTTAGAATTTGATATTGTTAGAATAGTACGTTGTAACCCGGGGAACCGCACCATAAGTTTACGAATAGAAATGCGTATACCTAAAGGTGCGTCCGTCCACCTAAAGGTTTTACAATCTACTCCGTAATTAGGAGCATCGCTGGAAGGATAAACTAGCTAGATGGTAGAGCTAAGTGGTAGAGCAAGGTAGGAACTAGATTAGATATAAGTAGAGGATAGAGACAACACAGTTCTATAATATTCCAATTTACTATAACCTAATTATTAAGTCTAAGTACAATGCACTCCATAAGTCTTGAGGAGACTCAGGGGTGAAATAGTGTTAGCAGTTACATTATTATATTAAAGACACATAGTGGCTTACCTTGAGGATGTGTAGACGCGAGATTAGCGTGACCTTCGGGATAACCGAACTAGAATGACCCACGAGTGCCAAAATACGCACTCTTTAAATACTGTTACATTCAATATGGCGACATATTGCCAATTCGGCATTCTCACCCCAAAGAAACAACATAGGTGTTTCCCAAGCTACGCTAAGCAAGATCATGTTCCTCAAGAAGATCCTACCTCCAATTCGACGTCTACGTGATTCAGATTCCTTTGGTCAGGACAGTAGATGTCCAGCCACATGTACGTGGTCGACATGAGTAAACAGGAAATTGATTTAATAAGCTAAGGTAATGAGAAAACTGGCAAAATGTTGTTCTCATAGGTCAGCAGAATTAAGGACAACAAACCAGTCAAGACAAAGGAAGTGAGCATTGAATAATATGATTCCATAATTTGATATGTTCCTAGGTATTCCTCAACCATATATACTACAAGTGACAATATACCAGATCGGCGGAACTGTGACTGAGGGGTTAGACCGCTTGGCTCTCACCCAGGTGGGTGGTTCTCGACCCCAGACGATTTGTCGTGGATTCCTCAACCATATATACTACAAGTGACAATATACCAGATCGGCGGAACTGTGACTGAGGGGTTAGACCGCTTGGCTCTCACCCAGGTAGGTGGTTCTCGACCCAGACGATTTGTCGTGGACAACTTGGCGCTGGGGCGGTTTTTCTCCAGGTTCTCCAGTTTCTCCGCCAACATTCCACCAATTGTTCCATCATCTTTCCTATCATTTCATCTCGCCCTCATTCTTTCATCCACTTCACTCTCATACCTGGCATCGGGCTGATAACCCATTGCGGATTCTTTCTCCCACTGCTACCGAGAGTGCGTTCTTCAATACGCCGCCTACGGGCATAAGGAATAAGAGGTATATAAAATACCTGACACCACGTAGTGGTATAAGAGGGCAGTTAAAGAAGAAGATATACCAGATCGTGATGCGGCCAGGAAGGCATTATTATAGTTAGCACACCGAGAGAATTCGGAGAAAGTTGTTTAGTAAATGTTGTTTATTAATCGTAACAAAAAGTGAAACTGCTCGAAATGCCTGCCAGTGGCTTAATGGTGCAGTTCAACAAATCTCTCTCTTTGAATGATAAGCTGCAACTGCCATATCCTTGACTTCGTCGCGAGTATGCTGACATTTTTGTCTATCTCCAGCCACGTGCCTTTTAAGGTAGGTTGACTTTAGGGACACATTGTCCTTTTACAAGAAGATTAGATTAGATAAGATTACAGTCTGGAGGGCAATTGGCACTGCGACCAGTCTTGATCCATTGTACCTATGCCATCAAGTGGGGCATTCCCAGGAGGAAGGATGAAGTGAGAGCAGACAGATGGCGGCCGTCTCATGAAGTTACGACAGTGCAGAGGGCAGGGTTCCTATATTTTTGTACCATATGAAAGCTCCCCAGCAGGCCAGGCAGGCGCTCCTCCGAAAGCGGTACAGAAACGTCCCACCAGACGGCCTTATAGACTGGAGACCGTCCTACTAAAGGAGGATGCTTCACTCAGAGCATATCATCCTGCCGTACACCGCCGGAACACCCGCCAACACTGAAAGAGTCCACCAGATGAGAGATGAGTGAAATGATAACGGAGATGAAATGGAGGGACAGGGAATTCGGGGAATGTAACTAACCTACCGAGCATTCGCCTGGTGACCAGGGAAATCTCCTGAAAAAGCTCAAGGGTCAGGTAGGTCGGCCACGAGATTCGAACCCTAGGGCCGCAGACGAAACGCCTGAGCCATCCCGCTCGATTTAGAAGAGGAACTCATCAGCAATTAGCAAGAGCACAATAGGAAACTATTGCTTCCTCTTATGGGACAACCCTAATTTAGATCATCAAACAGCGAATTCACGTAGCACACAAAGTCGATATCCATTGTTGTGATAGTGATAAGTAAAGGCCGGAGGCGTGTGCCTTTTTCATAGATATACTGCACATGGACTGTACTGTTATCAGTCTCGCATGTGAACAGCTGCAGGAAGGTATAGCCCGACCATGACAACCGCCTTACTGCAAGAGGAAACAAAATTGTCGCCTTATACGCATTATACACCTTCGCCATGCTTCTGCATACACTTGAAAGGCAATGCTTCACTAGTTCACACAGTACTACGTTACGTTTTTTTCGACGTTTACACATTTCTTGATCGTGCCGTACATGTGATGTCATTCATACTCTGAGTTCAGTTAATTTGTATCGCATTTGACCGCATATCTTTCCACTCTTTAGTAATATGTTGAGAGATTTCAAAGGCTGGATCTACCCGCTCCTGAAGCGCATTCAAAGAAATCAGTGATGACCTGATCGGCGTTGTGTTAATACAAATGCGTTCTAACAACAAAACCAACCACTATACTGTCCTTTTGAATGAATGAATTCTCATAACGATAAAATAACGCCGCAGTTTTAATTCAGAACCTATCGTTTTACGGCAAACCCGCATACCAGTGTTAAATTGATTGGGTTCTAATTGGAGCTATGAGCTCTCTTATCCTCAGGTGAATGGTTGTAGGAAATGGACTTTGGTGGTTGTTGGCTACTCAGTCGTATTAAAACACTTTGTTTATTGCAGAATTATTTGGTTTAATTCCTACTAAGTTTGCTTATCGACTTGGATCGGTGACGACCTGTTAGTAAAATTATTAACATGAATTCAATTTTACTTGAAACCCTGGATTACTTGTTTAAAGCTACTTCCGCACGGTTTCTATTTCTTCTTTATACGGCGACTACTTTGCTCTAATATACTTCTAATGCTGCTTCCACTTACGCTGGTTGTGCTATTCTTAACGTCCCTACATTTCGGACTTATAAATCTTCGCTTCTATTCTAAACACGCATGAACACGTCCTTCCTGAACTTTTAAGTTCGAACCTTATTCTGACACCCTCTAACTTTATCACATGGCCAAACTAGCTCACCTTTCTCAAATTTTACATTATTATTGGTTTCTCAATATTTTGAATTTTCGCATTGGTTTGCAAAACTCATCTAACTTATTGACGTTCAGCCCACCCTGAGTTGGGGAACGCCTAACCTGAGTTGTTAGTAACGGTATACATCGTTATCAAATCAGCGAAGTAAATCCCTTTAGCGTATATGCTTAACTGTATTTTGAAACCCTTTTTGTCCCAACACATTCCTGGCTGGAAGTATTCTATAGTTCTCAGACATTGAACTTTTCCTAGCACAAAGAAGGTAACGCCCCTTCCTTCCTGTCTCTCCAACGTGTACAAATTTTTACAAGAATATTTTCTTTTCCTTGCCTGGACGCTAGTATGTATGCTATATTAAATTATATTCTTCCCTTCTTATTCTTTAAGTCAAATGCTATTTTAATCATTACTCTATCCATTCTAATTTCATATTATTATAACAAGATTTTTATATTAGTTTAGCAAAGCATTTTTATTAATTTATCTTCTTTTTTATTATCTGATTTCGATTAATTCGCGGCCTCCTAATCGCTGCCTGATACTGCGGTTACTCTTTGTAGCTTGTAGAGCCAAAAATGATGCTGACTTCGAAGAACTTGGAGCAACCACTTACAACACTCAAAACATACAAAAACTGCACAGGAACCGCTATTCACATTTGCAAAATTTCACAAATGCCAAATGGGGCAAGAATTGTGTCCGTCATTTCTATGGATAAATGTGAATGTAGCGACTGCAGGTGCAGCTTGTTCAGCAGCAATGGGCCCCATCTGCCATTGCTCCTACATATACTTTATGCGCCTTACTTTCGTTACAAGTCATCGAAATTATATCAAACTTGGTTTCTGAGGCCAAAATGTGTTCAACACATTATTGAACACTCGATCAATTTCTGCAGCGCTAAGAATAAACGCACTCAGGCTACTGCATACTCAGTATTCTATAGTCGTCATTCAATAATTTTGCCTGACCATTTTTACAAGCTCGGCAACATATTTAAATTACTCGTGGGCTCCTCTTAAAACCAAATTGACCCATCCACTACCGCTTTCTAGTTGTTTATTCTAAGCGTTTACATTTTTGCACACGAGATTTACTGCTTTTGTTGTTTTGTAATTTTACGTCCTCCAATGTTAAGTCATATCGGACGGTGAATGAAATGGGTGGAATGATGCTCAAATGAGTCCGGGGTCTATGGAGCTTAGAGCTACCCGACATTCGTCTATCAGAATAAGGGAAAACCCCGGAAAAAACCTTATCCAGGTAACTCACCCTGACCGAGATTCGAACTCGGGACCTCTTGTACGTGAGCCAGACACGCTACGGAGGTGGTCACCAAGAGATCTGTGGTTTAAATCACGGCCGTTGCATTGAATTTTTCTTTTTGACTATACGGCTAGTGTGAAGAAATGATTAATTTCCATCAATTAACTAAAATTAATATTCATAGATATTTGATTACCTCGAAATTCTTGCTCGTATATGTTTCGTATCCTTGAAGGCAATCATTTCCAAATTTTGAGGAACAACGCAGAAAATTCAACACACTCATTTTAAAAATATGCTTTAATCAGGCATTACAGCCATTTTGACAAAATCTAAATTTTAGAACCACCTTCCATGTAAACTTGTAGATGTTATTTATCTTAAAAATCTGCCTGAAAGAAGCTGAAACTAAATGCCAAGTTCGGTATTTATTGGACATCTCCTTTGGGGTTATGTTAAAAAAAACGCACGCACAGACGAACATTTTTCTTGAAGTTCGTATTTTACTTCCGGAGGTCTCAAAACAGTATTCCTTGCCCCACTGACCTGTATCACTCCGCGTGCAACAACCTTCCCCCTCAGCCTAATTGGCTAATGCTTTCGCGCCATAGGCCATAGGCGGTGCCTTACCGTCACATTTAAATCTGCAGTAAACGTAATAATAATTGAAAGGAAGATAGATAAAACCATATAAATAAGAATATGAAGGCATGCAAAAATAATGAAGTTTATAATGAAACTGAGCGAGTTGAAACTGAATGAATGAGCAATGAAACTGAAACAAGTTTATAATGTAAAGCCTTCGGCCTTTTCCACTGGGATTGTTTAAAACCAGCACACATACCTTGCAAAAATGCTTGTCTTTCATTCTTAAAAGTCGTGTCACGCCACACTTGTTGTGTGTCCTTCTTTCACCCAAGTCACGTCAAGGTAGTATATTTTGTGATTTGTATCCCAGTGCAATCTAATTGTCCTTAAATAACGTCTTCGGCACACAGCAATATCACCCCTGGAATGTTAAGTTTTCCTGTTGACTCAATTTCATGTCGCGATGTTCCTACGGACCTAACACTCTCACCTCTAAGTTCAGAGCACAGCTGTTCGACTTCTCTCACTGACAAAGCCGGATTATTCTCTGTGAGTGCATTAAACACATGCACCACAATTCTTTTTTCGCCGCTTTGTAAAGGTTTTCCCTTGCGATGCTTGAGCGAAAAACTGGCGGTAGACTCTGCCATTATACATATAATAAGTACACGCGCAATAAACGATCAATAATATAATTTAGCTCTCGCACTCGGCACAACACACCTTCGAATGGCGATGTATGACTAATCCAGTTCAAAACAAGGTCAGTGCTAAGTCATATAAACAAATATGTCATGACTACCGTTAAATCACGTACTATCGTTCCATGTGCCTGAGAGCAAAGGAACCTCCTCTTTACTTCGTTTAAGAATTAACATGCATTTCAGATACATCAACTCTGTTGCGTAATATATTTAATTCAGTTACGTAAGTATAAATTTGACAATTCTCTTCCAAGATATAAAGACATAGTTCGTTAAATAACGAACTAATTTTTACCGCACAACAGTCTATACCACAACAGCAGCCAATGAGAGGTGATAAGGTCACGTGACCGTTAAGAGATACGGGGCAGGCTTAAGTGAATCAAGGATTGCATAGTATAGTTAGGTTGTGGAAAAGGTAAAGATTAATGTTTGCCTGCTCTTTTTGTTTCTTTTGTATTCAAATGGCGTCTATGTAGCGTATACCTCAGTGCTAAAGAGATGTAGTAATTTTAAAAAGTGAGTTTCCGCTTCTTATATGCGAAATTAAAGAGCAAGCCTAATTACGTACTAATAACGGTTTATGTATAAGGGGATTTCATAAGCAAGTGATTGCTTTCAGGAAGGATATTTTTAACTTGTAAATCTTACGCTCGTTTTCTTCGCCGAGTGAACCTCGAGTATCCTCTCATCGAAAAGCGGTTCGCAATTCTAGCAGTTGTAATGTTGAGATTTCATATTACTCAAAAAGTTCCAAAGGCTTGAAAGTTGCACGTGCAGAATATTTTCTGCTTTTTCAAGTAATTACCCAAAGATGGCTGTTTTAGTAGGTATGGTATTTACTTATTTTAGTAATCTAATTAATCAGGTCGACGAATTACCTGCAATCTAAATCAAAACGGAAGCACAGCCAAGAAACGCGTCCTTTAACGTGAAATATTTATTTATGTTCTAGAAAATTAAAATATTTTTATTAGATAATAATTACAAGATTGTTTACTACTGCCGTTGCATTGAGTGAAAACAGGATAAACATAATAAGAGAGTGATCCAAGAAACGGATAAACTGCTAATAATTTGAATTTGCCATACACTTCCTTAAACATAGTTCTAAATAAACCCTTGATATTTAACAATGTTTTCCTTATTATTTTTGTTTTATTTTTCCTGCAACAGTTTAAATCTGTTTTCATGTTCAGTTCTCGAGTGCATCCGTCACAGTTATGTTCAGTTTACTTAACGCTGTTAAACTCTAGCCTTGAAGTAGTTTTTTATTTGGAGGAAAGGTTTATAACCAGATGGGATCTTGCCTGGATTTCACGTTCGGTAGGAGAACGTTTCCCAATTGTAACGTGTCAGTAGACCACACAAAGCTGAAAAATCAGCGCTGCCTCTGTTTTGACAATACACCATTGAAAACTGATATACCTACTGAGGATTTGGTTATACCATCTTCAAAAGCTATCTTATCTGCCTTCTTCGAATGCCTTGAAATAGCTACAATAAAGTTGTCAGTGTTCTCAGTATTCCAGGAAATTGATTACATTCCACGAAATTCATGAAAATCTTTGGATCATCAGGGAATGGATTTGCTATTTAGTGTGGCTACACCTAAAACTTCCCGAAGAACTGATGGAGCTAACAAGCTTTTGCAAACGAATTCACCTTGCACGAGAATGTTTAGAGTAACTCATGTTGTTAACGTAATATCCTGGAAGATGATGATGATGACGACGATGATGATGATTATACTTGGATTTAAAGGCGCTCAACTACAGGGTCATCAGCGCCCTAAAAAGACCAATAGGGTGACTAATTAAAAAACAAAAAGGTCAACAAACTAAAACTCATGCAATTAAATAGTCAAGATAAAAAAAAACGCACGACGGTGTGGCAAACACTAAAACGGAAGTTACAAGAATAAAAAGTTGAAGTACCGAAAGTCCTTCGGTCTAAAATATCCTGGGAGACGTAAGAGCATGAACAGTATAATTATTTATGTATTTATTCTCCTCTATTTAGAATTATTAATTAATTATTGCAAGTTGACAATAATGCGCCGAAAAATAGTTGTCTGAAAGGAACTGAATGAGAAGGAAATACATATTTTCTTTATGAAAACGGTATCATTAGATGTAAGAGCATGTGGACTACATTCTAAACACTGAGATTTATTTGAAGAAATTAAATACAACACTGGACACCATAATCGAATGTCATTTGAGTTCAATATAGACGCGACCAGTAAGCGTGATAGGATGTCGAAGCATTTCAATACTGTTTGCCCAGGAGAAGAAGGCAAGCTAGAGGAATGTGGAACGTAATCACTTAACTCACTTAACATATAACTCACCCGTACATAATACATATCGCTGCAATTACTGCAACAAACATTATATCTGGCAGCATGGTTGCCTCATTAGCATTCTCATACACTCATTTCCTAGTAAACAGATCCGCTACCGGAGCAGATAAACAGTTCAAGCTCATCTGCCCTTCAGCCCCCTCTAACCTACTTGTCGTGGGCATACAGTACTGTCGCCAGACTTTAAGCTTACTCCGAACAAGTAAACAAAAGAACTGTCACAAAGGGCGATCAGAACTGTGGTGGTAAGCACAACACGTTGAGTACTCCAAAGTTAAAATAAAAATGTATTACTATTATTATTATTATTATTATTATTATTATTATTATTATTATTATTATTATTATTATTATTATTATTATTATTATTATTATTATTATTATTATTACTGATTAGCTTTCATATGACATTTAAAGGCAGATTAAAATTAGAACACAACTATATTACGAGGACCAGTCAATAAAGACAGAGTAATTTCTTTTATCGCGCACAACAATGACAGAACTGTGGAAACAATTTTGCATGATGCCAATGAATCAGCTTTGATTGGTGCACAAAGCACACGCTCGCTTGCGCATGCGCTTGTACAAAGGAAGAACGAAGTAGGTCAGTTCGCCAGCCGCCTACAGAGAAAACGAAGATGTTCAGCCACGAACAACACGCTGCATTAAAATTTTGCTTTCGTTTGCAGAAATCCGGCATGGAAGCTTACAGAATGTTGCAGGCTAATGATGTTCATCCACAATCCACGCCATTTCGATGGTTGTAGGAATTTAAGGAGGGCCGTGTTTCAATAACAAAGCAAGGTGGGCCAGGTAATGCACGATACCATGCTGACGTCATTGTTCGTGAAGACCGACGAATAACAATCGACAGTCTTGCAGATATATTATGGATTTCCCATGGCAGTGTTTTATCAATTCTGCATAATCACTTGAACATGAAATGTGGTTGTACACTCCTGAACAGAAGTTGATGCGGGTGGAAGTGTGTATGGAACTGCAACGTCTGGTTCAGATGCATGAAGATGCATACCTGTAAAAGGAACTAAGGGGGAAACGTTTTGCTACTTCTGAGGCTGTCGTGAAGAAGGACGAGACGGTTATAAAGAAGATGTCAAGAAATCGCTTCCAACACTTGTTCCAGGACTGGCAGAAGCATTGGGCAAAGTGCATTCATTTCAACGGAGAATACTTGGATAAAGACCACACCAATATGGACCAAGACTAGTATATTTTATGTGTAAAAAAATCATTCTAAGTCTTTATTGACTCGCCCTTGTAATTATCCTAGATACACCTAAAGCAAAAAAATTCCAAAAATCCCAATGTGCTGGGCAGAGACGAAAGCATATTTGTAGTTTTAACTATTTTAACTGAAACCATAGTTCCATTAATTTCATATATAGAAAATGCTTTTAATCAGTACAGTTAGTATTTTTGTTTATCACATCTTGCATTGAAACGCTTTCATCGTCAACCGATATTAAATTACATACAAGATATTTTGTGCACCTTCTCCAAGCTATAAAAATTATTTTCTATCAAAACGGAACTCACTTTAGGTGGACCGACGGTAAACTTTTGGTGGGTTCTCAAGAAAGAAAAGAAAGAAGAAAAAGCAACCACCCTGTTTCTTTACAGACTAATTTCTATTAAAAAGAACACTAGCGCGGCAGCCTTAAGAGGGCCAAGTCCTACCAAGCCAACTGCCGGCCTCACGCCCACTTACGCAGGACAGAAGTGGGCGATCATCCAACCGATACGGGGAGGAGATGTGGCCAGCATCTCGGCATCCCCCAGCCGGAACGTTGGTTTTCGTGACCAGGTCCGCTTACGTAGCGTAAGCTCCTCACTTTCCTCATGATGCTGAGTGGGCACCGGCCCTATACCCGGGACCTAAAATCCGCACCCCATGGGTGGGATCGAACCCGGACGGCTTTCCGGGGCCAGTGACCAAGGCATGTTGCCTTGGCCAAATTTTATAATATGTTAGTGCTTATTAAGCATGTTATGTCACTTTCAAATGCTTTGTCAAGTCGCCTTTAAAATCACTTTCCTGGCTTTTAATTGTTGCTACGGCTATAATGGTCACATTTAAATGGTACAGCATGTTATGAAAGCTGTATTTAAGAACGTCTGTGGAGCTATATTTTTAATATAGTCATTATTTTCTGAATTAAAAGTTAAAATATCCTGTTAAGGTGTTGAAATTAACTTTTTTTACATTTTATTAAGTTAATTAAATTTAAGGTTCTTCAGACGTTAACACTGAAATTTTAGTTCCTTTGTTGAATTAGGTGAATATCAAAATAGGCTCTCCATTTGTCTCAGGCCTGTACCAGCTTATATTTCACATCTGTAGATTCATTCCTAAAGAACACAACTTAAAAAGGCTGTCATACTCGTATTCATAAAACTCACTGTTGTTGATACAACAAGAGGCGATACACACTAAATAAACAAACAAAAGATTAAAAATAAAATATGAAATATATATCTGCACTAATCATATAGAAAAGAATATAACATGTGACCCTCCCTAAACTAGGAATTAGTGCGACAGATATTTACTCACCAGTAAATTAAGCAGAAATGGCCTCAACTTTCAATAACTCATTTGATATGTTTTTCAGCATGTTGAAACACACAACAGTACATCTAATCAGAAATGGTATTAAGAATGCGAATAAAATTAGAAAGTAATACATTAACAGTGATATTAGGTTGTCTCATAAGTAATGTCTGTTTTTTATTTTGGTGTTTTGGAAAATGTATTAGATTTCTTTGGTTTGGCAATGCTATTTAAAGGATGCAATAGCTAGTGTTGCGTACATTGCGAGCATGTAGCAGTCTTTAGTTGTTAATAAACAATTCCAAAACTGGAAATAACGTAGTTTGAACTTAAGAGTCTGACGCAGCCCCTGTCACCTAGGAACACGACATATAACTTGATATCAGAAAGATATTAACATAAACAAATGAATAAGTATAAATAAATGACGCATTCCAGAATAGATATATGCCATAATGCTGGCATATACTCCGGAGACAAGGCCACTCTGCGATCTCTTTGCAATCATTGTACACAAACAACCCTATTCTATTGTCTGTTTTGCCCTCAAGGAAAATTTGTCGCCTTCCAGTCGGAAACCAACCCATTGTTAAACTCCCATGCGTGATTCTGACAACAGGCTATAAGATTTTGACCGAAGCGCAGAACGCATGCTTCTGCATAAATTTTTGCATGCGGACCGTTAGAGAAAGCGTCTCTGATATCAGGTCCGAAACTGGAAATTCTAAACACTGATCTCAAGTGGGGATAGTTAAGAGCCATTAGAAAATTGATATTTGTTCATGTGATTTTCCAAACTCCGGGAAATACCTAGAGTGGGAGTAATTAAAAGTGATGGCGGAAAGTAGGTTTTGCTAGTAAGAACACTTCGGTCCTGAGTTCTACGTGAGACGGACGCGTATTCGGCGGCGCCTAAGAAGTACACCTTTGCGCCATGCACCGAGACAAAGTGCAAAATCTAACAATCTCTGCAGTGAGAGTTAGCACAAAGAGTAATATATATGGAAGACGATAAATATATCCAGTTCGACTACGCAGTGCTACTGCCCCTGCTCTTCACATCACAATATTGACAGTGACGCTAAACACAGCAACCACACAGACGACGACTTTACGGTGGCGAGCAAAGGTGCCTAAGTACAAAATAGACTTCTGTCTACCAGATTCGAGGTGTCATCATTCAACCCACAACCAGTCAGGACGCACCCACTCCTGAAGTACAGATGAGAGTTCTCATGCGGGAGCTACAAGTCACCTCGAACCGATTACAATCTCCCTTTCCTTAACCTCCTCACGCCACCGATCCTTAATTGTGAGGCGTTGAGCACAAGGGAGAGCTTGACGTGGTTCGCTAAGGGCCGGACCGCCTCAAGTCCTTCTAAAACACTACTGGAAACAAGATTATAAAGCGGCTGCCGCAGCTCGAAAAATATGTGTCGCTAGTTACCGTGTGGCACAACAAGGGTTCCAAAGTTTCAACAATGGAGGCAAACACATTAAAGATTTAGCACGTTCTAGAAGATGTAAAGTATGGAATATTGAGGATACATGCCAAGTTTCGCGAGAAAATCCGCAAAAAAAGGTACTCGTAGGATTTCAGAAGAACTTGATGCATCATCGCCAAAACCTGATGCCTCGGAACAGTGGCTTGATCCTCGCCAACCTGCCAAAATAATCATTAAAAAATTAAGTTCCGTCCTAAAATAATGTGAGTCTGATAGAATTTTGAAAGGTGATTCCCTGGGAGTTTGTTCCAAACGGGCGGGCGAATGATGCGGATCTTTATTCTCAACTGGAACGAGCTCATTAAATTTTGGGGCGCAGATACCCAGCATTAGTTAACCGAAATAGAGTTCTATTTTAACAGGACAATGTAACATCCCATACTTCACGTACCATGGAATAAATTAAGGATTTGGGATGAATCGAACTCTACCACACCAACCATACAGCCGTGATCTCACACCACCAAATTAACATATTTTTTTTTTATCCACGGCCCATTTTCTACATAGAAGAAATTTTGACTACATTAAAGTTGTGCAAGTGGGTGTCACCAAATTCTTCGCATCAAAAACCAGAGATTGTACCATCGCGGGACATTAAACCTCGCTGAACGATGGCTCAAGATCATAGAATCTAATGGTCCATACTTTGAAAATTAGTTAACTGCTTTTCAGAACACATTTCAAATAATAGTTTTACTTAAAAAGCGACATTATTTATGAGACATTATCTATAAAATGGGTATAGCTAGTGTGTGTGTAGTGTTTAACGCCCGCTTTTACTACATACGGCACCGCAGGCGGTGACACTGATGTTACATGAGATGAAGATGGAACACCGGTGGAATGAGATGGCGGGGGAAACCGGAGGTCCCGGAGAAAACCCGCCCCCGCGCCGTGTTGTCCACCACAAATCTCAATTTGCGGTCGCTTGGGATCGAACCCGGGCCGCCTTGGTGAGAGTGAGTATGGCTAGCACACTGAGACAATACTTCTATAACTTTGTCAACTGACTCCCTTGTAAGTTCTACGATCACCGCGCTCTGTGCAGCTTTAAAAAGACTATCTTAAGACAATGTTACGAAGATGGGTGAAAAAGTAATGCCTATTTTTTTCCTTAAATAAGTAAGTTATGTGAAAACTTTGAATTTGGCGCAATTCCTCAAACCTTCTTCTCCAATCCCCTGCAGTAGTAACTTCCTAAGTCGTCAGGTCGCAGCACTGCATCCTCTTACAAAATGGCTGACATCGACACTCGCATTAGACAGCGTTCTGTGATTGAATTTTTGACTGCGGAAGGTGAAACGCCAATTCACATTCACGAAAGGCTAAAAACTGTGTATGGTGATGCAACGGTGGATGTCAGCACTGTTAGATGATGGGTTCGTCGCTGAACGGAGCTGAAGGGCAAACACCGTTGGCAGATGAAAAGCGAAGCGGCAGGCCGGTGACTGCAGTGACTCCATGCAGCATTCAGCGAGTCGATGACATCATTTGTGGTGATCGCCGTGTAACAACAGGTGAATTGTGTCGCATTACCTCCCTCATAAAGGCAGTGTGATGACGATTATTCAACAACTGGGTTACGCAAAAGTTTGTTCACGTTGGGTACCAAGAATGTTAACCGCCCAAAACAAAGGAACAAGGAAAACAGCAGTGCCTTAATTTGGAGGGAGAGGAGTTTCTGGAAAAAAATTGTTACTGGAGACGAAACGTGGGTTCATTTTTTTGAACCTGAATTAAAGAGGCAGTCAATAGAATAGCATCACACAACGTCACCGAAGAAAAAAAAAATCTTCAAAACTCAGCGGTCGGCATGGAAATTATGGCGACAGTGTTTTGGGATGCAGAGGGTGTACTTATGATTGATTTTTTGGAGCAGGGATGCACAACAAATTCTGTCCAATACGTCAGAACTCTCAAAAAGCTGAAAGCACGCTGTCTAATACGATTGTCGATGTCAGACATTTTGCAAGAGGATGCAGTGCTGCCACCTGTTGTCTTAGGAAGTTACTACTGCAGGGGATTGGAGAAGAAGGTTTGAGGAATTGAGCCAAATTCAAAGTTTTCACACAACTTACTTATTTAAGGGGAAAAAATAGGAGGTATTACTTTTTGACCCACCCTCCTATTTGAAAATAAACAAAAATGAATAAAATAGCTTTAAAATTAAAAAAAATTGTAATTTGAACAAACTGCAAAACGTTTTATACTGAGTGCATAAAACTGATAAGAGGTCAATAAATGTTCAGTTAAAAAACGGTTTACTAAATTCAAAAGTGTTGACTGTAAATAAGCTTAAATAAGTACACGATGTACATTAAATATCTCACTCTCACTAGTTTACCTAAAAATTAATATTACATTGTTGTATTAAACTTTTCAGAAAATCTTATTCTCTGTATCTTACCTGAAAATTTATAAGTTCTTGTATTCAAATTTGAGGAAATAATCTTTTCCCTTCCAGCAGCCACTTATAATACATAGAGAGAGTATATTGGTCTCAGTGGTTCAATTGGTTAGGTGCTGGCCTATTAATCCAAGGTCTTAGGTTCAAATCTGTCCCAAACATATGATTTTAAGTGTGCTTAAAAGGGGCATCGAAATGTTAATAGATTTTCTGATTTGTGCATGAACTCCAGTCGTATGAAACTTCGGCATAGTGTCAGCAATGATTTGACACTGGCAACTGATAGCGTCATCAACTAAGAAAAAAGTAAATGTGTATTTTATTCCATATTTCCAGTATTCACTGGAAATACACGTTCAGAAAATGGTAAATACGAGTAAAATTGTAACTTGAATTTTCAAAAAAAAAAAAAGTCCCTCAAGTCATCTCCATTCTTAATTAATACTGTACAATTTGTAAATTATACGAGATACACAAAATCTTACTACACAGCTTAAGAATATATCGTTAAAGCATACCATTTAAAATACTAAATCATCAAAGATTTTAATATCAATGCAGTAAATTGGATCCATATGATATATAGACTATGTTCAATAAATTACCTACAATCACAATAATTAAGAAAGAAAAATTTCATGAAAAAATAAGGACATATGCTGATCAATTTTGTGTATTACATGTTGTGAAGGCAATAGAAGTACGCGTGTTTAATGTAATCATGGCTTACGGATATATTTACAAAGCAATCACAGTACACAAAGTTTGGTTTTTGTCCAATGCAATAGCATTACAGATCAAATAATAACTAAAGGTGTGACTATTCTTAGGAGGATTAAGTAAACCTCTTTTATAAACATTAGATCGCAACGGATACGAAAAATATTTAAAAGGGCATGTCAGAGAGAGAGGTAACATAAACCTTTAAATATGTGCTCCGACAATTAGTTTCTTTTTTGTGCAATTTACGTCCTCCAACGTTATGTCATATTGGACGATGAATAGAATGGGTGAAATGATGCTCAAATGAGCCCAGCGTCCATAGAGGTTAGAGTTACCCGACATTCGTCTTTCAGGATAAGGGAAAATCCCGAAAAAAACCTTATCCAGGTAACTCACCCTGACCGAGATTCAAACTCGGGAACTCTTGAACGTGAGGCAGACACGCTGCCACTATGCTACCGAGGCGGGCTATTACAGTGTTCTAACATACTTTCAAATACTATGGTAAAATGGAAAAAGCGGTAGGAAAGCCACATAATGTGCATTGGGCTGATACAAAAACAAACCATTTGTTGGATTTGCCTTTTCTGGCATAAATTTCAGTTACTTTGCACTATGTGTGTCCAAACAGTATTCACGTTGTCCGTTTACATTTCTTAATGTTTTAAACAGTAGTGTTCGAGCTGTTTGTGTGCCCATTCGCTTGTTTCTCCTACACGTAACATCCCCTTACCTTTTGTATAACTGGCTATTGATTCAGATTCTGCTCCTCTAAATCGGGGCGAAATTGGTATTAAAACATGCTTTTCACAAACTTTTGTGATGAAGGAGAAATGAAATAGAAGTATGAAGGACTTTTATAACTATTAAATGCATTATAGTGGGCAGAGAAAGCAATATGATGGTTTAAATTAAGCTTTTTGGCAAACTTAACCACTTATGAGGCACTTCAGCTAGTATATTGTCGCGGCGAAAAGCACAGAATTTTCGGTGCCGAAGGATAAGCGCGGCTTGAGTGCGCGGGGAGCCTGCACATGGGAATAACAGGCGGACAGTGCTTGCATAAGCAGATAAACATAGCTCTTGAGATAAGTGACTTGCCGGCTCAGATTGGGTTTCACGCAAGGAAGGTTCCAGTGATATCTCGATTGACAGAGAATATTTGTTTTCTTGTTTGCTCGAGAAGTCTCTCGAATTTATCAATGAGGTGTTTGGGGGAGCGACGACTCGCCGGGAGTTAGTCCTGAGTAGTAAACAGTTGGAAAGACATGTAACAAGAGTGTTGTAAACAGTGGAAGTTGAATAAGCTGTTTGTTATTGTCATCGACCTTGGTGTTATAATGTGATGTAATTCTGCTGCTACGCAGTGTGTTTCTACGCAAATAAAGAACATTTAGAATTTTGGCAAATTGGACTTTTAATTCTACGAACCCACAAAGTCACAATATTCTTCTGTATTCTTAAAACTGACCTAAGACTCGTAGTGATGTTACTGGTCCATAGTATAAAAAGTTTCCTTTGCTTTATATTTGCGAATTACAGAAGGTAACTTTTCCTTCTGATCTTAAATATTATTAAGCCCAGCTTAACCAAACTGCACTGAACAGAAATCTGACTTAACAGAAACGGCGGGGAGATACGAAATAATCAACGAAAAAATACGAGACGATGAAGTCTGCTTCGGCAACATGGCTGCGACGACTTCCAGTATTTCTTTCCCAAACCCTGAATTCTAATACAATACCTCGCATTGTATGCAGTTAATCCTCTCTTCTCTTCCAAGTCATGTTGTATTATGATCGGATTTATATGGAATTGTGCGTTCAACCCGCTTTTACAGATGATATAGACAGGAGACGTAAGTACGCTCTGTGATCACTGGTTACTGTGAAATCGTTATTTATGGCTGGTCCGTACAAAAGTTGTTTATAAATTTTGAAACGTTGTTTGGAATTTGAAAAGTGTAAAGTGTTTATGTAGTGTAATAATAAAAGTTATTAGGTATATAAGGGAAAAAACAAGAGACACATAGTTAAAGACGATAAATCCACATAATTATAACTACTGAGTGCTTACTTTAGGAGGCGAAATAAATTTCCGGGGTCGCTACTAGAAATTTTTCTCTCAGCGATGTATACGTTGTGGATAACTGTATTTTCAATTTATTAATTGCTCTATAAAGAAAATAACAATCTTTAAAGCCATATAAGTATTATTACTATTATCATTATTATTATTATTATTATTATTATTATTATTATTATTATTATTATTATTATTATTATTATTATTATTATTATTATTATTATTATTATTATTATTATTATTATTATTATTATTATTATTATTATTATTATTATTATTATTATTATTTACCGAGCGGGATGGATCAGGCGGTTTAGAGTGTAACCCGCATTCGGGAGGCCCGGGTTCGATTCCCTGGCCGATCTAACTGATCCATGGTTGTTTTGGAGGTGGGAGTTTTCCGGGTCGCCAGGCGAATGCTGGGTAGGTTAATTACATCAATCGAATTTCCTCTCCCTCCATTTCATCTCCATCATTATTTGACATCTCTCCTCTGGTGGTCTCTTTCAGGGCAGAAGTGTCGGCGGGTGTCGGTACTGCATGGCAGGATGATATGCTCTGAGTAAAACTTCCTTCTCGAGCCCCGTCTAGTGGGGCCATTTCCGGACAGCAATCATGTGAGCTGCTGGTTGTGCTGACCTGTCGGGGAGTTTCTAACTTGAAGTGTATTGACCCTACAATCCGCACTATCATGGCCCCCTTAGAACGGCCGCCCTCTCTCTCGCCTCATCTTTCCTCCCAAGGATGCCCCACTTGGGGCATAGGTACCATAGCTTAAGACTGATCGCAGTGTTGAACACCCTGTGTATCATAATTCAATCCAAGTATTATTGTTTTACTAATTAAGGAGAAACAAAACATTGATCCCAATACCATAATCAAGAGATTTATCTTCAGTGTTCTTCGACTGCAGCTAAGCTGGGGAAAAAGTTAAAGATCATTATCGAACTGACGTACAAACTTGGCGCAAGGAAATATAAAAATTGTGTATTACAAATTGGTGTCATAACGCCGCGCAAACTGTAAAATAGATATTAAATTATTTCAACTGCTATGAAGTTTTATAATGCCATAAAAACATATTTTTGGTGTTAGACCATATTTTGCAATTCTGGTAGGTATGACATGCATATATTAAATTGTTTTATGAATTGGTTTATTCAAGTATAAGCATTAGTTTTTTATAGAAATATGACATGCGTGTGTAATTATCCTTATTAATTAGAAACCCCATTATGACCCTGTGGCGAGAAGTTACATTCCACAATAAAGACGCCAATCTGAGGAATCACAATAGATTGCTGCTTAAATCAAATACGTTATTGTACAGTAGCCACAGTAACCGGTGAGTGATTGATTTGTTGTTGTGATTTTCGTTCTCCAACGTCAAGTCATATCGGACGATGAATGAAATGGGTGAAATGATGCTCAAATGTGTCCGGGGTCCATGGAGCTTAGAGTTACCTGAATTTCGTCTATCAGGATAAGGGAAAACCTCGGAAAAAACTTATCCAGGTAACTCACCCTAACCGAGATTCGAACTCGGGACCTCTTGAACGATAGGCAGACACGCTACCATCTACGCTACCGAGGCGGGCAATGATTGATTTAATTTGTGAGAAGTTTTATAAATGCCGAAAGATAAAAGCAATAGAAGTGTACTTCAAAGACTGATTTAAGGACTACGGATTACACAACATACGATAAGGTTGGTTCTGTTAACTGTGTGACAAAAAGTTTCAATTAACGCAACATTAAACTAAGCAACATATTGCAGAAAGTTTACTTACACAGCGAAGTCCACTTCATCCAACAGAAATGCATTTTCAGCGATGTTATGTGCTAATTGCAGCAAATACGTCAAGGAGTTCACTAAACAGTCGACATTCGCGGTATTTCTTACATAAATATTGCAGCTGCACAATCTCGAATGAATCAACACTTAGAAGAAAATACTTAGATGACTTACCATTCAGCAATAACTGAAATTCAAAATATTTTAAAGACTGGTTTATATGGGTTGTAGTCGATGAAACTACAGATGCTTGTAGCCGCTATGTACCGAATTTTCTCGTTGTCAAACTAAGAGAAACAGAGCAGGGGACACATAGGACGTTTGGAAAATAGTATTCACTCCACTGTGGCGAATTTAGGAACGACGCTCTAGGGATATTTTAGCCAGAATGGGGTAACGACAAGTTACGTGTCCTTACAGATTCCGCATCCTGTATGTTGAGTGTTGGTTCGGCTCTAGACAGCATTTTAGCCCCATCTGATACACGCTCCTTGAGTTGCACATCAACATAATACAGTAGCAAAAAGGGAACAGTTTTCTAAAGAATGCACTTCGATTTTGAGTACTAAGAAGTTACTTATGAAACCTTCCACGCGAGTAAACGCTTACAGATAATCACTTCCGGAAAGACATTTGCCACCAGAACCAATGATTACGCATTATGGTGCACGAAAAGATGCTACTTGTTTTATAGAGATGATGTTTTAGCCGTAAAATTATTTGTTTGTGGCCTAGATTCAAGTGATGCTATTTCAATTGAGTGTTCACAAGAAATAAGTGAAGCGTATCAGAGGGATATAAATGTAATCAAAGCTGAATTCCTTGAAAAAGTGAAGGCCGCGCCGTGGCTGAATGGTTAGACACCTCGGTTCTCACCAAGGCAGCCCGGCTTCGATCTCAAGCGACCGCAAAGTGAGATTTGTAGTGGACAACATGGTGCTGTTGGCTGGTTTTCTCCTGGATCTCCGGTTTGCCCCAACATCTCATTCTACCGGTGCTCCATATTTATCTCATGTATCAATAGTGTCCCGCCTGCGGTGCCACATATAGTAAAAGCGGGCGTTTAAAACTACACACTTCATTCCACTTGAAAAAGTGAAAAATGAGCTTCATTATACGCCTGTGAAGTATGCTGAAAATTTGGGTGAAAATCTGTGCAGGTTCTACAAAGAAATCCAGGTATGCTGCGTGAACTACCTGCAAGATGATAGTATTGACCTTCCACAGAAAATTTCACCATATCTTGCTAGTTCTTACAACTATTGTCCTAAGTCATCTGTGGACGTTGAGACGTCGTTTTCAACATATATACTCGTACTAACCAACAGACATAACATTATAATAAATATGACAGACTTGTACAGATCCAATTACAGTCAGCGAGAGAACACATTACTGGAAAAGCTGAATGTGAGTAGGTCAACAAATCATACATTGAATGCGTATAATAATTATAATTTTAGTGCATATTTTACATGCTTAACATCATATATACATGCATATTTTAACAGTTTTAGTGCAAATAAAATTCTTAATAGTAGTTCGCAAGTAAATTACTTACCAGCTCTGGCTGCAACTGGGCGACTGCTTGCTGGGATCAATATCAAATATTCGTACACTTTATTATGCCCATCACACTGCACCGTATTATTAAGTATATATTTGTTCCTAAAATCATAGTATCAAGTGTATTTAAATATATCACATTGTCATTGAACGAACTTTACTTAACCGCAATGTCAGTCCACTACATCCAAATTTTCCGCAGTTGAAAGTTCTCCCTTTTCTGTTTTGCACACATCATAGGCATCACCACCACTATCCGAATAAGAATTATTTTTAAGTTTTTTTCTACTATCCCGTCTTTTTCTAAATATTGATACCATTTTAAAATCAATTTGGTTAACATGTGTGTGATAGGGTGGAAGCCTAAGTACATTATGCTCATGTGGTAATAGCTAGTCAAGTATATATGACTTCCGAAATGGTTTGTTGGTTTTAATTAGGTCATACAATCTTGTTTTACTCATTGTTTCACAGAAAACTACAATATATGTACTAACCAAGCTCCCATCTTTCTTCCAAAGACTTTGAGGTAGATGATTTACCAACCTGTGTGTAGTAGTAAGAAGTATTATCGATAAACAGAATGGAAATAGCATGTGTATTAATGCAATTATATGAATTCATTTCCTGATGAAAATCTCCTGTTTTTTTTCGGCTGAAAATAACATAGAAGGAAGCCGAATTTTTTACCAGCAGGAACAGTGAGTAATAAGTTGCTCTGCGGCAATAGGCCTTTGGGACCCTAATCGGCAAATGTTATATGATTGGCGTCTCTATATGGTTAATTTTCATGCAAGATAGCCGTATCTTCGAAGTTGTAGGTACTTTCGGAGAATAGCGACATAGAGAGGCCGACAGAAGTATTCGAATAATATAACATGCAACATTGCACGTACTATAAATACTGTAATATTTATTTGACAGCGTTGAATTCTTAAACATGTGAACATTAAACCTTTGTGTCTTGGACAAAATATTTAAAACATCACTGTGCATATATTTATTACACAATCTGTACTGCATTTATTCTACTGTCCCTCTTATTGGAGGACATAGGTATTCGAAGGTATAATCGAACAGAGAGAAAGGTGGTTGGATGTGCCCTACACGCCTCTACCACATAGCAGTTGTGTTTATGCTATGCCTCAGACAGTGTGCTCAAAGTTATTCAGCCGATTATGAAGTCACGGGTAATATGGGACGTAAAGGTAAGGATACAATGGTAGCAGAGAGGAATATCGGGATAAATATGTTAAATCAGAAAAAAATCTGCCTCTAAAATTGCCAAAACCATTAGCAGAAGAAAAACTACAGTGTTCTGCATAATTCGACGCTTCAAACAGACAAATACTGTTGTAAATAAAATTAGATATGGCACTGCTTCTAAACTCACTATCAGAAATAGGAGGCAAATAATAAAAATGATGAAGCAGAATTCGAGAATCACTGCATCTGAGATTAGAGAATGCCTTGAGCAATATTCTGGCACAATGGTTCACACCAAAACAGTTGAACGGGTTTTAAATAGGACTGGGTACAATGCCCACGTTCCTAGGAAGAAATCATATGTTAATAAGGTGAATAATAAAAATCGCATAGAATTTCCTAAAGAGTATGCGGTGAAACAAACAGAATTCTGGGATAAGTTTCGGAGGTTGGAGGAGTGAAAACTATGCTTATACAAGAGTGATGGACGTCTTAAAGTGTGGAGACTGCCAAATACACAATGGGAACCTAAAAACGTGGTAGCGACAGTGAAACATGGTGGCTGTAGTGATGGTAAGGCGCTGTATAGCTTCATCTGGCTTTGGGGAACTGGTGTTCATAAATGGGATCATGGACAAATTTGAATACAAGAGAATACTTGAAAACAGTCTTTAAAAGAGTGCAGAGAAGCTGGGATTGGACATCATTGTTACTTCCAGCAGGACAACGATCCAAATTATCTGCTGAAATTGTAAGGCTTTGGAACGTGTACAACACTCCTCAAACTTTGAAGACACCGCCCCAATCTCCAGATTTAAATCCTATAGATAATATCTGGAAGGACCTCGAGGAGCGTGTGAGGAAGCATTACATCAGAAGCAAGGACCATCTCAAAGGACTTCTTCAGACAGAGTGGAGAAATATGGAATCTGCAGTCACTAAACAGCACATACAGACAATGCCCAAACGATTATCATAATAATTCAAAGAAACGGGATGATAACTAAATACTAGCTGTTCTCTGTTCGAATACTTATGTCCAGATGTAAAGTAACCGTTTTATTTCTCCCCGCAGTGCAAATTAGTTTCATTTGCTATTTATGAATTTATATGTTTGATGGAAGACTCAAGTTTATTTTGTACCAGTTGTATTTACGTATACTTACTCTGCGTAGCTTTAAAATAATGTAAGTAATAAATATGTTTACGATCGAATACTTATGTCGGCCTCTGTATGTTTCCCATTGAGATCGTATATCTTGTTTTTCCTTTAGAACTACCTTATTTGATTTTTTTCCCTTTTCGCGTGAACACTAAATCTTTTTTAATTTTTCTGAGATTTGCAGCAGTACCGTGAAAGTTTAGGATTGCTTCAAGCAGTGAGTGATATATTTATTGTTGGCATAGATGCTTCTTCCACATATAAATTTTGTATCGTACGCTGAAATACATTTATTGTTATTTCTATTATACATTTGAGGACTTGTTTCTTCCCAGGTGTATTAAATGTCACTTCTTCATCCGGGTGCTTTGGCTTATCTCCGGGAACACCTAAAATGGAATGCAGAGAAACACCAGTTGCTTCGACTACCCTTTAATTTACTCTCGTAGCTCGAGTGAGAGTCTTTCTGCCCCTGTGTCTAACTTCGTGAAGTCGTGGGCATTTGCAATAATTTTTCCACTCTGACTATGCGATAACTTGCCACTAACCTTGAAAATGCAGAAGCCATTATAAATTCCTATTGAAATTTTAACGGAAAATATTGAATTACGGCTCTATCAGTAACACAACAAGTTCTGGTTTTATGTTCCTTTGTTTTGTAAAACAAAGCAGTAACTTAACACCTACGTGTATAAATAATGCTTATCAAACGGTGGTGTGATAGAAGTGCTCGTAAGCGTTGCAAGAAATTCAGAAAAAAAATTACGAAATAGTATGGTTTAACAGTGTATAGAGCTGCTGCTTCATACATTCCTGTAAGCATTTGGACTTCTGAAACCGTTACAAAATAAAAAATGTTAACGAAACGGTTCTGCCGCTTTAGTATGGTTAAGTGGAGTTGTGCATATAATTTTCAAAATGTTTTTAAACTGATATGTTACTTATTTTAATACACAGAAATAGCAATTACACAGCTTGCTAAATCACTACTCTTAATTCATTTGTACCAATATTTATCAGTTATTTCTCTGATCTAACTGGACGTTACAAAGAGTAAAGCCAACGAAACAAAAAATAAGTGTTAACACTTAAGTAAGCAAGCAGGGTTAAAAAGGGCCAACAATGTGCTTACATAACTCTTTCCAGTGTCTGTAATACCAGTTACAAGGCAAGTACAAACTTTTTGTGCCGGCTGCGTATTATAAATCTGTTAGGTCGACGATCAGCGGTAACCTCGGGGTTAGTGTCCGCAGAAGGTACAGAAAGTGTCTCTCGAAGTAGACCATCCGTGACCAACTCCGCCAAACCGCTGTAACCTCCAGACGTCCTTGATGAGGTCCGACATTGACCCCACGTTACTGTACAGCACGTTGTGGCCTCTCCTGTAAACGTGAGACGGTCCTTGGGAATTATTATATGCGAAGGGCATAACGCTAATCTGCCATTGACATCCACTTGATCATTTCCATTCTTATTCAGTTTGATCTTGCTAGTGTGTAATCTTTTTCAGCTTCAAAGAGGATAATATAGTTCTTATCTTTAACTCGATAGAGCGTTAGAGATTAGAGTGAAGCACTAGTGTTTGCGCTCGTGTCAATAGAAACTATGGACACGTAAAAAGTTTAAGGTAGAAGAATACAATAAAAGGCCAATTTTCCAAATGCTAAAGCTATAGGTATAATTTGGGGGGGGGGGAACTGTTGGAATATTCAAGTGTTTACTTCAGTTCGTTTTATAATAATACATCTTACGACAAGGTTCCAAAACTGAGGAGGTGACAAGAAATTTCTAGGGAGATAGAGAGTTACCAAGGACAAAGGATTAAAAGAGATTTATTATTATACTTAGTCATTACCATCATAATCGTCATGATTTACAATATTATATACGCATTCAGTTAATGCACATAAATTATAAATTAATTAAAATTACATTAATTACACTGATTATAGAATGTTCACATATAAAATCTCAAGAAAGTAAGATTATTTCTCTACAATGCTGAGTTCTCCTGTAGGTATTTATTCAAGTGATTCTATTTCTCTCAGCTTCAGGTGCTAAAAATAAATTTAAGTCTTTAAACCTCTGTAGTTTTCTAAACTACTACAGATAATTATATGAAATGTTGTTGCAATATAAGGTAACTAGAATAATTGTAACGTATGTAATAGGAAATAATACTTCACGTGTGAAATTTTTAAGGCTATCTTCTCATTAGCTGTGCTCCAATATTCTATCTAACATTCATTCAGGTGCACGTTTCTCAGAAAAAATTTCTGTGGTCTACGGGTAGCGTGTTGCCATCTGGTCCCCGAGATCGCGGGTTCAAACCCGGCGGAGGCTGATGGATTTTTTCGAGCTTAAAATTCCTTAGTACGGCTTCCTTGGGAAGGGAAGTAAATCCGGTAGCCGCTATGGTAGATTTACGGCACGTAAAACAGTCTCAAGCCTGATAAAGAGGCCTTTGAGCAAACAATTATGCTGTCCATTGAGACCAATATAGAACGGGACGCTAGAACCACAGTAGTAAAAGACTACCCATAATTTAAAATTTCAAGACATCTTAATATCATTTTAACTACATATTTTTAATTATAAATACACTTTACAGCAACATTTATGAGTCAGTGACTTATTCTTTATTTAAGAAAAGTTAACATTTTTTTATTTTCTGAACGCAGCTTTATCAGTAGTATTTCTAGTAATTAATATTTGAAATATTTATCAAGTTTGTAATGAAAAGAGGCAAAAACATTGTTTACACAATATAAAACAATTTGACAGACATGGGCGTAACAGTTCCAGAGAGGTGTACACTTCACTGGTGCATGCTGAAAAAAGATAGTGCATAGGAAATTTAACAAAATTTTTAAAAATTTAACATGTTAAGTAATTACTTCCTGCTATGTGAATTAAGATAATTTTAGTTACCTTTACAATGTGGCAAAGTGTCACACAATATATGTAGTAATTTGGAAAAAAAAATCAGATATTAAATTCCTTTTTTTCTGAACACTTAAAGTAGTTCTATAATTACCTAATTCCCAAGATACTTCATGAACCAAATAATATAATACGAGAACTTCCTTAAAATTAGCATCGTTTAATATCCATTAATAGTTTACCTATTCAGTCATCTTTAGTCAGCAATAGAGAAATATCGATTACTGTGAGCAATTTGAATTGATAAAAGTGAACAGCGTTTGGTGCTGAATAAATTTAGGGTGGCAATAACCTGTGCCTTTATCTACATATTACTGTTTTGGGACAGAGAGGCTTTATGAGATTCACTTCCGTTCTTATTATTTGTTGTCTACTTCCGAATCTCGATATAACATTATTATGCTAATCGATTCCAAAAAAAAAATCAAAATATAAAAGCGAACAGCACGCATTGCGTATTTCTTTTGTTACTCTTGTAGTTACAGAAATACATTTATCAGTATAGTGTTTAAATACACGAGCTACTCGAGTTAGGAATTGAAAAATGTAACACTAATGCCCGATTTCACCAACAGATGTTAAGACTTAACACGGATACTTAGCAATAGATATAACAAAAATTACGTTACCCCAACATGTGTTAGCTTAAAACTCGTATTAAACCTCTTATTAAACTAACAAGCCAAATTTCTGTTTTAAGTCGTTAAGAAGGGTAAATGTCAAGATAGTGGGCGTGAACGCAGCTTTTCATGTAGATTTGCTATAATATAGCAGTATTCCATAAGCCCACTAAACCCAAACACCTCCCCGAAAGCTATCGTCCTATAAGTCTGTTGCCAAACCTCTACAAGCTGTAGCGTGAGTGTTATCTTTGCTTTTATTTGATTCATTGCATTTGTCTTTCAGTCTTTCTCGTTTTAATTAGATTTTAAAGCCATTGGATTTTTATAGGGCGCTGATGACCCAGTAGTTGAGCGCCCCTAAACACCATCATCATCATCATCATCATCTACAAGCTGTTTGAAAAAGTAATTCATCGCCGTCTTCTGCCTTACCTTAATCATAATCCTGTTCTTCCGCCTTATCAATTTGGATTTCGTCACAATCACTCCACTACCCATCAGCTTTTACGATTAACTCGTTCAATTGTCCACGGCTTCGAGGCCCATCAGTATACGACGGCTGTTTTCCTTGATATGGCACAGGCATTCGACAGGGTTTGGCGTGATGGTTTTGCTCCTTAAGCTCTACCGCATCGGTCTTCCTAATTACTTATCACATCTAATCCACAGTTTCCTCTACGACCGCAGCTTTTCAGTACGCATTGGTGGAAAGCTTTCATCTCCACGTAATATTACCGCAGGTATCCTACAGGGTTCTATCTTGCCCGACTCTATTTAATATATACATTTCTGATATTAATGACTTAGCTCCGACTTCTTTAGCTCTTAACGCTGATGACACAGTACTATATTATTCTCATGTTAATCTTCAGCACGCACAAGTAGTACAGCTCTCTTTAGAACGCCTAACTCATTGGTTCAGAACTTGGCAGATCTCTTTGAACCCTCAAAAAATCGAGGCTAAAATCTTCTCTTCGCCGATATACTCCACTTCCTCCGTTGTGTCTCTACAGGAACAATGTCCCTTGGATCCCCACTAGAACTCCCGTTAAATACCTTGGAGTGCTTTTGGACTCTCGACTGACCTGGCGTGCTCACATCGATCGCCTTATATCACTGGCCTCCGGGCGACTTTCAAAACTCTCACCTCTGTTACATCGCCGTTCCAGCCTCGGCCTACAGTCTTCATTGTTACTCTACAAATCACTCGTTCGTCGGCTTATTACTTATGCCTGCCAAGTGTGGGGGGCCGCAAACACGTCATCTGCGTCGTCTTCAAGTTATACAGACTCGCGTCATGCGCATCGCTACCAACGCTCCATGGTTCATTTGTAATCAGCAGCTCCATCATGAACTAGGACTGTTACCTTTTCACGACTACATTCGCAGGATCGCCCGTCGTTACATTTCCACGCTGCAAGAAGTTCCAGGAGCTGCGCATTATAACATCGGTGTCCGCACGCGCCAGCCCTGACGCTTTTAAGAGGAGACTACCACAGGACCTGCTTCTGAGTGATGCATCTGATTCCAGTGATTAAAGTGCTTGATGTATGTCTTAAATCTTCAATATTGACATAATTTCTCAGAGAGTAGTATTGGAGATCTAACTTAATGTAGTTAGGGGACGGCCCGTTAGCCTATCCCTGAGTGTTATTGTTCCGTTATCTTCTTTTCACTCTGATCTGTAAAGCATTGTACTGCTGATCGGCCAATAAATATTTATATAAAAATATTTGCTATATTTAGACAGTCTAAATGGCATTCGTAATAGAGAACGGCCTTTGCGGAGGATCTAACAGAAATAGATTTTCTACGGAGGTAGAGACTATCGAAACAAGTTGTTATGAAGGTTACTGAGGAAGTACAAGAGAGGTTATAACATGCATCGAATAGGAATATGTCGATCTCGCCTTTGCTTCCTGTATTAATAACTTTGCGATCTTATAATTCACTGAATTCTTTGGATAATACCCTGTCCACCTCCCGTCTTGAAACGTTCAAGTCTCTCGTCACTTCTGTCCTTCGCACCTCGTTTCAAATTTATGTAATATTGAGGAATTTGCTTCGTACTACTTGTGATATTTGCTCGAATTAAACTAATTTCCAGTTTTTGTTCCACGTCACGTTTTTCTCTTTCACATTTCCCGCATCCGTCCTCTTATTTTCCACAATATCCTTATATTTAGTTACGAATTCAACTAACAAATCCCTTCTGGATTGATGAGAAATTTGTCCCACGGCTTCTCTTCTGATTTTGTTCACCCCCCATTTTTTCAGTTGTGTGTAAACGAAAATAAAAACAAAAGCACATCGCAGTACGTTAAGAAAATAATACGATTAATTTACGGCCTTCTATACCTGTAATACTTACAAGGCTCTCAGCGGTAGCACGTGCTTGTTAACATTTTCAGAAAATAAGTTCGTGAAATGCATGAATTTTTACAGTTTTGTTAACGCTATAACAACTGTTACGTTACATTTGTTAAAGACGATTTTAATATCTGTTGGTGAAAACGGGCATAAGTGGAATAAAATGGAAGATATATGTATGTTAAGGGGAATTCCCGTATTGGTTAATGCAATTATGAATTATTTTAATGACTCGCAATGCATTCAAAAGAATCATAAAAAATAAAAATAAAAAAATAGCAAAGAGGGTATTTGGAATTATTAACCAATATGCCAAGTGAACAGACAACACTGGAACAGTAAGTAATTTTATAATTTACACTCAGACAATGACAAATAGAGGAAACCAGAACTGTACTTTTCCCTACAGTCGTCCATATATTAAAGAATGGTATGGTCAGTTAAGTGCTCATGTTGTAAACTCTGGTGCTATGAAGGTCAAACAACAACAAAAGACAAACGACAGGAGTATGAAGCTCAGTATCGCGAATGTTTGAATGTATATTGCCTTTTCCACAGTAATGTCAGCTGAATAATTCATAATTTTATGTTCAGGACTGTCTCAAATAATATACAACACATAGATATTAGAACAGATTTTACAAGTAGTTTGCTTGTAGGATAGCTGCACCAGTTTAAGCCTTGTTCCTCCAACTTCTTACTCTAAATAAAACTCTGCTGTTAACACTGCCATTAAAACTATAACATAGCCCGTCATAAAATTGGATTTTAATACCTGTTAGGAAATACGCTCATTAAATTTGCAGTTGTTAAGAGGTAAACTTGTCAAAACTGAATGATGGAGTATCCATCACGGCCATGTCGATGAACATGTGGAAACAGAATGTCATGATTTATTCTGGACTTCCATCATACAATCTTAGCGACATTTGGAAACACAGCTGCGATAATTTTAAAATAATGAATGACCTGTAAAATTATCGAGAGGCGCGGCTTTGACTGGTTAAAATTCGACATTTCATTAAAGTTCGTTAGCCGAACATGGAATGATGTCATATGATTGTCAGCTTAACATAACTCTTTAATCGTGTTTTTCTCGAAATTATCGGCGATATTTAACAAAACTATAAATTTGATTTGTAAATGCTTATTATGATTACACTTCATATTTTCATATTATACTCATGATTTCTGAATATAGAAAATTTTAAAGCCACGTACGCAAATTTAAGTACCCGCATGCTATCTAGGGAAAGAACCGTGTTACACTTGAAATTAATTTTTCCAGTGTTTGAAAGGCTCTGAACACTAATCTCTGTTTCATATAACCTTGCCCCGCTGACATGTATCACTCCAAGTGCAACTACCTTCCCCCTCAGCCTAATTGGCTAATGCTTTCGTGCTGTAGGCCATAGGCGGTGCCTTCCCGTCACATTTAAACCTGCAGTAAACGTTATGATAATTGAAAGGAAGATAGATAAATTCATACAAATAAGAATATGAAGGCATGCAAAAATAATGAAGTTTATAATAAAACTGGGCAGGTTGAAACTGAATGAATGGGCAATGAAACTGAAACAAGTTTATAATGAAAGGCCTTCGGCCTTTTCCACTGAGATTTTTTTAAAACCAGCACACACACCTTGCAAAAATGCTTGTCTTTCAGTCTTAAAAGTCGTGTCACACCTTACTTGCGTGTCCTTCATTCGCCCAAGTCTCGTCAAGGTAGTATACTTTGCAATTTATATCCAGGTACAATCTGATTGTCCTTAAATAACGTCCTCGCCCCACAGCAATATCGCTCCTGGAGTGGTAAGTTTTCCTGTTGTCTCAATTTCATGTCGCGATGTTCCTACGCATCTAACACTCACACCTGTAAGTTCAGAGCACAGCTGTTCGACTTCTCTCACTGACAAAGACGGATTCTTCTCTGTGAGTGCATTAAACACATGCACTACAATTCTTTTTTCGCCGCTTTGTAAAGGTTTTCCCTTGCGATGCTTCAGCGATAAACTGGCGGTAGACTCTGCCATTATAAATATAATAAGTAAATGCGCAATAAACGATCAATAAAATAATTTGTCTCTCGTACTCGGTACAACACACCTTCGAATGGCAATATATGACTAATCCAGTTCAAAACAAGGTCAGTGATAAGTCATATAAAGAAATATGTCATCACTACCGCTAAATCACGTGCTATCGTGCCACGTGCTTGAGAGCAAAGGAGCCTCCTCTTTACTTCGTTTAAGAATTAATATGCCTTTCACATAAATCAACTCTGTTGCGTAATATATTTAATTAAAACGATTACGAAAATATAAATTTGACAATTCCCTCCAACATATAAAGATATATCACCATGTTAAATAACGCACTAATTTTTACCGCACAACAGTCTATACTACAACAGCAGCCTATGAGAAGTGATAAGGCCACGTGACCATTAAGAGATACGGGGCAAGCTTATGTGAAACAAGGATTAGAATTATTAACTGAGATATAACATCCACGATGTTAGGGAAACAATACGCAAAGTATCTAGTTGAAAGTTATGCCAGTTATTACACACCCTATTTTGTCATGTATCACAATTGCAGCTTGCATGGACGTTTAAATATGAATATTTCATTAATAATAGATCAGAGTTTCAATAAATGTGGTCCATGAGATGCATTTTTAAAAATATTAAACAAAAAATCTCTATGCTACTAAAATTGAGAGATCAAAAGTATCTATTAGCCCTATTCTTGATTCTCTAAAAATCATGTTGCTGTAAAATGTTTATTTCTAAAAATTAGACGATTATTTTGAAAATGAGTATCATTTTGTTTACTGTGCTCCTGAAAAGCAATACAAGCCTTCTGGAATAAATTAGTAAAACATGGTGTAGAACACTGTGTACCGAAAAAATGATGCTGAACTAGAGTTTTGCGAGGAAAGAGCTTCATATTTTGCATACGTATTAACAAGCATAGGCATCTTCATTTATTGCTTTAGTTACTGCATAGTTTAAATATGCCAACTGGAAGAAAGAAATAGTTCCTCTAAGTTTAACATTGCTACTATAGATAAGCAATTTTGTCTTTTAAGAAAAAAAACTATCGATACTGTAGGTACTTTAAGGCCCGGGCTTTATAGTTTTATAGCTTTATAGTCTTTTTTAATTTCCATTAATTGACCTAATAGTGGTTAACTATAAAGCCCGGGCCTTAAAATACTTACACGTTGTAAGTCGCCATTAAGGTAGTTGTCTCATGTGTTTATGAGAACTCTTAGTGGTTTACCGGGAGAAACAGAAGTCAGTTGGTGAATTAAATGTCATATTGGCACGTTGGCCATAGTATCTCAATTGGTTAGAGCGGCTGGACGGAAACCAGAAGATCCGTGGTTCAAATCCCGGCTATGGCATTGAATTTTTCAGTCTGGCTGTACCCTTTCAACCTAATATGTTATTACGAAAAGTTTAATTTTTAGGATTTTTGGTCAGTTTTCAGAAATGCGTTTCCTTAAAATTCTAGAAGATAAAAAGAATAAAAGTTCCGTATTCTTTTCTAAGGATACGTTTTAGAAGTCACATTAAAATGAATGATAGTGACTTGAGAAACTCATACATCACATGAAAAACACATAATATTTTTATATAGTTCCTGCAACTGTTCTTTATATCTGCTGCTAGCCTTTCTAGAAATTGTTTCATTACGCAATTCCCTGTGGTACAATAAACCGAAGTAATAGTTAAATGTGTAAAACGGATGATTGTATACTGGAGTTACCACGACATCACAAGAAACAGATATATATTGACAGATTTTTAAACTCTGACGAAGTACCTACTTACCAATTCAAAACACACAATATATTACCTAATAGTAAACACCAACATTACAGAAAAGCTCCTTCGAAGAAATGCTACCTGAGATTCATTATAAATTTTATAAAAATTGACATTTGTATTTCGGGACTAAAATGACCTAGCAGCTATAAATTCAAACCGTGTTTTGAACTTCATATTTTAAATACCTATATGTATACAATGTAGATTAAAAGTTCAGGAGCTTTTTTGGAAACCTTTTTCAGCACATTTTTTTTTTCAAAATGTTCTACGCAAAAGAGTTTCCATATAATTCCTTTGAAATGTGTCGTGTACATAAAACACAAACAGTGAAATACTTTAATGCTTCTCTTCTAAGGGTCTTATTTTATAACCATTTAAAGCTGTAAAAATTCTAAAAAAAATCTAGAAATTTCATATGAAAGCCTTGAAAATTATTTTTTAAACTAACGTTAGTAGGACTAAATTATGGCATATTTGTGTGTTATAATCAGATAAATGACATAAGATTAAAAGAAAAGACTTTTTTTTCTTCTAAATTGCATCGTGTGGAGCATACTGTAATAAAATTCAACTTTAAAACACAATAGTTCGAAAACTAAACAGGATCATACTGAAATATAACTGTGTATAATACAACGTTAAAAATGATGAAGGAAATTCAGTTAACCTTGAATCATGTGCAATATTTGGAAATATTGAAAGGTGTTGAGAGAGAGAGAGACAGAGAGTGAGAGAGAAAGAGAGAGAGAGAAGCGGTAAGGTAATTTCTATTCTTCAGTGTTACACATAGGTAAACACATGCTCATAACCTAATTATGAGCTCATAAATAAAACATTTTATTTCTTTACACACTGTGGTACAATTTCATATGTGTATACATATCCTTAACGTAACAAAGCAAATGGACTCTTTTCAGAGACGTAACCATTGACGCTGGGTTTCATTACTCTCGCAGTTGTTGGACTCAAACTTAAATCAAATTGTAGCAAGTGCATGTCACAACACTGTGCTAGGTTTATACTGCGATTGAGTTACTTGGCACTCGTCAACTACTTGAACGGAAACGAGGCTGCCCAAGAACTTTTATACATGTGACGCATTCACACTTAACTCATCAAAGCCAACATACAGTAGGTCACTGACCAGGAACGTCTGAGGGTTGTTTGGCTTTCTGGAGGGGTAAGGGGAGAACAGTGACACACGGCAGCACACAATGATGGCACAAGTAGATTTACTATCTACATTTACTACTGTGTTCCTCTCAGAGAATGTGACTGTAAGGAATGTGTGTGACAGTGTTACCCGAGAAAGATTACGGTTAGAGTTTCAACATATAGGAAATCTATGCTAGTTTGTTAGTAATGCTGGTATACTAACGTTGCGCCCGGGCAAAATGATGCATTTTATTAGGGGTTGAAAGTAAGATTAGACTGTTTATTTGTTATTTATATCTTGGGTAGTTAATTTTTCCTTAGACCTACGGCATGAGTGTCCGAAGTCCTATCCTGATTGCCCAAATTGTGGAGATATTTGCCCAAATAGGGCTTTAAAGTTACGAGTAAGGGTATGTTTGAAATTATAGGATATTCTGTAACTTTAGCCAGGTCCTACAAGCTGAGCTTCACAAGTTACTGCGCTGATATGACAGGTATTACAGCTTAGTCAATAAGTGTGTGAAACTAAGGTAAATGTTTTTTAAAAATTTTCAAAATGTTTGAGAAAAGACATGGATATTTTAAATGGTAAGTTAACCTATACTTTTGGGAGCTAAGACTATGCAATGTTTTCAGCTATTGGGTTAAATAGTGCAAATTTCTGGATACAGATCAAAAAATTGTTTGAAGTAGATCTCGGGCATTTCACTGGATCCTATAGTATCAATGTACACATTTTTGTCTAGATAGGCCAAACGGGGTACAGCGAAGATATGTTTTTATCCACTGACCGATAATGCTCTAAAATTTCTGCACTTGATGCTTCTTGCATGTTCACAGCACATGTAACAAAATATATTTAGACCTCTTGAGAAGTATTTTGTTATTGCAGACAGGCAATAAATCATGTTCCACAGTTGAATTTTATAATTTAGATCTTACTGGCCTTACTTCGTTTATTTGTTTGCTTGCGATTTATTTCATGCAAAATTTAAATAATGGAGTCCTTCTGGGTGATCCATTGTTCAGGAACTAGTTTACTGATCCAAAGGTCACGGTCCCAGCACAGAACAATGGCTATTAAATTTACTTAAACACGTCAGCCCTATGTCAATAGATTTATTAGCGTACGAATAAGAAGTCTCGAGGGACAAAATTTCGGGACACCGGCGGCGCTGATATAAACTCGACAGCGTTGTTATAAATCAAAATTTTTATTTAGTTTAAATATGGATCTTTCAGCGCCAGTAGTCATCTCACCTTCCAGTTACTGACTGGCTTGTTCAACAGTACCAGCGATGACTAAACATTTTGCAGAGGCTAGCGCGGTCGATTCCCATGATGATTTTAAGCTATCAACTGCCGAATTAAATTTTTGGGCAAATATTAATAAACTATCGTCAGAAAATGTATGAAATACACATGCATATGGGTCAAATAACAAAAGTAATTAAAATACAACGGTGGGTCCAGGCAACGCGTGAATGTAGAGGCCATAGCCAATTTCAGAAACGCCTACAGCCCTAGCGGAAACTGTACAATCACAACACTTAGATATAAAATATGTTTCAATGTTTGCACAATATATGTCCACCGTTAAAGATTCATATGGCAAGCGTAATAATTTACCATAGACTAATGTTGACGTTAAAACTATGTGTAACTAAATGAGAGGACTATAATATCTAAGTAAAGCCATGATTCATTACATTTTATCGAGTGCTGTGTTTTGAGAAATCGCTTTCGAATGTTACCGCAATAAGGGATAACCCCGGGAGAGGCTTTATCCAGATCAATTACCCTGAGAGAGATACGAAATCGGTACACTTTACCCTCATATCACAGAGACAGGCGTTCTTTGTAGTCAGTACCTATTAACGAGCCTGGGTTGTTACTCAATTATACAGAACAAAGTATTCAAACAACGAAATGTGGAGATGCTGTTACTCCATGAAGCAGGAGCGAAAGCAAGATCTTATACCAGGCACGATTTCCAGGAAGATCGCCGTCTACAGACACATTTCGAAGGGCTGAAAGGCGCCTAAGTGATACGGGTCCGTCAATCAGGATGTCCCAGTGACTTCTGAAAATAATGAAAAGATGGTGCGAAATGCCATTCGTGTCACCCCTCACACCATCTTTAAGGTCATTGCACAAGATGGTTTGAGAATATTCCACCGCAATAAATATCCTCCCAGCCATATTCACGATCTACACTACCAAGCATGACTGATATGTTCACAAGCAACTCTTAAGCAATGTGATTTATAGTGACGATGACGCATTTCACATCAACTGAACTGTAAATCGAGAAATGCAATACTGCAGGGTAAATAATTCTTGCTGGCCAGAGGTTGCGTGTCACGTGCAATGGGGCGCTAAAGTTTGCTCTGGGATCCTAGGTGTTCCGTGGTTACTAGGGCCCGGAGTTTTAGGTGTTAACCTTATTTCACCTAAAAATACTAAATGAGGGAATGATACCTAAAATAAACTAAATAGTTGCTTTTCCTTTTTGAAACGAAGACTGTTATTTTCCGATTTTCAAAGTAAATTTGGAAGGTCATGTTACAGAGAAAATTAATAAAACAAGAGAAATGTACCCTTAAATGACATTCCTCTCAATAAGGAAAAAAAGTGTACAGATAAATCAGTCCTGCCGAGCTTCGAACTAAGCTCCTGCGGAATATCGGGCAGAAGCACACAATGAGACACAACGGAAACAAGTGAAATATTTCCCTCGAGTAGTTCTTTCCAGCTATGAGATAAATGCATTTTAGTATTCCACATAACAGAATTTATTGTTTCGTTTGACATGTGTCATAAATACATGCAGAAATAATTTTTCTACGTATGTCGTAGATACAAAAGGGAAAGGCAATGTCTTTACAACAAAATCTTAAACGCGGCTCCTCCTATTAGAAGCTCAACGCATGTTCTTCGAAGGTGCAAAAGATTATTCAACAAAATTCTGGTTTTGAAGACATGAAAATCAAACTCAGTACTGCAGGGAGAAAAGTGTATATTAAGCTACCAGTGGAACCTGCTGCACTGGCATCAATATATTACACTCCAATGACATCATGCTCTTTTGAAAGAACGTTTTCGTCATACACGAGTATGTTGCTTGACAATAGGAGATCGTTTATCCCAGAAAATTGATATATATGTAACTAGCTACTGCAATGCCAAAAATAAAAATTAACCTAGAAAGCAAAAAATAAACTACATTTTGTATTGTAACTAAATTTTTCATGCATATCTTTGACAATGTATGCCTTTGTGAAATAAGTTCATGAATAGATCTAGAAATAAGTAGCTGAAAAGGAAAATTACAGCACGTGTACTGAGAAACAAACACAACATTTAAACAATCTATTTTGATAAAGAAACACCTAAAAATTATTTTAAACGTATAAGAAACCTAAAATGAATATTCTACCTAAAAATCCGGATCCTAGTGATCACCGTGTCGCAATTGTTTCGACAGCAACTTCGTAAGATGCTATGTTTTCAGTTTCTGCAAGATCTGCCGCTGAAGAAAGTGTGACAGTGAGATTCCAGCAAGATAGGAAGCCCTCAAATTGGTCTCTAAATAATTAATAGTAGTATAGGTATATCTACTAATGTAGACGAATTAACAAAAACAAATGAAACAAGAAGAAAGAAAACAACCCCCCCCCCCCCATGCCGTAAAGGATTTCAACCTCTAACGCAATGATTACACGACGCCTTGTGGGCTCAACCACTCAAAGAATAACAGTATAGGATTAGTTAGGGAGGGATAAGATGAGGGAAAGATTAGAATGTATTGTGATAACACTCTTTGTTGGGATAACAATGCCAACATGATGCCCAGTAACCGCGTAGCTAAATCGTGTAGTAGGTAGTTCTAACTGTGGGACACTCTCCGATCTGAGGGTCCGCTTAGACGTGACCCTACGTATTGAGATTTGAGTTTGGCCACCTATGATTGCTTCTTATTGTGCAATATGTTCCTGGCATTCGCAACTTGGCGATGTTTTAATGAAGACGCTGTATTGTGTTGATGTGAGGTTAACCTTGGAAATCAGTCCTCTAATGCTGAACTGGTCAGACAAATTCAGGACCTCAACATGGAAATCTGTAGTCAGTACTGGAGGTGCTTGTTTTCTTCTATGTCAGTAGATCCGGTGTTGCTGTGGAAACGGAGCTGTATGTGAGAACTTTCGGTAGGTATGACCAGTGTCTTTGTTTGATGGTGACGTTCGGCCTCTCCGGAGAAGTGGCTTTAGTTCCATAGACTTGCGCGACATTCTGCGGTGAGGGCTTGCTTTTCTGAACACTTGCTACAACGAGACTGATTTCAAGTCTACGAAAAATAGCGTTAACTAACCTTTTGGCAGATGTTGAACATTTCATTAAGGATTCTAGATACGCATTGAACCATTAAATGTCCTTGAAAACTAAAGCTACAAAATTAATTATTGCTTGATCATGGGACCGATATATAGAAACAAGATTATAATCTGCGAGTTGCATAAATATGAAAAATAATGTGAAGCAATTCACTGGATATATCCAGAGCATAACCACCTATGTATTTCTATAACGTTATGAACATTTGACTTACATTCCCAACACTGTCTGGAGCAATATAGAGAAAACTCTCATTCTTTAAAAGCACTCTTCATTTTTAAATTTCTAAATGCTGAACATTTAAAGGAAAGTACGCAATTTACACACAGTTACACATGAGTTTTCTTTTGAAACCGTTAAAATAACTCTTACATTAAAACCACGTTGAACTTAATGTGTTTTCAAATGTTAGCTTTCTATATAGAGAATCTTTTCAGAAGAGGATTTAAAACTATAAACTCAAGAAAGTCGAGGTAAAAATTTATTTCCAGCCACTATAAGCAATCTTTAAGTCAAAACCAGTTATTTTCACTCTATGAACTTAATAATTTATTCACTAAAGGTTTTTGAAACTTCCTGAAATGCGAAATTGTCTCCACAATGATAGGGTTTAATATAAGTGAAGCAGAAAGTTATAAAACATATCGGTTTCCCATCCTACGTCTTAAAACGATGTTATATTGCAATGTCGAGCAAGGGTTAAACCTGCGCTTGACAGTTATGCGACTCGCTCACCTGTGAAAAAGCGTTGTCGCATCTCATCCAATACAGTTATAAATAAATCTCATTCTGTGAGGTATTTATATTACATAAATTAGTTTTATTTATGGAGTAAACCATACAGCTGTCAAGTGCAGACTTAACTGCATAATGACCATTCCTTGCAGCGTGGCAACGTGATTCAAGCTTGTAGTAGGTCTTGCCTTCATGTTTCCTGCTGTGCATTCTTGGTCCGTTTTCTATGAGACTAATCAGTACATCAAAATGAAAGTATTTTGTATGTAAAGAGGTCTTTTTAAAAAGAGTTTTAAATGCTGTTATGCCTTTACTTAAATTAAAAATTTGCGATGCATGAGCCCCTTTTGAAACTAGCATTTAGTATATAAGCAAAGTGCCATTAAATTTTAAAGTTCTGCTCTTAAAATTTTTGAAAATCAGGATTGGTGATTCAAGTGTTAACTGGGAAAAACAGATAGTGCAGATGGGGCATCGATAATGTCGATACTTCGATGCTCTGTGGCATTGAAGTATATGTACTATTTTGAGATAAACCTTCGACATTTTTTCGATACATTTAAAAATCAGAAGTTTTGCATTACTGAAAATTGTTGCGTTTAAATTAATGCTACATAAGAAATGAGAGGAGCTGAGAGTATTTCATTCACTCTATTAGTTGTGTTTCGCAAATTAAATTTGGGCCACGAGTGCCCTGTAGGACAGGTATACCGTACGCCTAATTTCCATAAACATTTCGTTTTTATAATGTACAATAGTGAAATTGTATAAAACGGGAATGAAAAAGTGTGGAATTATTTTGAAGTAGATGGTGCTAATAATAACTAAGGCCTGGAAGTTTAGCCAAGCAAACAATATAACAGGTTAGTAGTGACGGAGCTATACAGGATGTTTCGAAACGACACCGAACAAATATATAGAAGTAGTTGCTCAGTTTCTATGTGACACATATAGATAGTTTCTACCGCCAATAGAGCCGCATAAAAACGCTCCAGACTGAATGTGGATTAGGCAGTGACAGGAACAGCGCGGCAGCGTGCCACCTCATGTAGCTGTTTGTAAGCATACCGACTTCTCCACGGTAGCTTACTACTATTAATCTCTATTTAATATAACCTTGCCTCGCTGACATGTATCACTCCGCGTGCAACTACCTTCCCCCTCAGCCTAATTGGCTAATGCTTTCGAGCCATAGGCTATAGGCGGTGCCTTCCCGTCACATTTAAACTGCAGCAAACGTCATAATAATTGAAAGGAAGATAGATAAAATCATACAAATAAGAATATAAAGGCATGAAAAAATAATGAAGTTTATAATGAAACTGAGAAAGTTGAAACTGAATGAATGAGAAATGAAACTGAGCAAGTTTAAACTGAATGAATGAGCAATGAAACTGAAACAAGTTTATAATGAAAAGCTTTCGGCCTTTTCCCCTGGGATTTTTTTAAAACCAGCACACATACCTTGCAAAAATGCTTGTCTTTCAGTCTTAAAATTCGTGTCACGCCATACTTGCCATGTGTCCTTCATTCACCCAAGTCTCGTGAAGGTAGTATATTTTGAGACTTGTATCCCGGCACAGTCTGATTGTCCATAACTAACGTCTTCGCCACACAGCAATATCGCCCCTGGAGTGGTAAGTTTTCCCGTAGTCTCAATTTCATGTCGCGATATTCCTACGCATCTAACACTCACCCCTGTGAGTTCAGAGCACAGCTGTTCTACTTCTCTCACTGACAAAGACGGAGTCTTCTCTGTGAGTGCATTAAACACATGCACCACAATCCTTTTTTCGCCGCTTTGTAAAGGTTTACCCTTGCGATGCTTCAGCGAAAAACTGGCGGTAGACTCTGCCATTATACATATAAGTACACGCGCAATAAACGATCAATAAAATAATTTAGCTCTCGCATTCGGTATAGCACACCGTCGAATGGCGATATATGACTAATCCAGTTGAAAACAAGGTCAGTGATAAAAGTCATATAAACAAATATGTCACCACTACCGCTAAATCACGTGCTATCGTGCCATGTGCTTGAGAGCAAAGGAACCTCCTCTTTACTTCGTTTAGGAATTAACAAGCATTGCACATAAATCAACTCTGTTGCGTAATATATTTAATTCAAACAGTTACGAAAATACAAATTTGGCAATTCTTTTCCAACATATAAAGATATATCATCATGTTAAATAACGAACTAATCTTTACCGCACAACAGTCTATAATGCAATAGCAGCCAATGAGAGGTGATAAGGTCACGTGACCGTTAAGAGATACGGGGTAAGCTTATGTGAAACAAGGATTAGGTATGATTTTTTTGGCTTATGAAATCGCAATAAAGAAGCTATTCTTTAGTTATTCGTTAATGGGTATTTAATGTGTTCTAATATTCCGTTATAACAGTCGATGACGGCAAATAAACTAGTGGACATATGCAACTGAAACATTTTAGAGGGAAGTTAGTGTTAGTGAGATTGAGGATGGAAGCATCAAATGATAAAAAGAACAGAGAACAATACCAAAGAATTATAGATAAAGTTAATCAAAACTAGATGCCTTATGCAATGGGACAAGCATTTTATTTCACCGTGTTTGATAATATTAAATAAGGCATTTGTAATTGAAAAGGAAGCTGTTGATTTTACAGTAACTCGTTGAAAGCACATTTCAACTAAGGTCACAGCAAAATGATCAACCTGAACTGTCCGAGTCATTATCGACTTTTTCACAAGTACCTGCACTTTGCGTCATTACCTGAAAGCGAGGCTAGAGTCACTGAAAAGGAGCAAGTAGCAATGCTTTTGTTTTCGTGACCGGTGCGTCCCAATAACAACTCTTGAGGTTCGCACACCAGTGTTCCTGGGCTGTCTAATCACAAAATAATATAATATTTAAAACTGCATAAAATTATATTTAAGAGAATTTCGAAGCTGCAACACCGAAATTCGAACTAGTTAAGTTATAAACTACAAAACGGCTATAATCATTCGGTGTCGTTTTGAAACAACCTGTATGCTAGCTGCGTCTCGTAAACATAAGGGAGGGGAATGAATGCCATGCACTCGTGCACGTAGTACTCACACAATCAAAGTCATGAGCAACGGTAATCTATCAAACGTAGTCACACGACGGACACACTGATACAGAATATATTTAACATTTATTAATATTTTATATAAAACAAACTCAACTTTTCCAGGTATACGAACATAAAAAACGATTATTAATATTTACAATGTGCACAGAAAATGAAAAGCTAATCCATTGTGAGAATACTACATTATGTCTGTGCATATGCCTTGTTACAGTGAACAACAATGTACATTTTTAAGCTTTCAAACGAAAACGATATTGTGTTCTCTTCCAGTCAGGCTCCGTATTGGGAAAAGCTAGCCAAAATTTGTGAATTACAGTTTTCACTAGAAGTTTGTAGTTCATTCCCAATTTTACACAGAATGGAATATCCTATATTTTTTCTGGATTTCGCATTTTACGAGGGGGGCCAAAAGGAAATGCCTCCTATTTTTTCCCTTAAATAAGTAAGATATGTGAAAACATTGAATTTGACGCAGTTCCTCAAACCTTCTAATCCAATCCCCTGCAGTAGTAACTTCCTAAGTCAACAGGTGGCAGCACTGCATTCTCTTGCAAAATGACTGACATCGACATTCGTAATAGACAGCGTTCTGTGATTGAATTTTTGACTGCGGAAGGTGAAACGCCAATTCGCATTCACGAACGGCTAAGAGATGTGTATGCTGATGCAACGGTGGACGTCAGCACCGTTAGATGATGGGTTCGTCGCTGTAACGAAGCTGAAGGGCAAACACCATAGGCAGATGAAAAGCGAACGGGCAGCTCGGTGACTGCAGTGACTCCATGCAACATTCAGGGAGTCGATAACATCAGTCGTGGTGATCGCCGGGTAAAAACAGGTGAATTATGTCACATTACCTCCCTGAGTAAAGGCAGTGTGATGACGATTATTCAACAACTGGGTTACTCAAACGTTTGTTCACGTTGGGAACCAAGAATGTTAAGCACCCAAAACAAAGAAACAAGGAGAAGAACAGCCTCCGAACACTTGCAGCGCTTCAATTTGGAGGGAGAGGAGTTTCTGGAAAAAAATGTTACTGGAGACGAAACATGGGTTCATTTTTTTTAAACCTGAATCAAAGAGGCAGTCAATGGAATAGCATCACACAACGTCACCGAAGAAAAAAACATTCAAAACTCAGCGGTCGGCTGGGAAAGTTTTGGCGACAGTGTTTTGGGATGCAGAGGGTGTGCTTATGATTGATTTTTTGGAGCAGGGAGGCATAATAAATTCTGTCCAATACGTCAGAACTCTCAAAAAGCTGAAAGCACGTATTCGCCGAGTTCGCCCAACAAAAACTATGGCGGATGTTCTTCTTTTGCATGACAATGCAAGACCACACGCCAGCCGTTACACTACTGCAGAAATTGAGAAATTGGGATGGTCCAGTCTTACCTCACCCCCATACAGCCCTGACCGGGCAACATCAGACTTCCATTTGTTCGGGCCACTAAAGGACGCTCATCGTGGGATTCATTTTGAAGATGAGGAGGCTGTGAAAACATCCGTGCGTCAATGGCTTAGGAAGCATGACCTGTGTTTTACCACACTGTAATACATGCCCTAGTTGAAAGGTGGACCAAAGCTGTGGAAAAGTATGGAGATTATATTGAATAGTGACAAATTAATCGTCAATGGTGTAGTTTTCAAGCTATGTAAGTTGGATTCAATTTTCTTGGCAATTAAAAGAGAAAAAAATAGGAGGCATTACTTTTTGACCCACCCTCGTGGTTTCTGCTGCACGTGTAGAAGTATTCCGTCTCTTCTTGGCGTAGCCAATGTGCGCGACTTTCCACCGACAGCACGAGTTGATGACTCAGTTGACGATACCTCGTGCACAGCTAACCACGAATTTTTTGCTAAACTTCCAGGCCCTAGTAATAACACAGCAGCGTAGAAAAGCATTTTGGTATGCTTAGTCACAGAATACAACAAATTTAAAGAAACATGTTACATTCATACATGGAGTGAAGTTTACAGCACTTCTATTGAAAAGGCAATCATTTGAGTATGATAGTCATGATTAATAACTCAGTTATGTCACATTTGGCTTGAAGACGATTATCATACCTGATTGGAATATTTGTTATTGTTAAGTCAAAAATATTAGTCGCTGACGAAACGGAGCTAGCCAAGTATGTATAATTTCGCAAACTTTCGAAGTAATACTCTAATTCATTACTCTCATTAGCTTGGAGAAAAGGCCAACGCTTGTTAAGTGCTATTACTAGGGCTCGGCAGTTGATGACCCACAAATCAGAGAAAAATTACAAATAAATTGCTATCAAATTTTGAGCAAAATTACATTAAAATTTAAAAAAATTACCGCAAATTATTTTTATAAGTTTAACGTTCAAAATTTAAAAAATATACATCATTTCAATATTATAAATAGAAATAATATGTAATGTATCCCATAAATATTTATATACTGAAAAAATATATATTTAGGGATACCTCTTATATAGCTTAGCAATAAAGTACCATTGCCATTCGAAGGTTCTCGGGTTTGAAATATCGCCGGTTGTCCTGAACACTCCTATACTTTGAAAAACTCCTCTCTACTTCACCTGACATGGGTGTAATATTTGAAGTGACCAAGGTCCCGTGTGGAAAAACCTTCCTCAAAACAACTGAGGTCAAAATGTTCACCTTTCATAACTTTTTCAAGTTAACACAACGGCTGATACCCAATTTTCTTTTCTAATACATTTTTCATTTTCTCATTAACTTCTTGACCAGTTTTCCCCACACATTTTTGCAAATGTTCCTCCACACCTTTAATGTTTTGATAACCCATGTATGCCCTAATCTTTTTTTCTAGCCATGTTATTGTTTCTGCCAAAATTGAAAAGTTTGCACTCTTAAATGTCCAACTTCCTTTAATTTGAGGATCATCCAAAGCAACAGCTATACATGTAGCACTGTCAGACTATGAAGGGCATTCGCTATGTTAGTGTAAAATGATTTAATTTCGGTTTCTTAATTCACCATATATTTCGCTGCATCTGTAACGAAAAGTAAAATATTTTCGTGTTTATGCCCTGTGGCCACCAAAGAAACATGCTTGCTTATGCATTGGTTGTTAAACTTCTCAATTACTTACCTCCGTATTAAGAATAAATATTTCCGGAAGGTTGTCAGCTTCTAATGTACAGTACATGTGAATAATGTAAAAAACAACGTTTAAAAGAGAAAAAAACTGAACAAAATGCAACAAGAAGTACAATATTTTCTAAAACGATTACCAATGGATCTCAAAGCCCCTCCCCACCGAAAATGCAAAAACTTGCAAAATATAGGTAGTCAGAATTGGTTACTTTTTAAGAGAAATGAATTTACATTGCATTCTGCACTGTCTGTGATGACTCAGAAAAAAGATATTTATTCAAGTTCCGAACCATAGTTATAAATTTTATATCGCTGTGATAATTTTTTTTTTTTTTTTAATTTTACGTCTTCCAATGTTAAGTCATATCGGACGATGAATGAAATGGGTGAAATGTTGCTCAAATGTGTCCAGGGGCCATGGAGCTTAGAGATACACGACATACGTCTGTAAGCATAAGGGAAAACCCCGAAAAAACCTTATCCAGGTAACACACCCTAACCGAGATTCAAACTCGGGACCTCTTGAACGAGAGGCAAACATGCTACCGAGGCGGGCTCGCTGAGAATTTTTAGTATATGCTCACATATTGTTGAGTGGACCGTGCTTAAGTTGTATAGACTTGGGCAGTAGAATTTGTCACTCTTTTTTTATTCAAGAATGAATTTTTCATGTCATCACCAAACTTAGCGAAAAGGTTTATTGCTAATCTAATCTTTATATATATATATATTCTTAATGAAGCTTTTAATTTTTCAATTCCAGGAGAATGTCAAGCTTTCAATTCCAGGAGAATATCAGCGCAGGCTGTGCGCCGGGAATTCGTCCCACAGGAATTCCTTTACATGCCAGTAAATCTACTGACATGAGGCTCTGGCTTTTAAGCACACATAAACCGAACGAAATTTGAACCCCCGACCTCGGGATCACTGAGCCAGCTACTAACCAACTGAGCCATATATACCGACATAGATATCGTTTCAAACTTTTATACGTACAGGTTTTCGTTCGCTGAGCGCTGTGGGAGAGGAAATGAAAACAAATATATATGGACATATCCACAAATTTACTCAAGGTCATTTGTTACGCCTTTATCAAACGAGCGGTTTCAACATTGCAGGTCCTCATTTTGTATATAAACATATACCATCTCTGCATCTTAAAAAAAAAACAGCATCATTGTAAGTTTTTAGAGCAGGTAATAGGGTGCTTACTGTTAAATCAGCAGAGGTAGTTAGTAACTGTGTCACAAAAGAAATAACTATATGACATTTTGTGTTACGAGCCCCTTCTGTACGTTGCTATTCAGTTATTGTAATTTACAAGAAACATCTGGTTATATAGGTTTATGCCATTATTTCTAAAATAAGCTATTTAATCAAATAAGTATTTCCATGTGGATATGGATTGAGAGGGTTGGTAGAGCATTACAGCATAAGAACCTTGCTGGGAGAAATGTGCAAGGAGCTGTTTGCTCATATTATTTATGTCCATTTTTGTGAAGCGTATGTGCTACCTGTCCTAACCAGATCATTACTTTCTTTCAGTGGCATGATATGAGAATGCTCTTCAGCTGCAGCACAAGAAAGAAGACAAAACGGATGCAGAGCAACGGGGGGCCTGCTCCTGTCACATTGTGAAGAGACCGGATTTAGGCCAATAACGTGCATTATTACGTCTTGAGATGAAAGAGTTGGCCTTTACAACAACACGCTGGCTAAGATTTCAGAGCTCCATACTCGAATAAATGCTCTGTACACCACTTACAGAATAACAGTTGAACCTCTCCATAGCACACAGCAAAGAGTACAAAAAGATTCTTCCACAGAAGGACTTGCACGCGCAGTTATGCTTTTTGAAATATCTGTTTATGCTCCCGAATATAAGACTCCTTTTTTAACTCCGAATAGCTTTGAAGGAGCTATTAGTTTCTACCTTTTCTATACCAGTAGTTCGACCGCTTTCCACGAAGAATGAATTCGATATTACGAGATCAATTTGCATAAAGGGATTTTGAACCTACAGATAAAAGGCACAATGAAACTATTTCGAATTTAAGGAATCGAAAGTACACAAATCACTCAGTGATGTCATGAAGAAAATTTGTAATAAAATGTGATCTGAATTATTCTCCACCCTTAAGACAGTTGTCCAAAATGGAATTAGCAAATAGGTATTGATATTATAAAGAGGCAAGTTTGTATTTATGTAATTATATGTTGGGTAATCTCAAAGCAGCCCTTAATAAATTTTGATAATTCTGTTACCATTAAAAATCCTATTCCTCCGAAATACTTAAAATCATAAAACGCTACTTAATGTGAATTTATAGACAACTAAAAGATTTTATGAAATTTAAAAGCCTTCGTTGAGAATGCTATAGAGTAAAACATAGCTACAGCACTCCGCAGAATAAAACAAAAGCCACTTTCACTTTATTCCAATTAATATACATAGGTGGCACTGAAGCAGCACTTCAAAAAACTAAGGCCAAGTTTCAAAAGTGACAAATGGATTGCGTGTTACATACATATTTTAATTACGGTTTATCAAATATTGCAGATCGGTATGTAACGAAAGAGTGCCAAAATCGCATGGATTGACTTTATGCTAAGTCTATAGAAATATGGCTGAAGTTTATGTATGCAAAAACCTGTTGATGACCGTTATTTGTTTCTTCTATGTTTATATAGAAATCAAATTCGTTAGCAGAGGATGCTAAATAATTACAGAGAAAACTGCTAACATTGGAAATCAGTGAACAAATATTTTACATTAAAAACTAAGAAGCTTATTTTTGTCGATGGTCAAATATTATTCAGTTTCAACTCTTTCATTGTATGTGCATTATGGGAATACCATGTAGCTTTAGTATAATAAAATAACTATTCGACCAAAGAGAAGGCACAAAGGCTTGAAATTTCACCCATTATAATTATAAAAAAGTCACTCAAACATTCCCATGGAGATCTCCCGCCACCTCAGGAATGCATAAACATTTCTGGAACTTTAAAAACTATCGGGAGAAATTAAGGAGGTCGGAAATTTTGCCGATGTTTCATGTCGTTTTGAATACATATCAGATGACTTTTCATCCGTTATTACGTGTACTTGGGGCTGTACGAAGTTGCAATTATAAGATGTAAAGAGGAGGATTCCCCATAATGGTCGTCTAAATAACTGAAAACAGCTAAATAATTTAACTTATCATTCAAGTTCAAGGAGTTACCAATGCTATACAGGAGAAGCTGGCTAGTTCAGTATAAATTTGTAGAGCTCGAAGCAAAACGCATGATGTTTAATGTTTGTTCAGATATTTATGAATGCACTGTAATTTAGCTACGTGGAGTGGTCGAATATAATTCACCAGCTACCTTCCTTAAGTAAAGAGTGAATCTTCTATGACATCTGTCTGAATGTTAGCGATTGAGACATATATGCTAGTTACGGTAGAATTAACTTAGAAAACAACTCCTCAATCTTCAAGTTTCCAAAGATTTGCTTCAAAATGCTTTGTGATTACAATTCGTACGTGAACAAGACAAAGCTTAACTCATAATGAAATCAAATTAAACCACAAATTATTTATAATCTTTCTAAAACTAGGATGATATTGTTGTAAACTTATGGGAGTGTAGAAGACGATAATGGAGGCTTATATAGGCCGTTCCCGTCAGGATTATATCAAGTTTTGCATTCACTTTAAAATAGCTGTAACTGTATAAACACAACATCTAAGAAACCACCAAAATCAAAAAGAAAATTACTGCCAGTGCCATTGCATCTTCTTCCTTATTTCACTTTAGTTGAATTTTGTTCAAATGTAAATCTTGTTACATACTGTTATCGTTGTATCTCTTCTAATTCACAAACTCCTCTTGAAAATTTGTTTCTATAAAATCAACCAAATTAACATTTTATTATATCATCACCATCACCATCATATACAATTTGGAATAGAGAGTATCTGTCTGTTCCGAAACAAAGCAATTCACAGTTTTCACCTCTTTCTAGCTGGTCCGGTTTATCTTCTCCCTTGGGGTTTGTATTCATAAAGTTCCTTAGGGATGCTGCCTTTCTTCATCCGTATCAAATGCTCAAGTCATTTATCCTTAAAATGATGTATCTTCTAGGCTGCGCCGCGGAAGGGTGGTTACACCGCTCGGCTGTCACCTTGGCGGCCCGGGTTCGCTGTCAAGCTACCGCAAAGTGAGATTTGTGGTGGACAACATGGCGCTGGGGCACGTTTCCCCCGCCATCATTCCATCAATTGCTCCATCATTCATCTTTCCTTTCACTTTCATACTATCATCCAGTTCTCTATCTCTCATTACAGGCGTTGGGCTGGCCCCTCAACCCTGGTTTCCTCTATCGGCTCAGTGCTTCGGTTCTCTCGTCCTGAGGGAACTTGAACAACTCCTAAGACGGGTTCGGTGATGTAAGGAAGGCAGAAAATCTATCTTCTGCAGAATTCCTTCAATGACTAATTGCTCTCGGACTCCTGGTTTCTTTTGTGATATTGCAGTCGGAAATCTGTCGATAATCTTAATCTCATTTCTGCATGTTTCAAACCTTTTTGCCAAACTAGTTGTTAACATCCAGGTTTCTGCACCATTAAGTAACATAGGCACGGCTAACACTGTAAGATTTAAGGAGCACCTCTTACCTTAATTTTTTAAACAGCGTTGTTTTTATTGTACCCACCATTTGTTGGAACTGATATAATTTTTTTCTGGGGGACCTTAGAGTACAAGTAAGAAATGACACAACCAAGAAAACTAAAAAGAAGGACTTGATATAAAATGTCCTTCGTAATTATAATTTTAGCTCTAAGATGTCCTTGTCCATAAAATGTCATGGCTTTCATTTTCTTTACAGAGATCTTGAAATTGTAGGATTTTGCCACTTCATGCAACAGCCAGACAGCCCTTTGTGAGTTGTCCTCCGTTTCTGCAAACACAACTGAACTGCAAAATGGAGCGTATTTAAAACAATCTTGTTAAGTCTAAAATTATAAATCAGCTGTTCCTGCCAAACTTTAGCTACGTCATTTATATAAATATTAAACAACGCAAGTGATAAATGACACCATTGTCTTACCCTTGTCTTACCCAGTTATTGCATTACACCTTATTTTTATATTATTGATATATAAACATTGTAGTGCGTTTTATTATATTTGATTAAATACCTAAGCTATCTTATACAACAACCTTACGGATGCATTTGTAAATACTTAAATACATAAAAGGAAGGATGGGCTGATTTTTGAACATCGTGAAAGGGCTACAAATGATCACTAGACCTAGTTCCAATATGATGCCAAGGTGGGTGAAAGGGTGCAAATGTGTTACTAAGGACTTTAGTATGAGTTAGTGTTCTCTGGTTCTATAGCTCATAAAATACCTGGCGTGCTCGAACTAAAATGACGGAAATATGTTTTTATATTCGTATAAGTATGAATATAAAAATTCACATAAGTCCTTAGCGTTAAATTCGATAGAAATCATTACTAGTCTATATCGTCCGGAAGAAAGTGCTTCTAGTGCTGAAAGAATTATTAAAATAGTTTGAACGCTTTTCTGGACCAGATATGCACACGCGCAGATCAGCTTTCTCTCTACAGCGCACGCGCGCGTGTTATTGTAAGTAAGTCCCGTAGGGGAGGGGATCCGTCCCCTTCAGCTGCCGTGGTGCGGGCGCTGCGGACCTTTAGCACTCGTGGTATCTCTGACGTTACAAGGGGAACCTCGGGCTGAACATTCGAGCCCCTCCCGAAGAGGAGCTGTTCGGATTGGGTTGGACTCGAGGGGGCAATGTGTTCCCGACACGCGGGCCATCGGGTACCTCCGGCCAGGCCTCGGCCGCCCGTCAGGGGTAGAGGGTTGCCTAAGAAATCCCAGGTACTTGCCTGCATAGCTAGTAGAAGGTGTGCTAATCACCAGGCGACTCCACCGAGGTTATCGGTAGTCTTCCCTGCGGGGTTGACGCGCGTAAGTGGCGTATCCGCTTCCATTCCGTTTTGACGTTGTTGTCGATGGGGGGCGGGCTTTTTAAAGTAATAAGGTATTGCCCTATGGAAAGAGCCTCGGAGTTTCCATCGCTCTCGGGTAGAAGGAGGCCGAGGTCTTCGAATTTTCGGGTAGATCTTCTGCGCATTTCTGTATGTATGTAGGCTGGATAGCATTCGCCCCATATGCAACAAACAATCTGCCATTTCTATCTTCACTACAAAAAACTTATTATGTCACGCATATGTCAAAGCTCGCACGATCTAAGTCCAATTTATAATTAAACTGATGCCGCAAACAAGGTTTTCACAGAAGTAAAGAGGAACCAGCTTCTATTACTAGAGTTATTCCACGTGGGTAAGATATTGTGATGTATCTTATTGGCTAAAATTAGATATGATTTGATTCCTATTTGGATAGGAGTGGGGTAGCAGGGATCTCTACTCCAACCACTGACGGATATTGTCGCAAGTCGTTTACATATGCGTGGTTTGAGATTCTCACTTAGCAAACACGGCTGGCAGTTACAGAGCGTTCAAAAACTTGGAAAAAATATTCTTATGCTGTTTAGCATAAAACCACTAAGGAAAAAGGTTATTCGAATACCAGATACTTATTACCTTTTCTTATCAACGGTAAATAGGAGGGATATAATTTCAGTTATAGCAGCATTTTCCCATTTATTGAATTATATTTATGGTTTGACTCTTAAATATATCTGTAGGAATTGCTTTATAATATAGAAAAAGCAAGTTTCACTTCAAAATAAACTGTGTAATGGAATATTTCAGAGGCGTAATTAAAATATAGAGAAAAGAATCGTTTGCCAACTTGGCACATAGATATAAATATGTGTAGTATTTAATGCTCGCCTTTACTACATGCGTCAACATGTGATGAAAATTGAACACCGGTGGAATGAGATGGCGAGGAAAATCGGAGATCCCGGAGATAGAGGAAGATCTAGATAAATGAAAACACAAAAATATATAGTGAATTTGCCATCTTCTCCAGTTGATTGATGATTTACTATTTTAACATTTTGAACATATATAATATACACATATAATGTCGTCATCGATGTAACACGAGAATCAGTGTCATTGTCGTATAAGTGTATTGCGACATTTATTCAGCGGTAATAACTGCCCAGCTCTGAAAGTTCAAACGAGCTCAAAGACAATTCAATTCATTACCTGGAAATAGCGCGTACGTACGTGATTACAGCATTCTTTGCACTGGCGTCAGCCATATATCCAACGAATAAGAACCTTTCATCTATGGGATCATCATCACGGTATTTCCATTATATTTCTACGTGATAATTTACTTGTACAAGCGAATCTTTTTTACATTCGATCCCAAGAGGGATATAGACAATATATGTACAGAATCTTTCGTTGGAATCACACCTAAGAATACGTCAAAACAGGGGCTCAAACTTGGTACATGGAGGACGATAGAAATGGTACGAGAAACCACGAGGTGTTTGAATCTTATAAACCCCTTTTCGGCTTACCATCGCTCTGACAAGAAATGCCGAAGGGGTCTTCTGCTCTTTGGAAGTGTAAGAGGATACACACTTCGCAGTTGATGATAATGTTATAAGTAAATCTACTAACTACATTAAACACTGTATTCCTCTAAGAAACTGCGGAATGTTATTGCCACGGTGTCAGCGAATGCCTGCCGTAAAGGAATACAGTGTTAACCACATTCCACCGTGTTTTTTTTCCCCCGAAAGGAGCTAGGAATGGAACACGGGCTAGAAGTACGTGCCACACTGTTGTATGACGCTGATATTTTCCAGACCGTTCGATTTTGACAGACCTGGAAGGTTCACCTTCGGCAATGTTCCATTCCAACGATTCGAGAGATTTCGGTTTCCAGGACATTTCTCCCGTGACCGACAGGCTATAAAAAAGGGTGCAAAATTCAGCCTCGGAAGTTATTCGTTATGAATTGACCAGTGAGCATCGGGTTGTTGTGAATCCTTTGTGTTGTGCAAACAAAGCAGTGTAAAAGTAGGTATTGGTCTGCGAGCAGTGAATGAGGAATTTCGTCCAGCCCAAGTTTGTGCGGCAACATAGACATAGAGAAACATTAGACTGACGTGCTTGTTCTGCGTGTATCTATGTACCCGTAAAAAGTAGAAGTTATTGTAAGTTAGCATTGAGCTACGATTCTAGTGACAAGTACGGTAAATTTAGTACAACTTTGTGTTATCATTTACTCACTTTATGTAGGTATTCCAGTGCTGATAGCACAAGAGTGGTTGCCTAAGTCTTCTTGATATATTAAAACTCTTGACCGTAACTCTCTCGGAAAGCGCCAGAGTTATTGTCAAACATATAAAGCCACATTCTGTGAGAAGAACCAATAAATGGTGACGATGGAGGTGCCAAGCCAGCGAGAGCTGTTGCTGTTCTCTTACTTGAGTGCATATTCTTGGTGATGTATGCAGACAGGAAAGAATGACGGGTAAAGGCTATGACACTTTACTACCTTGAAGAGCGTATAGGCACGTGGGGCTATACTGGCAGGTAGGGAAGAGAAGAAATAAGTAGGCGAACTTTTGCTTAAGGTGACAGACCTCAGGTCCTTCAATGCCAATGATAGGGGAGTGGTGGATGAACACAGCTAACTGTATCCTGATAGGTATATAGGTATGCTTTTATAGGACTTTTTGTAATGTATTTACTTATTTTTCTTTGATTTTGTTCAGAAAAAATGAAGTATCGTAAGGTTTCCATTCTTATTGTTCTTTTGTTTTTACTTAAGCAGCTTTGCTTTATTATCTTTCTCATTTCATTACAGTGTTTCATTGCAGATATTTTTCCCTTGGCTATCTTTATTAACCTGAGTGCTAAAAAACTGCAATTTTCTGTTGAATCCATGAAATAGCTAAGGATTAGTTATTAACTAAATAGATAAATAAATGAATAAATAAATGCGTACACTCAATCATTCATTTATACTTGCATCTTCACCGAATATTCAAGCTTCCTTGTCTACCTAAAATGGGAATGCTATTTTAATAAAATTGCAAAATGATATCTGAAAATAAAAGTGACTGTTCCTTCATCTCAAGGACTGAACTGTATCCCATTCTGAGAGAAAATATAATTTAAATGGCTGCTTTCAGTGCCGTCTGCCAGGAGAAATGAATGAATATGTAGTGTTTAACGCTCACTTTTACTACATACGGCACCGCAGGCGGTGACACTGATGGTATATGAGATGAAGTTGGAGCACCGGTGGAATGAGATGGCAGGGGATACCTGGGATCCCGAAGAAAACCCGCTCCAGTGTCATGTTGAACACCACAAATCTCAATTTGCATTCGCCTGGAATGGAACCCGGTGAGAGTCGAGCGGTCTAACCACTGAGCCACGGCGCGACCCTGCCAGAAGATTTACAAACCAGCGTTGATCATAGAAGTCAACCAGGTAGCACCTACTTTTATGGTTGAGCCATTCCTTCTTTCTCTATCCGTGAGCAGTTTATGATAGCGCTGTTTCTTATTTCCTCATCTCTTATTCTATCTTCAATGGTTAATCCTTTAAGAAATTAAAAACACCTGTCTGTTGCTTCGAATCTCTTCTCTTGATTGTCTTAAAACCCAAAATTCATTACCATTTAAAATATATATAACTAGGCAATTTGAGTTTAACTGCTTTCCTTATTGCTTTTCCTATGTATCTTCTGATTTCCCGTTTGCCTGTTCGTTAAATTTGAGTCGATTACTTTTGACATATTTATTAATGTTGTGTACTGAAATTTAAATTACTAAAGACATTCACCTGTTCTACAGAATCATTTACCACTATTATGGCTCTTTTACTCCATCTTAATTCCATTTTCATAATAATATTGGTAGCTTGTTACTTAATCGTTTTGTTATAAAGCTCCTTCTAGGTGTGAACTAGTAAATACACATGGAATGTAGGAATAAACGTTAGGAATATTTGTTTTTTTATCTTAGTTGAAATATTCTCTTATATAGATGTTAAACATCAAAATATTGGCACTATTTGCTGGTTACACATAGGTATTAGATTCTTAGAAAGTACAATTGAATGCCTGATAAATAAAAATTTCTAATGTTAAATATTGCCAACGGGACCTAAAGGTTCTGATCGGTGTCCCTTATGCTTTCTGACATTTATCGATGGCTGACATCCGCAAATCAACAGGAGCACTCTTGCTCGATGTCGAACGCGCATTCGACAGGGTGTGGCACGCAGGACTGCTCAAAAAGCTTAAAACCTTGAACATACACGACATATTAATAAATCTCATCGCGAACTACCTACACGACCGCAAATTCCAATCGAAAGTTAACAACCAATTATCGACTCCCCGCCAAATCAAAGCGGGAGTCCCTCAGGGTAGTATCCTAGGGCCGGTTATCTTTAATATCACTATGAACGACATACCAAAAACCAACTACACAGATTTGTACATCTACGCAGATGATACAGCAATTGTGACTCAATCAGCCAAACTGGACTTCATCCACCGGAGACTACAAAACGCCCTGAATAATCTAGAAGAATGGCTCACAAAATGGCGTATTAAAGTAAACCCAAGAAAAACGCAAGCCATAATTTTCACCAAAAAGCTTAAGCACAGATTGGGGAAACACCAGCTCCCCCCACTCTCTATATTCGGAGAAAATATAGAATGGACGGACACAGTCACTTGGCTAGGACTCAAAATGGACCAAGGGCTGACGTGGAAAGAGCACGTTCACCAAATCAGGGGTAAAGCCAACGCTCAATTGGGCAAGCTTTACCCCCTCATAAACATGAACTCCCACATAAACATGAACTTAGGGCTCACTCTATACAAAACTCTCATAAGGCCCATATTCACATATGCAACGCCGGTCTGGGGGTATGCTGCCAAAACATATATTCTAAGATTACAAAAATTTCAAAACAAAATACTACGAATGATAGCAAAAGTACCTTACACAGCACCAGCCGACCTACTACACAGCGAACTAAAAATGCACACAGTAGAAGAATTCATTAAGAAACTAGCATATGACACATATAAAAACCTTGAAATACACCACAATCCTCTAATCTCACGACTCGGAAACTACACTACAGAAATAAACACACACGCACGACCATTATCACTGTTCGAAAGAAGACTCACACATGACGACGAAGACGACGTTCAGAACTTCCTGAACAACCTATTAAGGGACAACTGACACAGACAGTTAGGCTGACACCCCTACTTTCCCTTCATTAATCTTTTTCTTACTGACTCTTTTCAGAACACTGCCCGCACAGAGCCCTCCAAGCCCTTGACAACAGTCAAGGCGGTCCGGGAGTTAGAGGGTCTCCCACCAGTGTCCTACAGGCGCAGAGACAGCGGGCGACTGCAGATGGAGTAGGACACACCGACGACAACGCATGGACTAAGGAAATAACGAACGGCCACGCCGGAACTAAGGACGACCGAACACATAGTTCGAACTGCATGCCACGTACTAACTATTGACAAACCCAGAAAGACTGGGGCCATAAGTAGAGCTAATAACCACACCAATCCCTGACTATCAGGTCACCAAGGCCTGAGCTCTATTATTACAATACATAGGCTTACGAAGAACACATATAATAGATAAGCTACAAGTAACACTGACCAACAGGCCTTCCAGGCCTCAACCACATGTATATAATTAAAGTAAAGCATAAATTACACTTGGTGGTGCCCAGGTTCCATGGTCACCACCAAGAAGCAACATAGACGCGCTCGCATGCATCGCATGCCAGCTTAATAGATACCACATACTAACCGGGGTGCTATGCGGGACCCGACTAAGCATGTTAATAAATGCACGCAAAATAATATAAGTCACGTAACTAACACGTGGAGGGGTTTTTTAGTGAGTATACCTGGCCCCCTCAGGGCACAGGGACCCTCACACTGTCGGCCATCGCACGTGGGCCGTCGCCTGTAACTGGGTTTTTCCCCTCCACGGTAAAAAAAAAAAAAAAAAAAAAAAAAAAATCGATGGCTGTCCTCACCTGAGCAAGAGATGACTGAAAGAAAGTTTTGTTAAGAGAAAGTACTTAACAATATGCTATTAAGTAGCAAGGATATATTATGGACATATTAAAGCATTGATAATACAATGTATATGTTGAGGTTGAGATCCCATGTTCTGAAGCATTTAGGAAATATCTAAAAATTAATAAGGCGTTATGTAAGAATAGCGATGCCCCATTCTTAGCTCATGTGTGCCTATCTCCGTTTTGTGTCCCTTCTCGCATTCATAGTAAGGTCACAGCTTGGTAAAATCTTTATAGAGGTAAACCCACCTTCCCCTCTTTTGAATAAGGTTGGATTACACCCTGTAAACATTCATTTTGGTACAAAGCTACTTTTGGCCACGCCGTGGCCGAGCGACTAGACCGCCTGACTCTCACCAAGGCGAGCCGGTTCGATCGCAGGCGACCGCATGTGACCGCATGTGGTGGATAACACGGTGTAAGGACGGGTTTCTTCCGAGATCTCAGATTTTTGCCGCCATCATTACACCATTTGCTCCGTTAACAACTTTCCTTCCATTCATTTCGCCCTCAGTCTATCATCCACTTCTGTCGCTCTCCCACCAGGTATCGGGCTGATCACCCATCCTGGGTTCTCTTTCCGATCCAGAGTTTCTGTTGCTCAACCCGACCTCTAAAGGCATAAGAGCTTCAGGCACAAGAATCCCCTAAGTCAACGATAGTGGTAAAACTAGGTAACGTAAAGAATAAACCTGTTTTGCAAGCCTTTATTTCAGGGGAAATTAAAAGTCACATCCCAGCAATGTTAAATTTGTTAACTTTGTACCTATTTTCTGGGTAACTATTTAAAAAACCAGACTGAATTTTTTGCATGGTGTCAATGCATGACTTCTAAGCTCACTGATACGCCTTTATACTGTAAAGTCGTTCTTAAGGAAACATTTTCTGAGCACAACATTATGTCAATAATCCTAAAATTCCATGTGGTACTTTTGAGAAAACGGACCAGTTACATAAACAAATGTTATTCACAGAAAAGGTACCCAATATATAAGGGAAGGGGAAAAAACTTGTGTGTTTGTAAATATGCTTTGGATATACGCAAGGTGTATGAATTTTTCAGATTAAAACTTCCCCCTAAACACGATCTCTCTACTCCAAAGTCTCGTAGTTAGGATTTTTTTCTGTGACTTGCTGCCCAGATGACAATACAACATGGTAGATATGAGACCATTTTTAATCATATTTTAAGTTTAAGCACAGTGCTTGCAACGGCAAATGCCTATCAGATTTGAGATCAAATCGCGGTCGATAAGAGTACGCAAAAATCAAAAGTTAATTTGTTGTCCATTTTGCCATTTAATCTGCTGCTGGAGCCAAAAGTGGTAACTTCGCATAAAAGCGTTACATAACTAATCATAATATTCAGCACAGACCACAAAATTCAGTTGTGAAATTTTAAAAAGTCACGAGAATAAATGCAATTGTGTATAAGTGTTGATTTTGTTCATATATCGGGAACAGCATCACAATACCCTAAGCTCATAAGCAGAAACGTGCACGAGCGCTTTGTAATGTCGCCGAGTGGCAAGGGGTGGATCTACCCTTCCCTCTTTTTTATTGAAATTGGGCATACATGTACCGCATCAACTCATACTCCTATATTCTGTACCACGTGGCAATCTGCAGCCTGAGTTCACAACAGGCCGACTTGAAACCCCTTTTATAAAGAGGATATAAAGATTTATGCCATGAAACAGAACGAAAAGTTGGATTAAAATGTCCTCCTTTTTCAGCATAACCTATGTGGTCTCTCTGTTCTCAGTGCAAATCTGTGATAAGTTTGTTGTTTGTTCAATATTCTGCATGAATAACTTAAAACAAAGGAAGCAAACGATTAAAATGTTAGGTCAGGAAACTGTGTTTGAAAACAGCTTACTGGAATCTTACAGATCTCCGTCAGGGCCTGGATTCTGATGACATCTCATGCATTGCTAGCCTGTATATCACATTTTATACAAATTATATTTATACAAATTATATTATAATTATAATTATATTTTCTGTTTCTATTTGATTTATGCCATTAATTTACACTAACGGTTACGGAAGCATCCTTTGTTGGCTGGAGTAGAGTTCGTTTCTATCCCACTTCCGTCAAGTAGAAATAGATTAATATCTAACATAAGCCAATCGGAGACATCAGAATGTTTTCCCCGCGTGGAGCAAATCAGGTGATAGGAGCTGATTTTATTTTATTGCTGTGAACACCTTAGTTGCGATATTAGTGTAATTATAAAGTGATCTATACATAAATCTTTACCGTAGACAGCAAACTACATTTCCATACTTTAGCCTACACACGGCTAGTGTGAAAGAACAATTAATTTCCATTAATTGACCTAATACTGGTTAACTATAAAGCCCGAGCCTTAAAGTACTTACACGTTTTAAGTCGCCATTAAGGTAGTTGTCTCATGTGTTTATGACAACTCCTAAGTGGTTTATCGGAAAAAATACGAGTCAGTTGGAGAATTTAATGTCATATCGGCACGTTGGCCATAGTAGCTCAATGGTTAGAGCGGCTGCACGGAGACCAGAAGATCCGTAGTTCAAATCTATAATTCAATGCTATGGCATTGAATTTTTCAGTCTGACTCTACATTTTAACTTGATTATAGTCAGCTTTTTTCCTCTCTCCTGTCTGTCATCCTCGTTTCTCAGTGTTTTGTAGATAATAGGAGCCAACTTGGTTTTCCTTACATGTCCTTATATAATTCATAAAAAACAAATTAGTTACAAGGTTATGTAAAGCATGTACTGCTGATCGATCATTGAATAAAAAAAGGTAAGTGGATATTAATCAGGGATCTTTCGTCCTGTTATATAAATTTATATTTTAGGAAATTTTCTTTAGCACTTTTATGTAATTATTTTTTAAGTTTCTTTTCTTTCGAGTCTTCATTCAGTAATTTTCTTACCTCCACCTTCGGAAAATGCGTTTTTATAACTAGCATTTTAAATAAGTATAAGTTTTAAATACAGTAAAACCTGCCTAAAACTGACCCCTTATATGCTGGAAACCTTCTAAAACGGAAAATAAACCTCGGAACGGAGCTATTTCCCATGTAAAATTATACTCTAATCCGGAAAACTGTCTAACGTAGAAACGGAAATACTTTTCGGGTACCGTAGATAAGAAGCGCGCCTGCCTCACGTTCAAGAGGTCCCGAGTTCGAATCTCCCTCAGGGTGTTATCTGAATAAGGATTTTTTTGCGGTTTCCCCTTATCCTTCAAGACGAATGTCGGGTAACTGTAAGCTCCATGGACCCTGGACTCATTTGAGCATCATTTCACCCAATTCATTCACCATCCGATATGACTTAACGTTGGAGGACGTAAATTACAAAAAAACTTTTAGGGAAAGGTTTGCGTAAATAACCTGAATAAAACGGATTGCTTTATACTTAATGGGTTAAAACGTACGTATTTTAAAAAGTGCAATAATTTTGAGAGCAACTGCACTTGCACCGAAGTTCCATGAACCATACATCAAAGAGTAATTCTTCGAGGTAAAGGGGGAAAAACCCATTAGCTCTCTTAACTCTCTTCCAACACACATGGCAAGGGTACAACTGCTTATAGTGCGTTCATTCCTAGTTTCGTTGTTGCAAGTGATCAAGTACGAGTGGAAGAAAACTGGGAACTTTGGTGATTTTTAAAACATAGTTTGTATTACACAAATTCTGTAAAATGAGTTCTAAACGTAAGACATTATCACTGGAGGAAACAAATTAAGGTTATTGAAGAACAGAAAAAGAACAAATGTCGAGCTAAAGAATTAACTGTGTAGTTTAAAGTGGGGAAAACTCCAGATTTATGAGATTTTCAAAAAATAAAAGTTAACAAGTGGTTAAACAGAACAGAGGGGAATGTGAAACACATCACAAAATCAACTGATAATGACGACCTAAATCGCGCTGTTTTCGAGTGGTCTGTTAGTGTGCGCGCTAAAGGAATTCCCATTTCTGTACTATTGCTTCAGACGCAAGCTTTAGAGACAGCAAGAATATTAGGCAAAGACAATTTCAGAGTTTTCAATGGATGACTCGAGAGTTTCAAACATCGCCATAACACTGCTTTGAATTCTGTGTGGTGAAGCAAATGATGTTGATATGCAGGCAGTTGCAAATTGGAAAGGGATAATTGAACACAGGCAGAGATTATTGTATGTAAGTTGAAAATATGGTACATAATACATATCAGCCCATTATTTATATTTCAAGCTATATTATTCCTTCACTGTAAACCTTTGCGGCTATTTCGTAATTTGTTTGTATACAAACACAACCCTCTGTAGGAAGGAAACCTGTGTAAACGGAAAATAAATGCCGAAGTGATTGTGTTCCGTTTTAGTGAGGTTTTACTGTACCAGAAATTTAACGATTCGACTGACCATTAAGTGAGCTTTCTGCATGCATTACTTGCATTTTTTGAGGGCGGGGTGTTTATTGGTGACTGTTTTCATGGGAGCATTTAGAATATGAATTCATTTCCCCAACTAGAGACGAAACTTGTATTTCTATTTTTCGCGTTAGAGAGTGCGTGTAGTCAGGTAGTTATTGTCCTTGTCATAGACACGACATTCGCAGTGGATTGTGTACAATCTGAGAACTCAAAATAGTGCTACAGTTTTGTAAGGTTTAAAATAAGAAGATAGAAGAGATACATGTTAATTATTTTTAAATAGCTCATCATTTTTCTTATCCCAATTGTTTTAGTACCCGTATAGGAGTATTATACTCGAATATACAGGATGTTAATGAGCCACGCCGAAATTTTCAGAGTGTAGATACCTTAAACAAGTAGTTTGAGATAGGAGAATTATGGTCTGTTGGTTGAAATGTGGTGTGTGTGTGTGTGTGTGTGTGTGTGTGTGTGTGTGTGTGTGTGTGTGTGTGTGTGTGTGTGTGTGTGTGTGTGTGTGTGTGTAGTGCTTTTAGTACATGCGACACAGCAGGTGATGACACTGATGATACATGAGATGAAGATGCAGCACCAGTGGAATGAGATGGCGGGGAAAACCGGAGATACCGGAGAAAATCCGCCCCAGCGCCGTGTTGTCCACCACGAATTCACTTTGTGGTGGCGTGAGATCGAACCCGAGACGCTTTCTTGACCGTCGAGCGGTCTAACCACCCAGCCATTCAAATGTGGAAGTTAAGAGCCAATACGCCACTGCTAATGATGATGCAACTTGAGTGTGCAGCTCAGGAAAATGAAGGGAACTGTCGGAGTACTCCATCTGGCACAATGGTTATGGCATTAGCTTTTAAGTGAGAGGTAACTGAGTTCGATTCTCCTTAACATTTTGTTGTTTTTTATTCTTGTTATGTTTGTTTGGCTTTTAACTATTTTGTCTAACTTTTTAATTATTGTATAAATGTATGAATTTTGCGGAGTAATTTCACCTTTTCAATTCAATTAATTACAATTCTTTCTAGCAAAGTTTGAATCCTGCTTAATACTTTCACATGCTATACCTCTAAATGAGAGATGGTTCCAAGTATGAAAGAACTTATATAAACTAAAATTAAATGCAACTCTTTACGACAGATTTATAGGAACTGCTCGAAATGGCGACCTGCGTTTTCAATGCAAAGTTGGTAGCTGCGAAGGAACGGCTGTCGTACTGTGTCCGAAAAAGTGTTCTTAAACTAGCCAATCAGATTCACGTTTTTAGTTACGTACCACGCCATTTCTTCCTATTAGAATTTACTTATTAAAAAGACGAAGAAAGAAAACTTAACTAAGGTGCAGGAAGCGAACCAATGACCTATAGAACACCAGTTTTCAGCGTTACGTATTTGGCACGAGAACAATTACAAAAACGGCACTAGAGTAGGCTAGATTATGCAAGAAGGCAGTTAAGCGCTGTTCAGTGTCGCACTGACAGCTGATTAGTTCGAGATTTGAGAGATCTTTGAGTCATGAAACCTTGAGAACACCAATAACAAGGTACTAAGAATCGACATTTCTACACTAGGGCGGCAATTTTACTGACGATCTAATCCAAAAATTTCACCCACCTTGTTTAAATAATAAGTTATCAGCATCTGATGTTAATTAGGTTTAATACAATAAACTGCGTTGTGTTTAGCCGCAGACCATGCATTGTCTATCTGAATTTGTTTATATTACACATCTACAATCGCTGAAATTATTTCGATGTAGTTCATCAACATCCTGTATACAAAGGAGCGGCTTAAACTCGAAAAACTTTTTTAAGAAACTTCGCGTTAAAACTAAGCAGATTTGATCATAAATAAACAGCGATCGCAGTCTAGCCATAACCAATGAAGTCCAGTGTCGTTTTATTCCATATAGGTACACTCTCTTTTTCTTTCTCGTCTCCCATATGTTTATAGCAGCATCGCTGTGGTTTGAATCTATGTCTATAACATACAGAACGTATCGATTTCTTGTTTCTCATTTTGTGACTAATAGCTATAAACTCCTGTATTTTTTCAGGGACTTTTAGCTTTATGTTTATATTGTGAGAACTACTACTCCTTACGTTATCCTTCTTTTCAAAAATAAATTAAAAACGCGAATGTAATGGCTCATCTCAACACATTCAACTCTCCCTATAAACACGTGTTGGAGAGAGGAGCCGAATGCAGAGGCTACTGCGGCCAGTTGCAATCCTAAACTGATATTATGCCGACATATAGTGTTTTTATTGCTATACAGGTATCTTCATGGAATATCACATTCCACTATATGTTGATCATTCAGATACCTGTCCTTCGCTGTTTAATAGCTTTTACTATTAAGCTTTGATACATTTGTGCATCAGTCGTCAGCAACAGAGAAAACCTCGCTGATAAAAGGTACCCACTTAATTGGGGAGTGTTGGAGTAACCTCCTTCATTTTGAGAAATGATATAATTATGTGAAAAGAAGAAAAACTGTTGCTCATGAAAGCCCGATGTGTAAAAGTGCATGGTAATTACATCTTAATCACCTACCAAAATATGACAGCCGAAACTTTGGGGATATGGCTGCTTACTATTAATGATTTTCCGCTACAAGTAGGTAAACTTTCCACTATGGTTTCCATTTGAATGTAGCATAGTCATTACCTGCAGACATACCGCCCACCATAAAATTAAATCTAAATTTAAGGTTCATCCATAAGCTTTTCAAACACAAGTCTGGAAGCCACTGACGTCACGTTTCTAGCTTTGAATACCATAACAGTTCGTTCATTTTTGGACACATACCTGATTATAAAACGATTTTATATCCTGTACGTTTTCTAGGATAGGTCTGCGTATTAGTTCAATGGGTAGGGCCGTACCGCTCCGACCCTCTGTCAAGAAAAACATTGCTGATTTCGAGCCCATGAGTGCGGATTTTTCGGTCAATGAGTGCCGATCCACTCATCATCCTGAGAAATATGAGGAGCTAATAGGTAGTGATCTCTTAAGTTCAATACACAAATCTCAGCGATCGGGGAAAGTGTTATAGTGACTACATCATCTGTCTTCTATACTAAGCATGCAGCCGGGAGTTCCGCTGTGATCTGAGAATTATTTTATGCAACAGATTACATACCAGATAGATTAAAAAAGAGTTGATATAAGGATACCAATAGAGTCGCAAGTCCCACAAATTACCTCTCCATGTTACTGTAGCCTAAGTGCATTTCAAAGCCATAGTCCAAAAAATATTTATGAAATTGTGACAGAAATCATGGCAATATTTTAGGTTGAGTATGGTTTAAAGTACATTCGCAAATTCCTTTAATGTAAAGCAAGATTGGTAAGGCGTTGAGTTCTAATTACTAATAGTGTTTGAACGGCTATGTACATAGTTAAATTGAGCACTGGTGTGAAAAGGCAGGTTTCTAAGTTCCTACCAATGTGAAATTTTACACTTATATCCTATCATAGGTCACAGTAAAATATCATTAAAATACCAATGATTTGAGGTGCGTAAAAGTTACTTGTTCCTAAAATTTGTGAAATTGTTGGCTTTGAATTGTGGAATATCAAGAAAACGCCTATCATTTCACGTATGGATCTTCTAAAAGCATGTGGGTTAGGGTGGAGTATTGGAAAGCCATAGCCGATGATGTAATATGCTGGGAGGGTGCAGGGTCATTTTTTTTTTAATATTCATTCACTTCTCGGAAAAATATTTTCTTCGCTGTTTAGGCACAGATGGGCAGAGGTAATTAGTGTACATTTCTTAGTAAGTAGTTGAAGCATCTGCCTTTAAATCCAAGGGCCGGAGTTTGAACATCAGTTGGAGAAGGTTTCCCAGACAAATGTGGAATAATTCACCTAAAATGACCCCAGGTTCATGCGAGTATTATTTACTGATTTTAATCAGTGTCTTTGCGGACCTAATTGGTTAAAACAGATATTAATAATTGATAAAATATACTAAGGAATACATTTTTACGAAGTAAACATAAAATGGCGTTAATGTTCCTTCAGGTAATTATTGCATGGACAATTCATTTTAAATGCTGGCACTTACTTTGTTACGGTTTTATTAAGCGGCTTTTGTGAGGAAAAGGAGTCTTCAGATACGTTTTTGTTTTCTCTTTGAAACGCTTTATCATCATCTAAGTTTTCTAAACAGTTTGAATATAGTTAGGATTAGTGCGTGGTGGCGTTGATGGCGACTAAGGATGATCCGAATCCATTATTTATATCGGAATTTGAAGGGCTTCAAGGTACTTTTAAGAGGGACGTAACTCTAAGAAATGGCGGAATAAAATACAGATGTAAGTTCAAGGTAAATCGATAATAGTTAGGAAATTGTTCCGCTTGACGGTAACAAAAGTCAAAGATCTCATTGCTCATAATGCAACTTTTAGTATTTTCCTTTGCACTCCAGTATAGTCCACTTGTTTCCGTATGTGGCTTTAATTCAAGTTAAGGTAAAGAAACTTCAAGACAGTTCCATGACATTAAGCAGCAACATAAGATGCACTGAAAAGGGTTTGATAAAGTAGACTAATTGCAAAGGAAGCTTGTAAAAGAAATGGAGACATCCTTGTGGATACGCTCTCTCTCCCCGCAGCTTCATCCTTGGTCTCCCACCTTTCTCTTCTTTCATAATTGGTATCAAAATGATATATTAAAATTAATATTACTTTAATTTCGGTTTATAATGAGTGGCTTATTTAATGCTGCACCTTGGTACTGTAACTACCACATTGTGTTGCTTTATAACTTTTTTGCGTCAATCTTAAAACTATGAATCACGTTTCAGGGTCAACATTTTTTGTTGCGTTTTTAAATATTTAAATTTATCCTTGCACTTCATTTTTGGTCCAGTTTTAATGAACATTGCTATAGTATTCATAACTATGCAAACTAATTTTTATTTATTATTTGAGTGGCATTGAGCTAGTTAGCTCCGCAGTAAACCCTACGGGATTTTCCTCAATTTTTCTTATTACTTTATGAATGGTGAGGTAGTTTCAAATATATCAAATATCCTTTCCGTCATTTTCCTTTCATTACATTTTGTTTTCATGTTTCAGGTGAGCTTCTATGTTTGAGGGTATTCACGAACACGGGCACGTGGCGCGGATGTTTGCTCCAAGGAAAGAGTATCTACCATAGACACTAAAAGGATGTCTGGTTCATCGCTCTGTCTGGGTAGCTCCAGCAGATGCCGGGTTTTGCGCCTAGGAAACGTTAGGGACTTCCCCACGTCCTTGTGGCCTGTGACCTGCAGTGATTTCTTCACTACATCCCTTTCTCCTATTGGATGGTAACTGCATAGGTCACAGTAAACGGTATACTGTACACACTACACACTATTTAATTCTACTGGCTTAGACAAAATGGGCAAACTTGCTATAGAAATTTCACATCCGTTTGCTTTAAAAATATCTGAAAGTATAAAATAAATATCTGAAAAGTACATATCGTTTAAAAACTCATAGCCGGTCAGATAGTTTTAATCTTAAAAATGGAAATAAAGATAATGAACTTTTTCGGCTTATATATTGCAAAGAGTCTTTAATGTTACACCAATTAACTCTTTGTATGCAAAATGTTTAGTATCGCGATAACTAATCATCTATGTGGAATTAGTCCCAAGATTTTGAACACATGCCAAACACTGGGGTGACTGTTAAGTGCAAATCTAATATTACACCCAAATATTACCTAAGAGTACCACTACGAGTTCATTGTACCCTGGACAGAGTGCCACACTGTTTCAGATGCCAAGAGAAAAAGGAATGGTTTTGGCAGCTCATCAACCCAACTCTGAATCTAAGTGCGAACGTCTTAATCACATTGAAAATGATTGGGTATCTACTTGATATCTTGTGCTGAAGTTTGCAAAATAACTTCTTTCCACTCGTACCGACGAAGACAGGTACTATGCTGTGAAGCATGGACATAAAACGGACATTTTAAAACTTCCTAGACTTACGCTGTAAAATAGGGTTACTAGCGTGAACCAAAATATTGTCAATGTCATCTCAAGAGAGTATTCAGGACTTTCCATCCTCTCAGAAGTGTTTCTTGTGCTTCCTATTTATTTTACTTCATTTGCCTTTCATTTAGCGCTGTGTTTGCCATTAAAATACAATTTTGGCATACAGCATACCTTAAATGAAAATGTTCATATTTCTTCATACTTTGTAACATTAATGACCCCGCCCTTTTAAAATAATTTATATTAGCAATGAACTGAACTTTCCAAATATTCTGTGTAGGCAGTTTTCTGTGAAACATATTTAGAAAACCCGAGCCGCTCTTTTCAACAAGTCAGTCACTATTGACAAAATATAGTAATTCCTCTGTGAGATCCGTATGAAGTTAAATGTCTATTTCTGAAGTCTTAACATTAATAAAACTGTGATATTACGGCATATTGTAATTGGTGTTACGCAAGGACAAACCAAAATTAACTTCCTTTTCCTTCTTTATAGTTCTGAGGTTTTCACAATAATTACAAATAACTCCAGGTAATTTGTGATATCTCAACTCACTTAGAACATCAGTAATTTTCAGTACTCTCCCCAAAACAGAGAGGGGTTAAAGCGGCAATGAATCAAACAAAAATCTCTTGCTTATTCAGCTTTTTAAAATATCGCAACAAATTTAACAAAACATATAACGCACACATTTTAAATAGAAAGAGTATTTAAGAACCTATGTCAAATTTTCGTTAACATTATTAATATGTACAATTCGGTACGTAAACTGGTTACTATGATTGTGATTATGTAGTGTTTAACGCCCGCTTTTACTACATACGGCACCGCAGGCGGTGACACATGATACAGGAGATGAACATGGAGCACCGGTGGAATGAGATGGCGGGGAAACCGGAGGTCCCGGAGGAAACCCGCCCCAGCGCCGTGTTGTCCTGCACAAATCTCACTTTGCGGTCGCCTGGGATCGAACCCGGGCCGCCTTGGCTAGAGCCAAGAGGTCTAACCACTGAGCCACGGTGCGGCCTGGTTACCATGAGGAAAAACTACAGTTGCGATCATATTACAGCCATAAATAACTGGAACTTCTTGGACATACTTAAATTTTTACTTGACTTTACAAAAAATGTAGTGTTATTACTGGTCTTCAGAACAGTTGCACGTTGCACAGAATTAGAACACAAGAAATGGCAAGAACAGAATATCGTTTCTCCCGAAAAAACGAAACACAAATTTTATGCCAAACACATTTTTTCTTAATGAAATAATTCTAAGATATTTATTTTTATTTGTTTGAATTTTCTGACGCTTAATACGTACGTGTCTCAAATGAGGTCTTCGTTTTTTCTCTGTTGGGCATGCAAAGAGAATGGAATGTTAAAGCCATCACATAGCGACCAGCTCTTTTAAGGTTTGTCTATCGCTTGAACGTATTACATTCTCCTGTTCCCATTGAATGCACACGGAAATGTGAAATAAACGTATTTCTACAAACGTTTACCTCTATTTACTTGACCTAGGTAAAGGAATGAGCATTTGTATGAATAGTTTGTAAAAGAGTGAAGAAAGTCATGTGGGTGCATTTTTTTTTTATTTCACCGCTTTTGCCATATTTTCATATTGTTCTCATTTAGCCTCTTTCCAAATCAGCCGCCCAGAACTTTGGACACAAATTTTGAAGCGTAGTGTGGAACGATCTCCGTGAATCAACCTTACTCATTCATTAATTTACTACTGTTCTTATTTTACAGTATAACTGCCTCCTCCCTCACTATCCCAGGTTGACGTTCCTTGTGAAACTTCAAGAACTCTTTTCCAAGATGCAATATGGGCTTTATTTTCTTGCTCTGTTCTTGCCTACCCCTAAGTCATAAGTACAAATGTTTACTGGAATCTGCATCATATTCTCACCGACACACTGCACGAAGAAGTTGCAATACTACTTACTCAACCGTCAAGTTAAACTTTCTCTAGTCAAAATAAGATAGGATAGATTGTTAAGGAGGGATTGGGCATTGCGAAGAGTCTAATTTATAATAAAAATAGAGGAGAGTAGGGTAATGGAGCTCACTTAAGAAAAATTGTACAACAGCTTTAAATATAATTACAGAAATAATTTTTAAAACATTAAATTGCAAGTTACATGAATAGGCTCTAGAAAGGAATACAAATAAAAAACATTATTTAAACAGGAAGTCATGAAAATAAAAAAATATAAAAATTGGGTCGAGCGGTATTGCCCGCAATGTGCGGTTAATGGCGCTCTAAAGTGAATAAGCCAATTTAATATTTCTTTATGCAATAATAGCATTTATAATTATCAGGTGTGTCGACTCCACTGCAGTACTCATGTGCCCATTCAGAGCAGGAGACACAACAGCAGTTCGTTATTTTGTCCAAATTCTCCACAAATACAAGAGATGTATTTTGACATAGGTTCCAAATCGTCAAGTTTGTCATAGTCATATATTAATTCGTTGATAAATCTTCGTCGCTGGAGCTCTCAGGCAAATTCCTTCCTGTTTTTTTGTTTTTTTTTGTTTTTTTTTTTTTTTGTTTCTTGGGATTTGGATTCTTCTTTTCGGCTCTTTTGGTGCTATTCCTTTTAGTTCCAATGCTTTTTGTGCAAATTTAGGGACCACCGTCTCTCTGCTTCCTTCCTGCAGTTGTTCCTTCATTGGAGAGACTGTTAGAATCTGAGACCTCATTTTATTTGGCTTTAGTCAATAGTCATCTTGGAAACATTTGAGGGATCTAGAATGGGGGAAATATCTGCGACGGAAATTTTGGTAGAGGTTTGGGACGTTTCTGGGTCTCTGGAGACAGAAGTGATTGGTGAGGAAGGGATATATCTAATTCTGCTCGCTGGAACTTGGAAATTGATAGAGCACTCTGATATTGTTGGTTCAGTAGAGATAGAACTGCTTGTTGCTGAGGTGATGTCAAATGCAGGTGTTTCTTGATGAGTAGGTCCACTAGACGATGTTTCATGATCTTCGTCCGCAACAGAAAAATGAAACGTTATTCTCTGGTTGTTGGCCTACCAGAATTTAAGTTTTCTGCGCCGATAAAATCTTCAACACTGAACTGATCTGGGTTGAGAGGCCAAATACTAGTGCACTGAAACACACATGCTCCTTTATTCACCGATGCTACTCTGCTGTAAGCGTTGTTAAACAAAGCAGGCACATCATATGGCATGATCTTCTCTGGTGCATGGCATTTCATAAAGAGGTCACATTCTTTATACAAAGCTGTTTTGAGTGGGCCGTAGAAATCCAAATCTAAAGGCTGGAGCCTATGAGAGGTATAGGGAGGTATTGATACCACATGGACACCACTTTCTTTGCAAAGCAAACGTGTCTGGAGAGAAATGTGGCTTGAGTGGTTATCCATTACCAACAGTACAGGATTGTCCACAGAGGCACTCGCTTGTTCTATGAATTGCTTCATCCAATCTGTCCATAACTCTGATCATCCACCATTTGATGAACATTTATACACTGCTCCAGGTGGGCCACTACGTTCCAGCTGGAATGACATTCTTTTCTGGGGGGGGGGGGGAATGAACATCGGGGGTTCTTAGTGTCCAGCTACACTAAATGTACATCACAAAGTTAACTCTTCCACAGCTAGTAAGTGACACAACTTGCTTCATTCCCTTGGACGCAATTATTCTGGAAGGTATCTGCACTTCTCTTATGCTAATTGCAACCACATTGTATGTTCTTGTAGCAGGGACTTTGTGTTTACAAATCAGAGTTTCTAGATTTGTGAAGAAACACTGAATTGCATTCCTACTGAAAGATTGCACGAGGTTGACACTTATAGTTTTGGGTTTTCTTAAACTAGGACTTGGATGTCTCTTGCTAAACCCATAAAAAATATTTGCCAGGAAGTGCTTACTCTGCAGAAACATTGCTTTTTATGCCATTTTTATTCCAAAATCGAAGGGTATTCTTCAAAGCTCAATAGGAGTGACTCCAAAATACAATTTTTGCAAGAAGCATAACATGATCTTCTAGCTCTCGTTCTTGGTTTTTGGAAAAATGACATTTTCTTCCCAACGATGGCTCATAAAATATTCCTGCCTTCCACCGGTCCTTTATAGTACTGAAAGGAATGTTGTACCTCTCAGCCGCCTTCCTAATAGACAGACCAGATTTAATAGCACCAAGGACACCTTGTACTGTGGCCATACTCCAACTGGCTTTATTTGTTATCCTTTCCCTCTTCTTAAACATCTTGGGAGTTAATAACTTCACTTAATATCTTAAAATATTTAATAATATTTACAAATTTATTTAAAGACTTACACGGGAGTTAGCAAAATTTGAAATGTCATTTGTCAATGTTAATATAAATTTACACAAAAATTAGTACTACAGTTACGTTATAAATGTTATAAATAAACATTTGAAGTACGTTAACTATATGTATACACAGTATTAATGGATAAAAATAATTAATCACTAAAGTGATCATTTTTTTTAACTTGTGAAAATTTGTAAGCTTGTACCTATGTATACTAAATTAACTATCATCATTACGTTCTTAACTTGTATTCTCATATGATTTGTATTGTGTTATTATTTATTTATTTGTATTTTTGAGCAAGATTAATGGAAAATAACAAATCCCAAATCACTTTAAGTGATCCGTTGGATAAAATAATTCTAACATTCAAATATGTGCTAGACAATGGCGCTCGCCTGGCGGGTAATAGCGCTCAGGATTGAGCGCAATTAGCCGCCGATGATATGTTGGGTTTACGAGTGACATGACTCTCAACTTCTGTACTTTGAAACATGTTTTAAAAATCTATTTAGTGTTACCTTGTAATGATTTTGGTGTATCTGCAGTAAGAAATTCACACAAAGCACGCTACTTCTCACCAAACCAGCATACACATCTCCACGGCCACGATACTCCCTTTGTGTGTTAATACGACTGTCGGCTAAATGTTAGTGGAATGCAGTATCTGCTAGAATCACTGTGTCTCAAGAATATTACATGAGCGCCATTGTCCGCAGAGCATCATTATATTACTCTTCCCTCTCTTCTTTTTCCTTGTTTTCACACTTTACTTCTACGGCGTTTTACTGTTCGGTTACTACCAGGGCCTATGCCCAAGCTGTGCATGCCCAGGAGGAAAAAAGAGGTGAAAGGAGACAGAGGTTGGCCGAACTAAGGAGTCACGACAGTGCAGAGGGCAGAGTCCCTACTATTGAACAGTTGGAAATTCCCCGGCAGTTCAGTACAACCTGTATTCCACCCACTGCGGTCCTGTAATGGCCCACCAGGCCAGCCCGGAGACCGTCTTACCGGAGGAGATCGTTACCAGGAGCATATCATCCTGCCATGCAGCGCCGGAACTCCCGCTCGCATTTTCTACCCTGAGACTATCAGATAATAGAGATGAAATGGAGGGTCAGAAAATTCGGAGAATGTAATTAACCTACCCAGCATTCGCTTGGCGACCCGGGAAAACCCCGAAAAAGTATGAGTCAGGTAGGTCGGCCACCGAATCGAACAAGGACCTCCGGAATGCGGGCCACAGACTTAACTGCCTGAGCCATCCGCTAGGTTATAGTCAATATTATTCCCCACCCTCCGCAGAGACTGGAAGTTATGTATGTGAATGTACAAAACCCAAATTAAACAATTGCAATATACTTTCGTAATAGTTTATATATCCATTGAACAATACAGGTAGAAAAATTCACATGTATGTAAGAAAATACAATTTTTTAACGCACCAAAGTGAAAAGTCCTGTTTCTCCATAAATTTCCCCTTTCAATTTCCCCTTCCAGCTTTTAATTCCGTCATTATATGTGGGGTATTGTCAATGTATTTCAAACGTTTGTCACCTCCGTAGCATTTGTCTCTTCTTTGTGTTAACTTCTTTACTATCGGCATTTGTTTTCCGCATATTCTAGTTAGCTTTACCAAAACAGCACGCCAAGTAACACAAAGTGAGACATAACATTATGGCAGCAATTTACCTAGTAGGGAAACTAATATTTATATTTCTTTCATGTTATATTTATATATGTACTTCGTTTTAATCAAGTGGAAGTCAATTCCCACTGGAGTTTTGATTTTATCTTGTTAAATAATGACGCCTAGTCTGCTGAGCTCACTGCTGATGAAATACTTGTTTATTCAATAATATTCTTATTTATTTAAACGCATTGATACATACTATTTCAAATTCCCTACTGAGCACGAAATTGCACGTCTGCAATAACCTTCAATATTAAATTAACGCACAGAGCAGAACTTACCAAGACAGGGAATTTTGAAGATACAGTTGGTACCAGTTTCACGAGTCTTTATTCAACGGGTATATGAGATATCAAGAAAACGCTGCTTGAAAATTCAGCCTGTGGAAACAATTTGGCTACACGTGCTATTATCTAATTACTCATTTTAATGTAAGTAAACATAGTTTCAAAAACGTAGCACTATAGAAACAAAATATTTAACTGCCTCTGTAATGTAGGGGTAGCGTGTCTGTCTCTCATTGAAGAGGTCTCCATTAGTATAAGTTAACTGGATAAGGGGATTTCTCGCGGTTATTTCTTAGCCTAAAAAGAGGAATGTCGGATAACTATAAACTCTATGGAGCATCCTTTCTCCCATTTCATTTATTTGTACTTCGATATGAATGAATCAGTGAAGGACACCTGGTAGAGACGGAGTAGAAATTTCCATGCTGAACGTCAATGAAATATATTCTTAATTTTCTTGAAAGCTTCACAAGTTATCATAATAAAAGGATTATCAATCATCAAACAATTTCTTCTAATCTAGAAACCATAAACTTGTTGATGCTTCAATAAACAAGAAAATATGCAATTTTTCCACATACCTACTTTCTTTTTAGGTACATATTTCTTCTAAAAAGTTAAAGTGAGACAGCTCAGATTTTGTAGTCACTTTACAAACATATTGTTTGATATCACTGGCAAAAGATTAAGATATATTAACAAAAATATTAATTTTAAACAATACTTAATTGTATACGTTATATTTTTAAAAAAATGTAGCCATTTATAATTATTTATAGGAATTTCATACAAAGAAGACACAAATGCTTTCACAGGCTGCTTATAGCAATAGATTTTACATACTATATGTTTTAGAAAAGTGCAAAAAATGGAAGTTTCGGTAAATGGTAAAAGAGATTAATGGTGTGTTATTGTAACATAACCAAACTTCAAAACATACCCGACCCATTTCCTCAAATCCTGCTGCTTCCATATCCTCTGTTTCTTTTTTCACCTCTCTTCATAATCCTTACTTCCTTCAACACGGCATTTGTTTTCTGCTTCTTTTACTCTCGAGAATCGATATTTTCATAGGCTCAATCGTAATTTAAACTTGGTTCCAGTCCATTTATCCTAAATACATCTCCCCTTTAAAAGTATAATCAGTGAAACATATCACATCATAACACCAAATTTAATAGTTTTACTCTAAACATTAAGAGATGTTGGAATTCTTTCCCAGATACAGGAAATGAAGCGCTCGTACGACCATGTAAGCACTTACTCAACTGCAGTAGCACGTTTGGGATTCTTTCATGAAAAAGCATAGTGCGTTTGGCATAGGGGTCGATGTTTCGTTTGGGATAGCTAGGTCGGTTTGATGTGACGAGGTTGACAACGCCCCTTCCCAGACAGAAGAGTAAAACGGAAGCGTACAGTACCCCGTGAAGCTGGACTTGCGTATAGGTCGCATTTTAACTACAGAAAGGGCCAAATGTTTGCGTTGTGAGGGAACACTTTAAACTGGGTAAACTCGGCGAGCTGAAACGCCGACAAGTGAAATTTTCCTGCAAAAATAGAACATGTAAACCAATGATATATACAGAAATGTTTTATTCAGAAGTGGTAATTTTGTCTAGAGAGCATAATCATTAACCAATGACAAGCGAAGGAATCTCAGTGGAAGTTAAAAAACCTGCGCAAAAATAAATGCAGACAGAAGGAACTGTTTTTGTAACCTAACAAGTTGATACGCTTAGACATTCAAATAGCGAAACCAGAGGAAACTAATAATTTAGTGCGTAAATGCGACATTCTGTATATTGCGTTCGCAGTAAACATATTGAGAAAATTCCAAAAAGTCTAGACGGGAGTACTACTTAATTAAGTGAAGAACAGAATTCAACCCTATTTCAAAATGGTCGATTTTCTTTTGCTAATCCAGCAAAGAACAAGATTGTTCTTTTTACGTGTTCAGAAAATTTGCAGTTATTGTGCAATATAAAGTCGTATGTTGAAGGTTGAAAACTGTCATATTAGTCCAATGACTTGCTGCAAACCCGCATACTAGTGTTAAATTGCTTGGGTTCTAATTGGAGCTATGAGTTCTCTTATCCTCAGGTAAATGGTTGTAGGAAATGGATTTTGGTGGTTGTTGGCTACTCAGTTGTATTAATAACACTTTGTGTGTTGCAGAATTATTTGGTTAAATTCCTACTAAGTTTGCTTATCGACTTGGATCGGTGACCACCTATTAGTAAAATTTCTAACATAAATTCAATTTTACTTGAAACCCCGGATTATTTGTTTAAAGTTACTTCCGCGCGGTTTCTATTTCTTCTTTATACGGCGACTACTTTGCTCTAATAAACTTCTAATGCTGCTTCCACTTACGCTGGTTGCGCTATTCTTAACTTCCCTACACTTCAGACTTATAAATCTTGGCTTTTCTTCTTAATGCGCATGAACATGTACTTCCTGTCGTAGTATCACCTTTTAAGTAAATTTTTCTTACTTCACGATTCAGTTCTAACCTTATTCTGACCCCCTCTCGGACTTTATCACATGACCAAACTAGCTCACCCTTCTCAAATGTTGCATTATAATTGGTTTCTCATTTATTTCGAATTTTCGCATTTGTTTGCAAAAATCATTTAATTCATTGACGTTCAGCCCACCCTGAGTTGGGGAACGCCTACCCTGAGTTGTTTGTAACGGTATACATCGTTATCAAATCAGCGAAGTACATCCCTTTAGCATTCATGCTCAACTGCATTTTGAAAGCCCCTTTGTCCCGACGCATTCCTCGCTGGAAATGTTCTATAGTTCTCAGACATTGAACTTTTCCTAGCACAAAGAAGGTAACGGTCCTTCCTGTCTCTCCGACGTGTACAGATTTTTTACAAGAATATTTATCTTTCTTGCCTGGATGCTAGTATATATGTTATATTAAATTATATTCTTCTCTTCTTATTCTTTAAGTAAACTGCTATTTTAATCATTACTCTATCCATTCTAATTTCATATTATTATAACAATATTTTATATTAGTTTAGCAAAACATTTTTATTAATTTATCTTCTTTATAATTATCTGATTTCGATTAATTCGCCGCCTCCTAATCGCTGCCTGATTTCTGCGGTTACACACTTCGCTCATCGTACACTATTCATGTACGTAATATTCGCTTTTTTAACTTCGATAAGAGTGGAAAAATATGTAGAAATATGGAGGAAATAAAACAACTTCGCGAACGTCTGTTGTGAATGACATTGCACCTGACAGTCTTCTAGAGTAGCTACAAAATAAGAATGTACATGGGTTGAGCCAATACGGTTTATCGTACTGTCTTCGCGTTGCCAGTTCCACAGGTAGCGGGCGACAGAGATGGAACATATATCTGTCTTTGTCTCACCGAATCCACCTAGCAAGTATTATATAGATGCTGAGATGTACAGTGATACAGATGCTGACAGAGAAGTTCGCTTAATATTTCAGCATATGTATGAGAACATATACAATGATTATCGCATAAACTGAACCTTAAAACATTGAACTGGAGAGCAGTTCGCTTACATAGCTATTGTTCATATACACACAAAACAAAATTATTCAAATTAGATGCATTCTACGAAAGGTGTTTGCTATAGTGAAACAATATAGTGACATTTTAACGATTTGTGAATTTGTTTCTACTTTAATGATGCCGTATTTGTATACTGCCTGTAATGGACTTAAAACCAATTTTTGTTTCATTAAAATACTTAATAAATACCGAAGATATGAATGCGTATTTACGAAACATTTCACACCATGAATCACCTGCCCTATTGTGCGCAGAAATTTTAGTCTTCCAGCAACAATATCACTTTTTCAAGCAAAAAATTGCGACCATCATTGCTTTCTCCTATATTTGAATCCAAGAGACTTCAGAATATTTTTGCACAAAAGATACAGAATCCGTATATTCTATTTTCCTCCTCATTAAATTGGTCAGCCTTCTGGCAGTTGGATATTCCCCTTGTTATATAAATCATAAATTGTTCTATGTAAAACACACTTTTGAATATTGTCTAAGTTGGTAGCACGTTGTTCAGCTGCTGGTTGTTTCCCTGGCAATCTACATATGGAAACTTCTCCTAATTTGGGGAACTGTTTGCCTTCTTTAACAATGTTCGTTACAGAATGAGCACTCACATGATAAACTTGTAACATTAATTATCGACTCTGAGCGAAATTTGTACTTTCGAAAATGTCTTTAATTGACAACTGTTTAAAAAATGAATACACATTAACAAGAATATTTCTAGCCTGCTTATATACTCTTAAGGGTTGTTTTGTAGTTACTAGTAGGCGCACCAGCACTAGGCTTGCTAAGCGGTATATTTACCAACTTTGAAAAGCAGGTGTGCGCTCTTAAAAGATCACCACTTTATTGAACGCAGGGTACAAAATGCAACTGCAGCATTGCATGTGTGTGCTTTTCTTGAATGACAGTTAATGATTCTTTTCTTTCTAGTCAGGGGCCTTATCTTTCCATATCTCCGAAACCAGATGTGCTACAGGCATGGGGTTTATACATTCATCCTCAGAAGAAATAGTTCTGTAACATGGGAGAAACAAAATAATTCTGTAATTAATATCTTTAGAGCGCCCAAAGAAATTAGCCGTATGGTCTGGCAAAACGAGCGAGTATGCCTGCTTAACTGTACAACGTTGCACGCACCGCATTGGCTAGTAGCGATAGATCAGCCACGCCTAGCCCCACCTTACGTTCATTCCTATTTTGTAGCTACCTCAGGTTCATTTTGTAAAAACGGCACGTGCGGCAGTGAAGTTCCATTTCCCATAATGCTTAATACGATGTTGTAAATTTCACCTTATGCAGAACTGGTGTCGAAAATTATCGATATTTCCTAAATAGGAAAGAAATTTGTTATGCCCGATTCAGAAATAGGTAAATAACTTGATTGTGTGTTTCGAGGGCTATTGTTACTCTCACGTGACGCTTTTACTATATATGTGTCATTCGCACCAATCACGACTTTGCTTTTTTTATTACATATTTGACAACTGCATCGCAAGATTCATCGTTTTACGGGATATGTGGGCAGACTAACTTTTTGTGAACAAATTCATAGCCTGCATCCAAGCAAACACACTGTGGTAAATATCATTCGTCACTGTAACATAAAACTAATTCAAACATAGCAACTTTTTAGCTATACCAGGATTATTTTTCCTCCTGGCAGTCCCAAGTCCTCAGTCAATGAGAAGTATATTGTTGCTGTAAGATGTTCAAATAGTATGCAAAAGGTGGAATACGGCAGACCCAAACGTAATGCACACATTGTACCAAACCACCATGCATTTCGTGTTACAGCCCAACGCACAGCACCCTGTTCCACAGCTCTAATTGCTAAGGTTCCTATATATTGGTGTAATTCCTGTCAGTACAGCTTCCGGCAGGCTTGTGTATATATGGGGTTCCACAAACATTAGCTTCCTAGAACTACACTAGGTATTTACATGTTTCGGACGAAGGCCATGTTGTACATTTCATCTGTTAATAGCTTATGAAAATAAGTTGCCCAAATAGCTTTCGTCATAGCTGTAGTGTCTTTATGCCTACCATAGTTTCTAGTGGCAGTCCATAGTAAAACTGTAAAGCATTAATTGCACAATCCGCTAGTCTTACACGACAAGTCATTGATTGTCTTATCCCTGAGCATAATTGCCTGCATGTTCCTACTATTTTCTCTCACCTTTCTGCCCATTTTTTTAAAAAATATCCAACACACACACTAACTTTTTCACCTGCAACTCTTGTCCATATTCATTAGCTCCCTGCTTCCTTAGAAAACCCTTGGAATCCCTCTATTCTAAATAATATGCATATCAAGAGTAACTACGTTAGGTCTTCGATGCACAGCCTGATCAGATTACTCTACAACTACTGTTTACTTCAACATTTGTTTGATGTTTTCATTTTGAGCACTTACCACACTGAAATGCGCTGCCTTTCTATGATAATATATCCCTTTCAAAAATTTCTTAATCATACCCAGAGTCTGTCTCACTTAAATACTTCCAATCCTACAACAAATTGTGCTGACTTGGAAAAAACACAACCTCACTCACAATATAAACAAACTAGCTTTTGAAATAGCAGCAAAAAAAAAAAAAACGGTTTAGTGAAACTTAAGGCCCTCGACAGTAAGAATAACACTCTAAAAAGGATATTAGTTCCAGGCAGTAACCTAAGACATCAGTCTTGCTTGTTATAACCAGGAGAGAAAATTGGTTTAAAGTGAGTGGTAACAGCAGGCAAACCTTAAAAATTTTCCAGATGCTGGAGAACCGATCAGAATTCTGCACTTGTAGATTCCCCTTCTTGGTTTGGTTGTCCTCAGCATGCGCACGACCTTTCATCCATTCTTATATGTAATCCTCTGGGTTCCACATATGTACTGGAGGTTCCTTGGCCGCGCCGTTGCTCAGTGGTTAGACTGCTTGGCTCTCACCAAGGCGGCCCGGGTTCGATCCCAGGTGACCGCAAAGTGAAATTTTTGGTGGGCAACACGGCGCTGGGACGGGTTTTCTCCGGGATCTCCGGTTATCAGTGCCATCGCCCGCGGTGCCGTATGTAGTAAAAGCGGGCGTTAAACACAACACATTTCTGGAGGTTCCTTAATAGTCATAAACATTGTTTGAATGTATTTTGAATGTATATATTTTGTATTTTTGTAGTATTTTGAATGTTAAATTAAGAAAGGTAATGAATTAAAAAAGTATAAATAATATTACAAGTAAGGGGACTGCGACCCCCTTCGACAAATAGTGGGGGGACAGCATACCTCCGCGTTCCTCTCCACTACGGCCCTGATAATCATCATCATCATCATCATCATCATCATCATCATCATCATCATCATCATCATCATTTGTAATTGACGTCCTCCAACATTGTCGTAATGGACGATGAATGAATTGGGTGAAATGATGCTCAAATGAGTCCGGGGTCCATGGAGCTTAGAGTTACCCAACATTCGTCGTTCAAGATAAAGGAAAACTCCGAAAAAAGCCTATCCAGGTAACTCACCCTAACCGAGATTCGAACTTGGGACCTCTTGAACATGAGGCAGACCACTACCATCTACACTACCGAGGCGGGCAATTTAAATCTCGATTTAATCACCATGCCGCCAACTACTTACACCTTATACAGACGATCTACAAATGTTATGCATAAAACTAAAAACAGACTTTTGTCTCAAACAAATTACCTTACAGGAGTTTAAACTAACGATGATATAATAAATTATATCTAAATAAACACTTTATTAAATCTTCTTAGAAACAATGCACCTAAGACTATATATACCATGCTACTACAGCATTCCAATAATTTTATATGTTAACGGTTCTGATCTTATATACAGATAGTTCAAAATACATGTTTATCAAGATATATGTAGAACTTAAATACATTGAAGGAATATTTTCATAGCGTTTATTTATCATTAACTTTAGAGCCTTTTTCTTCCTCCTTCTCTCACTCAGTCCCTGTTTATCTCTCTGTCTTTCTGGATTTTCATATATAGTGTTACACATGCGTTTACAAGCGTTAGCTGCTGCCCAGCACCTTAATAGATATTATTTTAATAAGATGTGAGACTGTAAAGTGGAAAATCATGTGCATACACCTGTATCTTGGTGTAGATTCCAATTCCAAATGTTACAAAATGGAACGTTTGTTCTTACTTCTAGATGGTTAAATAAATAGAAATTCATGACGTTATTAGACTAAATTCGACATACGCTTCAAAGCTAAATTAAACAATATAGTAATTTGAACTGAACTCAACCAAATACGATCATTACAAATGGGAAATCCATGGCTTAAAGCAACAGCAATATTGATTTTGCCCCAATTCACGCGTATTTGTGTACACCGGCGAAAATTAATGACATACTGGGAACAGGAGAGGATGCTTGCTGAATTTCATGGGCCAGAAATGTGCGCCCATCGGTTCCTAGCCATAGGTATTAATATGCCATCAATAGAGAGATATTCGTGACTGGATATGGATTAAGATGTAGTGTAATGCCTTCCGCAACTGGATATGAAACTGACCCTTCAAGGTATCATACTTAACATAGCAAGCAAAGTCACTGTCTTAAAGGGAGTCAAAGTCTGAGTTAAAATGCTTTACTTCAGACCAATGCAAATCACGACTATTGATGTTCGTATTGTACAAGGCATATCGTCAGTGACTACTAGTGCGAGGACAAATATCCGCTGGCCGTCAATGGAGCACGGTCTGGAGAACAGACTCCGCGGCAAGTGTTGTTGGTGACGTAACTGAGGTATCTGGAAATGTAAACAAGATGCAAGGGTGTGTTACAGGCGAATATCATATGATACAAGTGCTAAGTGCCGATTTAAACAACTTTATAAAGAGTTTCAATGAAACAGTAAATGGGTATAAATGTGTTGTTATTCACATAGCCGTGCAACATATGTAATATATAATATCAATTTATATGGACATCTTATTGTTCCTCAAACACATTGGAATGAACAATGTATTTTTTTACACAGTTGAAAAGAAAACTTCATCTCCTGTCATCCAAACAGTATTTCCTGTCATCCAAACAGTATTTACACAGCGAAAAACTTTTCTTAACGTCATATAATGTGACGGCAACATACATAAAATGTATATAATTTTCATGATAATTTGGCCGCGACATGGCTGAGAGTTAGACCACTTGGCTCTCTCTAAGGCGGCCCGGGCTCGATCTCAGGTGACCGGAAAGTGGGATTCGTGATGCACAAATCTCCGGCATCTCGTTTCCCGCACCAACCCATTCCGCCGGTGCTCCATCTTCATCTCCTGTATCATCAGTGCCACCGCCTGCGGTGCCGTATGTAGTAAAAGCACGCGTTAAACGCTACACACCATCATTCGTGATGTGAGGTTGTTTTATTGGGCTGTAGCGAACTACTTTTAATTTTCATCATTGTAGTACCAGGATATATTTCAAACACTGCTTTCATTTAACGCTGCACCACTTTGGTATTTAACTAGAGGTAGAGCTGCATTTGCAAGTTTAATGGAAACGTCTTCTACAAACCTTATAGCTTCTGTCAATTTGATATTTGTTGATTCTAACTTTACAATGGTTTTGGTCACCTCTAAAAATTGTTTTTAATAAATAACAAATTTTCAGGAAAGCTGCTTAAAACCAGTGATTCTGCATATTCTGTGCAGAGCTGTGTTCATTATCAAAACGTTGGTTATACTATTATTTTGTCGTAATAATCTGCATAATATTTCGCAGCATTGAACCAGCTTCCCCATCGAGTTACAATGGGTGGGGGGAATGGAACATCAGGAGCCATTTCTTTGAAAATCATTGTCGTGCTCGGGGATTTCACAAATATGTTTTGACATTTGTAATGAATCGGTCAACGTCGCTATAGCAGGAGCGTGCCGTTTCGGCAACTCGATGAACGCCGTGAGCCAAGCAAGATAAATGTGTCATACTGGGATAATACGTCATTTTAAGTTATTTAGCTGCTTTTAACTTGCACCATCTGACACAAAGAGTAACTAACACTCTATAGATCTGACCCGCCCTGGTCACAATAAATTGAGACTATTTTGAAAAATATTAACAATAATAATTTTGTAGTTAACTTTTAAAATTACATCAGATGTTAATACAAATATTATTAGCTCTCTGGAGAAAGCACTCCTCCAACTACATTTTCAACAAGCCTCCCTACAAAAATCTGGGTTTTGTTTATGAAAATTTCATTTTCGCTCACAGATTTACGTATTCCCGAGATAATAGTATTGCAACATTTATATTAAAGTATATTCCTAAAGTTTTTGCACCCGGAATGTGCCACTTGGTTTATTTTTAATGACGTTTTTATATGCTTTATGTTATAATTTTTGAAGTGGTATATTGATGTGTAGCATCATTTTACGCATATCTTCAAAGAACTCTGATCTAGATGTTAAATTTTCTTCTTCCTCATTTAATGTTGCAACAATAGCTTTAGGTTTTTAGTTCCGCAGGGTTGTTTCAACAATTTCCCTTTCTCCTTATAGTCCTCGATTTGTAAATAACTTAACTTATTATTCGCCAAAGCAAATAAAGTCCCTGATAGGAATGTGTCACCTTTATACAGTGGCACAAAGACAGTGAATGTGTGTGACAGAGTAGGCATGCTACGCAAGGAGTAAAACCATTAAAGAAACATGCGCCCGGTTTACTCAGTACACTAAAACAGAGAAAATGTATTCACAAAATGTATTAAAAATTAAACGTTGTGCTGAGCACATGGAAACATGACCATACTTTGGGTTTTGGCTTTTTAATAGTGGTTCTCTATATTTAATGTTGATAGAAAATCCTTAATGTTATTCCACACAACCATGGGTGAGCCAATCTGGTATTGCTTTGAATTCAAGTCTGACTCACAAATATTAAACATGAACAAACGGTCAAGCGCAAGTGAGCAGTGCAAAGGAAGGAGGATGGAAAATTTAAGCTAGTGGTTGGAAGGCATCCTTAGAATGACCGTCCACACCAACCACCCGTCTCGTATCGGGTTTGTGTCAAACGTCTGGTATTCGAATATTAACTGAAGAATTATCCTTTCAGGCTTAGGAGCAAAGAAAAAGAGGGAAGAGGAATTTAATGTGTAGTGCTAGAATCAGTTAACTGGGTAGCGGGGCGTCACAGAACTAGTTTAGTATTTCCTTAACAGCACACACCACTGTACATTTTATCTGCACGATTCCGAGACCTCTATTGTCCATTGTCATTTGGAAAACACTTTTATTGTTGCGATGATATAACCACATAGATAATAATATTGATAAATGCAAGTATACATTACTGAACAAAGGTCGTTCCATACTGTAAAATGTTCTAAATGTGGATATTTTTCTTTCACAACAAAAATTTGATGTAATGCCGCATAGCCTGGCTGATAACGCGCTATTCATTTTCAGTGTGCTCACATCTAAACAGCGATCAAACTCATTAGACAGGGCATAGCGTGGTTTAGATATGGTTCATCACGATTGATCAAAATCGCCAATGAAACTGCTACGAGAACATGACCCATTTGTGAGCTGGAGTAATTCTGGGCGCATATTTTGGCATGTGTATGAGCACGAGGATTTGAAGAGAACGATGAGCCTTTCCTTTCCCTAATAGATAACAGAGGGGTATGATTTGCGCTGCTAGTAGACAAAGTAGGCTAAGAAAGGATAGATAAATTTCTGCTTAACACGTTATAGCACACTATTGCACAGTGACAATAAAAATATTTCGTCAAAGTTATCGATGTATCAACATTTGGCTTAAGTATCATCGTGTACTCCCAAGTGGCACATTTAGACGATTTATCAAAAAGTGAGACAGTATAGGCAGTAACTAATATTCCATAACAAATAAAGTATATACACATGCGAGTGATTCACACGAAATAGCTAGGCAGAATATTTATAATCTGACACAAGAAATGTTAAGCAGTCAAACCGTATGCCAATACAAAGAACGTCAACAGCGAGCAGAGTTATTGAGTGGAGCCAAACACGGCATGCCTGTCTGTCAACGAACAGACAACGAGGGATACGGCTGTAACCTGCGTTAACTTCAGTAATTGCTCAACGTTATGTCCTTTCGTCCTGGCTTAAAATGCTTAAAAATACCTATGCCTGATGCTAATAATATGAAAGAAAATATTTCATGTTAATGATATACATTATCTACCAAAAAGTAATTGAGCACTCATGGTTGTAGTTCATTTAGCATGTCATTTGTCTGTGTGATCTTTATGTGTTGCAGTAGGTAGTAAGCAGTGTGCAATGAGCAAGATAACCTTGAGGACGAGACGGCACGTGGTGCAGAGCTATCTGGCTTTGATAAGGACATAATTGTGGGCTGTCTAGCAGGGATAGCCGCTGAGAATAAACAGGCCCAAATCAACAGCGGCATTCGCCCTTTGTAAGTGGGAGGTCGATGGACATTGTGACATTGGTGAACATTCACGGCAACCGAAAACTCTGACCAAGAGAGTCTACACAACCCTAAAATGTGAAATTGTAAAGAACAGGGAACAACCGATGGCTGCCATCAGAAAGGAGTTTCAAGCAGCACCACACTTGTCTGTTTTCATTGGAACATTGCGAACAGAGGCCCACGAACTCTGATATTCCGAAAGAGCAACACCACATAAGCCGCATATCACGAAGACGAATAAAGCTCAGACTCAAGAGGTGTATGGATCATCACAACTGGACACTGGACCGGTGGATATCGGTTGCATGGAGTGACGAGTCTAGATTCACATTATTTTGGTCTGCTGGACGTGTATAGGTGTGGCAGTTATCCGGGGAGCGGTTTTTTCCAGTGTATAGTGCCTGCCAGGAAATTCGGTGGTAGTGGTGAATTGATGGTATAGCAGTGTTTCTCGTACTAGAGTGTGGGACCACTGGTGGTTGTTCTTGGTACACTGAACTCAGAGGCATACTGTACAGTTCTGGATAACAAAAGCTGCCTGCACTGTGACGTTTTTATGGAATGGGTCCTTGATACTTCAGCCATATTTCGGCGGCTAGTGTGCATTGGCAAGCAGATAATAATGTTTACCGGTTGGACTAGCCTGCACAGATTCCTGACCTCAATCCTAATGAGCCCTTTGGGACGAATTGGATAGGCGAGTGACATCTCGGAGAATGGAAACAACTTCCTGTGGCCAACTGACTGACATGCTCCGCGAGAAATAGCGACGGATCCCAGTGAAAGTCTTACAGGAACTAGTAGAGAGCATGTTTTACAGGGTGGCTGCTGTTATAGCAGCAAAAGGTAGTTACATGAGGTTCTGAAGGGACCAAAATAGTCAAACAAACATTTCAGACCAGTGCCCAATTACGTTCTGGTAGATAGTGCATAATAACATGATAGGTACTTAAACAGTTGCAGTAGAAGGATAAGGTTCTAAATTTCATGTAGATATACACAAGAGTCAGGATTCCATTGCTGAAGGTGGTAGCAACAAATAGGCAAAATGGGGAGGATGGAGCCCGACTGATATAAAATGGATTGTGTGGACGCTCTCGTTTATTCTCTTCAGAATTCACTCAGAACTCAAAACTGCATAAACCTCTCGTGTTTTTCTCACGTTTGAATCGCTTATTCCGATCGTTAGCATTTAGGTTTCATAATTATCGATTTCGGTTATGTAAATAGGTGCAAGTATGCTTTTGCCACGCAGTAAGAAGTAGTAACCTCGTGAAGAAACGTCCGTAATTCGTAATTGTTTATACGGGAAACACAGTAATAACTTATGTAATGAAATTTAAGATTTTATTTCAGTAGACTCCGGCACTGAGGTAAATGGCAGTAAAAGTGTTGTTATTTTAAAATCACTTTGTTACCCACGCACATGAAATAAATTAGTGCACGGTGGACGACAAATGACACAACGTTCTGTGTAAGCCATTACTGTTGTCACAGAAAAATATTACTTCTAGGGAGTTAATATATGCAGGACGGTATCCAGTAACATATACGAGATCAAATCAATTTGATTAACCAGGTAGCAGGAATCAGTTAAGAACGCAGGATAAGATTGGTGAGAAGTGAGAGATGGCTTGTCATTTGTTGTATAAATGAATGAATTAATTAATTAATCAATCAATAGCAATTAGCAATACGTGAGGACCATAGGGCACTGTCCTCCAAAAAGGGAGGCGGCGGAAATAGATTGCATAGAGGCAATTTTGAATGCGATTTCAGAATCCTAGCAGAAAATGTTGAGGTACGGAATATTTCTATATACTAAGGCATACGAGATGTAATGACACATCAACGAAAACACTCTAGCTTAGAAAACACTGTTACAATAACTTAAGCAGAGATGGTTACAGCAACCGGACGGACACCGCAAGATCCATGGTTCAAATCCCGGCTAAAGCACTGAATTTTTCAGTCTGAGTGTATCTTTCCAACCTGGCCCCACACAAGGAATGTATGAAAACACCATAATCAAAATAAAATTCTGTACTTTATAGCTAATAAAATTAAATTAATGGTTTGAGAACATATGTATTACCTAACCCTATGTACTACATGAAACAAGTAAGGCTACAGGTATAACGTAAACAAAACTTACACAACGCGGACTCCGTAATAAGTATCTCTGTGGGGAAAGGGATTTGTTGATATTAAATACCTGTCGCTTAGGGACACGGGTTCCAAACTTAGCAATAAGCAGGCATAAGATTTTCTAAGCATTAAGTCACTACGAAAAGAATAATTCATAAGATTTGGAATTACAAGTAGTAGAACTAAATATTGCGTAATATCATCGGGGTATTTTTTTCTTCTGTTGGTCAACGTGTTTGGTTTCTCTTACCACTTTCCTCCCTCAAACAGAAAAACAAAAACGTGTACAATGTAACCATAATATTTCCACTGTACCTGAAGCATCTTCTCGTTGCAGCCGCGCACAGACGTTGAATGTAGAAAACGGCATGAACGAGGAAAGTTAGCAAGTTGTACAGTTCTCCCAAAAATGATGTAGTTCATAACTATACAACCTACTACCTCACCCCGGCCATGCGCTTTTGTGTTCACTCGTTGGGATGATGCTGACGCTTCTGGGAGATGAACACTGAAGATCCAACATGCTAAAAGTAGCTTAATGAGACATTTTAAAAACAAAATTGAAAGTGGCACCATTATTTGAAATATTATGGAATTACATAATTCCAAAATTATGGAATCTACATATTTAAAATGTGTCATTTAAGTAAGAGTTGATAATATTTAAACATAGCTATAAAAAATATGCTTCGTGTAGTAGTTTATACCTGCTTTGCATGCAGGAGATTAAATATGACCATTAAAACATATAATATAGTATCCGTGTGCCACTTACATTTTTGTACGTAAATAAACTAAATTAATTCTTATTGAAATAACTAACGGTAATGCCACAAGAGCTCATAGTTTCTGATAATTTCTTATTAATGTTGCAAGGTGGGGTTGAGGCAGGGTTGTAACCTGAGCCGTGTGCTATTTAACCTTTATATAGAAGATATCCTGGAGGAGATTTCGATAAATAGGATTTACTCACTAGTTATTCATAATAAAGAAATCCCACGGCTATTATTTGCAGATGACTTAGTAGTTGGTTCCATATCTTGTGGAGGGATGACAAGAGCAATTGCGGCAGTAAGAAAATACTGCAAAAAATGGGGGTTACAAGTAAATGAAAAGAACATGAAGATCACGGTGGATATAGATGAACAAACTCGAGAAATGGGAAATAAATGGAAGAGAAATATAGACCTTAACGATATTTGATTATTTGGGGATAAGGCTGAGTTGTGATGGTAGGTAAACTGAGTAGAGAGAACTGGCTACGAGTTCTGTATGAGTATGTTTAAGTAAACTGCGTGACGTTAATGTGAAATGGCTTCAAAGTAACTATCTATACTGCGATAGCAGAAAACAAAATGCTACGTGGGGCAGAGGTGGACGCTAGTAACATATACTTCTGTAAATATATTCTAGGTCTGCCGTTAGCACCACCTAAAGGGACAGCACAACTAGATTAGGAAGACATTCAACTAGGTTTAAAATTGTTTCAAATGTAATTAAATATTTATAAAGAATAGCCAGCTTGAAGGAAAGCAATATTATTAAGCAATGCTTTTTATGAAAATGAGAAGCAAATGGGGAGGGTCTTGGACACAAAAAGTAAGAGAATTGACGGATCAGATACGTATGGGACATACTTGGAGGAATGGGGAGTATTGTTACAGAGGCTTTTGCAAAGAAATAGAATCAAGATTAGAAGATCATAGTCACGTTATCTTTCCCACTGCAAGGGAGAAAAGCTCTTTGAGGATATACCTATAGGGAAATAAAAAACAGTTTGAGTTGAGGAAATATGCATAGATGGGTGTAATAAGCTAGGCCGAGGATTCACTTGGGCAAGGACAGGAGTTAGAAATTTGCAAAGTATTAGACATGATAAGGATATAAGCAAATACCCAATGTGTGGAGAAGATGATACAGTCTGGCACGGTATACTATATAGCAAAACAAATAAAGGTACGAAATTTGGCAACAAGAGCGGAACAGTTTTGAGGAGGGCAGAGAGCGATTGCTGATCAGGAAAATGTTGTCTGTAAAAGGAGAAAATAATGTAAGAAACATAGGTGATTATTTAGGGAAAGTTAGAGAGAAATGGTTAAGAATGATTAAGACTAACCAATAATTAAGAATAATAAAAAAATTAAGGTTAGAGAAACGGGAATAACGGCTGAAAGAGAAAGAGGTTTATCAGCACATGGAAAACAAGGAGTGATGTGTACTGAGACCGAAATTTAAGGCAAGCTGATAGGAAGGGTATATTGGATGTGAACAAGAAAGTTTGTTACTGTGTGCTAGGAATGTGTTGATGGTTATGAATTTATGTATGTATGCAGAAGGATCAGAAATAAATATTCTATTCTATTCTATTCCATTCTATTCTACTTATTTCTATTTCTGAGGGCTTCTCACTTGTCACTAGTTACCCTGTGTACCCAATTTCCATCTTTCTCGGCCAAGCCAGAAGAGCTGGGTCGTCCCCTCCTCCTCTATGATAATTTGGATGAAATTACAAATACATATCTTTTATTATTGGGGCAATTTCTAGATCGAAGCTTAACACAATTATCATAAAACAACAATAAACTAAATTATGTAAGAATACTGTGAGAAGAAACGTATGTCATTGAGTAAACAGCTTTAAGAGAGACTTTCTTTATGTAAAATTCAATACTCACTGTATAGTGGACATCTGAAACGCTCCATCTGGAAAAACAAAACAAACGTTATTTAAAATTTGTTTCCTAAAATTAAACATCTGAGGTCGGAGGATTCTTAGTAAGCTACTATAATTAATTTAGTAGTACACAAATATTTCAACTAAATTTACGTCAATCATTAACAGAATATTAATTAAGCGTAACAGTATACACTGTAATAAACTCCTTGGAATTTTAATTAACCTTTTTAATCATAAATGACGATGCTGAAAAAAATGAAAATTTGCACATAGATAACAATACTATCGGTGTATTATCTGTCTGCAGCAGCGAGATCTTCAATCGGCAGCTATGCATCTCTGGTGTATTTCATTGACTGAGTGACATTGCCCTTGTAATACCTTCATACAGCGTAAGCAATTAATTTTGTGGTGCTCAGCATGCGAAGGAGCTGAACCTTCCAACCCGACAAACAGGTATTCGCTCACTTAACGGCGTAGGGGGCGATCATCCAACTGACATGGGAGGTGATGTGGCTAGCTTCACGCATCCCTCCGTCGGAAAGATTACTTATGAAGCCAGAAATGTTGCCAATTGCAGCTGCTCAATTACCTCAAGATTCTGAGTGGTCACCGGTCCTATAACTAGGACTTAAAATGCTCTCCTCCATGGGTAAGGTCGAATCCCCAGGTCTACTCCGTAGATGGCACCAGAGCTCCACGCTCTAGACCTTAGCGCTAGCCAGGCGCAGGACAGCATTAGCAAAAATGGCTTTCAAATGGGAGGAGTGCTCTGCAGGAATGAGATGCCCAGCTTTGCTATCTTGTTACCTCCACTCTTTTCTTGTTTCCTAATCTCTCGCAAACTACAGCTACAGTGTCCTGCCGCCACAAACAAGGGAAAAACTAAAATTTCCTACGTTGTATAATAATGCAGCTGTTTAAATTTCTAATATGCATATTCACATTTCTTGAGTGCTATATACCTATAGCTTATGAATTATCTGTGTTTTTGTTTCTTTTCTGCTGTTTATTTGTTATATTTTTAAAGTTTTATTTTTAAATCCGGTGGAACTGCTAGTGACCCATCCATATCACTGTCATTGCTCATTTTCACGTCCTCATTGTCTGCAACTTGCACATTTATGATGATTGCTTATCCCTTTCTAAAAAGTCGTCTTCTTGTAGTTTTTATTTCATGTCACACATACTTAGTTCTTTCATTTCTGTTGCGTTACCTTGCAAATTTCTTCTGAATAAATCGTTCAATGTCAGTCAGTAGGCAGAGAATTGTTACTTCTGTTGCAACTACCCCCCGGCCCCCGGATCTTCGATGCACAATAACTCAATTGAAGTGTACTACCAGATTACCTCATGTCCCATTTCAATTTCAATTTTATTCAGCTGATTCACTTTTTCCTGATATTTGAGCGGAAGTATTCGTTGCAATAACTCAGGTTTAGTTTCTGTTGCCGAAAATACAAAGCCATTTTTTGTAACCATTCAACAATTTAGTTCTTCCAGCTGTCATTCTGCAGTAGTTTGTTTTCAATAACCGAATAATAGAGGCATTATCCACCATATTAATGCTTTCCTTTTCTACATAATTTTAAAATGTTTCAGAAATCATTCTATAACTAAATCAGCTGTCACATTCTCATGATATTCTGTGATATTCTGAAGCAGTTTGGAAAGAAAATCCATGTGCTATGAGGCAGGTTTAGGCAAAGACATTTCTACAGGAGTCTTGCCTAAGCGACTTTTAGGAAGTGATTTTTATTTACCCATATCTCGTCTAAGTAAAGTATAGATATATTATAGGCAGAATTACTAATGTCATGCATTTTGCATATGCAAGGTCCGAACAATGCTAATTTGAACTCTGGAAGGTAAATAAACACAGTTCCCGATCACGAAGCAACGCAATCATAAACATGTGAGGACTCATAAAAGTGAAATGTTTGTTCTCTCACAACTACAAAAATCTCGCCTTCTTCAAAATAATTATTTTAGCACAAAATGTCAATCATTTACATTCAAGTTCCGAATGATTACAAATATATGCAAATACATACAAACAAATAACAGCAATTACAGTGCTTACGTCACCACGCGTCTACTTGATATCTGTGAGCTAAAAATATGCAGTTTTTACGGATATATTATAAACATTACTACCTATCTCCCCGGTTCATTATTTTTAAACACTTTAAACATTTCCCCAGCACTAAAATATTTAATAGAGACGGATTCAGTTGGCCCTCGAAAGGGAATGCAATGTGGCAACACAGAGGAACTTCGATTAATTACCCACCTGATAGCTCTCTAAGGACAAATTTTATCCCATTTGAAAGTCACAGTAGATCACTGCATTGATATTATTACTTCTTAAATCAATGTAATATCAACGCTGGTCTACGTACCTGCAAGAAATGATATAGCGCAAGTATAGATACTGTTTCATAAGTAATGTCGTGACTTTAGAAAAAGTAATTATTTGAAATGTGTTCTGACAAGCAAGTACTAATTTTTAAAGTACAAATCATTACATTCTATAGTCTTGAGCCATCGTTTAGAGAGCTTTATTATCCCACCGTGGTACCACTCTGGTTTTTGATGCGAAGGAATCTGTGACGTGCACTGCTTCAATGCTGTCAAAATTTCTTTCACGTAGAAAATGGGCCATAGTTCGAAAAAGACAATAATCTGATGGCCCGAGATCAGGGCTTCCAGAATTTTTCCCATGGTTGTGGTATGGGAAGTATGGGGTATTGCATTGACCTGTTGCAACAGAACTCTATTTCGATTAATTAATGTTGGGTATTTCCGTCTCAATATTTCACGAACTCGTTCCAATTGTTGAGAATAAAGCTCCGCATCAAACGCCCGCCCGTTTGGAACAAACTCCCAGCGAATCTCACCTTCAAAATTCCACCAAACTCACATTACTTTGGGACCGAACTGTTATTCTTTAACGATAACTTTGGCAGGTTGGCAGGGATCAAGCCACTGTTTCGAAGCACCAGGTTCGGTAATACACCCATTTTTCATCACAAGTGACAATTCTCCTAACAAATCTATCATCCATGGTATTACGGATAAGCCAACGACAGATAGCCACCCTACGCTCAGCCTGTTGAGGTGTCTGTTCTACAGCTTCTGTAGGGTTTTCAATGTGTCTTAATGTGGCGATTTATGGTATCCCCTTATTCTTCGAGCTGAGGCAGCGGCTTTTATAACCTTGTTTCCAGTAGTGCTTTAGAAGGACTGTAACTTCAAACTTTGTTATCTCGTTGTTTTTAATTGGGTGTCATGTGTTATAGTTGATGCAGAACCATAAATAGGATCTAAGGAGGCACATCGATGTACCAGACTAATGTCACTGGAATCCGTACACGTTTGCTTCACAATATTTTAATTCGTTCGAGTTTTTGACTAATCGTAATTCTTATATGTAACAAAAAACACAAACCTTATTGAAGTATGTCATAGATCATATTTTTTATAATCACGAGTTTCTTTTTCGTTTCACTATACTAGCAATTTTGTTTTGTGCAAATCATAAATGTTCCTGGTACCAGAGTTAACAAATGCATGAAATCATCATAGACCTTTTCTGAATTGAAAACAATGTTTTTGCATTCACAAAGATGTAGCAGAGTCATATTCTTAAGGACTGGTTATAGGACAATGTTTTACCATTTAGAAGCTTGGGTTTAAACATCTTCCACATTTCTGTTCCAGAAAAAAGAACCTACTGGAAAATAATCAGTAAGTATACAAAAAACAAGTATACATTAACTAGTTATAAAACAACTTATGTAGTTATTGTAGTTCACCGGAGGAAGATTTGGCTTTAGACAAACATATACAAGCTTCTAAAGCGCTGAGGTTCTCCTTTACTGCCCCTTCTCTCTCTCTTTTGCTGACAATAACCTACCTGATGATGATATGCCCGAAAACTGCTACAACAAAAGAAAGCAATATTGTGATATAGTATTCATTAATTTGAAATAAATCTTAACGTTAATAGCATAGTCACAGAAACTTTCATCTTTGAAGTCTACATTTTTGTCTTCACAATACAGTCCAAATCAAATGAGATGCTTCAGCTTCGTTAGCCTGTTACACTTGTGTAGTGGTAAGGGGGGTGCCCCCCCCCCCCAGTGGCCTACTATGGTAGGTTTGGCATTGGCGAGCCCAGTCCCGAGCCAAATTTAGACAAAGATTTAAATTACTGGGCTTAAAAACTCAGAATATGACCTTCCTAAAATTAATTTGGTTAGGGGAACGTAGTAGAATGTCGCTCAGCGGACAATGGCGCTCATGTAACATTCTTGAGACACAATGATTCTAGCAGATACTGCATTCCACTAACATCTAGCGGACAGTCGGCGTAACGCACAGGAGTATCGTGGCAGTGTATGCGGGTTTGTTGAGAAAAAGCGTGTTTTGTGTGAATTTTTTGGTGCAGATATACCAAGATCATTTCAAGGTAACACTGAATAGATTTCCAAACATGTTTTATAAAGTACATACGTTGAGAGTCCCTATTTATGGCTACAAGTTGATACTTTAGTCGATCTTGAAGTGCTGTGTTGGAAGCGTAATTCTCATGATAAATCCAACATGTCGTCGGCGGGTAATGGCGCTCAATACAGAACGCTATTATCCGCCAAACGAGCGCCACAACACGTATTTGAATGTTAGAATTATTTTATCCACGCATCACTTAGTGATATGGGATTTGTTACTTTCCATTAACCTTATACAAAAATACAAATAAATAGCAGCTCATGGGATTCAGTGCACTGGTATTTAGCCTCTCAACCCAGATCAGTTCAGTGATGAAGATTTTAAGGTCACAGAAAACTTACAAATACCGGTAGGCCAACAACCAGAGAATAACACACTTTCTGTTGCGGACGAAGATCATGAAACATCGCCTAGTGGACCTTCTCATCAAGAAACGCCTGTATTGGACAAGACCTTAGCAACAACTAGTTATACCGCCATTGAACCAACAATGTCAGAGTGCTTTACCAATTCCTTGCTCCGGTTAGCAGAATTAGGCCTGTCCCTTCCTCACCAATCACTTCTGGCTTCAGAGATACAGAGACGCCCAAAAGCTCCACCAAAATTTTCGTCGCAGATATTTTCCCCATTCCAGGTATCTCAAATGTTTCCAAGATGACCACTCGACGAAAGCCAAATAAAATGAGGCCCCAGATTCCAACATCTTCTAAAATGAAGGAACAACTGCAGGAAGCAGAGATATGGCGATCCTTAAAAGGTTGCACAAAAGCAATAGCACCGAAAAGAAGAATCCCAAGACACGAAAAACAGGAAGGAAAATTAATTTGCCCGATAGCTGCAGTGACGAAGATTCAATCAACGAATTAAATATATGTGACGACGACGAACTTGACGATTTGGAACCTGTGTCAAAACTATCTATATTATCTGTGGAGAATTTGGACAAAATAACGAACTGCGGCTCTGTTGTATCTCCTGCTCTGAATGGGCACAAGAAGAATGCATTGAAGCCGACATACCTGATAATTATAAATGTAATTATTGCATAAAGAAATATTAAATTGGTTTATTCAGTTTTGAGCACCATTAACCGCACAATGCGGGCAAACCCGCTCGACCCAAACTTTTATATTTGTTTATTTCCATAGCTCCCTGTTTAAATAAATGCATTAATTTGTATTCGTTTCTAGAACCTATTCATGTTACTTGTAATTTATTGTTTTAAAATGATTTATGTAATTAACCTTAAGGTTACTGAGGAATTTTTCTTAAGTGAGCGCCATTACCCTAACCTCCGCTAATACTCTACTTTCTCTCATTAGAGGTACACGGCTATTTATCTAAAACTGTAATGTGAAGTGATATTACATTAAATGTTTCAGTGTTAAGGGCATAGAACCCGGCTTCTCCTTTATAATAAGTCAACTAAAGAGTGTTGTGCAGGCTTTAACTCGTTTAGCTAGTCAACTAAGGTGAATTTTCACATACATTTGTATTAACTACAAATAACTTTCAAATTATTCACAACTGAACCTATGTTATATAAACGTTTTAGATACGAGATAGAAAAATACATTTATTATGCATTTTATGTCAATAAATAAATACGCCACCTCACATAGTGATTTTAAGCGAGCATAAGCCATTAAGTAATTGTTAACATTTCATAAATCTTCTATCAACAGCACTTTATATATCGAGCAACAAACCCATTTCAAAGTCCTTCTAACAAAATAATTAACTTAGAAACAGAAACTTGGTGTATTCGTGCTGACTACGAGCCTAATGTAGAGCATACGTGTTAAAAGTTCAGCTAAATCTTACAGTTTGTTTAGCTCAAAGGTATTTCATCAGGAGAAAACAAAAATTCACTTCCTGTTATGTGGAAGAACCTGATGAAAAGACTGGATATTTCAAAATTCAAATATATATGAATTTGCTTTGAATATTTTTTTTCTTTAATTTATGTCCGCCCCAACGTTAAGTTATATCGGACGGTGAATGAATTGGGTGAAATGATGCTCAAATGAGTCCAGTGTCCATGGAGCTTAGAGTTACCCGACATTCGTCTTGAAGGATAAGGGAAAACCCCGGAAAAACCTTAGAAAGGTAACTCACCCTGACCGAGATTCGAACCTGGCACCTCTTGAACGTGAGGCAGACATGCTACCATCTACGCTACCGAGGCGGGCTTGCTTTGAACTTATATGCGTATAAAAAGTGTAGCCTATACTGGAATGTAGATTTACATTAGTGATGAAATATGTGGTTCCGTCAATTCTAAGACATACCCTTCTGCCATGCACTGTTCTAGCTACAAGGTTGACAATTTGCTTACGTCATTCCATAACACGGACGGAAAGTAGCATTGCCAGTTGTCTCTTTTCTTGCCAGTTAAATGACACTAATTTAATGATAATCACGATTAATAATAAAATTACGATGAAGGTCCACCTATTGAACGGTGCTTCCTGTGTGCTTGGTTCACTTTGATATTCTATAATTTACTGTGTAATGATTTTGCTGGTGTAGAACAGTAATGAACATAAATGGATACTGAAATCGACATTTAATCTAAATAAAGTTATTTCTAATGATTTTTTGCTTCTTTTCACTGGTAGAGTTTGGTTCTCCTCTGGGATGTTCAATGGCAAGTACAATTTTCTATTCTCTTCCATATCTACTTTAAAAGAGCTTTTGAGCATTTTACATTACAGGTAAGTAACTTTTCACCCATCTCTCCCAACCCCTAAAGGAGGAATCGTTAACCATATTATTAGGCTAGACTACCTCTGGTTGCTTAAACAAAATTCCTTAAAAGAAACTACTTTTGACACCTACAAATCTGTTTCACACTTAATCCAATATCACTCATTGATTTAATTTAATTTATTGAGATTTGTTTCAAGACTGTCGTAGAGAGGTGTGATTATGAATTAAATGGATCCTCTTGTTAGATAAATACTGAAACCTTTAGGAAGAAAAAACGCAAGTGTGGTATGAGGGAATCGGATACTTTTTGCATCCTTGGTAGCTCTATAGCCACACAAATGTGAGGTCGTGTTTGGTAATTTTCTATTTGCTGAAGATATGCACAACCGAGTGCACGGAAACGTGCTGATGATTTTGCATTTTTATACTGTTGATAGAAACTACTTACCGTCTGTGTTACCAGCCTTGGGTTCAACAATTTCTTGTTGGTTTAAACTGAAGTCGACATACTTTCACTAACCTACAAACAACTGTCAGATCTGGAATAAGCGAAAGAAGACAACGGAATAACTTCATCTTAGCGGCTAGTGCATGTCCACGCCAGCCTCAGGATGAGTCCGTTTCGGATGAGTCCGTTTTGACTTTGTGTGATGTTCGAAGCCTGGCCCTAAAAGTCCAAGGTCCAAGGATAATGACATTTTTGGATTTTCAAACCTGCTAAGATGGAGATTCTCCCTTTGCCATCTAACTGAACCAACTGGCCCACACAATGCCATTTGTGCCGCATTTGTTTGATTTCCGTTCTGCTCCTAAGCATATGTTCTGTCTCAAGCTAGAACGATCCTATTGTCAACATGGGAGGAGAGAAACAGAGACGGATATATCAACGGAACGCTCTTAGGCTTATAATTGGAGGAGGAAAATTCATGGGTGTTTATAAGGGGGCAACCGCATTTACTACAGTACATATAGAACGTTGGCCAGTACAGGTGTGTATTAAGGCAGTAGAGGCGTTCTGGTGTAGAAGAGCATTGCGGCTATCCAACGTGGGAGGGTCCATAATTTCTGTATTTCAAACATGGCGCGAGGATTCCATAACCAATATGAAGCATATGGCAGCTGGAATACCCGAAAATATTCGATGAGTTCGTGCAGAGCTGCCATGAAGGCTACAGATGTGTCTGTCGCTATTCCAGAATAATTAAAAAAAAAAAAACTCGCACGTCTTTATAGAGGATTGTGAAACAGGATTTAAAGTTCCTCCCTATAAGCTGCAGGTGGCTTAACAGTTGCGGCCGGTCGATAAAGTGAGTAGGCGAAATTTCTGCACATTACTGAACAGAAGTGGCCAGCAAGAACTTACCTCTGACAAATCTTGTAATATTTGAATATTTGATGAGGCAAACATTGATCTGAGTGGGTTTGTCAATAAACGGAACTTCCAATACTACCGGCACACAAACCCACAGCTCACTCGTGAAAATCCCAGGGTGATCCAAAAGTCATCTGCTGCACTGTTGGAACTGTTGTGACATTTTTAAACCGAAAGACCGGCCAGTGACTGTCAAATTCAAGTGGTATGGCGCCACGATTAACAATTTCTTCATTCCACAGCTGCAGGAAAATTGCAATCTACACGCGACATGGATTCAGCAACAAGGCCTACAGGCTATACCGTCCGTATTTTAATTATCACAACGAGGCGTCACTTTCCACATCGATTACTCTCACAATTTGGTGATATCTCGTGACCGAACAAATCACTTGATTTTCCGTCCCTGATATTTTCCCCTGTGTAGTCAACTCAACAATAAAGCTTTTCACGGCCACTCCTCAACACTCATCAGTTGAAAGCCGCAAACCGGGAAGAGATTGAAGGCATTTCTCAAGAAATGTCTGACAACGTACTGAAGAACTTCCGCCAACGTCTTCAGCAATACATGGACAATGATGAAAGCAATTTCCGTGATGTACGTTTTAAAAATAAACTTGTGTTTTTTAGTAATAGCAATGTATGTTGAACAGTTATAAATGGGCTTCAGATATAACTTTTGGTTCAGTTAACTTTATCATGTTTACAAGTGAAAGGAGAGGAGAGAAGATCATTCTAGTGTGCTACTGGGTTTGTGAGTGGCCGGCAGTGCTTGGGACGGAAGTCGCAGTGAAACTACGCACGTAACTTCTTTTTTTCAAAGTGCAACGAAACAGAAACGTGTCCGAAGCCTAGTTATACGTTATACTGATGTAAATATACGTTAAAATTCTTAATAACCAGTCAGCCATCCTGTATGAACACAGGTCGCTTTCAAGTTTAGGAAGGAAGGAAAAAGGACGAATAAGACAATTATTAAACCTATTGCCAAAACTAGGTACGAGGCAGAATTGGAAAGAGGTGGTTGAGTATTTCGTTACTAACATAAGCCATTGAACATTATGTAGGTACGATTCTAGGCACTTGAACGTACATGCGTCAAGGTTTCACTGTGAGCTCATACTCAGGCACACTGATTGTACGGGCTGGAAGTGTTAGGATACACTCTTGATATCATTTCACAGAAAAAATATACTATTAGCCACTTTATTGGATAACTAACAATTTCAAGTAATTTGTGATATTTCATAAAAAAAATGCAACATAGCGCAACACAAGCTGCGCGTTTAGTAATTTTCAAAGAAACAGGAGCAGCACTATTTGCTAAAAGTAAATGTATTGAGGTCATATTTGACAAGCAGAGATAACCTTAGTGCTCATCTAATTGTTGCGCATTTATAAGCAGATATTTAACATAAATTAAATTCAGATGAACAGTGTCAGAGTTCTGTTCACTTCATCCGGAAAGGAGGATACTCCAAGCCTTCCATCCTGGATGTGTGACAGGGTGTGACGTATGAAAATGTCTGTTTCTTTAATTTCTCAGCATCAACTTCCTGAAATAAAATGCACATGTAAAAATAGCAAGCAAATATGCCACATCTGAGATTAAAGCCAATTTTACACAGCCAGAAACAAAACAATACTAAGCTCCTGAGGCGTATCTAATTAGTACCTTCCGATGTCTGTTTGGACTACAGTGGCGACTTACACGGTAGCTGGAGATAATGCTTGGCAACCTAGACCCCTAGAATCGAGCTTGTGAACTGAATAAGCACAAGTTCGGATCTACGGGTTCAGGTGACCAAGTTAGAGATGTCGGTTATAACTCCAAATACGCCTTCTCCTTCTCTTGGCACTCATCTTGAGGTCCTTTTCAGAGTTCTGCGCTATGGCATCTAAAGAGAATTCATGTAATACTTGGAAATGTAATGCTGGAAGGCAGTGATGAAGCTTTGTGATCATAGGTATGGTGGGCACTGTCTGTGCCTGAAACGAAATAATATGATATCTAAGTTTCGAAACTGTGTGCCCTGCGGTCAACTAGGCATACAGGTACAACATAACAAAGCTAGCACACCATGTTTAAAGTGTCAGTACTTCTGGTTGGTAGGGGATGTTTTTTGAACTCGTAGTATTATTGCTGGCATTTCTCTCCACCACTGCCTTCCACACAACGTTATTTTCTTTAGAGGTGGAAGTATCATGCATATTTTTAGTTAATAATATGAAAGAAAGCAGTGTTGCCTACAGAGAAAAACAAAGAAATACTACTACCCATGCAGTGACTCCAAAAAGTGTGCACTTTAGCTTTAGAAAACCCAGCAGCCAAATAAAGAAGAAAGGACTCTTTATCTATTCTAATTTTATAAAGAGAAAAAATTTGTATGCATGCAAGGTAACCCTAAAAGCCACTAAACTTATGTTGATCATTTTCTACCATTATAAACCCTCATTTTTTTCTGAAACATGATCTACAATACATATTTTAATTGAAAATCATCGAAAGGATTTAGAAAGCCCTCGTCGACAATGCCACAGAACAGAGAATATCGTGCTCCACAGAGAATGCGAGAAGAAACGGGAAAAAAAGGTTACATTTTATTCCAAACAATATATATGTATATATATGTATATATGTGTGTATATATGCTGCAATGATGTAAATAACAGTTAAGCAAAGAGAGTGTGCAGCTTCAAAACGACAATCAATCTTGCTTATTGGGGTGCGAATGCTATATCTTTTAACTACCACTTTAAAACTATGTAAATGTGTGCCTGAAATATTGTCAAACCCTCTGAATAACCGTTATTTTAATTCTTTACATGTAAACACTTATGTTTCTGGATAACAAACCCTTTTAATTACACTCATGATAAGCTTTGCTTTAGTTTCTTTGGGCTTATGTGGTAATAAAATTCATTAGCAGGGCATACTTAAAAACTGTATAAAGAGAATAAATGTGTACAATAGAGATCGGTAACCCATATTTCGTACTGTCAACTGAGAAAGTTGTTTTTTTTTTTCGATGGTTGCAAAGGACATGTACTCAAAAAAAAGTTTGGTGGCCTGGGAGTGGTATACATTTACATATAGGTATATTCACCAGCTTCACCATATTTCGTTGTATGTCTTAGATTTTTCTCTAATGAAAATCTATAGCTCATGTTATCGAGTTACCAAAGAGAAAGTAAGAGGGTTTAAAGTATTATCTATGTGATTATCTAAGAAATTATTCTACCATTCCGACTGATATCCGTTCCATCGTGAAAAGAAAGATATTTACAGACTATGGAGCATTTCCAGAACATGTAGGACTGTTGGGAGAAGTTAAAAAAGTCAGAAGTTCCGCGATGTCTCACAAGCCATGGGGGAATATTGTGGATTTTTCATTCTTCATTAGCAGAGGCTATTCTAAGTTACAGTTTTATAAGGGGTAAAGGGATACATCTGCCACGTAAATTTATATTGCTGTACGATAATTTAAGAAATAAGGGTAGGTGGTGAAGACAATTTGTTATTACAGTTTAAAAAGCACACCGTGCAACGTCAGGTAAGTCAGCTAGTTTTAAAATATATAAAGAAGGAACATATCACAATTCATTGTTATGTAGTCTTCTAGTTATTTTATTTTATTAGTTTTATAATCTTTTTAAATTCCAATCTTAGTTCGTTGCTTTTTTTTTGCATACGTAGCATTTGCTAAATTACGTTATAGCATTTACTAAAGCAAATGTAACAATGCCAGCGATATAATATGATTTGAACAAGTCGAGAAATGCATTTTTGAAGTAACTGACGTGATACGAGTTCATCACAAACGTTTATTATAGGTATTATGAAATGTAAACATAGTTTAACATAACTCTCCATGTACAGCCCGCAAACCTGTACCTGTAGATGCTATGCCGTTAAAATAATTAGTGTCTCCTCATTGCAATAAATGTACACCTTATCTAACTACAACTGTCACTACAACCCTGTATCTATTATTTTATATGCTATTTTCACATTTAAATGCTATATTATTGCTGCGGAGACCCATTAGCTAACTATCAATGTAAATTAAAAGCTATTTATATTGACAAAATGTTGTGATTTCGCATTATATCTCCAACCAAAAGAGTCAGCGTTCCACTACATTTGGACACAGCACGAATGAACCAGAACGATTTCAGTTCGAATTCTAAGTATAAGGGAAATGAAATGATTTTGTTTTAAAAGTGTTGAATTCCAAATTACATAAAACGTTCTACAACGACCGACCGTTATAATTACATAACTAACATGGATACACGATTAACTTGTAAATTCGTATGCCCAGCTTTGTTAACTTCCGTAAATGTTAAGCTTCTATAGCTTTCTGAAAACGCAAGTAACTAATAATTACCTATGAGTAAATGTATTCCTATTTTCCGGGATTGTCAACCGAGATATAGAACTCATTTATCTGAGCTACCGACGTTTAGCCAAGGAATTTGTTTAGCATCTTCAGAGTGATGGTAATCCGTGGTCCACGCTGGTCACAGTTTGATTGTGAAAGGAACCACAAGTCCGCGCTATATAAGATGACATGCGTAGTCCATGGCGGAACGTCTGCACCTACGATAGCTTCCAAACCGCGGTCTCAAGTCCGGAAAATAAAAATACATTTACTTTCCTGAAGGAAAACCAAGTTGCAAATATCACATTCAAAAATATTGAAAATGGGTGCAATTTAAAGAAAACGATTAAAGAAACCTAAACCGTAATATTGTTTATTCTTTAAGCACACTTGAAAGCTCACTGGAGAATCGGTAATATTAGCTTAGCATTTCGGTAATTAGCTGCTTTAAATTCGATGTCATATAGCCATTTTTAGTAAGGCATTCAAACACTGTATGTGCTTTCTCAGAATCGAAGTAAAAGGACTAGTGGTTTATATTTTATACATTTGAAAATATGAATTGAAATGTTATCGTATTCAAAATGTGGCATGATTTCAAAATGTTAAATTTTTATGTTGTAGCTTATGTTTGATTGCAGAGAAAATATATTTATCAAACTGTGCATAAACGCGTCAGGTAAATTCTTGCAGTTTTAAAACAAAATAAAAATTATTTACAAATATATTAATATGTAATGTTAAAATATAAAGTAGCTAGCTTTATTTACATATTTTAGCCCATTTCCGAAGAGTGCGATTAAAAGAAAACAGAAAATTCTCCTGCAAGTACCATTCTCCGTAAATAATGAAATGTGTAGTGTTCAACGCCCGCTTTTACTACATACGGCACCGCAGGCGGTGCCACTGATGATACATGAGATGAACATTGAGCACCGGTGGAATGAGATGGCGGGGGAAACCGGAGATCCCGAAGAAAACCCGCCCCAGCACCGTGTTGTCCACCACACATCTCACTTTGCGGTCGCTTGGGATCGAACCCGGGCCGCCTTCGTGAGAGCCAAGCGCTCTAACCACTGAGCCACGGCGCGGCCCATTCTCCGTAGGAAAACCTCATGAATATAAATGGGGAAATTACAGTATGCTCTGAAATTTGAGTACATATACATAACTGTGTTCCAGAAAGTAAAAAATTTATTCTAGCCGAGAAAGCTTCTATAAACACCCATGAATTTTCTTCCACCAATCAGCATCCTATAAGCGTCCCGTCAAAGTATATCTCTCTCTGTCTCTCACCTCCCGTATGGTTACAATAGGTCGTTCTAGTTTGTGACAGATAACAAACAGTTGATTGGGTCCAAGGAGCTTAAAGTTAACGAAATTTATCATTTCAGAATAAAGAATATGCTAGACACACTTTACTAAGCAAATAATCAGGGACGAGATTCAAACGTTGGCCCACTGTACTACTACCTAGACAATGGAATTGTATGTCAGTTTTCTCAGAATCCTAGAATTGAACTGCTATAAATTATCTATTTTAGACATACAGGCAATTAAAGCAGTTAATGCGTTTCTACCCTAAAACTATCTCCACAAAACACGCACGGCGTACTTTATTGACCTTTTATCAGAAAATATAAATAAATTAGATGGTGATGCAAACAGCGAAACAGCCGAATTTACCTGTTTGCATTTACTTACATGATACAACGGGGCGCTTACTATTCGACGACTTCTTATGAACCAATATTCAAAATTATTATTCAAGTGTGTTTTAAATCATTTTCATAGTGCGAATGCTATTTAATGTTATACTTACTGTATATAAGGATTGAAATTACTTTCGTTGCCCTGAGCGTCATTAGCGCCTTTTATGTTATAGTTTGTTTAAACATATCTAAAATCGAACCATCTATTTATTTCCCCTACGACGTAGGAGAAACAGTGTATCTCCCCAAAAAATTATCTGAGATATCACCCGAAATAAATGTTCCGAAGTCCTCTAAATAAATAAATATATAACGTCTGTATGTGTTTTATAACAGGTTTATAAAATTAAACATAGATAATCGCTACATAGGGTTATTTAAATTCATTCCTGAAGAACGTTTAGTCCCAATTCGGAAATGTCGAGTCACGTTGTGGTAACATTACTAGGATGAAACTTAAGGACTCTAACTAACACTGATGTTCTTTATCAAACTTTGGGCTGTTAATATACCTCAACAAAAACTACAGCTGAAGGGAAATGAAATGTGTAGTGTTTAACGCCCGCTTTTAGTACATACGGCACCGCAGGCGGTGACACTGATGATACATGAGATGGAGATGGAGCACCGGTGGAATGAGATGGCGGGGGAAACCGGAGGTCCCGGAGAAAATCCGCCCCACCGCCGTGTTGTCTAACAGAATTTTCACTTTGCGGTCGCCTGAGAACTAAGCGGTCTAAACACTGAGCCACGGCGCGGCCACATCTGAAGAGTCCAACTAATTGACATATTCTATGATGTTTCGCACACAAGGCTGCCACTGCTCTAATTCACTGGGTTGTGTATTTAAAAAACCGATCTTAGACATAGGCCAAGGGTTGCAAAAATTGTGAAACATGGATATTAGCGTTATTAATTATTGCAAAAACTTCTATTTCAGTTCTGTGTAATTTTTACATCTGACGACCTTTACAAACACGTGATATCGCCATCTAAAGGTCTGTCTGTGAACCTAGCCTCTTATAAAGCCATAATAAAATCAATCAGTTTTACTTATAGAGAAGTGAACAGTCAATACAAGAGAGGCTTACTCAAGAAACTTCAAATACTAAACACAAGCACAGGAGCATAACAAATTAAGAAGTATGTTCATATACACTAAGTATTTCAATAATTATAATTATTAGTACTAAAATAACGCGTTTCAACTTATTGAAATAATTATTAGTCTCTCTATTCGGGTTTACATTTGTCGGCACATTCTCACTTCAAATTGTTTCACTCTATATATTTGCCTTAGGTTGTGTATCTCTTTGTTATGACAGGATAACAAAATTGTAAGATGAATCTTTATAATAATAAACCTATTCATATTATCTAAACTTGGAAGCAAAATATCGAATTTTCATATTTAATTTTTTCTCCCTACCTGGTAGGATAATTAAAATTCATAGGGTAAAGGGAGGTATTTCACTGTTGGTAGTTGACATATTTGTTTCTAGAGCTCAGGAGGTATCGACAGGCGCGTTACTACCAACTGGTTTCTCTATGACAACCCTTCGAAAAAGCATCACGAAATTGCCTATGTCACGAAAATACATCCCTTTACCCTATCCACAATTGTTTTATATAAGTGTTACTGAAGTGTTTAATTGTAAAATATTTGACTTTTAAAAAACGGCGATATTACCGTGTGGTAATATTACTCAAGAAAATACTAAAAATAAAAGGGCAGAAAACTTTTAGTACTGGCGAACTAATTTGAAATAGGCGACATTAAATAAAGCTATAATTAAAAAAAGAAAATAATGAAATCTGATAAACTTAGACCACTGTAATGAAGTTTAAAGTAATTCGAGCTGAAATCGTGGATTTTTGAAATGACACAGAAATATTAAAATAAAATTGGAGATGTGCATTTTACTTGTTACGATAACACTCGCCAATATGTGTGACTAATTTCTTAAAAAGAAACTGGTTCAACTGCCTCATGCTGAGAGAACTCCACTGCAGGAGGTTCTAGAGATCTGTCTGAAAACGCCACTCGCGTACTGGTACCAGCATTTTCGGTTCTTCCTTTAAGGACATGCACAATGCACCAGTTGCGATCAACTTCGCACAATATGTAATTTTCTTTTATGTGAACTTACTACCAGGATTCGCATTCTGATCATGGGTCATGCTTTATTTATTGCAATATATGCGTTGCTAACAGATCCATAAATCCTTAAGCTTGGTCTCAAGTTATAAAAATACGTGTTATGTTATTTTTGATCATTTTATGTACATTTTCTTTTTTTTTTCGATTTTAGGTAATTATGTTGTAGGAAAGATTGAGTCAGACTGTAAAATTCAATGCCATAGCCGGGATTTGAGCCACGGATCTTCTGGTTGCCATCCAGCCGCTCTAACCCTTGAGCTACTATGGCCAACGTGCCGATATGACATTAAATTCTCCAACTGACTCGTGTTTCTCCCGGTACACCACTTAGGAGTTCTCATAAACACATGAGACAACTACCTTAATGGCGACTTACATCATGTAACTACTTTAAGGCCCGGGCTTTATAGTTAACCACTGTTAGGTCAATTAATGGAAATTAATTGTTTTTTCACACTGCCCGCGTGTAGGCTAAAGTATGGAAAGATTGAGTCAGACTGAAAAACTCAATGCCATAGCCGAGATTTGAACCATGGATCTTCTGGTTGCCAAATTTAAAGTCATATCGGCAGGTTGGCCATAGTATCTCAAGGGTTAGAGTGGCTGGACGGCAACCAGAAGATCCGTGGTTCAAATCCCGGCTATGACATTGAATTTTTCAGTCTGACTCAATCTTTCCACACTTTAGTCTACATACGGCTAGTGTGAAAGAACAATTAATTTCAATTATGTTGTCATTTATTTATCTTTAGGTCTTTATTTATTCACTCTCTTGCATTTATTTTGAGCACATAAGTATGCTTATATTACTGAAATATTCTATAAGATAGCCCTACAAACCTCAGAAATTGTACTATTCAGCTGAGAATTATAACTAATTGCGTACATTCTGTACTAACATTTTTTGAAAAATGTATTCCTATTGAATGAAGGGTTGTTTGTAGGCGGGAGGGATGGCTTATTGCCAGTGGAGCATGTAAAATCCATGTTCCAAAATATGCAGTTAAATTTTTCGCATTATTAAGTGCTCACAGTTTGTTTACTATTGTTCTTGGTCTTGTATGATGTGAAATGCATTTCATTTAGCAATGATTTCTGCATAATCAGAAAGTCTAAGAGAGTTAATGTTACGTTTTTTTTTTTTAACATCTCCTTTTCCAATTTTTCAAGCAAGAACACTTAGCGAATATACAATAAAAGTATCATCACTATTCTTACACTTAGAAAAAATAGAAAGTAGAAATAATTTTATGGTACTTACACTAGGTATAAATTAATTTACGACTTCGTTGAACTAAAAAATTCCAAAATAATAGGGTTTTGCAAATACGTAATTTAGTGCTAAAATCAGACAATGCTGGATAGTGTATGTCAGCGATATTAAAAAAATTCTTCAACTAAAACAACCGTTGCATTCTAAACGTTTGTTTATTTTTTACTTCCTCTAAACGATTTTCATTAAAATATTAAGTAATATACATACTGGCGTGACAAATTAAAACATGTGTCTTGAATTTCCTCTAGGTACTCTATGAAATGACCTGTATTTCTAGTAAGTTTTATTTAACTAAAATAAAAAACAGCAAATCATTAGACCTCGTTAAACTACAGTTTATACAGAAACATTTTCTGGCACAAATTGTTTTTAACTACGCATTTGTAGTTTCTAGGACAGTCCTCCCAAACTGTTGCGAGGGCTATCTAATATAAATGCTAGCTAAATGTATCTGCTTTTCCAATAGTTCATTACAGTCTCAGCGTCCTCTGTTCCATTGTAAAGTGCTGTCAAATATTGCATAACATTACCCACAAATCCTGACGTAAAATATTCTATGGCTAACAATTATGCGTCATCTTGTTAAATTTATAAATTGTGTATGTAAAACGAGTAGAATGGGTAGCTCATTAAATAATCTATTGCCAATCGCTTTTAAAGAACATTAATGAAAAGTGTTTTCAAACAACCTATAGCATTGTACTGAGCAGCTGAATACAAACTATAGCTAATTTTTGCAAAGCCTCACACACGTGACGTGATAAGTGTGTTCTCTTGCACCAAGAGTCGACACCTATTCTGAGTTTGGGGCAATAAATGGTTCGCAATATTTTAGCCCCAGGTAACTAAATTATATTAGGATTGGGATTCTAATTCGGAGGGGAATCGGTACGGAGACCAGTCTTGACCCATTATACCTATGTCCTCAAATGGGGCACCTCGGGAGGAAGAATGAGGCGAGAGGAGGCAGGGCGGCCGCCTCAAAGAATCACGATAGTGATGAGGGTAGGGTCCCAATATTATACTTAGAGTACCTCCTCCGGCAAGCCAGGACAACGGACATGCCCGCCCTACTGCGGTACGGCAGTAGCCGGTGCACAAAGTTCCCAGCAGCCGTTTCGGAGGAGGAAGCATGCACCGCCGAGACACCCACCGACACTTTTTGCCCTGATAGAGACCACCAGATGAGAGAAGATGTGAAAAGATAATGGAGATCAAATGAAGGGACTCGAAATTCGGGGGATATAATGAATCTACCCAGCATTCGTATAGCGAATCGGGTAAACCCCGAAAAAACCATGGGTCAGGTAGGTCGGCCACGGGAATCGAATCGAAGCCTCCCGAATGCCAGCCACAGACGAAACCGCCTGAGCCATCCCGCTCGATAAATATAAGCTAAAGTACTGTCGCCGATCGCATTGTTGCAAAAGGCGCAGCCGTCGTGCACAAAGGGACAGATAGGGTACCGCGGAGATAAAAGCTTGCCGAAACAAAGAAAGAGACAGATAGCTGAAACGAAAGTTCGCTTTCTTATTTGTTACAGAAAATTCGGTTAATATCTAGAACAATGAGTAGAAGTATACCTCGGCCGTTCTATCTGCGGCTCTCACATTTCTCGAGAGGGGGAAGCAGGCTGTTGCCAGTTCTTTAGCGGGAATTTCAAGCAGAGGAACAATGCGTATTTTAAATATTTCATGTATTTGCATATTTCACGAACCAGTAGCCATATTATTATAATAGCGATAATAATAGGACTTACGAACACTAAACATCGGAATTCACGCACGAAAAATATACCAAAGAAAGTTCACCAGTGCAAGCCGCTATTAGGCCACGTGGCTCAAACAAATTTAAGCTGGCAACACGGTGTTGGGTTCGGGAGCCACGACTACCAGCGACAATGCTGATTGGCGCTAGCAGACAGTTTTAACTTCCTGACCACGACACCGGATGTACTACCAACAGATGCAGTTAGTGTGTGTATAAAAGGTGTGAATGAAATATTCGAATAGAGTGGTGGTGTAATAAATATCTTGCATTATGATGAAATTGTAAATTGTATTTCAGTGTTTCAAAGTTAATATAGTCCTATATTTTCATTCTAAAGATAATTTTGAGGATATGTTTTTAATTGCTCATTACTGTACGTTGGTACTATTAGGTTTCCCCTTCCACCTTTTACAGTCGCAAAACGTCAGAGCCGGAGATACAACGGCCGGACAGTATATAAAAGAAGCCGTGGCTAGTTTATCGGACAGTCGTAATTGGACTCGTGCAGCTGTGATTTGAAAGTGAACTCTTTTGTTTATTTACATGTACAGAAGTGACGAGAGATTGTGTTGGTTTATGTTACATCATCTTGCAGCCAAGGGTGCACAAACAATGTGTTTCTACGAGAGTAAAGAGCATTTTGAATTTCTGCAACTTGGACTTTTAATTTTACGAACCCACAAAGACACAGTATTTTATAAGTAGGGAGCTGTAAGGCCGATATTTAAAACAACATTTTAGAAGTCCTTCAATTATTCCTACTATTGCCTGTTTTATTTTGAAATGCTGTATCATTTTGTATACTTAAAAAAATTATCATAAGAGGAAACGCATTGGGCCAAAATGGAAATAGTTCTTAGTACACTAATAGGACTAGTCCAATGAATGTTGATGACCTATAAGGTTAATGTGACTTTTGACCTTGCTTTTTCACTTTACAGTTTATCAATATTACGCATATTTAATGTGAAAAGTAGAAGTATATTAGCAAGATGTACATCTGTCATAATTTAACATAGTTACTTTAACATTATAGCAGTGATGTTTGCTCACAAATACATGAGGAGGCAAACCTATCTTGGTCTCAGACAAAGCTCTGAATTTTAGGTTTGGATGGACATATTTCCAAAATTCAGCCATATTAGAAGTAAATACTAGACAGTAAATTTAACACAAAGTCCAGAGTAGTTCTGAATTTCTGTTATTTCCATTGGCAAGAATGGGGAGTATTCACGATTCTCCGACTATAAAATGCAAATCAATACATAAATAAATCTATATTGCGCATTTTGAGATTCAAAAGAAGAGATTCTAATTACAATTAGGTTAATTTCGGATCCTGGGTTTAAGCTAAGGTCAAATCCGTGAACACATACTGATTACTGAGAACAGAGACATACCATCATAAATACAAATGGATAACTGTAATACAAGAGAAAGTTGTGAAAAATATATATGTAGGATGGGAATCATTTCAATGGTTAAAGGTGAAACCTTATTTTATTTACCTCCTATGTGCACCTCTTAGGTGTACAGTTTTTTCTTTAAAAGTCAAGTCTGCAACCAATTCTATTTGCCTTACTTAAACTCGTGATGAGCAATTCAGCATTCAATTATTCTGTGGCATTGTCGAGGAAGAAAACCAATTTAGTTCAAGTAGAGTTCAAGTTACAATTCCCATATTTATAGCTGACAGGGATCCAAGGCTATTCTGACAGAGAGCTGACAAATTATAGGACCTCACGACAACTAGGTTGCAAGTTATAGGTCTCTTGTGCGTTTGCTAACTGGGCATTAAATCGATCCAAATAGTCGTTTAATGTGGCGCCCGTTTGCTTCATTATAACAAGTAGCACTCTATGTACATAAATACGGATTTTAACTCAACCGCCTCTACTGCAGAGGACTTTCAGCAAATCTCTGTGAAAATTGATAATTAATAATGATACCATTATAATGTGAATCGCTGACCAATTAGTATAAGAGCGTTGAGAATTTTAACCCTAACAGTCGCCTCAAATTATTATCTGGATTTTATCAACTTATAAATTAAAATGTGATGCTCAGCTAATAAGTTGTGGGTAAATGAACGTACACAAAGTGAAGTAAAATAATTTAAATGGAAATGACAACAACCATCAAAATCCAATGAAATTTTTAGTTATTTTATATTCAGTCTGGCCAAAGAGGGAAATTTCAAATTTCAAAACAGATATGTAATGGTAGTTATAAACTTAGGCATTGACCGGAAGTGCTACCCAAAATACGAGCTCTTCTTTAAAAAAAGTGATATCATACCTTTTAAGTCATAGACCTGAAAGTTTACGTATACAAGAACAAGTTGTATTTGAACAAAATCCAGTGAGAGACCCAGAGTAAGGTTTCTATTCCGAAAATAAATTTTCTTTATATTTATGTGATTTTTTATAAAATGTATTAACGGAAATTCTACTAATACAATGTATTTGAGAATGTCACTATGATCCTAGGTGGGTTATAAGTTTGCATAAGCGCTATCTTTGATGTATATTTAGAACTGTTTTAGTTATACAAATTTAATGCCCGATTTCACCAACAGATGTTAAAATCGACGTTAACAAATGTAACGTAACAATTGTCACAGCGCTAACAAAGTTGTTAAATTTCTTGCATTTCACCAACCTGTTTTCTGAAAATGTTAACAAACACGTGTTAACACCAAGAAACTTGTAAATATATCAGCAATAGACGGCTATGGATGAGTCGTATTATTTTCTGAACGTACTGCGTTGCGCTTTTGTTTTCATTTTCGTCTGCACAAGCTGAAAAATGGCGGATGAACAAAATCATAAATAAAGCCGTGAGACAAATTTCTCATCGATGGAGAAAGAATTGTTAATTGAATTGGAGACGAAGTGTAAGAATATCGTCGAAAATAACAGGACGCATGCGGTGAATGTAAAAGAGAAAGATGTCACACGGAAAATATTGGAAACGAATTTAATTCAAATGCATGTGTCACTACTACAAGCACCTAACAACTTGTGAGTATTACGTAAATTTAAAACGAGGTGCGAAGGGCAAGTGGCTTGAACGTTTCAAGACGGGAGGTGGACAATGTATTATCCACATAATTCAGTGAATTATAAAATCGGAGAGTTATTAATGCTCGAAGCAAAGACGAGATCGGCATATTCCTTTCGATGCATTTTCTAACTCATTATTACATAAATTTAAAACGAGGTGCGAAGAAGGGCAAGTGACTTGAATGTTTCAAGACGGCAGGTGGACCATATATGATCCACATAATTCAGTGAATTATAAAATCGCAAAGTTATTAATACTTGAAGCAAAGGCGAGATCGCCATATTCCTTTCGATGCATGTTGAAACCTCTCTTGTACTTCCGCAGTAACCTTCATAGCAACATGTTTGGACAGTCTATACCTCCGTAAAAAAATTTCTTCGGATAGTTTCTCAAAATCATTTCTCCTCATAGGCCGTACTCTATCACGAATGCCATTTTGACGGACTTAAATATATCAAATAGACATCAACAGCTGAGTTCATGCTCGCCATCTTGACTAGGTATTTACAATTGTTAAGGACTTGACATCAGAAATTTGGCTTGTTAGTTTAACAAGAGATTTAACACGAGTGTTACGCTAACACTTGTTGGTGAAATGCAAATTTTGTTTTAACTATTGCTAAAATCGTGTTAAGTCTTAACATCTGTTGGTTAAATCGGGCATAAACTTACTACAGATAATAAAAATTAATTTTCTTTTCCCTTTACCCTGAAGCAAATCTACTACTGCAGTTCCAATATAGAAAACATGTTTCGAAAAAGTTGCGCCGTGGCTGATCAATTAGACCGCTCGACTCTCACCAATTCGGCCGGGTTCGATTCCAGGCGACCGCAAAGTGAGATTTATGGTGGACATCATGGCGCTGGGGCGGCTTTTCTCCGGGATCTCTGGTTTCCCCCGATATATTATTACACCGGTGCTGCATCTTCATCTCATGTATCATCAGTGGCATCGTCTATTGTGCGGCATGTGGTAAAAGCGGGTGTTAAGCACTACACATTTCAATTCATTATGTTTCTAAAGGCCTGGGCTCATTTGAGCACCATTTCGTCCATTCCATTCATCGTCCGATATGTCGATGGAGGACGTAATTTACAAAATAATAATAATAATAATAATAATAATAATAATAATAATAATAATAATAATAATAATAATAATAATAATAATAATAATAATAATAATAATAATAATAATAATAATAATAATAATAATAATAATAATAATAATAATAATAATAATAATAATAATAATAATAATAATAATAATAATAATAATAATAATAATAATAATAATAATAATAATAATAATAATAATAATAATAATAATAATAATAATAATAATAATAATAATAATAATAATAATAATAATAATAATAATAATAACAATAATAATAATAACAACAACTATAATAATAACAACTATAATAATAACAACTATAATAATAGCAACAATAATAATAGCAACAACAATAATAACAACAATAACAACAACAACAACAACAACAACAACAACAACAACAACAACAACAACAACAACAACAACAACAACAACAACAACAACAACAATAATAATAATAATAATAATAATAATAATAATAATAATAATAATAATAATAATAATAATAATAATAATAATAATAATAATAATAATAATAATAATAATAATAATAATAATAATAATAATAATAATAATAATAATAATAATAATAATAATAATAATAATAATAATAATAATAATAATAATAATAATAATAATAATAATAATAATAATAATAATAATAATAATAATAATAATAATAATTCAGCTAGTATAAAGCCCGGGCCTTAAAGTACATACACGTTGTAAGTCGCCATTAATGTAGCTGTCTCATGTGTTTATGAGAACTCCTAAGTGGTTTACCGGGAAAAACACGAGTCTGTTTGAGAATTTAATGTCATGTCGGCACGTTGGCCATAGTAACTCAAGGCTTAGAGCGGCTGAACGGCAACCAGAAGATCCGTGGTTCAAATCCCTGCTATGGCATTGAATTTTTCAGTCTGACTGTATCTTTCCATACTTTAGCCTACACACGGCTAGTGTGAAAGAACAATTAATTTTCAATTATTATCACCTTTTTGGAATGCGCAATTAATATATTCATTTCATTTCGTCCTTAAGTCATGAAAACAGCGTACAATACATGCCTAGGCAAACACATACTTTTAAGAGTTATACCTAACCTGAAAGAACAACAAAATATTTTTAGGCTGATAACAGATTTCAATAAATCCTTACACAACTCTCTAAAAACGACTAATCATTTTACGCTTCCGTTTTATTAACTAGTGAAAATTAGGGATTTCCTGGAAAAATATTAAATTTTCTATTTAAATAGTTGTACACTAATATTTTCAGAACGGCTTTACAAAAATTTGTCCTATTATGTCCTATCATGCAACCCAAAAAGAAGTTAAGAATATGCTCGTCAAGAGTATCACAATTGAACCAGAATATCACAATTTTAAAAGGCAATGTATGGAGCATGTTTTAGGATTTTATCGATATGGTGGCATTTAAGATATAAAAATTTGGTTGTGTTCACTACTGAGATATTCCAAGCAAGACATCTGTTGAGTGCTTCACCTGCAGCTGTGATGTCAGAAAGCTCCGTCTCTGAATTTGAAAGCTTACAGGACTAATGCTTCTGGAGACCGTCACGGGTCAAGACTCCCAAATCCTGTTTATATGCACGTGACTGACAGTAATCCTGCACTGCTCGTATTACCATTCCATCACGTCCTTAATTTCTTAAACTAAGGAGACATTGTTGTTATGCTCTATTTTTCTTTTTTGTTCTTATTCTTTAATGCCTGCATTAAGCCACTAGTGTGTTTTTCTTTCAGACAGGGTTCTCGAAATGCCGAGAAAGTTTTTCTGTCTTAATGCACAGGCAAAATTTGACGGTATTCTCGGATATAGCCAGGGACCGTACTTAAAGAGTTCACGGATGAAGGGCAGCTGAAATAGGAATACCGGAAACTTACGATGTCGTTCATACCTTTTACTACAGTCACATTCAGAGATTTATCCAATTCAGATGGATATTAGCTGGATCACTGCTGCTTTGAAAAATGAAGGATTTTATGTATGATGGGCAAACAACGTTTTAAGTAATTATAGGACCAAAAACCAAACTAAAAATCTAAGTAAAAAACCAACTAAAATTTTCGCAGGAGTAATCAATCAATTTACTCCACTAATAGGAGAAGATACTCTGATGTCTAGATGCCTTCAATCTAATTGAAGTTAGATATGAATCAATACCTACTAGACAGAAGCTCCACTACATCCAATGAAGTATCGGTTGCGAAATACTGGGCAGGAAACCGTGGTATGAGGATGAACATCTAAGTGACATAAAGGAAACCAGGAAGACTCCATGTCAAAGAGTAAGGGCCACCGCCTGCGGTGCCGTATGTAGTAAAAGCGGGCGTTAAACACTACACATTTCATTTCATTTCAAAGAGTACGGTGGTCGGGGATCAAACCCATGACCTCCGGAACGCGTTACCACGGCGCCATCACGCTCCATCCACATTCAGAAACTCAAATATTGGTTTTCTTAGTTTTTGTTTTAACGTTTTGTGGGATTTATCTGATCTTCTTTGTGACATCAATTATCGACACGGAATATATTACAGAAATTCCTATTAATTCAATTTGGGTTGTCGGCTTATAAAACAATAAGGGTCTTGAGAAGGAGTAGCAGTTTCTAACAGAAGTTACTAAATGCACTGCTTACGAACCTCATCTGTTCATGGATGTACACTCTGACTTCGTTTTCGTTCCACTTTTTAAAAGTTTGTGGCAACAGTTCAACACACTCGGGTCCATACTATAATCTGTTTCAAACTAGAACCATCCTGTTGTAAACATTTTGGAAGGGAGACCGAGAGACAAAGGTACTTTAACTGAACACACTACATAAGTATGTTGGTTGGTGGAAGAAAATGTAAGGGTATTTGTAGAGACGGTTCACTGCATTTAATGCGTCAACGTTTAAGAAAACTCCAGTGGAAGTAAATACAGGCCATTAGGCCATGTGCTCTTGGATATTTAAACGGTCGCATGTTGAAACTTTATAGGACTTTAAAAGCAAAAGCTGAAACATGTAACTGAAACCAAAGGCTCGCAGTATTTTGGACATAAAAATGTGTGAACTTTTTTGAAGTGTTGACCGTATTACTGCTATGGATACCCTTAAAACATTAGATACGGTAGAATGTATGGAAAGGAGAGTTAGCGAAGACGACGCAGTGTTAGAGAGCGAGAGAATGAGAAAGATGGAGATAGTAAGGGAGAGGGCAAACGATGTGGAAGGAAGAAAGGAAGAAAAAACTGTGATAATATGGAAACAGGGGGAGGGAGAGAGAGAGAGATCATTTAACGCAAATACGTTATCAAAATTGCTGGATTTCCTTGTGAGTGAATAAATTAGAAAATAGGATATGTAAAGAAGTAAATTTCAGTAGTACGTATTTTAGTTAATTCATGGAAATTAATCATTTCTTCACAATAGCCATATATAGGCTAAGGTTTTTGATAGACAGAGTCAACATGACAAATTCAGTGCCATGGCCGGGATTTGTATGTTTTTTAACGTTTTAATAAAATGCAACATTCTTGCAGCATAGTTATTAATCCTTACAGACGTGATAAATAGCAGGGCAGTTAATATATATCTTTGTCTACCCGTTCCCCATTTGGCTAAAGCACTGACATCATTGGTCAAGATTTCAATGTCGTAGGTTAGCAAGTTTGAAAACTTCGGTCTAGTGCTAACAAGTCTCTATTGAAGGACAAGGTGGGGCCACCACTGACGTGCGTTGTTGTTGATGGGCGATTTCGGTAGCATTATAGCGAAATGCAGTTTCCTTCATAACAATATATGACAGGAAGTCTGGAGAACTGTTGAAGATTAAAACTTCCTTGCAGCTGTCTGGTTTTGCCGTAGGCTGATATTTTATACAATGCACATTTTAACTGCGGTACGAAAGATATAATACATAATTTAAGAAAAACGCAACTGAATATATGAGCATATATGGGGAACTTTTAAACGGTACAAAACCTAGACCAAGTAACTAAAATTCCTTGGTTTTATTTTAGGGTGCAGAAATCAAGACTAACATGTCCTGAAATTTGGGAACAACATATGACTGAAAATCACCGATGAAGTCGTAACAAAACCAACTGCATTACTTTAAATTCTGATAATCCACATTCCGTCTGGAGGAAATTTGTTTGGTTTTCTCATTTTGCTTTCAAACCTTGCCACATGTCAGACCTTATGGTTACACTTCTTAAGGAAAGGTTAAAAAAAAAAAAAAAAAAAAAAAAAATGCTAAAATTCATAAATACGGGTTTTAGTGTTAATAACGCTACTAACCTTTTACTTTGGTTCTATGCATTCTTTATGTTAGCATGACCTTTTAAAGCATATCACATATCGATTAAATATCTGCATCTAAGCCCAAATTCATACAAAAGGTAGTTTTGCCATGTAAAGGTGAACAAAATATTCAAGACACGCTTAAGCATCTTTAGATTTTAAATTAGTTCAAAAGCGCAAGCCTTGCATTCTTTAGGGCCGCGCCGTGACTCAGTGGTTAGACCGCTTGACTCTCACGAAGGCGGCCCGAGTTCGATCCCAGGTGACCGCAAAGTGAGATTTGTAGTGGACAACACGGCGATGGGGCAGGTTTTCCCCGGGATCTCCAGTTTCCCCCGCCATCTCATTCCACTGATGCTCCATCTTCATCTCATGCATCAACAGTGTCATCGCCTGCGGCGCCGTATGTAGCAAAAGCGGGCGTTAAACACTACACATTTCATTTTGCATTCTTTCTTGAACTCTATTTTCTCGGACTTTTACTTGTCTACACATTCTGATTTTCAGACTATTTCACACGATGTACTTTCTTGATATAAATCGATGAAATTTGTGATATTTCCTTGAAAACAACAGGATAAAAAGACGACATGAATTATTGTCAACGTGCTTAGTTGAAAGTTAGTAAATAATTATATTCATACTGTGTATGTGTAACTTATTAAACAAGAAAGTCTCAAATTTAGCATTTCCTCTCTTGCAAACTATTAAGCTATTAAAATTACATCTCTAAGTTTTATTACTATGCTATTAAAGAATCAAATTATAATATTTTTAAAAAATAATTGAATCATCTGGAGCAACTTCGTAAATCCGGAAAAAGCATAATGAATATTGTAATCCTTGGAAATAATTTAAAGTGAACTGGAAATCTGTCTCAAAAATTCTGTATTAAAGGCTGATTACTATAATAAATTTACAGAGAATTGACCTGGAGATCTGAATTTTTTATTTACATTTTACAGACGGATATCCGTAACTTGATCGTTTGGTTCAAGTGACTGTCAGCTGGGACAGAGTAATTGCATATGTAGAGAAATGTAGGTCAGCGGATGAAACTAGGGGTAATACGATTCTCAAGTACATGCAGCGCACTACAAATTACTTGTTTACTGCATTAGTGACTTACCCTCGCCTGATGACACCCATTCCTTTGCTGCAGATTGAAGAACCTCGTTTCCCTATATTCGATCGTTTGCAAGAGCTGCAGAGGGTCATCCAAGTACTAACAATAAGTAATCACTTAGAGTGAGGAAGGGTTTTCGCTTTGCTCTCATTTCTTGCTTGACAAGGGAGGAGACAAATCAGAGTAATGCTTACGAAATATTAAGAGATGCACCGGAATCTAGCGGCACAAAATAAAACGTCAATAATTATTGACACACGCACAAAATTTCAAGAAATATAAGTTAAAAAGTGGTTTAAAATATTGTATAATCTTTTTAAAGTTTTGTTTGGAATTGGCTAAATAAAAATAGGATTAATATTGTAATATTCCCATCACATACAATTAATAACTGCAAAAATGGCGGATAAGGATTAAGGATATGTATGACTGAAATTTTGAAATCCTAAATTTATGGTACTGGTTTTTTTATTTTTACCATAGATGTAGCATAGTGAAAATATGATAAATTTTATCGATGTCGCTTTGATAGTTTGTAAATTATGGACAAATTTATTTATTTTTTCTTAAGTCACCGAAAAAGTCCCTTTTAACAAAGTAATTTAAATGTTGGTCTAATATTTCAACAGGTCCTCAGTACATCCACTTTTTGAAATGCCATAGGTTTCTCAGTGTCTCAAGAATTTTAGACTCCAGGAATTTTCAAATGTATGAATACGGCTCTTTTGGACAAAAAGTTGAAATTTTTATGTTTGGAAGTAAAGAAAATATGCTTAAATGCATCTCATAATAAATCCCAGAGGAATTTCGATTCCTATGCCTCTGTGAACATGTGTAGCAACCTTCATTAGGCTAGCGCCAAAACTGTGGAGCAAGAGACATTTTAAATGAAGGAAAATACTGAACATTTTAATGGCGAGAAAACAAGGATAATGAATTAGAATTCATATCCAACACTAGCTTCCACATAAATTTCAAACTCGATTAGAGTATTTAAAAATGGCGTGCGGAGGCTATCTAAACATTCTTCGGATTCAGGAGTGCTTACACTATTTGACACACTAAAATATGGAAAAGTGAATTTTTTTGAGAATGTTTATGAAATTTCAGTCATATACATATTAAATTATCCTGTCTTGCAGACTAACGGTTTGTTTACACCAAATCAAAGTATTTTACAGTGCTCTTAACCGATCTCTTACATGTACGTATCTCAGATTGAAAAGCTCAAACACCAAAATATAGTGGTAAGGATGAGGAAAAATACTCCTCCTGTCCGTTGTAATCTGAGAATGGATGCCATTGAACATGAATTCTTGCACCCATGGCCTACTTCTATGACATTTATGTTGTCTGGTATACCAATCCAGTACTCGAACCTCACGAAACAATAATACCTACTCATATTACCCACTTGATGGTCCATTCCCAAGCAACATTGTGAACAAGACATCAAGTTATAACGGATTTAATAAGGGAGTCTGGGCCTCCTTCAGACTCATTTGATCCCAGACAAGGCAAACACCAGCTTGGTGGTTGTACTTGGAACAAAATTGCATGACCTTGAGTTAAACTTCGGGTCTGCACCTTGTTTCGATAAACACAAATTGGCGGATGCGAATAGAAAAAGAAGTACTTCATGTGTTGCATTCATATTAATTTCTCTACTCGTTATTTCACAAATTATTCTCCCAAAACCCTATTACTGCAGTTAACTGTTAATGCAGATAAACTTTCGTTATTCATTAACTCAAACCATTTTAGGTATAAGAAGAATAGCAAACCAAATTATTAGTTACAACTTTTCAGAACCGGTGTTTATGTGATGGCTGTAAAATGCTGTTCTCTTTACATGAACACGAAAAAAGGAAAGAAAAAGCAAATGATAATAATGTTTAGTTGAAAGAAGTATTAAAACAATAAAAATATTATCTAGGAAATAGTAAACGTCACAGCAATGTTACTTGAGATATATTGTGTACCTCAACGAGTTGTACACTTTTTGTGTAGCAAGATTTCGTCTATTTCTTTCGGTTTACGAATTATATAAACGAGGTTTAGATTAAAGAAGATATCACAGGACATTCCCCGCAAATTCAAAATAATACAATTCATTCGCCATGGAAATAACTGAAATATGGAATATTTTAACCAAACTCGTTAAGATATGTTTTTGAGAAAACTGAAACTAAACAGAAATTTTCCAAATAAAAACAGGTGGGATAGGAAGATTTTCTTCAAAATCTTCCTATTGCATCCTAGAAAATTATGGCACTTAGAGTGCCAAGTTTCGTATTTCACTAAATCTCCGTTTGGGAGTTACACACGCATGAACACACACACACACACACACACACACACACACACACACACACACACACACACACACACACACACACACACACACAGACACACACACGCGCGCGCGCGTATTTGTTCTTAAAATGTGTTTTAAGGGTTGTGAGGGCCTAATACATGTGTTTACATATTTTTGACGAAATCTAGTTTTCGAATTTATGGGTGGAATACGTAATTCCCTATAAGTACGTATTAGAGAAAATAAAAGTATAAAAAGTCCTTGATGGAATAGAGTATTTTTCAGCGTTAAAACAGAGAGAAGAAGGAATGTAAACATTAAGTTTTAATACTTCCATATACCGGTTTCCTACCGAGAAATATGAGATGCACGTTTGAATTACAATCAGAGAAATGAATACCGACAGTTCATTCATGTATATCAGGGAACAAGATCTGGAACAAAGAAGGATTTATACATAAATTATTTGTTGAGGAATGCCATCAGCACCAATTTTTGAACCTATTCCCTAGCTCCTATGTAAAGAACCATTCTCACTTTAACTTCGACCATGGCATAAATAAGAAAATGAAACTATTTAGGTGTCGTATTTCCAAGTTAAGTGAATGCACGAATGGAAACGTTATTTTCCAGATTTTTCGGCTTATTTGGATAAAGATTTAATCTGGAGTTTTTCTTACATAAACATTGAACGATATTAAATTCTGTAAGGGTGTCTCCTTTAATTTTAAAACTATTCAGTTTCAAAACCGATGTTATTTCACTATACCAAATAACACTTGATGGGGCCTTTTAAAAAATATATTTCTTTTCCCTGCTAGCAGTACACAAGATTGTTATAAATTATATTATTCGAGGATCCGACCGGTGTCATGCCAGATGTGTCGATAACAGAACCTGTGAGATACCGGATTAACTTTTAAAATACACAGTCTTACCCAATTATGTGGAGCGAATAAAGATATCCCTAGCTAATTGTGATAAGACATATAGCTCATATTCTAGTAAACCGGTGGGCTTTACTGGAGACTTGGGAAAAAATTAACTTTTAAAGAGTGATATCGGGGCTGCCAAGCTGTATTCTGAAGAACGGAGGAAGAAACTTTAACTTTCGGAAATGTGAACAAGCAGGCCCCGCCTTCAAAGACAAATGTTAATGCAGATGTTATAAATAACTGACCAGAGAGGTCAGTACCCTAACAGTGAAGTAAAAACGCTGAGTGGAAGAGAAGGAAAAGGGCTAGGTTATTGGCCAACGCGTAGGGGTTCCTCCAGGAGTTAAGCACCAGCTCGATTAAGGCCCCCCCCCCCCTGGATCTTCAAAAAGGCATACGATTGGGAAAACTCCATCTGACATAGGAAAGGCTAAAATGACGAACTGGCTACTCAGTAATGCTAAAATAGCCCAAACTGGGATTAAGTTGGCCATCGTGGCCAATGACTTAAGCAGGTGCTTCTGTCACACGAACAGCGCAACCTAAGGCGCTTGACGGTTGATGGGTTCTTAGATGGGCTCTCCGAGGGAGGACACGGCCTGCAGTCAAATGAGTGCTTCCAGGCCAAGATGTCCTACTACTGATCTACCAGGACGAGGGTTCCTCGGAGAGTTTGAAACTCGCATAGTAACTCTGCAGGCATAAGATAGATCCTAGCTCAATACTGTGAGATGGCTCGAAATATAAAAGACTCCTGACATGGATTACGAAGACGAAACTTCTAGGCAGAATTCAGGAATAAGCACTCGAAGTAGCGAGGGTCTATAAGAGCATTTTCAATGAAGGATGTGCGCCTTGTGGTCAGTTTTGATACACTCCTCTGATTTTATCTGCAATGGGAAATCCAAACTCCTTTGCTGTGTGATCCAAGCCTCCTTTATGTTGATCGGGACCGCCGGTCAAGAGGGGAAGAAGGTAGGAAGCAATGATGTACAATCCAATGAACATGCGTATATTGCGAGATTCCTAGATGGAAAATGTGTATCCTCTACAATCCCGAAGGGCCCCAGGTTTCCCTAGGAGAATTTCAGGTTAACTGGAAACACCGTAGTGCTGCCTCTAAAGTCCTGGTTGCATAATGAGGCAGGGTTTGAAAGTCAACATAATACGAGAACCATATTGCGAGACTGACGTTAAAGGATTTTCCTCGCGAGAGATTTTAACGCGTTCCTAGTAAAGTATGAGAAAAACGGACTACCACGTAGGTTACCGCTGCTGGAATGTAGAGTTGTGGAAACAAAAAATAAGCCATCCTCAGACTCTTAAGTGTTGATCGAGGAGCTTCATGTATCTTTGGAAAAGCTGCGTTCACAACGCACGTGAAAGAACTCTAGAATTGTCTGCGACTGAGAGGTTAGGAAAACATTGCTTCCACTCCTATGTTCAAATCTCGCACTACATATTGGTTTTTATATTTGTTAGTTTTATGACTGGATATGTAGAACATATTACTGCATTATTATAATATATATACCTATCTTTGCGCACAAAAATGTAATTCTGCTAACACTCATCTTAAATAAATAAAAATTATGTGTAAATAAAGTATTATCTTCTAAAATTAAAATACAGACAGAAACAATTAATATAAGATGTATTAACCCTCAGCACGTATAACTGTCCACAATCTTCGGGGAACAGACAAAATCAAATGCCTGCATAAGGTGGACGAGAAGCTACAAGATTCCAGGCTTCTTGAATTTGTGCCTAAAAATCATCTTTTGTCCTTCGCTCATTTACAGGGAAATTGGAGCGCATCTACCTTCTCACCTCAGTCCATAAATTCTCCTTACGTGTGGAAGAAAATTTCACCTCATCTGAGAATATCACGTTTTTCCAGTTGAGGTTGGAAGTTTTCTCTACAAACGCAAGACAAAATAATCTATGATCGTACGTCGGATATTTTTAGTTGCTGTTCGCGCATGAAGTCCTGGATAATTTACGCATCACAGAGCTGTTTGAGCTGATCCAGGGAAATGCAAATTGGCCTTCATTTCAGACGCAGTTTGAAAAGGGTTCTTCTCTGCTAGTGCAATTAAACCTGCATCCATTTCGGGAGTCATTGCGTATTCTTCCTGAACCAGGGCGATGGCACTCAATCCCTTCCCATCTCTGTGTTGTAGATGCAGGGGATTCTATCCAATCTTCAGCTTCACTCACCGAACTAACAAACCTCCTACTTAGACTAGCGCACGGAATGACCTCCTTATGCCTATATCTTTGTGTACATCTTCTGCCGTTGACAAAGGCGGTGATATTCATTGAGAGAGATCTCTTCGTACCTGATGCGTTTGCGCACCATTCTGCATACCACGTGCTTTCGTGTGCGGCATATTGATGCTTGGTAGAATGAACCCTTAAACAAGCATCGTAATGAGTATCACATTATTAACTTTACCCAATATCGTGTATGAAATACGTATATCTAAAATAAATAACCGTAATGGGTTGATTCAACATCGTTCAGAGAAGGAAAAAAAGTGTTGCTACATGATAGAAGTTAACCTGCGACCATCACCACATGAGTAACCTACGTTTTGCCACAGCGCTACAGTGAAAACATGGAAGATGGCAAGTATAGTAATGCCGTACAATCAAAACTGTTTCCAGTTATGTCGTTAATATCTTTAGTTAATATTGATAGTTTGTTACAAAAGAGGCTTAACTTATGTATTTGGTTATTATTATTGAATATATGGGTCAGTAATATAAAGATTTGGAACTTCTGTCAACTTGTTGCAGCCGCTACACAACTGTATCGCGGATGGTGTGAACAAGGCGCTACGTCAAGTAGGACTTAGACGAATTTGGCGTTCCGGACATGGCTGTCTTCTTCCTTTTCTGATCCACGGTATACACTGAATTTCAGAGTGAGAATATGGTGCTAGATAATATGAATGATGTGTATTTTACTAGTGGTATTTAATTCTTAAAGCGATTCATTGGTGAGTGTGTGGAGGGAAATCTCAAAAGCCCGGCAAGCAACTACGATAAAACCAAAACACAGTTGCTTTAACGTGAAATAAATAATCAGGAAACACCTTTTTAATGCATATTTTGGGGAACTTCATTCAAATACGTGCAATCGATTTTAGGTATCAAAAGGAGCAAAATGCATGCACATATAAAGGCACGTGCTTTTATTACGAAAGTGAATAAAAGCAAAGTCGTATTTTTACTTAAAATGTAAGACAAATAGTAAAATAAACTATTTTAAATAAAAGAGGCTAACAATTAGAGTGCATCATTGCATTTAAACATCCAACAAAAAGAAACAAAACACAACATTGATAATGCTGCAGCTAGCTGTGCAAGTGCTTCAGGCTATATATAACACAGGTATTTTAAATAGTAAGGAAACGAAAGTAACAAGGTATGTAGTTGGTTGCTGTTCTATCATAATATTCAACAAGATTTTTCTCAATTGCCCCTTATGTGAAATAAAATGCCCAAGGAAGCTTTTACCCTTTTGATTAAGCGTTCAAATATTACAGTGGTATTTATAATATTTAATTAGCATCACAAGCTAAGCGTAAGATCCCTATAACCCAGCAACCTGTTATACATTATGCTATTTTTTAACTTACGTATATGCAACTGATGTCGCCAGGTACCGACCAACCCCATCTGCAACAAGAGAACAAATAATTAGAAAAGCCTATATTTAGATAACGCTCAGAAATTTAACTACTATATTTATATTCTGGTTACAAAAGATATTTATGTGGTTAAAAGTAACTGGAAATAACCAACAAGTGCAACTCACGTCATAGACAGTTTCTAGCCACCATAAAGCAAACATAGCTTTGGCCTCGTGGAAAGGTGCAAATTAAGCCAAATTGGTGCTTTAGGCTACGTTCCCACCTTTATATATATATATATTTGGTTACAAATAAAGGATGAGCTTGACAAGGTTCAGACAACGAGCATGACAACGCTCTGTACCAATGCCCTTGATGAGGAAACACAGGTGGAAGGAATGAGGTGAGATAATATTAAGAGTGACGGAACCTGAGGAAAGACGACAATTACAGACTGAAACTGCTCGGTGGCGCTTCGTACAAGAGGCTCCTTCCCTTCTGCGAGTTGAAACACGGAGACATCTCCCGATCCGGAGGATGAGGTTTAGAGAGAGCGAATTCCTTGCCATGCACGCAGAAACAATCTCGACATAGAACACTGAACTAGCTAACCAGAATGAAAGGTGAAACGAAATCAGAAAATCAGATGAAATGGAGGGGCAGGAAATTCGGGGATGCAAGTATCCTTTCCAGCTTTCGCCTAGTCGGCTGGGAAGATCTAAAAAAAAAAAAAAAAAAAAAAAAAAAAAAAAAAAAAAAAAAAAAAAAGTAAGAAATATGGACCATTTCCTCCTAAATGCAGGTCAAAGATGTCACCACCTAAGTCAAGACGCTTTGTAATTAACAATACCTATATATTATAAGGTCCTCAAAAATTAGTCGCATTCATTCGTTAAAAATGCAGCATAAAAACAATGTGACAGAGAAGCAATTTGTGTTTTCTTGCTCTAAATAAATAATGTGCTATCCTCGTTTATCTCTGGAACCTTCATGCATGAACATTATTCTTCATTTCCGAACCCCAATTCTCATAAACTGAGACCTTGAAATTTCATGAATAAAACGGCAAAAGTCTCAAATAAAACTTTAAAATCCTCAAGTAATTGAAAATAATTTAATGCCGCAATTTATTTCATTTTACTTTAAAAAAGTTAGAACAAATCCCATTTGTATGCATTAAGTGCAATGTGAATAAAGTGTCAATAATTTTAAAATTTGTATACACCACCGAAATTAACGGTTGCAAAAACTCTTGATTTAAGAACATTTTAAGACACATCTTCCACCAAGCTATATCGTTTAAATTTCTGGATTCCATAAATATTGTAAAAATGAAAAGAAAGTATATTTTGGTAAATTTTTCTTTCCATTAATCTCGCTCGGTGTTAACAGCCACTGAAGACTCCAAAGTGAGCCGAAGGGAGCCGAATGCTGGTGACATTTTTCCAATTTATCGACATGGCTGCCAACCTGCGGGTATAAAAATCCAAAGGTCCTTAGAAATTAATTCTATTTTTAATGGTTAAAGTACCTGTAGTTTTATAAAAAGCTTTGGTTTTATCTTCCAATTAAAAATCCCCTGTAATTTACGAGTGGAGTGAAAAACATTCTACCCATTTACACTTCCCTTGACGGTTTTCTGCCGTATTTAACTTTCTCTGAGTTTGCCAATTGTGAATTTTTTATCTCTTAGCATAAACAATGCAATTATATATTTTGAATATACCTATAGAAGTTCAAAATGAGTTGCATTTATTAAGGCTATTACACACATAAAATGTGCATCATATGCTTAAGTAACATCTATTATTGAAAATACAAGAATTAAATCAGAGTAAAGCAGTTATGTGCATAATTCGGATTAACGAAACAAAATGTACATAATATGGCAATGAAAAACATGTATAAAATTAAAGGTAAAAGAATCCAAAATTGTGCAGTAAGAAAGTAAAAGTCTTAATAAGAGTTGAGGAATGTGAGTTGCTCACTTTCATGGAATGACTGCCTCTATCCAAAAAGTCCGATATAATTTTTCACTACATCGTACTTTTGATTGGTTAATTCCTTAACATTCGCATACATAATGGAATACCTTGATATACCTAAGGGTCGAACTTCACAATAGATTTGTTTTCCCTTAAACCATAAGCTTTATACTGTTCGCTTCACCTTGGGGAAGCCTTGCCTCACCCCAATACTTAACCACAGAGAAAAAACTGCGAGAATCTGTTTTCCCATGCGTAACTTTTACTGTAAAACTCTTCTTCCCTAGTTCACCTAATATCTGGAGTATCCTCAATGCAATGGCCTACAACAGATGAAAGCTGACAAAGACGATTACTGAAGGGTTGGTTTGGTGTTCCATTAATCCCTCCTTTAAAGCCGCGTGCTAGTTAAGATTTATGGCCTATTTCAGTAAGGCTTTCTATTTGAGAAACAAAGAATACAGCTGTGTTGGTGGCAAACACGAGCAAGACTATTTTTAACTGCTTTGGATTTCTATGTACCCTTACACACATAGGCACATGCATATTATATACTTACAATTGCCAAACTAAACCTTTACTACTGTAATTAGACAGGATGCACCATACAACTCTAGTGATCACTCTTCAATGATCACGAAGCGGGATGGCTCAGGCGGTTTCATCTGTGCCCCGCATTCGGGAGGCCTGGATTCGATTCCCGTTTCCGATCTACCTGACACATGGATTTATTCGGTGGGATTCCTGTGTCGCTAGGCGAATGCTGCGCAGGTGAACTACACCCCCCTTATCATTACACATCATCTCGCATCTGGCGGTTTCTTTCAGACTAGAAGTGTCGGCGGGAGTCTCGGCGGTGCATGGCGGGATTATATACTCTGAGTGAACACTTTTTACTCCGGCGGGACGGACTCCGGTCTCCGAGCCGGCCTAGTGGGCCGATTCAAGAACGCGGCTGACGGGATGCCGGTTGTGCTCTGGTTCGGGGGGGGCTCGTGACTGCTTCGGGGCCACGATTGTCCTCTTTTTTTTGTTAATTTATTATCCATCGATCAGCAATTATGCTTTACAGAAATTTGTTATAAGATACATAGGAACAGGACACATAACAATGGAGGTAGCCGTGAACGACTCCTCTAACTAAATATGAAGGATAACTGTAACACAAATTGAGAACTTAAAGTCTGATCGTAGTAATCACGTGTCTGAGGCATCTGTGCTGGAGACGTCACTCAGGAGAAGATCTTGGGGCAGTCTGCGCTTCAGGCGAGCTGGTTGGCGAGTGCGAGCACCGAGATTATAGGTAACAGCTCCAGGGACCTCCTGAAGATGGTAAAAGAATGGACGTGCCAGGCGTCGGATGTATTGGTGAACGGGTAGAAGACCAAACTCATGATGAAGCTGCTGGTTTCGGATGAACCATGGAGCGTTTGTAACTGTACGAAGCACCCTGTTTTGTTGTACCTGCAGTCGGCGGAGATTAGTCTTACTGGTGCCACCCCAGACTGGAGCTGCATAGGTAAAAATGGGACGGACTAGAGGTGTGTAAAGAAGCAGGGAGGATTCATAACCAAGTGAAGTGGGCCTTCGATTGTCCTCGATCACCGGGGAAATTCTATCTCGTAAATTGTAGGGACCCCGACCTTTGTACTATGGTGACTCCTTGGGGTCGGGCGTTCTGTCTCATCTCACCTCACCTCATAGGTGCAAAAGACCAGTACCGAAACCCTCCGTACAATCCAATCCAATCAATGATCAGTCACATATTTACTGAAAAGTACCAGACTAGTGTTAAAACCTACGTGACTTTGTATTTCTTCTCTAGCTGTGTCGTCTTCGTTGGAAGACATTGTTGTTTTACCGCGCATTGTTCTCGTATAACACGCCGTGTATATCCATACATTTTACAGTCTACTGGCACTACGTAGTTTATGGCACGCAATAAATGTCCGAAGCGTGTGCAAGCATAAACAGCTTCTACATAAATGCCAGTCGTACACGAAGTTCCGGCTATGTATGCTCAAATTGCTTCCACGCTATAGTAATGTATTCCACCGCTCTCATTCAACATAAATGAGTGGGGGAAAAAATCATACAATTTTCTCCACTCGCCATTATTTATTTTTATATAGCTTCCACAGCGTATTCTTTGAAAATAGTATATCCTACTGAATTCTCGGTCAGATACTATACACATTAACAGAAATGTTTTTGTCACGTTTCAAATATTTAGCTTCAAACGATGGCCTTTACAGAGTATATTAATTAAAAGGTTCAGGTTTTAGAGTCATAAGTTTAAAAGGACTTATCATGTTTAATTTGATGTCTTAAACCTTCACAGAAATTCTATTTACATACTTTCAATAATTCATCCTTTTAAAATTTTCAATTTTTTCTTCAGAAATGGTTTTTAAAAAGCATATGATGATCTTCAAAGTACCTACTTCTGACACTCAGTATTCATTTCGAGACAAATCAATAACTAAATGACTACATCGGGTGGAACATTTTTATTGTAGTTTGTGGAAAGACTAATTGTTAAATTATTAAAGCGTCTATTAAGCATTACGCTCTGTGAATTTCAAACTTCACTTTATTGGTGGATTAAATACGGCAAATGGAAAAAAGTATTTTTGTGAAACAAATTTATTTATTTATTTGAATTTTTCGTAAATTTCGGAGATGCCTCAAATTAAATACGAAAAAAAAATCCTCCAACATTACCACAAGATGTAATAGTAATCTAAACCTAAAAACATGATCTAAAACTAATGTCGTAGTTACATGTCGTTAAAAATAAATATTCACATGTTTAATTTGAATTCGCCTTGCTGCAGCTTCGTAGACTGAAGAGAATTTGCGTATATTAAGTCAGAAATTATATTTTCATTTGCATTCAAATGTCTTGGAAACTCCAATTTGTGTGTATTTAGATCCGCGAAGTAGCGCCTTTGATAGTCATAAAATCTGCGCATACAAATATTTAAGAAATGCGACTTGGCTTCAATTTAGCATCTATACATATACAAGTGATTTTCGTAATCTTCATTTTATGGTTATGCATTCCCGTCTGTCTTAATTTGGTGTAATCTCTACATTCACAGTCGCACATATGTATAGAGCCATGACCGAGGTGAAAATAGAACTGCATTCCGCCATGAAACTTACTGTAGGACAACAATGGCATTGGGCGTTAGCAAAGTAGCAGCTCTGTCAGCAATTTACCCAAAACAGCTATCACTTAGTTTCCCTAATGTTATGTTTCGTTACTTTTAGATGGGGTACAATAAAATGATTAATAATTTTCAATTTTATAGCCGTTTGAATATTTCTATTTATTTTATTAATTATTTATTTCTATTTACTTATCTTTTAACTTGCATAGTAGCATATCGTTATTGGAAACTTGACTTACAGCAGTTATAAAAATCGCTATATGACATACTTTCGATGTTCGTGCAGTTATAAAAATTAGAAACTAAATTAAACGATTTGCAGTGTTCATAACATATTTATAAATGTCGGTAATTTCTGGTGTTTTTCATAAATGGATAACTTTAATACTGGATGCCTAACCATGACTAACATGGCGGCGAGGGGCCTCTTTTAGCTTTCTCGTAGTCACTTGTGTGGAGGCACGGTTTGTGAATCTTTCCCACTTTAGTCTGAAGCGACCTTAAACGTGTTTGTGCGGTCTTATATAACTTCTTTGGTAGGCAGCGCGAAGGGCAATGACCTTGTATACCTCAAGCAGACGGCGCGCACTCTACCTGCGGAAAGTGAAAGGAGTTGGCATAGGTCATAGTCTGAACACTAGACTATTTCTCTCATCGTTTTACATAATTACTTCGTTTCTGAAAGCACATTGTTCCACTGCTACCTACGCCTTTAACCAGCTATATCTTAGCAAACGAAGATTTGCCAGTCTCGACTTTCACAAAATTATCTGGCGAGGCCATTAACTCACACAGTGAAAGAAAAGCACACTACGACATTATTTATGGGCGAGTTCTTAATAAGTCTTGTTGTTTGGAAAAAGTATTTTGAGCCTTACATATGTATGCTTATGAACGAGTGAATTTATTTAATAAACGTTTCATCCGTAACAAAAGCACAGGTCTTCAGACAGTACGCGTTTTTATGTTATCGTACACAAAATAATTAGCATCATGAAAAAACAAGCAAAAATAGAAAGTTTTTCTTAAAAAAAAAAAAAGAGAACATTACTAAAAGAAAGCATTACTGTAGGAAAACTAGAACAAACATATTCAAATATAGTATCTGAAATATAAAAAAAAAAAAAAAAAAAAAAAACTCAAAGCAAACTGTTCTTTCACACTACCCGTGTGTAGGATGCACGATGAAAGGGTGGAGTCAGACTGAAAAATTTAATGCCCTAGCCGGGATATGAACCACGGATCCTCTGGACTCCGTCCGTAGACATGAGATAAGTCAGTTGGAGAATTTAATGTCATGCTGGCACATTGGCCATAGTAGCTCAATGATTAAGAATAGCTGGACGGAGACCGGAGGATCCGTGGTTCAAATCCCCGCTATGGCATTGAATTTTTCAGTCTGATCCTACCCTTTCGACCCTAAAAGGGTTTAACTTTATCAGATATACCTTCAAGTGAACTAATCCAAGGCTTTTCAATGAAAAATAACATTAAATCTGCACGCATTCACGCAAAAGGAAAATATTCCAATGAATAGTCCAACACGAAGGAAAGTTTTTTGAGATTCTTGAGATAATGAGGCCGCGCCGTGGCTCAGTGGTGGCCGTGGCTCAAGGCGGCCAGGGTTCGATCCCAGGCGACCGCAAAGTGATATTTGTAGTGGACAACACGGTGCAGGGGCGGGTTTTCTCCGGGACCTCCGGTTTCCCCCGCCATCTCATTCCACCAGTGCTCCATCTTCATCACATGTATCATCAGTGTCACCGCCTGCGGTGCCGTATGTAGTAAAAGTGGGCGTTAAACACTACACACACACTTGAGATAATGATTTAAATATCACAAATGCTTTTGTATGTACATATTTTAACGTGTTTATTAGTCAATAAAGTGATTTTTTAATCCCAAAGCTAAAGCTAATCCCTTCAGCTATAGATTTTCATTTGAGGTATTACAATCATCCTTTTTTTTTCCTTCACGCTGATTTAAGCTGGAGCTATGTGATCTAGCCTGAACCTTCCTCTGTCTTCTGCATGGAACCTACCATTCAGGTTGCTGGCATTTCATAAAATGTAATACGAAACTTTGTACAATGTTTCTTGTTATATTACTTGATTTCTGATTTGCTCTGCTCTCGAATGCCTTCTGATCACCTCAGATGATCCATTTGCTATAATTGCAATTTGTTTCTATTTATTGATTCTTTGCTTTCCTTTTGTCCACACAAAATATTTACACATATACAAACACTGATGTTCCAGGCAAGATGCGGTGCACTGCAGGACGGGAGTGATTGAATTCAAGTTTTAAGTTGTGGTGTCTCTAGTAACTTTCCGTATAATACTCCTTTAATTCATTTAATGTTACCTACAATTTATGATTTTTCATTTTTCTGTAATTTACATCAATTCCTTACTTAGGTTCAATCAAATATATCCTTTGCATTTTTAATACCGTTCTCACCAAATTTCAGATTTTTTTTTTTTTTTTTTTTTTTTTTTTTTGCGTTTGAATGTCTGCTTGTGCATTCAAGCTCGCCATAATCTTATTTTTCCGAAGAAAAAAAGAGCACAATGACTGTTTTATTTTCAAAAGTTTTAATTGTGTCTTAATTTATTTTTTGTGATTGGCTTTTAGCCTTCATAGATATTATTTGTCAGTTCTAAGTCAATTTTCAATAAACGCATACCAACACTACAGGACACTGCTGAATCCTCATATATAGCTGTACTATTTTAAAGGAGAAGTTTAATTATCACAGGTAACTGCATTCTTTGACTCGCTTAATAGTCAGGGAAGATGCATAGTTATATAATATTACTCATTTCATTATGTCAGTTGAAGAGAAACTAGAAATTTTAATCATTTTGACCATTCTTGTAGAGTATGTATTATTTTGTATGAAAAATAATAGATACAGCTCAATTTTCCACTGTTATTAGGTACTTTTCAACTAAGTTGTACGTAGTAGAATACATAAACACAAAATGTTAACACAAAATGCACTTAAGTAATGTTTATCTGACCAGCGCAAGTAACATTGGTGAAATTTTTGCACGAACATTTTGGCTTGCTTTTACCGATATTAAAGAACGGAGTTTTTTTCCACTTGTCAATAAATTAAAATCTGCCTTTGGCTATCTTGTTAATAAAAGTTGTGGAATCAACGAATAAAACAGCAGAAACTCCTAAAGAGGATTGCAAAAAGAGGCGAGGACCTAACTTCTTCTCCAGCTTATGCAGTGATCTTAAACTGCTAACTCGCTCAATGACACACTTCTCTCTGTGTCATTTGGTAAAGGAATGGATCAATTCAGTGAATTTTGGTATACCACAAAACTACGTGGTGTTCAGCTTTAAGCAAAAATGACGTCATAGTTGACTGGTGAGTCTATCTTGAAATCATAGTGCCCTCTACGGAGAAGAAGCGGTAATTTTTGCAGAACAGTAAGCAAATTCCAGCGCCCTTAGTGTGGTTGCTCAGGTAATTAATACAGCCAGCTTCCCCTGGATATGAGCACAAGAGCACCGCGTCTTCATGGTTCAATGCTACTTTCGTACCGGCATTAAAGTTGGTGAGGCATATAAACATAATTTAAACAGCGCATAGAGGAGTTCATGCAACGCTATCTGGCATTCAAACAAGTCCCTCGGAGCGTAATGTTGTCAAAGGTGTCCAGGTACCGTCAAACTGACATGCTTTGTTTGCAACATAAACGTCTTACGTTTTAACAGCATAAGATATAAACTTTTTGTCATTCTCACGCTTAATTAAAATGTCTATTAATGTTGGTATCCTTATGTCTCTTAAAACCAATAAGTGCATCAAACATTTCCAAGATATAGGATCAGTTACTCGCAAAAAGAGAGACGCTGCACGCTATAAAGTGACTGGTCCCAATCTAGAGGCAATAAATAACGTTATGATAGAAAGGTCTCAAGCATACCTTCTTGCAATATAGACAATGTTTAAGAGGGAGAGAGAAAATAAATATAAGAAAATGGACACATAAGAATATGTTCTAGAGATATTTTCTTGTTTAGACTTGGATAAATTTTGTACATATTGTAACACTAATTTATTTTTCATTCCTAGAACATATTCTGCTAATTTTCTGGTTTGTAAGGAAGTTACATTGTGAGGAAAATGTGGGTGTTAGAAGAAAATTGAGATCAAATTGAAATATTTCTATTTTATATGACAGGTTTACAATATGTATTCAATATGTCTACTATAACATAAAAACAGATGTTCATCGTGAAATAGGTGTTCATTGACTTATCATTTCGTATATTTTTCATGGTCTGCTTTTATGGCTGCATAAATAGCTTTGCAGTGCATTGCATTGCAATATATAGGTTTTTTTTATTAAAAAAACGGTTATCGTATATATGTACCAGGCGAAATTACGCAACTTTATATTACGCGGGCAGACCCACCTCTCAAATAGTAAATTTACCTGCCGGTGGAAGGATGCGTCAAAGCTGCTGTCAACACATCAAATACGATCTTATGCTGCTAGGGGAATCATATATAAACTCGCTCCATCAGTGATGCTATTGATGATGACAAATTTTGCGCGGTAAAATCACAGATAAAAATGAACACCGTGTATGTCCCGGTCAACATATTGGAACTTCTTAGCAAAACTCCTATTTTTATTACTCGCACATAACACTATGATGATAACACACGGACTACATTTACCACTTGTATGAGGAAAACATGACTTTTGGTGTGGAACTGAATAGGGGAAGGAGGGAAATGATTAGCTCAGGTGGTAAGTGTCTTCAAGGAATGATCTTTTGCTTCTCAGGTTGTGTGAAAGGAAAAAGGAATTATTAACATTGCAGACCTTTTCTTAGATGTTCCTTTAACTGCTCCGCCCGAAACACTATTCCGTCGTCTTCATTACACCAGAATTAACGTCAAGTATGGAAAATTTCCCACAATCTATTTCAAAATAATTCAAGTTTCTAATCTATTGTCTTCGGTTTCGGCTATACCAACCTCCGGTATCGTTAGTAGTCTCCACAAACGCGCCCAATAATGTATTTCTCTGTTACATTGCGAATAATTTGCCATAGCTACCTTCATTGTTTGGGATTAGAAATCTTGTCTGAACAATACAGACAAATGACTGAAATATCGAAGTAACCCCCACTTCAATTTCAGCTCCAGGCCTAGACAAATTTTTGTCACGCCCTTTCTCTATTTCCTGTCGTTTATAATCTAGGTAAATGGTACATGGGTTGAGTTCACTAGTGAACATTTACTAATTGTTGTTGTTGTTGTTAGTGGTAGTAGTAGTAGTAGTAGTAGTAGTAGTAGTAGTAGTAGTAGTAGTAGTAGTAGTAGTAGTAGTAGTAGTAGTAGTAGCAGCAGCAGCTTAGAGTTAACCGACATTCGTCTTTGATGATAACGGAAACCGCCGGAGAAAGCCTTATCCAGCTAACTCACCCTTACCGAGAGTCGAACCCCGTACCTCTTGAACGTGAGGCAGACACGCTACCATCTACGCTACCGAGACAGGCAATTGTTATTTATTTTGATTGGCTCTTCAAATTAGAAGGTTCACTGCTATTATTCTGCTATTATCGTAATGTTTCTGCTTGGCTGCCCTTTCTGTACACATGAGTGATTTACTAATTCTTAGATTCCCCCGCATTGTTTATCTCCGCTAACGTTCGCTCAATCCATGAATGGGTATCTTTTATCCTTCCTATACCTGATTTAACCATTAACGTCCAGCCTACAGTAACTTTGATTGCAACTTGCTTCCTGGCAGCTTTTCGCTTGTAAAATACATTTCACACATTTTTTCAATTTTATATTTATTGCCTCTTTAAACAAATATCTTGTTTGTGTTGCGTGTATTCTAGTTCTTTCCTATAATTTTTTCTCCGCTTTATTTTAATGCGTCTATTCTTATCTGTTTTCTTTAATTTATTTTAAAGGTTAATATAATATAGCTGCGCATATTTAAAATTCAAAGAATATATGCATACAACAGTTAATATCAAAACAGATAACGCGTCAAAATTAAAATGTCATTTACACTTTATAAATCATGTTGCTAGTTTATAGTCATGAATTGTGCCTCGTGCAGTTCTCTTATATGGACAGGCAGCTTGTTGAAAACTATATGTTAGTTACCAAAGAAGTATCTTAAACTTTCTTCAGTCTCATGAATGTACATGCAGTTTGTCAACATTTCAGGTATTTAAGGTACGTATACGCCTATTGAGTGCAAATGATTAACATTCCTGTGAACGTATAACAATAATTTTCATGTATAACAATTGTACACCGTCAAAATTCCCAGTTGCTTAAAAAAGTGGCTTCCATAGGGCTTTCCAAAAACATGGCGCCAAAGTCTTAAGAGCTTTCTTTAGAGAAGTAAAAACCCACTAAGTTTGGTACTGACATCTTGATCGTAGTACTTTCCAAAAAACTCTGGATGTTGCAGCCTACTGCAGCAAACCGTAGGTACAGTTCTGTGTTCGAACAAACTTGATGTTTCCATCAAGAGAGAGAAGCTTGGAGAGCTCTCAGTCTCCTGGGTTGTTAGTTCGGTGTACTTTTATTGAACACAATTTCGCAAATAATGTTTAATTCATTCACTATAAAGATTATCATGAAAGGATACACAGTGATAATGTCTTATCGACTAGGTCATAATTAGATCATTTTCTTGCTTCGCCCCTGGTGTACAGAAAGGAAGAAAAAAGTAGCTGAAGGAGGAACTACAAAGCTTTGGAATACTTAAAAGTATTATAGGAAACATTCACAACATTTTTATATTCATTGCATCATTCATTATCTATATTTGCCTAGAAATTGTTTCAAATTAGCAATACGTGCTGCAGTTAGAATGCAGAAACAACATTCGTCAGTCAATATCACAATTTGTTGTTATGAACCTCATCCAAAAAAAATGATAAAGATATAATTGTAGAACCTTAAAACATGCTATTTGTAGGGCCATATTTACACTTTTAACATATGAAGGCGTTTTGGGAACACTTAAGTCCACGAAAAAAAGGTGGCGCAAAATGTATACTTCAATGGGCCTTGTATGTTAACATTTTCCTTTCTCTTTTTCGCTTCTTTGTCCACCCATTGTGAATTTCAATCACTGGATAATTTGCACTATAGGGAAGTTTTTCTATGCAACTGAAAATGTGATTCTGTGAGCTTCCTCACCTATGGCTCCTTTACCCAGCATTTTGCCACAATTATGTCTCTTTTCCTAAAGGTATTGAAAAACGAAATAAAAACTTCCATCTTTGTAGAAATATTTGGTTAGAAAGTTTTTCTTTCTTTTATATTTGTTTGGGTGTAGATCACAAATATATATTATTTTAATACGTATCCTTAAAAACCCTTTTGAGAAAGTAAAATATAACATGAAAAATTATCCATATAAAGGAATGTGCGCACTTCTTCGTAGATGGAAGTTCAGTAGGAAGTTTGAGATGTATACGATTTATCAATTTGGAATTGCACTCTTTGCACACATTGGTGCGGGGATTTTGCTAAGAAATGCTTTTGATTTGAATTCACGGGACCTGAAACCGTTCACTTTCATTAGATCACAACAGAGTATTTCTTTGAAATAAAATACTTCTAAATTATTATGTAAGCAGCTGAAAAAGAAAACCAGATTCACCTATTATTACAAAAGCATATTTTCCCATCTCTTTCGTGCAAATCAAGATAAACCTCTGCAATTTAGTTTTAGACAAACTGAATCGATAGTTCGATGCTCACTAAACTAGCCACTATTAGGTATAGTCTAGAAATTTCTTACACTTTGCACGACAACGCAAGAAACAACTAAAGAGCCCCAGCACTTAAAACCTCTGATCTATTCAAGTGAGTTTTGTTACCTTCTGTGGTTTATTAGTGTGTATGGAGATTATTCTTATTTTTGTCTGATTCTATCTAATCGAGATAAACCTTCGCAGAAATACAGGAATGCTTTAGGATTAAAATAGAACAATAAGCTTTCGTAGGGATAATGTGTATACCCTCATAGAGTACATTCTCTACCCAATACAGGGTAGAGAAGGCCACTTAAATGCACCACAAGTCTTGTTACCTATTTTCTTATAGGTACAAGGGCTCACATTAGCTTAAGCGATAGTTCAATTGCTGTAAGAATGGTTCGGATGAAGTGACCGAAGGAAATAGAAAGCGAATACGCATCTTGCACTTAAAATTATATAAAGTATTTAACAATTCCAAACAACAATTGAAAATATTACGGAAACAATTGTTGTCACTAACGTTTTAATTTCACATGAACAGTGCGATTTGATGAGATCTACAATGTTTGTTCACCAAGTTTTTGTCCAACTCTTAAGGCTTAGTAGTTATAAAATTTGCAATAAGACTGTAGAGTTCTTTGGCTATTTCCAGAAAATGTAATATACATATACATTTGCCATCTAAATAGCTACTTGGTGTTTGAATCACTAGAATAAGGTTTTCAAATATAAAATATTCCTAAAAAAGTACCTGTATAAAGGTTAGTTTGGGCTGGAAAGTTTTCTTACGACACTCCAAAGCGGATCTCGGGAAGATATGGACCGAAATAACCAGTTTGGGATTTATCGGATAGTGTTTTTGGATTACAGTATTCATAGACAAACAATTGCGGATCTTTCTCTAAAACTGTTATTATTTCGTTATTCATGGGCTCTTAAAACCTGTATTTCTGGTGAAGTCTGGATATCCAATATTTTAGTTACTTATGTTTATGTGGCAGAGGAAAATAAAAAAAAAACTTATGGTATAACCAGTAGAGATCGGATGATAGGCACTAAATAAATTTAGAACAAGCAGAAAAATGGCACTAAAATCATCAAAATGGGCTCTTATTTTTAAATTCAGTGCAGTAACTTTATGTGAACTGTTTTCATTTTGTAATACCGGCTTATCGGATGCGATGTGTGTGGAACATATTTTATTCCTAATGAAATAAACCTCCAATTGCACTTCATTTAATAAGTGAGCATATTTAAGCACGTACGACGGAATGTTTGCGTCTATGAGCACTTCATGCAAATACAATGACAACTGTGATTGACATTGGGAAATTGCATTCCAGATCAGAGTTGCTCTCGGTTCAGTTGCTTTTGTTGTCCCACACAGAGGAGGTTTATCTTACAAGATATGTATGTACGTGTTGAGCGACGTGGCCCATTTTAGCACAGTTCGCCGATCTTTCACAGATATTCCAAAACATGATTAAGCCATTTGTCGAAATTAATTCTTTCACAAATTTATTATATTTGGTATTACTCCTGTCGATTTTTTTTTTTAATTTATGTCCTCCAACGTTAAGTCATATCGGACGATGAATGAAATTGGTGAAATGATGCTCAAATGAGTCCGGAGCTACCCTACATCCGTCTTTAAGGATAAGGGAAACCCCCGAAAACCCCTTCTCCAAATAACTCACTCTGACCAAGATTCGACCGGGACCGGGACCTCTTGAACGTGAGGCAGACACGCTACCATCTACGCTACCGAGGCGGGCAATACTGTCGATGCTTTCATGGTGAAACAGCTTACCATTAAATGCCGACAAGAAATTAACTAATATATTATTTCCACAAAACACCCAGTCTTCGATGGATGACGTACGTTAATTGAGACTAAGCAGGTCAAAAATGTTCCTTCGTCCTTTGTGTCATTGGGTATTCACACACGTTAGTTTACAACTTGAGAAAAGACTTAAAACGTTAATTATGTTGCCTGAAGTTTAATTAAAGAAGTGACTGACCATGTTTGGTCTGTAAACCTCCTTCCATCATTCTCAGAGTCAGCTAGCCCTCCAAAACCATAAATAGCCTTCCAAAAACAATTTTTGTGTGGCCAAAAGCTACAGAAAATACATATATACATATATTTGTCAAAGCTGAATAGACATATATACGTGAGCGGTTCACAAAGTACCCGTGTTAAAAATGAAGACACCAATGTTTTCAAATACAACTTATTTAATTCTCAATGTGGCAACCTTTCCCATTTTAGGGATACATTCCCAACGCTGCCGCCATTTTTGACATCTACAAAACATAGTATTTTTCAAGCTCTGCAAAATATGCCTTTGTCTCGATGATGACCTAATTTAATCTAAATTTTGTTTTCTAGAGTTGTTTGCTCGTGTTTGAAAACACGAAAAAGTTGTAGCTAGCCAAGTCGGGCGAATATAAGATATGTGACAATATTTCATGACGCAATTCATACGGTTTGGCAGTGACAACACCGCATACATGTGCTGGAGCGTTGTCGAAGTGAAACAACACATTTTTTTTTCCTCCAAACGGGAGTGAGTCTCCTTTAACTTCTTGTCTATTGGGCCAATAACTCGCTGCATTATTGTCCAATGATCAGTTTTCCTTTTTACAAGCTATCGAATCCCAAAAAATCGTAGCCATCACTTTTCTGAGCGATGTTGCCATATTTGGCTTCTTGAAGCAGATTCACAGGAAAAACCTATTGTTTTGATTGTTTCTTGGTTTCTTAAGTATAATGATGAATACAAGTACTGCGGTGACAATTCGGCGCAAAAGTTGCTTGGGATTTCGCTTACATGGTTCCAAACACAGCTTCGAAGTTGAGAGCCGCACCTGCCTGTTATCCATTGTGACCAAACGCTTCACCCATCGGTCAACTACTTTTTCACCTCCAACCCGACAACTGCCATTCCCACCGACACAACTATGGCCACTGCCACTTGGTGAACTTTCGTTCACAGCAACAATCATATCGTCGACTTCTTCAATAACCTACTCGGTAACAAGAGCCGGACGTCCTCAACGGATATTCGCACAACTTTAAAGTCGCTAAACCAATATCTAATTGTCATAGTTCGTGAAAGGTTCTCATAAATAGCATCGAATTTCTCATTTATCTCCTCTCAAGTTTTTCCCAATGGAAAGTAAAAAAGTGAATCGTAGAATGATACTGCTCTTATTCCATTTTAGTGAAAACACCTTGAAGACTAACTAAAAACCCCTGGTAAAACCAAACTAATGTATCAGTGCCAAATTTGTTTCAGAGATGTATAACAAATGAACCACACGATTGTAACAAAAACTTGCCTTAGCAATACCAATTATTTCCAAACACGGGTACTTATTAATCGCCCTCAAGCATGAAACTAGGTAAAATTAGCTTTACAGTACCTACACAACCCATAACATTAACTAAAGTACAGGTATTCTGCCTCACATATATCCTGTATGAATGAATGGCGACCCATAGTGGTGCCCCACTACTGCGCAATATCGCAGATGATACGCAAGTACACGCTGTTCCTGTAAAAGGTGTATGTGCCCCAGTGGCCTAGAGAGAGAACCCACCAGGCACTTATCTAATCGAGCGGTCAGGAGGGGACGGGAGTGACACGCAAAGGCACGGCGACAGTCCTGTTAATTCCAACCTACTCCTGTCAAACGCTTTACTCAATACTTTACATATTGCGCATGATTCGTTGACCAGACGGCTGTCCTTGTGGTTTGAGGGTTTGAAAAATAGTCACGGAAAAAGTACTCATACATAACTTTATTTATTACAACTAAACATCAAAATCAGGGAAAACTATCACTGTGGAGTTTCCTCCCGAATTATTACGTATAAAAGAATTATCTAAATTAGTCCTCTGCAAAAAGTAAATAAAAAGTTTGTACCACTGGTTTCACACGTGTGGGAAAAAATTATTAACGATAGAAGAAAATAATTCAGACACACACGCGCGCGCACGCGAAGAACGATTTCAACTCTACCCTTAGGACCACTGCCTTGTTGAAATAATTATCTGGTTTTCTTCTAGGTGCCCAAGCTTAATAACCTATATTACCTAAAATATAGTGAAGCTGTTGTCTTCTTTTAATATTAATGAGCATTTTCTTTCTTTATATCACGTTAATGTGGATTGCACAGTTGCCCAGCTTCTCGCAACAATATCAAATCTATTACGGCTATAACTCCTTGCAGGAGGAAGGGTAGAAGTGAAGGAATTTATAGAAGACTATAGGCTGAAGGCAGACAAGAGCATGTAGACGAACGAAAATCATTAACATTTTCTGGCTTGAAGACCCATCCTATTACTGTAGCTGCCCAGAGAGAATAATAAGCAACACTTCAACCACAAAGCTCTATTATTTCCTTTGAGCAAGCACCCGCGGCATCTATCCAACACTGCCAAGCGCCACAAAGTCTGAAGTAAACTTCAAACACTAAATGAAAATGAACTTATGGAAAGAAAATCGTAGAAGAAAAACCACCCCAGCATTCGCCTACGACCGAGAAAGCCATGAAAAATGGTAGTTTATACCATGTAAATGATAGTTTGTAATTGGGGGGATCTTTTTGAAAATCGCCATGTCTCATCTTTGGAAAATGAGTTACGCTATTCATGCACACATTTACGTAGTAATCTACTTCTTATCTTGTTTTGGAGGAGGAATTTTAGGGGCCGAAATCACATTTCCGATGAAATCTCGATGCGGTATTTTTGGGTGATAAAAATACTATATACGTGATAAAGTTAAAAGCCAAATATAAACCAAGATTAATTCTCTCTAAGTCATGGTAGAGGAAGGCTACATTAGACTAAATCAAAATCGTTTCGTCAAATATGAATGTGTTCATTTCTGTGGTCTTTTTGGTGCATCAGCATCGCTGTAGACTAATATTCAGTATATTCTGGAGGAAAAATCTGAAATCTGTCAAATGTTTCTTCAAATCCCTATACGAGTATCTCTACGATTAACTGCTGTGTAAAACTTTGTCTAAAATTAATATTTGGAGGAGACTTTCTATTTAAAAACTGATCTTAGATTTGTTACGATGTTAGTTAACTCTGGAATGAATGCTTTTAGTAAAACAGTTTGTGGAATTGTTTCAAGATTGGTGGGTGGACGGAGAAAGCGACGCTGATAAATAGATGCAGCGGGGACTGAGCTTAGGAATATAAAACGCAGGTTTGTGTTTATGACAGCGCAAAGTTTTTTTTTTTTTTTTTTAAAACCTGTACTGCAAATATCACAGGGGTTTCTCTGTTAATTATACTGTATTTTCATGGCTATTCTAAGATTATTCAGCAGTAGGCGTTTACCCAATTCCTGTTAGAAATGGCTTAAGACCTGACTTTTATCACCTAAGATGTTTGAGAAACGACCTATATCACATTTAAAATGACAATATTTACAATGTACGACCTAGAACTAGTATTTCATTATTAAAATTAGTGATCAGAAAGGAGTACACTCCTTAACACATATGTACCTATAACTGCTATACCAATAGGTATTATATAAATGAAATGATAATTTAGAAAATTAATTCATAATACACTTCTACCAAATTCCTCTTCGAATAATCTGAAGATTAAGAATTAGTTTAAAAGCAGGACGCACCAAACTGTAGCATTAAGAGTTTCTAAGATTATTCAAAATTCATAGCGAATGAAGAGAACTTCTAAGGCTATGACAAGAGCAACCTGGAAGTACCCACATATTAACTGACCTGAATTTTTTATAATTTGAGACACGAGTTCATAACACAGGATTGTTATTTTTTTAGGAATGCGAGTAAACAATTAAAGGTTACTCTTATTTCTCCGCTGAATATCGAAATACCTAATATTTGGAAGTTATTCGTATAAAAGTAAACATAACATAAAAATATTTATATATTCCATGTAAATGCAACAAGATGCGTAATGACACAAAGAGCAAGAGAGTGACAAGTACATACATTAGGGTAAATATCCTAAAATAAAAATTACACAAATGATAAAAAGACATAAAAATGTGAATTTTCATAGTCGTGGGTGCAATATGCAGGTACAAGTTTGCAATGCTTATGATGCAACAATTAAAGCAAGACATGTCATTAGAATCTTGAGCCTGAACATGACAAACTGATGCTTGGGATACAAAATTTGTTGTAGGAAGGTAACATTACACAGGAGACTGAAAGGATATTCGTCCTCCAGGGATCGGGTTGGCATATGTCAGACATGATGCACTACATTTTTCAGGAGTTCTCAAGAAACAAAGCAATAACGACTTAGTATTAAAAAAATTAATACTCAAAATCGTGGAAAATTTAAAACAGCAGGAGTATTTCCAAAACAGTTAATTTTACAAAGATGTTAAACTGACAAACTGTATCTTTTAATGTGATTCAGCGTTTTTCCGCTTAAGTTTTAAGTATCGGTTATTGTGGTTTCCCTGTTACAAAAGGTTAATCCAGGAAGTAACGACTTCGACCTTACTATATTCAGATAAATTATTTTCATTTAAAAAGACAACAAAAATGACACCTAAATAAACTGGCATTTAATTTAATTGTCCAGATAATCACCTAACCATCTGTTATACCTTACATGCACTTCATAACTCCGGTATTGTAGTCGGAAACCGTCACTCCATCAACTCAATATGTTCAGAGAAAATTTGATCACGAAAAGAATAAAAGTTATTTGGGAAAGATGTTGTACCTCGTTTAGGATTACACGTCTGTATAGTACAATTTTTGTTCACTTGATTCTTCAAGTCATTACATGAGTGCGGGTCGAGTATTTTCATACACATTTGAGTGACCATTTAACATTATTGAACATTTAAATAACCTCAGATTCCCAGAAATGACTTCGTTGTCGACGGGCCCTAAAACACCATACACTCACTCAGATTTGTTTCCTTCATTACTGTGTCACTACTTTGACTACATTTCAAGTTCCCGGCGCCTACCTCACTGTCTGCGGGGCTTTATTACACAGCTTTCTACGATCATAAAAGGCACAGTAACAAATTATTTCGTTGAAACTTGCACATCACTGAGGAAACATGTCCAGGAAGCCACTCAACCTCGGGTAGAAACCTAAGAGCGATCGGTGCAACGGGAATGTAATGCATCACTTTATGGATTACTCTCGTAGAAGAGAAACCATTCATGTATCTTTTAAAAAGTTTTAGAAGAAAAATTAAAAGGAAGCATCTCCCACTCGCAATATATTCTATTGTTCTTTGGGATTTTCATAATTCGTTACATTTTTTCACTTCTCAAAATTGCGCGTAAGTATGTATGAAAACATACGTATAATAGAAGTGGCAATATGCAACCTTTAAAAGTAATATTAAAGGATAAATGTGCAAGCTTAATGCAGATCTTTACACTTCTTTGTTTCTTAAGTGCCTTACTATCAAGAATAATTACTTTATGGCATCCCAGCTTTGGTGTTGAATATTAGTCTTGCAGTTTTCCGGACACGATTCCAAAAACAGACCTCGGTATTGCAGAGAAGCTTATACAGGGTGTTTCAAAACGACACCGAACGATCACAAAGAAGTAGTTGCTCAGCTTCTATGTGACACATATGGATAGTTTTACCGCCAATAGAGCCGCATAAAAAATTCTCCAGAATAAGTGTGGATTAGGCAGTGACAGCAACAACGACGCGTGCTTCACGCCTTCGGAGTTCGCGGGTATATGTCACACGCCGTGCCGCGTGCTGTAACTGTTTGTAAACATACCGGTAGCTTGTCACTCTTAAGAATTTATTTGGCTTATGAAACAGCAATAAGGAAGCTATTGCTTAATTATTGCTAATGAGTGTTTAACGTGTTCCAAAATTCCGTTATAGCAGTCCATGATGGCAAATAAGCTGGTGGACATATGTAACCTATACCTTTTAGAGGGAAGTTAATGTTAGTGAGGTTAAGGATGGAAGCATTAAATGATAAACACAACAGAAAACATCAAAGAATTGTAGATAAATTAACCAAAACTAAATAGCTTATACAATGAGACGACCATTTTATTTCACGTCTTTGATAATACTAAATAAAGCATTTATAACTGAAAGGAAGCTGTTGATATTTATAGTAACTGGTTGAAAGTATTGCAGGTACAATTAAGATCATAACAAAATGCTCTGAAGTTAAACAAATAAATGTTATCATTTATGTAACTATTTTTACAATTCGCATTTTTAATGAAACTAAATTAATCGTGCGTTCGTTGAACTCCCTTCAGCTCTTCCACCCATCAAAACCATATCCGTCATATCGGCGTTCGTATAGAGCTCCATATTGCTTGGATTTGCTATCTAAGTACGCGCAAAATCGTGTCTGTTAGGATGGAATATGTAGTTTTACACTGAAGAGCAACCTTACAACCGTCCGAGTTATTAGTCGACTTTTGCACAAATAACTGCCCTTTGCCCCATTATCTGAAAGGTAGACAAGGGTCACTGATAAAGAGCAAGGAGTAATGCTTTTGTTTTCGTAGCCGGTGCGTCCCAATAACAACTGTTGAGGTTCACACACCGGTGGTTCTTGCGATGACTAATCACAAAATCATGCTATATTTAATGCTGCATAAAATTATACCTAACAGGACTTCGAAGCTGCGACACCAAAATTCGGACTAGTTATAAACTACGCAGCAGCTATAATCGTTGGGTGGCGTTTTCAAACAACCTGTATAATGTAGCTTACTGCAAACCTTAAGATCGTAAGAGTTAACTACCGAAAGAAAGTTGGTTGTTCAATGGAAATATTCTAGAACAAATTTACGGTAGCCAAAGAGTTTTCTAGGGTAATAAATATCCAAAATAGAAGTAAATTTTCTGAAAAGTCGCACAAGTCTTTTGATTCTGAGAAAATGTAGAGGAAATAAGTGTCATATGGCTTACTACAACATACACTCGCAGCACTTCTGGGGCGAGTAAGATACTGTCATTCACTTAGGAAGCTTTGAGTCAATTATTTGATGTGATAACCTCAAAGGGACTGCCTTAAAGGAATAGTATGGTTTTATAATAGAGATTTAAGTGGTATCTCAAGTATCTGGAGTCTGACGTGGATAACGCAGTTGTTGAAGAATGGATAACCACGTCCGCTTACTTCCTTTCTGAAAAAAGGTTACTATGAGTTATGATTTCTAGACTGCAGTAACTTCTATTTGATATGTACCGTTCATCGTAATGTATTACTACTGATTATTAAAGTTTTAAATCAAGGCTTCAAGCTTATTTTACTTCCCCTCGGCAGATAAGGGCTTCCTTAGATGCGCATTTAAGTGTTTGAATTTCAAATGCCATTGTTTATACTAAATCTTTCGGGAAGACGAAGAAAACAAAAGTTTGTGCAAAAATATCTATATCTATTTTCAACAGAAATCTCTGCTGTTTAAATACAGACACTACCCGTTTTGAATATGGCCTAAGATCCAATTAATTTAGTCCAACAATTTGAAAGAAATAAGTCCTCTGTGGAGGTAGGTATTTCGGGCTTCTATACAGATCCCGTGTTTGTATTCTGGCTGATTCAAAAAGTTTTCCTTATGTCGTAAGAACAAAATAGCGAACTATCAGCACGACTGATCTAGAGGTCACATACACAACATTCCACCCCCTTCAGTCATTCGTATTGGGCTGTTGAAACAAACGCCTATTTATAAAACTAAAAACAAGTTAATACTAATCTAGTTTAAATTTAAAGCAAATAGAAGCTAAAGTCCAACTTGGAGTTTATTATTCTGGGGTTTATGGAGAAGTTAAAGATTATTGCTGTGAAATATTTATAGTTAATACTACAATGATTGTCTTCGGACCTATTGCCTTTGAAAGGAGATTTGTGTTAAGTTTGATTTTAAATTTTTTCTATTAAAACAGCAAAGCACGAGTTATGTAAAAACATAAAGATGTGTGTGAAGCAGATATGCAGTCCCTATTTTAATTTTAAAGCTACTTTTAATATTCTATTTATCTTGACAATTTTGATCATAAATAGAGGACACTCATATTTTATTGTATACTTTAATTTTATTATGTATATTATGTATATAGCTCCACAATTTGTATAGCACTAGCTGTGCTGAGAAATTGAAATAAAAAATTCAACTAAAAAATAAAGAAACGAAATATCATATTTGCTATTCAAGTTTAATTTCATCCAAAGTGAGGGCACAAAGATTATCGGGAAAATTCACTTAACTCAAACTACCTTTACTAAAGTGAACCTTCAGTTATTTTTAAGTACCTAAAAACTGGTCCAACGATTTTGATTGGAAGATCACACATTTAAGATATTTACTGTTAAATAAAATCTAATTATGTCTTGAATTTTCTGAGAAGTCTATGAAGTCCTCTTCAATTGAAAATAAGCATAAGTCGTAAATTATAAAGGAGTGACAAATACTACATAGAAAATGAAGAATTCTTTAATGAACATTACCTTTTTATAACTTGCCTATGGCGCGAACTATTTCAGACATATTTGCTATTGGCTTGAATTTTAAAATGTCAATTGTGCAACTGGACACCGTTCAGCTGTTTCTCGCGATGTCATCGAGAGAGTATGCCATTTTAAAGAGTAGCACACGCCTAGCAATTTGCCTTTAAACTTCGTACTATCGATTCGCTTTTATTTCCTCTGTACCTACAAGGAAATGTATAATTAAACCCAATTCTGTTAAGTTTTATTCCGATTAATATGAATCAGGCAAGTTTTGTATGAACGGTTTAGCAATAAACGATGGTGGGTAGAGAAAGTCATGTGATTATAAGACACTTACATGTTTCCTCCGTATAAGATAACTGAAATGGAAAATGGCGCCGTGATCGCTAGTATCCGCCGCATAGAGGTTCGCGGGTTCGAGTCCCGCCTTGCGCATTGGTGTTTGTGTATGTGGGTAAAAGTACAGAGAACGAGCATTAAAACGATAAAAAACGGTTAAAAAGGAAAATAAATAAGTATATTAAAAACGAGAACGTTTAAAGTAACCACTGGTAATAAAACTGGTATGTGTGGCCGAGATCGTTAAAAATAATGCCCCGGAGATCCTCGCTTTAAATAACATTAGGTCCGTCCTCTCAAAATGAGGTTTTTTCTAGTGTTTCTAGTTTTCATAACTAGCAAATGCGGGGGAGATACGTTAAGCTTAGACATGGAACGTTTCCTTTTCATAAAATCATTTCACGTATTGCCCATATCCACCTCTTGTGATACGTTAACATTACTACTTTGGTAATGCAGCTGCAAGCTACTGGTGAACCTTATTAAACTTTAGGCTATGATGGCATGAAACACCACGCTTTAATATCTCATGACGATTAAAATACCTTCCCTCATTAAGGGTGGACATGTCATGAAAAACAGAGGGTTCAGATATGAAAAGATTCTCGCTGTATGGTAAAGAAAGGTTAACTTTTAACTTCGATTATCTGAACATGCGTAAAGCAACTATCTTTCCGGTTTTATTTTAAAAGAAGCTTAATTAAAACATATGAAGCGAATTGATAAGCAGTCTATGTGATCGAAAAAAAAATAATTTAAATCCAAAATAAGACAACAGATTGTTTCTTATTATTTATGTAAAACAGGTAGAAGAAATATTATAATGCACCCTAAAATTTAATAACGATATTTCAATAAACATACACGTTTTGAAACCTACTGTACATACAAAAGGAAAAGTATTTTTTTTTAATAATCCGCGGGCGCCTGCCTCTCTCTCCCTTCCTCCTTGTGTGCATTTGTGTGTGTAATAGCATAATAAAAAAAAACAAAGTCGGTTGAACACCAAATGTTATCCTCGATTCCAATTTTCATTAAAAGATACCTATTTAAGATATCAATATTTCAATTGTACAACTTCAGTTTTCTTTGAATGCCTATGGAATTTTCTTTAATACCACGATTTCTTCAACTACAAAATAACAAAATACAGACAAAAAGTAACACAGGAAACAAAGCAGAGATAATTAAAGTACACAATTTATTGTCAAATTATTTCCTAGTGTTCGGTTTTATTTGAAGTTGCATGTCTCATTTTACGACACGAAAACGCTTCATCTAACTAGAATGCTTAAAATGTGTGATTCTTATGCTTTATATTTACCTATGTTTTACGTGAAATATCTTATTACAATGATTACACATAAGTATAGTTTTCCGCATTCGTGTATGTAAATAAACACTTACTATGTAATTTGAAATCATCTCTAGGGAAAGACGTATTGTGAAATGCTTAATAATACTATTATGCACTAGATATACATGAGCTTACGATGAGTAGAGAAAGTGGCCACGTCGGAATTTTGGAATCCATTGTTAGTTTTAAAGCAAACAAAACATGAAATTCCATTTATGGTGCCTTCCCTCTAAGAGGAACCACTTGTTCATCTACAGTGAGATCCCTAGACAGTTCCTCATACATCATGAATTGGAGTGAGCACGCCTTTTTTTACAGCGTGTAATTATTGTCAAAGGGACAGGAATTAGACGATTCTTAAATATGACCTCATTGTAGGACAAAGACTGAGTGCCCTCAATGCTTTTCTCATGATACTTTAATGCTAATAGATTTGTATTTCAAATGCGCAGCTGTTATAAAAGTCGAAAGAAAGAACACAGTCTGGTTATATCATTTGTAAGTCAATTTCTGAGGTGAAAAGCGAATTAATTTAAGCTATCTGTGTTGGAATTACCATCTTCGTGGCCTAAAAACACACAATGAACATCTCCATATTCAATTTCTAGTTTAAAAATAGGAAAGAAAAGAAAAAAAATCGTTTGATCTCAACCCAATTAATCCATTGTTTCTACAACGTAACAGAAATAAACAGCTGTTCGTACGCATCTCTGAATTAAAACTATGATAGAATTATATTATACTACATATGGCATAAACAGTGACTAAAACAAATTAAACCACGAAAAGAGAAATGATATGTCCAAATATACTAAAAGACATAGATGCATGTGTATAAATTTGTGTCACTGCTCAATTTTCCATTGCTGAGTACTAATCAGCTGAGCTATTTCTACTGAGAAAATGATTCAAAGGACTAATTCAAACACATAAGTGCAAGGACTCAATTTAATTTTTACGTGAACATATCCAAAAACTTTGATATCTTCAAAATCTTAACTGTGAAATGATTTTCCTGTCTGTGACATGTTACTAAAGCACCTAAAGCAGTACATTTGATAACAGGGAACGAGTAACAGCTGATAATCTGACAGTATGCATGGCTTTGGAGATAAGAAATCAACATCCTTACTATTAAAGATAGTAATTTGTTTCACAGCATGGATACTTTCTTGAGCTGACCATCTCACAATAATGTAGACCAGACTTTTACGCTCCCAGTATGTCCATGACCTAACATTAATTGAAAGAAGGAAAAGACAGATCAATTATCTGCCACTTACCGAAACGAGCAGAAGCAGCGCACTCTGGCGGGAGACACAGGAATCATCAGTGACAGAACACGAACAGCACAACAAAGCACATGCGAACGAGTTATTAGGTGTGACGTCATGGTACGTCAAATAACTGAAACAGACTGAACTTTCGACCGTCTGCCTGGAGAGGGCATGCCACCGTCTGGGGAAAGGCTTGCGCACTGAGTTAGGAATCATTGAGACAGCGCGCAGGACTACCAATGTCTGTCCATATGTATGTGAACGTGCATAGGCGCGCACGCCAGTTTTATTACTGTACGTTTATTCGCAACACTTTACTGCTCAATTATGTCATCTATAGAAATGTTACTGCTTCCTTGTTTAGTCCGATTATATGTCTCACTTCATGGGCTAGTAGAAATGAGCACGAGCGTGAATGAGTTCAGGTTGTAATAGCTCGTAATGTATCGATAGTATATTATCCTGACAAAGCACAGCATTTACACAACTTGCCGCTACATTGCGCTTAAACGATCACTGGAACTCATGCCACCCAGGTACATTAACAGAGTGCGTTAACATTCATGCGCCTTATAAATTATATTCTTATGCCCGATTTCACCAACAGATGTTAAGACAATACGGGTTTAACAAAAGTTATAAAAAAAATTGCATTTCCCCAACAAGTGTTAGCTTAACACTCGTATTAAATCTCTTGTTAAACTAAAAGTCAAATTTCTGATGTTAAGAGCTTAACAATTGTAAACAGTCAAGTTGGCGGGCGTGAACTCAGCTGTTGTCGATTTGCTATATTTAAGACCGCCTAAATGACATTCGTAATAGCGTACGGCCTATGAGGAGAAATTATGTTGAGGAACTATCAGAAGAAAATTTTCTACAGGGGTATAGACTGTCCAAACAAGTTGCTATGAAAATTACTGCGGAAGTACAAGAGAGGTTAGAACATGCACCGAAAGGAATATGCCGATCTCGCCTTTGCTTCAAGAATTAATACTTTTGCAATTTTATAATTCACTGAATTATGTGGATAATACACTACCATCCGTCTTGAAACGTTCAAGTCACTTGCCCTTCTTCGCTCCTCGTTTTAAATTTACGTAATACTGAGTTAGAACATGCATCGAAAGGAATATGCCGATCTCGCCTTTACTTTAAGAATTAATAACTTTACGATTTTATAATTCACTGAATTATGTGGATAATACACTGTCCATTTTCAGTATTGAAACGTTCAAGTTACTAGTCACTTGTACTTCTTCGCACCTCGTTTTAAATTTAAGAAGTACGTTTCATGTTTCTATATAGTAATGACACATGCATTTTAATTAAATCCGTTACCAATTTTTCCCACGTGACATCTTTCTCTTTTACATTCACCGCATCCGTTCTATTTTCCACGATATCCTTATACTTCGTCACCAATTCAATTAACAATTCTTTCTCCATTGATGAGAAATTTGGTTCACGGCTTTTGTTTACGATTTTGTTTATCCGCCATTTCTTAGCTGTGTGCAGACTGCGGTGCAGACGAAAATGAAAACAAAAGCACATCGAAGTACGTTCATCCATAGCCTACTATAGCTGTAATATTTACAAGTTTCATGGCGTTAACACGTGTTTGTTAACATTATCAGAAAACAGGTTGGTGAAATGCAAGAAAGTTAACAGCTTTTTTTAGTGCTGTTACAATTGTTACGTTACATTTGTTAACGTGGATTTTAACATCTGTTGGTGAAATCGGGCACTAGTAATACATTTTAAAAATGAGTAACAACGTACCCTGTTATCCATCAAGAAATGCTATAAAGCACATTTATTACCTTCAATAACAGTGATATGGATCAGCAAATGATTTTATTTGCACTATGGTGATGACATAGCTTAAAAGATAAAAAAAGGAGGTGGATATTTATCGAAGTGTAAATTCTGATGTAAATATACATGCTTGACGAAACACCTCCAAAACGATTACAATTAGTTTTTCTCTTGTAGTTACAAGATTAAAGACCATTCATTTAATTAATTCTGCGAGTTAACACAGTGGAAACAGTCAAATTACATTTCAGGACCTGTAGCTACCTGTGAAGATACCTACATCTCTGTTCACTTTAGTTTGATTGGAAAACCGCTTTAATTAATCATAAAGGTTTCTATATCGAATCTCGTCGGAATAGCAGTCTCCGTTATACTTTGATTTCAAAGATGGCGATTATCTAGAATGCAACTTTGCCTCTAATATTCTGAATTTACTGCATAATGTTTAGATTAGAAAATATACTTTTATACCACTCCATGTTCTACATTTGACTTATTATTTCGGCTCATTAAAATTATTTTTCTAATGCTGTTTTACGCCCATTCTTACTACTTTTGGTATCAAGGCAGAAGGCTCTGATGATATATGAAATTAACTGATAACTGGAAAAGAAAATGTGATAAAGATGCCTTTCTAGATTAAGGAACCAGAGCCGTTATAAGGACTTGCAAAAACTTGGAGGGAAAAAATTCAAGGACGATGGTCTTAGTGCGATTTGAACAAGGACCTGGGCTAACTTCGTTAGGAAAATTGTGGTATTTTGCTTAATACGAAATTTTAAAGATTTCAACATGATTTTTTTAGTCATGTTTAATGCGTTTAGTTCTGGCAATTTTACGCAAACGCTGTCGTTAATTGAATGTTATGTGCACACACGACGGGGAAAGAGAAAAGTATAGAGTGAGTACATATCCAACATAGAAGATATGCCCACCATGATAAAAGATTTTGGAGATAGTTTCAATTCTAATTTGTCTTTCATCTTCGGACACCATTAATGTTGTACTTACGAATTCCGCGTTTTCCCTTCTCTCCCCCACCCCTTCTCACCTTCTTACGTGAAATATCTCTCTTATCTATATCTCTTTTCCAGCAATCAATGATGTTAGACAATCAATATCCTTACATGCTTCCTGTCTCATTGCAAATACACAAAATAATGCTATCAAGTTTGAAAAAATTATTTATAAAGTCATTAATTTTTTAAAGTTGTATATTATGGTTACATAAATGATCTAAATTCAATTTATTAAAAATAGTGAACAACACTGAGTTAATACATTGATAAAAAGTGTATACAAGTACAAAATGAGATATAAGATTAATGATAAGATGGTTAAGGGCACTGGGAGGTTTTTACCCAGACATTGCTAGTTTCTAACAATATTTAAATATAAATATACAAAAAACTAAACAATGGAAGAAATTGAAATTTGGTATGATTATAGTATAAGGATGTGTGCATTTAACTATTTTATAATATTTATATTAAGTTCATGCAGTTCCTTTCAAAAGGGGCATAAGGCACTCTGTGTATCCTGAAAAAAAGTATTACACCCTGTACTTCAGGTCTAGGTTCCTTGTAGGAATTTAAAGCTATAGGCAAAAATCTTTTTGCTAAATAACATAAGACACAGTTTTATAATCTAAACTAAATAAAAAGATTACACGGTTTATACTATGCACATGAAAAATTATTTAGTTGTATTAAAAAAAGATAATATTTTTAAGGGCTGAATTGTATTTTCCCTCCATGTTATAAATCATATGAATATAAAAGTTAGATTAATGTGTTCAGGGAACATTAACAAATAAGCACTTAAAATTTTGTATCAGATAATTTTATAGTTTTTGAGAAACATGCACCTAAATTATGAAAAATCAAGGTTTTGGGAAATCGCGATCAAAAATTCTTTTTAAATTATACATACTCTCAGAACATTCCTGCTCCATATTCCTGCTAAGTTAGATTTTCCTCATCTTTTCTTTTCCTTTTCTTACTTCTAGCTCTACTTTCAAGAAACAGCGCTGTTTTTTGCCTCTGAGAGTCGACGCACATCTTTTTTTTTTTTTTTTTATTTTTTTTTTTTTTTTTTTAGATCTGCTGCCCTCATGTTTTCACCAACCTTTATACACATTTTTGTCATTACTTTATGCCTACCACATCACCCATCATTATAACAAATAACACTACCATATACACCAATTTTTAAACTTTTTGGCCCAACTGCACAGTTTTTAGAATTCTTTCCCATATTATATGATGGAAACTTTCATTTGGATTTTGGGTGCAAAAACACGGCTAAAGAAGCCGGAAGTTGAACATAGAGAAATAAACGAGTGAAGCAGCAGGAAGCAGAATGAACAACACGTAAATCAAAATTTACCACATGTTTCTAAGTGGGTTAGTTCAGAAATTTCAAGCTTTGGAAGTATGCTGAGTGAAATGTGTCTGCAGAAGATCAGAAAGTAGGCATGTCATTGCACCGTCATCTTTAAATTTATGGATTAAAGGGCTTTAATACCAGCTAACACTCTATGTAATATATATATATATATATATATATATATATAATTTAAAAGCTGAATAACTATATAATTGTTTAACACTAAAAGCAAAACATCGATTATTTGACCTCCCAGTGCCCTTAAGAAAACAAAATTATTAGTCTGACATCGCAACGGTGTTCACGCAGTGAAGCAGAATTAACAACTCTACGTGGAGATGTTGATATTTCCGGATAAAGTTAAGTATAAATCTATTCCTACCGAACAGAAGCAGAATAGCAACGAACTCTACCCCAGTTAATGAAAAATGTGACGGTAGCAGGGGTAGCGACACATTTGAATATTACGTTTTTTTTTTTTTATTAGCGATGTCAGTCAGTCTATTTTTAAAATGGACTATATGTCAGGGTTGTCTGGACACCATCCAAGATATCTTCTCGAATTAATGTAGTCTACCGTTAAAAGTAAATACTGTACAATCTCATAGATTTACGAGACATTCTATCAGACAACGTAACTGTAAAACCGTCACAAGGATACATACTCCAGCAAAGTGTAAAATAAACTTAGTTTATTCACCGAGAACTTTTATACAGCTGAACGTATACAGGCTCGAATCCTCAATTCCTGTAAAAAGCAACAGACTTAATGACGACACCGTTTTACAATCAGAATGCACCACACAAACCATGAAGCATACATAATTTGTCAAAAATAATGTTAGACGCGCATACTATGGAGTGAATAACCAATTCTTTTTTGAAACTTATTGCTGATGAAATGGGCCTCAATTTTACGAAGAGCTTTACAACAAATATCACTGCCACCAGTCGAATGGAGTATTTAAGCATGTAATTATGATGGACCTCTTTTTGTGCACGTTAATTAAGCGTTCATCCTCGAATAAATGTGTCACTTCTGTTCGGTCAAGTTGACTACGCGAAAACAGTGGTTTATGAAACTTAATTTAAGGTTCTTACAAAATAAAAATAACGCTACGAAGGACCTGTACTGCAATAAAAGGGACCTGTAATTAGCTGCGTCTACCAAGAGATTCGATCAGTCATGATGGATAAACATTCCTTGTAGCAATAACGTAGAACTGATGAGATTTCAGGGAGGAAAATTACATTTTAAGAGACCAAATTCCCAAGATTTGTTGCAGGATAAGCCGCTCACAGAGATAAAATGTGCAGTTTCACAAATTTTGAGCTGTACGTTACCATCTGGTTTTTGGGTTTGAATCGCAACTATGCGGACGAAAGGAAACAGGGAAACCTGAGTACATGGCGGCAATTATGATAAATCAGCGATGTCCCATATATTATATGTCTTAGGTGTTCATTAAGTCGCCTTGTAGCTGTAACCTACCTCCTTCCCAATTACTCATTCAGGTAACCAAGCAATGGAGAAATTTGTTTTTTGTGTCCCATGAATGCGTCATAGCTCGTCGAAAAGTGTGTGGAGGCAAATTCACTCTCCCCTCTTCCGCAACTTAGGTATCTTGGGTATCTTACTTTGCATGCAAATATACCAAATTGTGTCACTCCTTGCCACCTTACACCGATTGGTGAGGTGGGCAAGAAAGCGTTTGCACTGTAAAGTGTGTATTTTCTAACAGGGGCCAACTTAAGACATGACTGCGAATGAATTGTAGCATGCACTTATACAAATGAATGGTTGGAAGCGTGGAAATTCTAAATATTATTAAATGATAGTTAACTTACAATTGCGACTTGCTCCCAGTGGCAGGATTCCTTCCGTATCGATGTACGGTTCCATGATACCAGGTTCACTATCGGAAGCAAAACCTTTTGTAAACTTTGCAGTTGTTTTAATTTTCTTTCGGGTTTTCCTACAGCGTAAATTCAGATTCGAGCTCCTTAATTTGTCAGCACATTAAAACAGTGTAACACCATCTCTCTCTCTCTTCTCTGTAAGCCGTTCCCTTTATGATTTTGAGCTCATGTATCCACCTACACAGTAGTACATATTCGCACAAAGTCAATCGGCAGCATATATAGTTACTGTTAATGCGTCTCAGCTTTATGTTCAACTGAGGTATTAATGTGTGTTCAGGTACCAAGCAGTAACAACCTGCGGTAATCTAATCAAAATGTACGTGCCTTCTACTACATGAGTCAAGTTTAATCGCGAAAAGCACCTCCTACACACTTCACAATACCAGAGCTTTATTATACAGATGAGTCAATACCTCCACGTACTGTTATCTGTCTCAAACTGGAACGATCCTGTTGTTAACACGTGAGAGGAAAGAAAGAGAGAGACAGATACTGCAACCGAACTCTCTTAGCCCGCTGACCGGCGGAGGAACGTTCAAAGGTGTCTATAGAGGCGATTCCCGCCACAGGAACTATATGTTTAAAAATTCGTTCTAGTTTCAGAAAGATTACAGTCGGCCGCGACAAAAGTGCGTTCGGTGGGAAAAGAAACTAAACAGTAATGGAACAACACGGCGGTACTTCAGGACAGACGAAAGGAAAACATCCGCACTTCTGAGTTGCATTTCCTGCTAATGAGGTTGAGGGCTGTAGATGTATTGTCCACCAGCTTTATGTTGGCACTTTTTCTTCAACATTGTCCTTGTTTAATACGGACTGTGGGAAATACTTGGGTTTCTTTCTTTAAACGGCCAGTCCTGTGTTACCTAATTTCCTAGTTACCTGCGGCAGTATGAGGCTAAGTACCTATCAAGTGTTTCAACTCTTGTAAGTGAAGTATCCGTTGCCAACGTGAAGCAAACGTACAAAATGTATTTTTTTTTATAATTTGATGATTTTGTGACTATTTTAAACATAATACTGATAATTGTACCAGCATCTATGTTCTAGGAGACGTGGGAGGAAACAGTACCTAAAGCTATAAGATTACACGGTGGAGAAACTGTGATCAATATCCAAATTCCACCCCCTCCACAGAACAATGTCAACATAAAATGCGGAAAGCTAACCATGTCCATGTCGAGCTTAAATCAGAGAAGAATTACGTGGGTGTTTCATCTCGTTTTGGGAAAACAATACTCAAGGAACCAAAAAGAGCGCAAGAAAATGGTAATTTTATAGAGATTTCTGCTAAAAAGCGTCCAAATAGAAAACTCACAAAAGTAGACAAACTCGTTCACTCTATGGCACTGTTTTTATGTTCAGCTTAGAAGAAAAAGAAACTTTTCAACAGGAATTAAATGAGTTTGCAAAAGGTATTGCTTAAAATGAAATGTAACGTTGTAAAGAACTCACTACGGGGAGATTTTTCTGGGTGGAATAGTCCAAAGTTTTTTTTTTTTTTTTTTTTTTTTTTTGTGAAATTTTACGTCCTCCAACGTTGTCATATCCGACGATGAATGGAATGGGCGAAATGATACTCAAATGAGCCCAGGGTCCATAGAGCTTAGAGTTACCCGACATTCGTCTTTCAGGATAAGGGAAAACCCCGGAAAAACCTTATCCAGGTAACTCACCCTGACCGAGATTCGAACTCGGGACCTCTTGAACGTCAGGCAGACACTCTACCACCACGCTACCGAAGCGGGCATTAGTCCGAAATTGTTACAAAAAAGATTAGTGTTTCTAAAAAAATGAAAGAAATAAGAGCTTCCATTACCTCTATTATTTACTTAGATAAAACCTGAATAAATATAAATCACACAAAAAAACAGTATGTGAAAAGGCGAAAATGATAACTATGAATTTCCAAAACGCATTGGGCAAAGCGCTGCATTTTACACTGGGCGTTTGACTGGCTTAATTCTCAGCCCTCTGCTCACTTTTAAATCAAAATGAAGGGGAAATTGGCATTAAGAAATGAGCATGAAAACATTAAAAATTTGGTTTGTTACTCGCTTATTGGCCGCAACATGGCTGAGTGGTTAGACCGTTTTGCTCTCACAAAAGCAGCCCGGGTTCGATTCTAGACGACAGCAAAGTGAAAGACGAATGTCGGGCAACTCTAAGCTCCATGGACCCCGGCCGCATTGAGCATCATTTCACCCATTTCATTCATCGTCCGATATGACTATGAATAAACTATGAATAGTTTAGAATTTTGAACGCTCCTATCTCGTGAATTATGGAAAGATCAAAACATAAATATCACCATAAGTAAGGTGTAATACAGAGTGCATAACATAGATCAGAAACTAGCAATTTCAAATACTTTCATCTTTAAAAACAATTTTTATTTTAGGTTGTTTGACTAAATGAAAAATATAGTGAAAATTCACATAACTTGGCACATTAATATAAAGTTTGCTACTTCAAGATGCCTTTTCTCGTTTCGCTCTGGTTTCAGGATTCATGTTAAGTATTTCCTTTGTGGTACAGGTTTGTACTCTCGAAATTCACTGCAGAGATTACATTTAAGAAATCTTCAATAAACATAACAATTTTTCTTGGAATTTCTATCTTAAACAATGTGTTTGAAACTGAAAAGCAAACGGTTTCGACCGATATGGCGATTTAATGACTGCAATTTTTCTTACCTACCAGTTGAATTCTTAAGCTGTTAGCTATTTTGCGCGGGAAATATAAAACTATTTATTTCCCTTTGGCTCCTAAAGAGAAAATTTTATTTGCCGTTTCGAGCATCATTATGTCTGACTCAAAAGCTTTTAAATTTTAGTAGGCATGAATGCCATCGTAAACGTCTTCCCCCAGAGTTAAATAAACTGTTGATTTTACGAGTAACAACGCTAGCCTCTACGTAGTGAAACGAATGCATTTCTCCTTTTGCATAGGAATTGAAACTTAAGAAAGACATCTGCAAAAATTGGGCCCGGATTTATGAACCACGAAACCAACATATAAATTTATTATTTCCCCACAAAGACAGTCGTTTCTATCAAGTATGAACGAAGTCCATTTTGAATCAAAAGAAAGCAATAACTCATGCTTTAAGAATTAAATCCAGAATAATGCAGTGCGAATATATTTCTTGTCTCTAAAACTATGGTAACAGTTATTTTTATTATTTTATTATACCTTTTCTGTAATATTAGGGGTTGAAAAGGCTAACATAAAAACATAAAGCAATTGAAAAAGGAGATGTTGGGATTTTTGTAATTAGTTACGTACACACTGGTAAAATAAGAAGTTTGTTAATATAAATCAAAGTTACTTGGACTTAAGCTTTAAATTGCATCCTAGAAAATGTAATATTTCATAAATTTTTGAAAATTATCATATTTAAAGAAAACTTTGTTATTTGGGATTATCAGGTTTAAAATGTGTTTTATGTTAACATTTTGTTTTATTACTTTCTTCGTTATATACTTATTTGAAACAAAGGAAGTCATTCCACTTAAAAATGCGATGTTGAAATCCACTGAAAATATATTTTTGAGGCTCCCTGAATTTCCGAAAAAGCATTTTTAGAAAAAGGTATATGCATGTATCGGTCAGTCTTTTCTGTCTTCCAGTGAACAGCATAATTCCAAAATGTAAATGGCCATAAATGCCAAAATTTGTATTTAAGCATCTTTCAAAATTTGAGAAAATCTTCCCTAATCTAGACCAAATTTTACATAGAAATGTGATTCGATGGTTTCATTTTCTCAGAAGTGCACCATATATTTAACAATTACATGACGAATGAAAAGCAGATACTGAACTTTCTGATAATCGACGGTGTAGTCCTCTTCATTCCGAAGAAATTTTGCATAATTTTGTATAGTGACTGAACCATAAGTGATCGACCATGGCGTATACAAAAAAACGTAGATTTCCTAAAACATTTTTGTTTTCATTTCATCTCTTTATTTTGTTATTTTGTATTTTAATTTTTTTTTGTCTCAGGTATGTCCAGACATCTATTGCTACTGATTTGAATTTTTCACTATATTTACCATTTTGTGTTTCTGTACAGGTTATTTATAATAAATACATGAAGTATTATATTGCACATGAAAGTTCATAACCTAGGTTTCATTGCAAATATATGCTCTCGACTACTTGAATAAAAAGCACTTTTTGGAGGAAAAAAAAAGTCCTTCAGGTGTGAGTGTGTGAGTTTCTGTGAACAGCATAATCCAAAAATGAAAAGTCAGTTAAATACTAGATATGGTATTTAAGTTCAGCATATTCCAAGGATACAACAACAAAACTATAATAAAATCCCCTCACTCCAAATAACACTTCGCATGGAAAATAGTTTTCTCCAGATTGCCTCAAAAGGTATTCATTTAAATACTATACTTCTGTGTAACTCATAAGCCGTAAGATGTAGACAAAATCCCTACTGCACAAAAAATGTATATCTGGTTAAATCACATTTTTGAGCTAACTCTTTCAGAAATATTCCTTGTTGTTAATCGTTTTGAATTTTAACATTACTTATAGTTTTCTCAAATGAGAAGTTGGATTTTTTTCATATTTTTCCCCTTAAACTTCCTCTTGCAAGGAGGAGTTTTAAAGACAACATGCAGCGATACGTTCTATTTAAAAATCTATCGCTTTACTTACCGTATCCTAAGCCAAAATATGTATTGAAATTTTGTCTGAGTAAAAGAAGTCCATAGGTTCTGTAGAAGTAATTTGGGCTAGGGTGAGCAAAAATGGCCACTTTAATGCAACAAATTGTGTAAGCTGATAAATTTTACAAATTTTCAAATCGTAAATTTGTCTATTTCCTCAAAATGTGTATTAAAATAATTTAATTGTTCATTTGAAAGAGTTTTACTTTATTTCTCCCATCACAGACATGTTAATGTGTTTCAGTTGTGGTAAGGGCAAAACCTACACCAATGAATGAAGCTGAAACCAAAATGCTCCCTTCACTTATGTATACAAAATTTAATTCCAACATTAATGGTGCTAATATTTATTGGGCGTTATAAAGAACTAACTTAAGATTTCCTGGGTTTGTTTTGCGAGTACCTCACCTTATGAACTGTTTATACGTACGACTGCTACTCCTTTTAGAACGAAACGCTCGATAGTTCCAAGAAGCGTTGCACTAATCAAAAACATACACCCATAAATAGTGAAATAGATCACTGCACAGGCCAGTTCCTTTACACAACAGTTATTTTGTAATTCTCAATTTAGCAATTTTTAATAAGCGAAATGCGCAATGCACCTTTGAAATATCATTGAAATGTATGAATGTGTAGTTTTTCAAATTGTTGTTAAGCTTGAAATGACTGGTGAAATACACTTTCAAGGATAACTTGGTTCAACAGACCCTACCTACTCTTCATGAGCATACAGCATTTAAGCGTATCGTTGGGGTTAACGTTTGGGTGGTACTATACCCCAGCGGGCAACTTTGGACGCGCCTTCTCTATTTATAGATTTTAGAACTACAAAATGACATACTTTAGACTGGACCTGAGCCAGATTCAATAAATGTCTTCCTAGTTAATTTTGAATACCAGAACCCACTTGCATCCTGTCTCTAAAGGTTTGAGAATGATCCAGGCCTGTGGATAGAGTCAAAATTTGTGAATCCCAGGTAGAAGAGAAAATTATATCAAACATAAGTTTAATGGATGGCTAGTTTTAATTAAATATACTAAGTATTTAAAAGAAACATTTAATGCTCGAAAGGGCATTTATTTGTACAAATCAGCATGACTTGAAAGATGAAACATAGTCTTCACATTCAAAGAGCATTAAAAGATCGAAGTTTGCTTAGAATTAGGTTTTGGACACGATTTAGATTAAGTTAACTTGTTTTATACTGGCGCGCGTTTTACAAGCTAGCGGAGAGGAGAGAGGCACCGGTATCTTGGTATCTTGTGCTACTGTGTGAAGGACATTAGTGTTTGGGGAGGGAGTCTCGTGTGCTAAGCCTACTTATAAAGTGAGCAAAATTGATTAGGGTTAAGCTACAGCATATTAACTGTTGATTTAACCTTGTTGTACTAAGCTAACCTGAAAGGAGCTTCAGCCCATTTATTTATAGGGAAACATCATACAGAATGGGGGTAATATTCGATATTGTACGTCTAATAATAACGAACGATCGGATTCTGATGTAATGTCGTCCTTTAATTCTTACATCACAGGTATTGTTAACGTGCACATAAATCGTTGGCATAGGGTTATGAGTTAAGAAAAGGAAAATTTATCAGGTCATTTTAGTCATTTATGCCCTTTCTAATTTAGGGCAGCATTTTTCTTCATTTTATGTCATTTGCGTGCAATTTTCTTATTTACCTGCATTTATATTAAGTATGTAAAGGCCTTCATATTACTGATATTTTTTTTTGTGTGATCCACAGGAGTATCGCGCCCTACAATTTCTGAACCACTAAAGACTTGAAATCGTGAGGTTTGCTTTTAACGGCAAATCTTATAAAATCAGCACTAAAACTCCGATAATTTAGTGAGGGGTGAGAGTCGATGCCGTCATGTTTTGAAAAACACTGTAACTTAAATATGCGTGTGCTGTCAGTGGTTCGTGCATTAAGTTTCTGTATAGCAATTAGCTATCGTATGTATCTTTAGAATTTCTTTTCACCAATCAGCGGCCCAAGAGAGTTTCGATAAAGTGTCGGTCTCACTCTTTCTCCCCTTCCATATTTTCTACAACAGGATGGTTGTAGCTTGAGAAATATTATAGGTTCTGTGGCGTATGGCGACCCCGGAAATTGTCATGGATGTTTTTTGAAAGAATGGACTCGTAATCCCCGCATAAGGTAGAGGATTATTCATCACAGTCTATGGGCAGCTGTAACACTGGACGCGTCTTCGAGCCTGGAGTGAGTTTCTGCCATCTTAGTCCCTTCACCTCATACATGTCTCCTGGTAGCTGCAAAGATACTTTATAGACCTAAGTGTATGAGGTGTTTCCCTTCACTGCATATCCATAATGGTAGTGGATAAAGAATGTCATATGACTGTAACATTACGCCGTCATTACGGATGATGCGTGCAGGGAGAACGCACGAACATGAGCTGTTTTATGGCGTCTGCAGAGTAATGGCTTGTTTGATGCGTGCATCGCAATCTTGAAATTGGCTACGCTTTATAGATAAAACAAAGCTGTCAAATGGTTATTCAAAGCTCAATTCTAGTAGCACTGTTCGCCTTTATGACTACTCAAATGAAGCGATGCACAGTGAATATTGATGGGGCGAAATTTTTCTTACAGTACGAAATATAACATTTCATAAACTGGAACTGACACGAAACACAAATGTCGCTGCGTGTATCTTAAATACTGGACGAGATTGTTTGGCGACAACGTGCGAGGCTCGTATTGTGGAGGTCTTGGGTTCCATTGCCCTTAGAATATGTGAAGGGGGAAAAAAGCCGCCAGGGAAATAAGAAGTATTGTGACATAAGCGGTCAGAGGATGTTTGGCACTTGATTATGGCTGCTTTCGTTTTAAGGAATGCGAAATCAGGTATCGCACACTGCGTGCCATATAGCACTGGAATGACACCAAATGTTTCTGTTTTGACTACAAAAATGTTTACTTCTGTTTTGATGAAAGTAATTACTGCTAATAAGGGAATGCATATGCACTTCACAAGGTTATGCACCACTGAGAAATATTAGGTGGTGTTATAAAACGGGGCTGAGAGAAATAAAGAACCAATAAATGTGACGGAAGATTAACAAGAGTAATGCAATTTTGAGTTTAAATTAACGTCCTCCAACATTTAGTCATGTAAGACGTTAATGAAATTGATGAAATGATGCTCAAATGAGCCCGGGGTCCATAGAGATTGCCTGACATTCATCTTTCAGAATAAGGGAAAATCTAATCCAGATAATACAACCTGACCGAGATTCAAACTCGCGACCTTTTGCACATGAAGCAGACACACTACCATCGACGCTACATTCAGAGTGTCCAGGAGCACCCGATGAAGCCTTCTTGGAGGTAAATTAGCGCACTTGTCAGGGAGGAAGTAAACATACATAATTCTTAAAAATTAACGACAAAGCTTACTAAGCTGATTTTAACCAGGCTAATACGATCGTTAATATGTTATTTTGGTAAACTTAAGTCTGGGAAAATGTGATGGGAATCATTAATTAAATAATCGAATCATTTACCAAATGATTACACACAAGGTCAACATTATATTTCAATATTAACAACAATTGCTAAAGAACATTACAACCCTAGCTCACCATGTCCCTATTCTGGAAGGCAGACCGCTTCTTTCATCGACCGCTTCTTCTCGACCCGTTGCCGTCGATCGTCTAATATGATGTTGGATTTTTCGCCTCCAGCATGGTCTTCGAGCCGGAACTGTTACGGAGTTCCTCACGCCTCTTTACCGTGTCTGCTTGCGGCCTATAAACCTCTAGTTGTTCCTTCATTTCATCCCTTCTTCCCCTGGGGGATGTTACCCACAATAAATTATGTAGGTCTCAGTGCGTGAAGGTGTCACCTACGTTGTATAACTATACCTATATATCTTAAACTGATGGTTGGCATCAACAAAACCCAAGTTTCTTTTCCTTTATGATTTTATCAGCACGTTCTCGCAGTTGCTCATTTCCTTAGCCCAATTCTATATCCGTATTACATTCGATCCAAAAATTCGATATCCTACACGTTACAGAGGAAATAAGATATTTCAGCCCGCTTCATATAATAAATACTTCCCTCTCACAGCTTCCGATTGAAATAAAGAGGAGCTTACAAGGAATTCTGAGTGAAAATTCTGAAGGTGTGTCACGTTCGATTTAAGTGAGAAAAGTGACGAATCTTTTTATAATCTTATAAATTGAAATATGCGTGTGTTCCAAATGTATATTTTATCACTGTAGGTTCAATTCCCATATTTAAATACATTTTAAATGTATGCATTCATCGTTTTATACTGTGAATTCTGTACATAAAAAAGTAACTCCTACTCACTTTGTAGTAGAGATATCAACATTATCTCATTTTTAGGGGATGGTTTGCTCTAAACGTTGGCAATAGTATAAGTATTAGTTATGGCAACTGCATGCACAAGTTTTGTGGTGCTGTGGTGCTGTTCGAAAATAAATAAGACGGCTTGTTTTCCCCATGTTTCTTTTTTCTGTGACTGACATTTTCTGGTATAAATAATCCGATTTCTCAGAAAGTACTGAACATGCCTAAATAAACAAACAACCTGATGAAAACAACCTTTTAGTTCCATTATGAAGCCACTTTAATACACGTGCTAACGTATGAGGCTGCATTTGGGAGGTCCGCGTTTCCAGTCCCGTCAGAACTGTCCTCCCTGGCTGAGGTTTTCGTTTTACAAGTTTTCTTTAGTCTTCATAACTAGGAAAGCACGTTAAATTTACTCTAAACTTAGGACTGGAATGTTTCATTCCCAAAATTCCTTTCCCAAGTATTTTGTGTCAGGTATCATCAGGCCTGTGGTGCCGTATGCTGTAAACACTGGTATAAAAGGTCTACTATATTTTGGTATTAGTAAAATGTTTGATTATTGTTTAAAAATAATTTCTGATAAATTATAATAATGGATTGTGGTACTGATATTAATTATTCTTTGTTATTTCACACTAGTCGTGTGTAGGTCAAAGTATGGACTGAACACTTCAGTACCATAGCCGGGATTCAAATCATTGAACATTTCAGTCTGACTCGACCCTTCCAAAGAGTAGGTATATTGTGAACACAGCGTCATGGAATGCTTCCGATGTTTTCCGAATCGAACTTTGTTTCTGGTAGCTACCCCCCCACTAAGGCTGTATATTGTAATTTTTTTTAATGCCATAATTCACGCTTGGAGTCAACCGGGGGCTCAGTTGGTCAGGCGCAGGTTCAAAACCAGCTCGCATCAGTGGTTTTAAGTGTTCCTAAAGTGAGAGTCACATGTCAGTAGACTTGCTCGTATCGAAAAATGATATATAAAAATAAATAAAAAATAAAAAGTGGGAAAAATTCGAACACATGGTGGCGCTGATATGATCCTGCTAATTGAACAAAATAATTTAACTTAAATGTAGATTTGAATGCAAGTGATAAATGCGATAGATGTATTAGTATCATTCTCCACTTGATAGACATGACACTGATATATTTTTAATTGGTACATTGACAGATACGCCACAATAATGATGGATTTTGGTGCAGTAAATGGTAAGCTTATCTACAACACCAGGTGCTGACATGTCCTCCATATGTTTTGTCACTCGTTTTGAAACCTCATTTTTCTCAATGAAGAGATGTCACTACTCAACATAACTATGGTGTGACATCACAAAATACCATCATGGTATTTTAATATAAACTATTTCTGCTAATCAATCCTCTGTAAAACATTTTAGTAAAACCTATTATTCTATCTGATCTTCTTGACAATTGAGATGACCTTTGCATGTGAAGGAAAAGCTAAGCTCTTACCCATATCGTAACTACACAAATATGAAAACATTAAGGAACAGAATTAAAACACCATATTCATTTTAAATAAATCAATAATCTCATATAATTATTTTGGTTTAAAATTGCTTTAACAAACTTCCGTCTTAAGCTAAAGGATGCACAGAAAGTACCTTTGAAAGTAAATTGAAACAATGGCTGATCAGGAAAGATGTTTAATGTAAGGAATAATTTTTCAGAGCAAGCAAGTGGTGCATATTTATTTCTCATTTTTATGGTTTTCTTTTTCTTTTCTTTTTTCGCCTGACTTTTCAAATTCATCGTACTGTATGTAGGTGATTACATATCTGGGAGAAACTGTATACCTATATACATGTTTTATGTAGCCAGATTATATCTATCCTCCTACGTTTTTAGCACGTATGTAAACATTATTCTAAATGCAAGCGTCTTCATAGCATATTCCGAGAAAATTCAGGGAAACTTTTCAACGTAAAAGAAATAATCTTCTTGTCGCATCCACAGAAGATATAAGTTTGGTATTTATCCCAATATTTTCTTGCGGAAAAAATTCCCAATTCTTCTTTTTGATGTAAAAATGCGAGTTTTCATTCATTGCACTATATAGTGGATGATACCTACAACAGTTTTAAACTATGTTTAATAACATTCCGTGAAATGAAACTGCAAATGCACTTAAAACATATCTTATTTGTTCCCAAAACGGGTATAAATATTGATGTTAATACTTCTTGCAGTTAGTAAACAAAATTTGGAAATGACAAGCTTTCCTAAACATACTTCCCATCTATGCTACGGTACCTGACCTGTTGCGCACTTGGCTCCTATTTACAAGTACAAAGGCAAATTGAACAAGAATTTGTAATTAATACTGGTTTTTCTACAAAACACTATATAAATTTTTAGAAACAAGTCAGATGTGTCTTATTATTTGTTGTGTTTAACTCTAAAAATTGCCAACAGTTCCGTAGTCTTGCTCTGAGAACCTCATATCAGTTAATTTCGTTGTTCTCACCTTTTGAACGAACAGAAGTGAGGTTGGAAGCATGCAATTAGCAAGCTCTGCCAAATTGCTATGTAACAGCTGGAAGGTGCCCTGGCCCACCTTGGTGGCGTGTCTCTGTCACGTTCAAGAGGTCCCGAGTTCGAATCTCGATTAAGGTGAGTTACCTAGATAATTTTTTCCGGGGTTTTCCCTTAACCTGAAAGACGAATGTCGGGTAACTCTAAGCTCTATGAAATCTGGACTCATTTAAGCATCATTGCACGTATTTCATTAAACGTCCGATATGGGTTAACGTAGAAATAAACAAAATTAAATTTTCAAAGGAAAATTATCAAGTATGAAGAGGTGTGTCTTCTTAAATAATTACATCGGGGAAAGTGTCGTACTGGCTCGATAATTTTATTGTACAAACATAATTACCATATATCGGAGCCCGTACACCTTTAAAGGGATATGAAGTTTACGAGTCTCGCAGTATATAACTGCTGACGTCAGTCCCGGGGACAACACGCAGGGATAGTCCGGTTCGCAACGCGTAGCTTTAGTTTCATTACAACTACTGCTCCCCACGCAGGTAGATCTACCTTTCAGGGAATGCAAGGTGTTTGACATATTGTGTTAATAGCCTTACTTTCACAACAATTATTGGACAATCTCCACTTTATGAATCAAAAGTTTTGAGTATTATCAACAGCCATTAAACAGCTTGAAGAATGTACTTTCGAGCTGTTTAAAAGCAGTTGAGAAGGTGTCTGCAAAAATTAACAATACGGAGAATGCACCACCTACCAAACGAACAAAATATGAATTGTTCAATATTCAACATAAAATACTGTATTTTCCAATGCTGCGTAATATAAGAAATAAACTAAGTCTCGGACAAACACATGAAAATTATTTGTACTACTCATATGCACCATTAACGTCATGTGACGAACGAACTTTCTCCCAGGATTTGTATATTGTTTCAGTGAGAGGCGCAGAAAATTCACATGTATTCGAATGTACATGGTTGTTCACTATAATTACCGCACGAAAGCAATGAGAAGGATGGCATGTTGTAACGTAGCTTACATTTTGTATGCGTACCGCACTGTACTCACAACGCTTGGGTATACTTGTTGGCACGAACGTTTGTTGATATCGCGCCTGACCTTTTATAGTACCTGTGCGCGTACATTGATAGCTGAGGTGTACGGAATCCCATGTCTGGTAATTACCTATAGTAGTGACTAAACTAGCTCACATTTCTTTGTAAAGTACACATGAACAAAACAGGATAGATATTTACAACTACGTCAACCATAATGCATAACAACCGCCATTGCAGGCAAATGCATTGTTTCTCTCCCCACAATCGAAAAAAGCAGAAATGGTGGAAATAATCAGATGCACGGAAGAGAAAACATCATTTATTGGTTTCTAAGCAGCATCAATTGGTTAACATGGCAAAGGTGAATTAGTTGTTTGTCGAAAGACAATTTCGTGTAAGTGACCAAATTGCGTATTTTATAATGATATTATGTTGGATACGCTCACCAATAATTAATGGGGGCTTATTTTAAATACGAACTGCATAGGAACTTTTACTGCTACATAATAAGCTGCGAGTAGCACAATCGCCGTGTCAAGCTATTTAGTTTCACAGTAACATATTAACTACATTTTTTTTTTTACAGTTACGTAATATACATATTACTACTTTTCTTCGCTTTGAGGTACTCTCGATTATCTTAGGACCTCATATAGCCGAACATCGTCTTGTTGTTGTAATTTTGCGTCCTCCAGCGTTAGGTCATATCGGACGGTGAATGAAAGGGATGAAATGATGCTCAAATGTGTCCAGGATCCATGGAGCTTCGAGCTACCCAACATTCGTCTGTGAGAATAAGGGAAAACCCCGGAATAAAACCTAATCCAGGTAACTCACCCTGACCGAGATACGAACTGGGGACCTCTTGAATGTGAGGCAGACATGCTACCATCCACGCTACGGAGGCGTCCCGAACACCGTTGTTATATTATACATGGTGAACATTTTCTATTCCCAATTTCCATTTGGACCCGTTTATTTCCTACCTATTCCTACTCCCATCTTCCTCTTCAATTTCCCTTTAATTTTCTAACACCTCTTTATTCACTATCCCTCTTTCCCAGCTTACCTCCTTCGGTTAGCTCTCATTCTAACCTTATATACCCCTTCCATGTTTATCTTCTTACTTTTGCTCTAATTACCAACATTTATATGCTTTCCTGACTAAAATTTATCATCTGATATTATATTGTTCTTTCTAAATCTGTCCTTTATTAATTTTTATTAATACTCAACTTTTCACCTTCCCACTATATTATCTTTCCTTCCCAACTTCCTTCTCGATCAAGGTATACCATTATTCACTTCGTCACAATACTTTCGATTCATTAATCACCCCCTTTCCCTTTCCAATTCACCACAACTGCTTTCCCATCTGCTTTGTCTCATCACAGGACGTACAGCTTCAGATTTTTTTGCGCTCTTTGATTCCTTGTATACTCTTAACATAGTTTCGCTCTTCAGTTCACCATTCATCTGTTTCTCCCCCCCACCCCATATCTTATACACTCTATTTCACTCATTTCTGCTCTTCCCCATCTAAAAAGTGATATAGAATATAGAATTTAAAGCCTAGTATACAGCATTCCGCTTTTAAACATCGGACTCGCTTCCGCTTACTAAATGTCCTTGTAGCTACAACAAAATATTTTATGAAACTATCTCTGCAAATATTTATTTCCATTAAGATGAGGCTGACGCCGATGCTATGTGCCTCTCCTTTGACGCCGTCTTCAATCTCGCTCTTTGGTATACCAGCTGCTCCAGAGATGACCTTTGAGATATTTATTCCAGGGCATGCGTGGGTGTGTGGGAAGATGAACAACACCAATTAAGTTGACTGACAAATTTATTGGTGGCTATCAATGTCTGTCTGAAGTACATTACCCACTAACCGTGAAGATTGCAACTATTTCCGAAACATCACTTAAAATTGCACTATTAAATTATGTCTGCCAACTAATAACCTTATGGTTCAAAATGAATAAATGCTTCCGTAATAATATTGCCAAGCGTATGTTGCCATGAGATGCAGAAAATGCTCAGTTGAAGGTTTCTTCGCAGCAAGAGCCGAATCGATATAACTCGAGTGCGATCTCTAAGTGCTGGAGCTGCCTATAATCCATCAATGTAGGCACTTCTAAAGCATATAATCACGAGGGAAAATACATGTATTTTAGAAATAGTCGCTCTTTTAATAACATAAGCCCACAAGTAACACTCCACAACAATATTCACACATATTGCCAAATTTCAAGAAGTCGATTCTGATCTGAAACCACCAATTACACTGTGCGTTGCTAAATTCGAAAAATGTCCTTCCTATTCTAATTTTCAGATCTTTGCTACGTGATTTAGTAACTGCACCTCCCCATGTCTGATAAACATCTGATTTTCAATATACCTGGTTGAAGTGAGTTTCAACGTAACCCTAATTACCAAAAATACTCGGCCTAACTTATTACCTATACTTGACCTCTAAAACAGAGAGGTTGGCTCATGAAGCCCTCCCTATTTTCATGAAAAATTTCACCCTATGCTTCTTACATTATCAACTGACTTAAATACAAGGACCTTATTTATTGCAACGATTTAATTTATCTCGCTTATAGCATGATAAACCTTATGTTATTGATTCTGGTAACCAAGTAGACTGAAACATACCCTTTTGTAACAATATTTTGTAGAAACTATATAAAGAATAAAGGATAGTGACTACAGTAATTCATGTGAATTTACCTAACATATCAGATTTTCAACATTTATACGAAGAATGTTTTGCACTTTTCAAAATTACCATTAAACAAAACACATCGGATTATAAAATAAATAATCATTATTATTCTATTTAAGAGTTCATTTAGAATGCAATTTGAGAACCTGCAATATTACTGCAGTTGCATTTCATTTACCAATTGCTGAAAGATGCACTTTCTGAATTTTAAGGAACCAATCTTGGGGGCCAAATTTCAAAACTTTAGTAAAATTTCGAGAGTATCCAAAATGATCTTTAAATTTTACACTAAGACCTGCCATTCTCAAAGAACAGGACCTTTTATGAATCCACAAATAGATTCTATAGTTGGTCAACTCTAATCGAAGATTGTTCGTTGCTTAGATGATATCCGACGAAGAGTGAAATGGGAGATATGATGCTCAAATGAGTCTGGGGACCATAGAGTTTAGATGTAACCTACATTCGTCTTTTCATGATATGAACCCAATGAAAATGCTTGTCCGGGCAACTCTCCCTAACCAATATTCCAACTCAGGAATCTTCAATGTTAGGCAGCTTAGTTATTCCCACAACGAAGAGGTGGGCATTAATTAATGAGAAAAGGGAAGGGAAGTCCTATGGAGTGGGTCTTCGGCGCTTCGGCCATATGTCCTTTTGTATCTGTACCCAAGAAGGGAGCAAATCGGGAGGAGGTGGTGAGCTGAGAGGAGACCATAAGTGACCGATCGAGTACAGACAGAGTAGAGAGCAGGGTCCCTAACATTTCGAGATTGAGTCTCTTCTCCGCGGCTTTAGTACAACCGGCACCCTACTTCGCTGTAGACAACATCCTTTTTCCCTGTCTGCATCGATGAAGACACCTATCGTCAACGGTCAGCCCTGATATATAACCAAGTGAATGAACGGGGAAATAAAATGACAAGTGAGGTGAAATGGAGGGAAACCCTCGAAAAAACCTATTGGTCAGGATTTTCAACCACGGAAATTGAACTCTAGACCTCCCGAAATGAGCCACATACTGAGCCGTCCCATTCGGTTTGGTGAGAGAAAGCCCTAAACGTAATACGTAAAATGCAGAAGCTAACAACAGTGGAGCAACATATTTTATATAAAATATTATTATTTGTCACAAACTTCACTTAACTTTTAAGAAAATTGATGAAATTGGCACAGAACTTAAGCTACCTAGAAAATGGTCATCAAATGGGATGTCTCTAATCAAGGGTAAATGTCCATAAAATGTTTGAGAATCAACAGCGCGACGTTCTAGTGCATTATGCAAGGGCTTTTCAATAAATAATGACGCACCAAAATCCAATCTTATTATATTCTATTAGCTTAATGTGAAACAAATACGCCACAGTAGTTTCACTGTTGGTACTCCTGGTTCCCGCCTATGAGAACCAGGCAACTCCAGACATGTTCAGTATCGCCTACCACTGCAATGGAGGTAACATGCAGTTAAAGTTGATGTTAGAGGAAGATCCGCAGTTTCTTTCAAACGTAATCACTGCGGATGAATCTTGGCTACATCATTTTGATCCTGAGAGCAAACAGCAAAGCTCAGTGTGGAGATCTCCTTCATCACTTGGTTGCTTATGGTTGCTTATGCAGGGAAAGTTATAGTCATCTCATTCTTTGATAATCATGGAATGGTTTATCAGCATGTTGTACCAGCACACACATCAGTAACTGGACAATCCTACAGGGATATCCTGAAAATATTGCAAGTCCATATCAGGCGCAACAGACCAAATTTCCGTGAAGCAGACTGGATGCTGCACCACGATAATGCGCGGCTGTATGTTGCCAATGTTGTTGCTGAATACCTGCAAAAATCAACGTGAAGTGCATCCGACCCTATAGTCCAGATTTAGCCCCATGTGACTTTTTTCTATTTCCTAACTTGAAGAAACGCCTTCGTGGGAGGCATTATCCATCATCAGAAGCAGTGGTGAAGGCTGCGGAGGCGATTTTGAAGGATCTCTCAAAGAATGGTTTCCAGCATGTCTTTGATGACTGGCAGAAACGCTGGGACAAGTGCATCGCATTCAAGGGAGACTATTTCGAGAAGGACCATCAAAATTATGAGGATGAGTAAAGTACGTTGTCACAAAAAAATTGTGATCATTCTTTATTGAACAGCCCTCGTATAACTAAATCAACTTTGCAACTAAGGCATTCATAGCAGTAAGGCAACCAGCTTCTATCACGCGATATAATCACATTCTTCAGAGAATAGAGTACAGTTCATTGCCATCCAGTAGGAACTGATTCATATCTAACTTTGTAAATCAGAGAAATCAGGACATCTTCCTCACGTGGAGCAAATCACGTGGTAACAGCTGGTTCCACTGATTCCACAGCTGTGAGAAGTTTATATAGTTACGATGTCAGTCTAATTAAAAAATGCACTATATGTTTCTCAAGCAAGGTGCTTCAATAAAAAACATAAAACCGACATGACATTGAAGCTAGGGATGAAATATTGACCAAGAATAATGCCTATTGAGGCACGGGACATTGAGAAGCGCAGTTTCCAAAATGAAATGAAATGTGTAGTGTTTAACGCCCACTGTTACTACATACGGCACCGCAGGCGATGACACTGATGATACATGAGATGAAGATGGAGCACCGGTGGAATGAGATGGCGGGGGAAACCGGAGATTCCGGAGAAAACACCCCCAGTGCCGTGTTGTCCATCACAAATCTCACTTTGCGGTCGCCTGGGATCGAACCCGGGCCGCCTTGGTGAGAGGTCTAACCACTGAGCCACGGCGCGGCCTGCACAGTTTTGAAGGAGAGTTATATCCAAACATATATAAAGTTGAATATTCAACATGCGCCTAAAGATATGACCAAAATAATTGCGATTTCAAGCAGTAAGCTGACAATATTCAGTATTTATAAAGTAATAAGATTATGCCAGCCTCGGTAGCGTAGATGGTAGTGTATCTGTCTCACATTCAAGAGGTCTCGAGTTCGAATCTGGATACGGTTTCTCCCGGGGCTTCCCCTTATCCCCCTTATCCGGAAAGGTGAATGTCAGGTAACTCTAAGCTCTATGGACCCTGGAGTCATTTGGGTATCATTTAAGTCCGATATGACTAAATGTTGGAGGATGTTAATTAAAAAAATTAAAATTATCATTGTCTTGAACATAAATGTATTTCATTTTACTATTCAAAACATGAATATAGAAATAAAAATAAATGTAATATATTTACGGTAGGTATCATTAGTAAAATTCAGTTAGAAAGCCATAAAATGTGAAAAAAAAAAACAATAGATGGTTAAAAGATCAAGTTTTACATTACAATCCTAAGTGAACAAATGTTTCAGAACAGTATCGGAAGTTCCGTTTTTAGAAACAAACAGTTAAATAACGATTTAAACCGCATAAATAAGATCCAATGGTTATTGTTCATTATCATTATTAATTAGTTAAATATGAGGATGAGCAGCAATGAGAAGAGAAAGAACGGGAAAGGAAATTCTTTGAAAAGCAGACCCGTTTTAGGAATGGAGAGTATCGCAGTAGGGGACGACGGGTGTGGGCATCTGGATTAGGGAGAGGTAGGACGAATTGCGATGTCTAGACGATTTTTTATGAGGCTCTGGTAAAAATGGCTTAGTTGTTCTTGATAATAAGACTGACGCATGTGGTCAAACAGGAACAGACCCTGCTTATTAAACTATACAAATTCACACCAATGACGTAAGCTGCGCCTTATTTGCTTTGTACGCAACAGGGCATTGAAACTTTGACCCACATCCACAGAATAACATTTACATAAAAAAGCAGTTGGAAAAGTATTCCGACAGACTTCAAGATTTTCTAACACGCGGTATACCTAATTAATCTCCACGTGTATCTTCGTTATCTTTAACGTTCATTCGAAATACATGTATCGCTAAGTTGCATATTAATCTCTGAACTGGATCAATTATAGCGTATACAAAAATATTTTGATTTAGAGCAACTCTGCATAGTTTTGTTGAAATTTTTTATTTCAATTGCTCAGCACAGTTAGTGCTATACAAATTGTGGAGCTATGTACATAATATACATAATAATAATGTATGCAGGGATAGAGGATACCCATATTAGAGCCCTCAAGCAAACTGGTCTGATTAATGTGAGTATAAATTAAATAACTTCTTCATTAGAGAATAAATAAACATTGTAGAAATAAAATGCCCTGTGGCAAGCGTGCCTTTAGTCTTGGTGCAGCACCAAGGCGACGTCCCAGTTGGAAGAATAAAGCACCTGATACAGAAGGAAGGTGAGCAAAGAATCTGCTTGTCGTTCTAGAGATGTACTCATTAATGCTGACTATGTCCAATTCTCTATGTAGCTGTGCATTCCGGAAGTACTAGGGGGCGTTCATGGACAATCGTAATATTCTGTTTTGAAACACCTGGAGTTGGTGAATATGAGTAGGTGAAGCACATCCCCATACAGGACTGACATATAGAAGAAGCGGTCGTAGCATACTCTTGTATAGTAGCAGCGTACATTCGACTCGTAAAGAGGATTTGCTGCTGAGGATGGGATACAACTTGTGAAGACGAGCATAGGCTTGATTTAGTTTGCTTTTGATATGTGTACTCCATGTTAGTCGACGATCAAGATGTGACAGAACCTAACTTCGAATATGGATACAAACGAAAAGTAAAAAGCTCTGTATCTACCGGTTTTACTGTGCTGTTTTCATAACATAGTATTTAAAAATCACCCGTTTAAATGAGTTCAATTTCATAGAATTTTGAAACTAATTTCAATCAGAACCTTCCACGAGCATTTATATTTCCTACCGATAGCTATACTATACTGATCGCCAGTCTACAGAGTGATTGGCGTTTACTTACTACGCGGAGAAACTATTTAAATAAATGGGACGGAAAGTGTAAGTTATAACGGTTGTCACAGCAACGATCAGAAGGAACAATTAGAGTCGAGACGTTTCCGTGACAACGTTAGACACTAAATCCTTGGCAGTATTTTGACACAAGTTTATAGCATGATGTGCGGGCGAGCGAGTTGTGTAAGCATGTCTTATCTTCTGATAAAGCTGCAGTAAATACAATACCTTGCTGCTTATTGTTGTTTTGCTAACGCGCAATACTCAAACTGTCTTTACGCTTGTTGCTGCTCTTGTTAGAACAGTTAGAGAGTAAGTATTGGCAACTTCCTTTGCATCCTATTTGTGACAAATTGCCTTCGTTTACGTGTGTTTGAGTCCGTGTATCTGTGCGTGTGTTGTGAGCATTTGCAATTGTTTTAATGATTGTTTAATTATGTCTAAAATAGTTCAAAGAAAGCGCAGACAAACGAAAACCTGGACGTGCTCGGGACCCAAACAAAAACTAAATTTGTACTTTATTGTGGCAATAATAAGCGGCAACTTCGCCGCTCCCTCCATACGAAATGGCAATTACTTTGTAGATAGGCGACCAGTATAGCTATGCTGAATGTCTATAAGACTCGTATCGGCTTTCTTATATGCTGAGTGGAACGATCTCTCTGTCGCATACTGTATTCAAAGTAAGACAAGAGGAGTCGTCTTTCGACAGCTATCAGGCTAATGAGCAAACTAAACCAGATACACGATAACTACGCAGAAAACATGAACACAGATACTTTCAAATTGCGAAATGCATAATATATAAAACGAATGTCAAAACGAGGGACCATTACAGATACAGCTCCTTTAGAGCACACGCAATTCACCTCAGAGTACACAAGGGAATAAGAAGTCAGATGTCCAGAATTAACTATGGGGTTAATTCTAGCAGCAACTAGGGGTAAGTCGCGCAAACAGGCATTATATTGTAACTTCGAACCACTGGTTACGGGATAACCTGTTCACAAATCACGATGCAATAATATAGAGCTCTAAATTTACTCGCTTTCTGTGTTGCAGAAGTAATACAATCATTTTCACTTTACAAAGTATATTTTAGAACTGTATACGCAATGTGTCCGTGGCGTAGCGGGCTAAGCCAGCATGCCTTGGTCCCTGGCCACGGAAAGCGGCCCGGGTTCGATCTCACCCATGTGGTGGGGATTTTAGGTCCCGGGTATAGGACCGGTGCCCACTCAACATCGTGAGGAAAGTGAGGAACTTGCGCTAGGTAAGCGGCCCTGGTCACAAAAACCAACATTCCGGCTGGGGGATGCCAAGATGCTGACCACATCTCCTTCCCGTATCGGTTAGATGATCGCCCACCTCTGCCGTGCGTAAGTGGGCGTGAGGCCGGCAGTCGGGTTGGTAGGTCTTGGCCCTCTAAGGGATGTCGCGCCATGGGTTATTATATACGCAATGTGTTTCTACACCGTACACCAATACCCACTTTTGGAAAAGGACTGAATATGAAGAGCAGTTTAATTATTATTATTATTATTATTATTATTATTATTATTATTATTATTATTATTATTATTATTATTATTATTATTATTATTATTATTATTATTATTATTATTATTATTATTATTATTATTATTATTATTATTATTATTATTATTATTATTATTATTATTATTATTATTATTATTATTATTATTATTATTATTATTATTATTATTATTTTGGGTAATTTACGTCCTCCAACGTTAAGTCATATAGGACGATGAATGGGATGGGTGAAATGATGCTCAAATAAGCCCAGGGTCCATGCAACTTAGAGTTACCCGACATTCGTCTTTCAGGATAAGGGAAGACCCAAGAAAAATCTCATCCAGTTAACTCACCCTGACCAAGATTCGAACTCGGGACCTCTTGAACGTGAGGCAGACACGCTGCCATCTACGCTACCGAGGCAGGCGAGCAGTTAACAGCTGGCTAACTCATTCGTAAAACTTGTGTTCAGGATGAAGCTTCCAAACTATTGGCAGGCCCTGAGAATTGCCACTGCGGATGAAACTACCGTCATTCAAAGTCTTTGTATAATAAAGACAGGAGCAACTTAAGCAATCATCTCGTTCGTACTTTGATGCACAACAGTTAACAAAGAGAATAAAAATAGAAACCGCTTCCAGACAGCTCAGCATTGGCCAGTCTTTTTCTTTTCAGATTTCAACGCCCCACACCGAGATCTGCAAGGTTTCCCATAAGATGTCCTGGTGATACAAGTAGTTCCAACAAGTGGTACAGCCTTTTTAACTTTACAGGGGAAAACAGAAAGAGTACCTCAAATCTCAAGTCAAAGCTCAATATTAATCAGTGGATTTTGAACGCTGCTTTTTCTCGCGTTGTTCTTATGCAGTTGCTGTAGTCATGGTGTGTGACACGAACTAGCCATTCTCTTCGGTTATGGAGATCTTGAGCTGCTCGAGATGTCTTATGTTTTCCAATGTTATATGACCTTGTACAGTCGTGACCGGAACCGGCACTAGTTGTGTGCTTCACAGGATCAAAAGAAGGCCGGTACCCAGCAAGATCACAAACATGTCTGCAAATTTGGCCTGACTAAAGCACAGCGCAGAAGCCACCAGCGAGCTCCAAACATCGGAAGTACATCCAACTTCATCACTATTACCCATTCAGCAAGTATTCTTTCTTTCGTGTCTTTATAGGAAAGCCTCTTGTATATACTTCGTTTATTTCGTAAAGCAAGCCTGAAAATTTCCGAAAATAAGTTATATGTGCATGAGTCTGCATAACAAAAACTCAGTTAATACCAACATACCCAACACTAAGTCTCTCAACTATTCTACGGCTTACCAGCATATAACATGTTCTATAGGGCACACAATGTTGAATTTGATAGTACTTCCGGTAGGACATGCACATCAGTGGTTCGTCAGTAAGTATATCTCACGTGAAGGGGTTAAACTTTAACGAAGAACCCCCGGACCATTTAGGGCCATACTATATCTATTTTAACATACAGTGTATGTCAGAAACTTTCGGACAAATATATCTGTAATATGTTTAACAATAAAATATTAATAATAAACCTATTTTATTCCAATTTGCTCACTCCAAATTGTACAGTTAGTTATACATAAGGATAAAAATAAGGTTTCATTTCATTTCATTAATCACAAAATATAAAATTTAAGAATATAATTGCAGTAATACAAAATGTCCTATTCCAAAGTATTCGGGCAAAAAATATAAGTACAAAACAAATAAAAAGAATGGAGGTCATGTAGAAATATTAATACTTGTTGATTCTTCCTTTCCTTCATAATACTTCAGTCAGCCTACTCGATATGCTCTGCACTAGTTTTCTAGTAGTAGAACGGGGCATTCCTCCTGCAGTCGTCTCCTTACATCAGCTTCAGAACTTATGGGACGTTTTCGCACTCTTTTCGAGTACATCCCATAGATTTTCAATCGGGTTAATGTCGGGACTCTGTGGGGGAGGCTTCACAACTTTAGGACAGCTGTACAACAACCACTGCCGTACATTATGGGCCGTAAGTTTTGGGACATTTCCTGTTAACATTTAAAACAGACTCCTAGTCCCATATTTTCTGCACTTTTCTTCAGGTTATCCTCTAAAATCTGAGGATACCGGCGGTGATTCTTGTGTCCATCTGTAAAAATTATCTCACCTACTCCTACAGCTGACATACAGCCCCAGACCATAACATGTCCCCCTCCATATTTTACTGTCGCCTGCATATTTCTTTCTTCAAATTCTTTATTGGTCTGTCCCCAAACTATAATTCACCCATCTAAGCCCAAAATGTTGAATTTTGACTCGTCGCAAAAAATTACTGTTTTCCAGCAGTCCATATGTTTGCTGATATACTCCTTAGCAAATCTTTGTCGCTTGATCCTATTAATTTTCTTGACAAGTGGCTTTTTTTTTCTTGCAGTTTGTTCATAATAATGTTCTCTATATAGCACCCTCCGTATTGGATGGTAGCATGACTGCCTCACGTTCAAGAGGTCTCGAGTTCGAATCTCGGTCAGGGTGAGTTACCTGGATAAGCTTTTCTCCGGTGCTTTCCCTTATCCTGAAAGAGGAATGTCGGGTAACTCTAAGCTCTTAAAACCGGGGTGCTAATGAGGGACCAGACTAACACATAAATTAACACACTAATTCTCCCAGCATGTTAGGACTCCTAACTGCCTGAGGGAGGCGGTGTAGCGCACGCACTACATGCCGGACGATCGCCAACGGGTGCGGCGGGTTTGGGGCCACCCTTAAAAAAATAAAAATATAACTCTAAGCTCTAAGGACCCTGGACACATTTGAGCATCATTTCATCCATTTCATTCATCGTCCGATATGACAACGTTGGAGGACGTAAATTACAAAACCCTCTGCATTGTGCTTACGCTGATCCTCTTTTCAAACACACTCGCAGCGTCAGTAGCAATAGCAGTTGCAGAAAGACGTGAATTATTTTTCACTTTCTTATTAATACCCTCTCTTCTCTCCTATTAAGGACCTTCGGGTGACCTGTCTGTGGCAAATTTTAAATCCTATCTTGATATTTATATCGGCAGATAATGTCATTAACGGTACTTTTCTTCATGTTCAACAAATCTACTATTTGTCGACATGTTTTTCCCTTTTCATGATGGAATATTGCTAATTTTGATTGCTCAAATGTACTGTTCTTTCCTCTGCACTACAATTCATTCATGAATGTTTGCGTCTGCTTTGTGCGAGAGTAAGGCACTGATTGGAACCTCTACACACAACACACAAGTGCAAAGCATGCCTTGAGTTGTAACCATCCCTTCCCCGAAAAAGACTGACGAGTAAATTTTCGTATCTCAACTAATTAACAGCTATTGTGGTTTTCTAAAATAATTTACAACTCACAACTGTATTACTGCGACACTATGAAGTGCATAGAATTAAGAGTTTTGCAATTTTGAATTGTTTACCCACTTTTCCTTTAAAAACAAGCATGTTACATGTTATGTACAGACCATCTTGTCCGAAAAAATTATGGCAGTCACTGTACGTACACATCACCCGTGTCGATCTTCTCATGATGTAGGATCAAATTTTTCCAAATTAAGCTAATGCGAAATTTAGTTTACCTGCTCAAACATAAATGAATTCACGCTTTTAACGGGTTAAATAGCTCAAAAGCGCACAGCATACCCGATGTTATTTTCTTCGTTAGCTGAAATATCCAGATAATTTTAATTCTTTAACATCACTCTCATCATCACCCTCAGTACCAACACTGCCACCATACCCGCCTCGGTAATGTGTCTGCCTCACATTCAAGAGGTCCGGAGTTCGAATCTCGGTCAAGGTGAGTTACCTGCATAAGATTTTTTCGGGGTTTTACCTTATCCTTAAAAACCTATGTTGGTTAGCTCTAAGCTCCACGGACCCTGGACACATCTGAGCATCATTTCACCCATTTTATTCACAGTCCGATACGACTTAACGTTGGAGGACGTAAAATTACAACAAAAATGCCACTATGAAGAGCGACATTTGGTAAAATGGGTCAGTTAGTATCTGCTCTAGGCTGAAGTTATCGCTGAATTATTTGGGTAAGTTTTACCTAGCCGTTTTTCATTAGTGTGATGCCAATTTTCTAAACATTAGCTACATTATTTATAAGTATTAATGACAATTTTGTATCTCTATTCAATGTATCATTTTATGACGGTTATTCCTAATTCTTCATCTAATCTAAAATAGAAGTGATAATTCGTATTGTTTCGGGTGATTTATCATTTATATGAAAGGTCTTATCTAATTAGGCTTATCGCTGCCATACTGTAAATACATTCTACAAATAAAACAGTATTTCATAGAGTAGTCCTTATGAATAATGTAATATTGTAATGGAAATAAATTTTAGGTTTCAATGAATTTAAAGAGACCATTCAGTTAAAAAGTCTTCTGTGAGGTGTAGTGGGCTGGAACGCGGTGCTTCAATTACCATTGCCGTGTGCGTGAGACCGGCATTCAGACTGGCGGGCCTTGTTTTTGATTGGCCCTTTATTCTTCTTCTTCTTCTTCTTCTTCACTTCACGGCATGGGTAGAGTGACCGTTCCGTCTCACAATAATTGCTCCTTCCATCTCTTTTTAGGTCTACCAACATCTCTCTTTCCTTGTGGCTGATATTGGAATGCAATCTTAGGCAGTCTTGTTTCGGACATTCTTTGTATATGCTGCATCCATTCCTTTTGATATTTTTCAATTTTGCTACTTATCGAGTTTACGTTGAGTTCCTTTCTTATATCTTAATTCCTTATTCTATCCAACCTTGTGCATCCCTTTCTTTTCCTTAAAAAGTTCATCTCTGCACTTTGAATTTGGCTTTTCATTTTCTTCGTGAGTACCCATGCCTCACTTCCATAAAGTAGTGCAGGGACTGTCATTGTTTTGTACAACTTTAATCTTGTATCTCTTCTTGTTTTATTTCTCAACGTTCTATGCACTGTTCCACGTATCATTTGCAATGTTGTAAGCTTTTTGCTCACATCTCTGTCTGCTTTCATCATATAATTAAGATTACATCCTAAATAGCTGAATTCTTTTAGTTGTTCTAGTGGTTTGTTGTCTAAAATTATTTTTGATCTTATATGTTGTTTTCCCCAAAAGGCCATTATCTTAGATGTTTCCGTCGATATTTTAAGATCATACTGTTGGCATACTTGGTTCAAGCGGTGTAGTGCATATTGTAATTTATCCTCCGTTTCTTGTACTAAAACCACGTCATCTGCATATAGTAAAGTATTTAAAACTTTGTTCTTATTTATTTATTTATTTTTATTCCTGATTTATTATTATTATTATTATTATTATTATTATTATTATTATTATTATTATTATTATTATTATTATTATTATTATTATTATTATTATTATTATTATTATTATTATTATTATTATTATTATTATTATTATTATTATTATTATTATTATTATTATTATTATTATTATTATTATTATTATTATTATTATTATTATTATTATTATTATTATTATTATTATTATTATTATTATTATTATTATTATTATTATTATTATTATTATTATTATTATTATTATTATTATTATTATTATTATTATTATTATTATTATTATTACTATTACTATTATTATTATTACTATTACTATTATTATTATTACTATTATTATTATTATTATTATTATTATTATTATTATTATTATTATTATTATTATTATTATTATTATTATTATTATTATTATTATTATTATTATTATTATTATTATTATTATATGATCATCATCATCACTATTATCGTTATCATTATCATTTATTATTAAATGTGTAATTAACTTTGTTAAATTTCCAACTTGCGTACGTATTAACTGCCTACGTCTGGCTATCAATGGGGAATTGAGGACTGAAGAAATGCCTCTCTAGAGCTGCCTCAATGAAACATAAATATGCAGAATGTTATTCGTGTGACTGTTTTCTATAAAACGATGAAAATCTCCGTGTTTATGTGACCAGAGTTTTGAAGCAATACAGTTTTCCAGTTTACAATAAACATTTTGTAGCGATACCATACAGCCTTCATATCTTATGAAAGAGAAGTCAATGACAGACGTATCAAAATAATAACTTATAAAATACACACAATAAATTAGTTCTCCGAAAAGTAATGTAACAAAAGTCAAGGCAGTTTTAGACTCGTATTGTTAGCAATTAAACTTCACTCTTAAGGTGCCATTTTGCTCGCGTAATTTACAGTCTTTCCCCCCAAATCTGACAAAAAGTCACCATTTGTTAAGTTAGTAACAAGGCATTTAGGTAATGATCAAATCGCCTCATGAAGATATTAGAGGGGAGAGAATGACTTGGACGGTGTAGTCCAGCACTCTAATGAAGTAATAAAAAGTGCTGTATCAATGGTATCAATTTAGGAAAATTTAACCTCTAAAAGCCGGTGTTTGAAAAGGATTGATACAGAAAAAAAAAAAACGAAATACACACATCCTAACTATAGTTTTAGGAAATCTTCCTTTCTTGAAATAAGTTTTTGTTTGTGTTCTATGGTTTCCTAGTTACACAAATGTAACAGGATTTAAGAAGAGGCGGTTGATAATGATTCAGATACCATTCTACATATTTGCCAATCTAAAAATAACAGTTAAGAAGAAAGTTCATTGCGTTGCAAAAAATAGCTGAAAATCTTCCGTTTGGATCTGCTGAAGAAACCAATTGTGCTGATCACGCGTTATCGTGTTCACATACACATATTCACAGCCTTCTGGAGGGATTCAGGAAAAACTCCAAGCAAATACCTATTGTTAGCAAAACCTCAGTACCCAGACTTTAGGTCGAATGCAGGTTTTATAACGTAACTTGCCAATTATTTCTGTTTACGTAATCTACTTACATGTAGTTTATCACGAGACGAAAAACATGTGTTAAACCTGCCTTTTTAACCATGGATGCTCCCACTTGATGTTACAAATTTATCGACATATTCGCCAATGCGTAGAACCAAGTATTTATCTGACAAAATTTCTCATTTTGAATGGGATCCATTAAGTTTATCCCATGAACCAAATATAACATATTTTGTAAATAATAATTAACTTCTTACTTTTATTATTTAAGGTCAAATCATCATTATGTAGCTGTCAGATCTCTATATAGTAAACAAATGAATAGTGGAATAAGTTAGAATATCAATCACTGCTACCAATAGTGAGTATGAGAAGTTATCTCATGGTTAACACATATTACAATTTAAAATTGTATAGATACTATTTTAGTTAATTGATGGAAATTAATAATTTCTTCACACTAGCCATATATAGACTAAGGGTTTTGTTATGTATAGAGTCAACATGAAAAATTCAATGCCACGGCCGGGATTTGAACCACGGATCTCCTGGTTTCCATCCAGTCACTCTAACCCATTGAGCTACCATGGTCAACGTGCCGTCCTGACATTAAATTCTCCATTTGACTCATATTTTCACGGTAGACCACTAGGAGCTCTCGCATTCGAGATACACCGTTTGTGGCGACTTACTATCGTAAGGACTTGAGTCCCAGGCTTCATCATTTAACTCTTATTATTTTAGTTAATTGATGGAAATTAATCATTTCTTCACACTAGCCATATATAGGCTAAGGGTATTGCCGGGATTTGATATAGATATTAATTTGGAAATAGACACATTTCGAAAGTGCACCGATTAGACCATATTTTTCAAATCTCAAATCTGAATAGATTTTGAGGCATTAGTGCAGCGTCATTTTTCCTATAGATATTAATTTGGAAATAGACACATTTCGAATGTGCACCGATTAGACCATATTTTTCAAATCTCAAATCTGAATAGATTTTGAGGCATTAGTGCAGTGTCCTTTTTCCAGAACTTACGAACGATTATATGGATAACGTAGCTAATTATTCACTACATACTGACGCTATTATAGTCGGTAACAAACACACGTTTTTCCAATAAAACCGCATTCTTCTAGGCATATTATAACATACCGTAATCGGTCGATATCATTGGCATTACTAATAACCAATATATATATATATATATATATATATATATATATATATATATATCCAATGTGTAGCGTATAAATGGAATAGTCGTATTAATTCAGGGCTTCCCTGTTTTAGTGAAGATGTGTTTTTAGACGAAGCATTAGAAACATAGCTTCGAATGCAGTGTTATAACTGATTATACACATGTCCATATCTTGCGGTTTTATCATTTGAATACATGGTGCTGTATTCCTCGCCCGCAACAAATAAAATGTGAACCTTGTTAAAATAACTTTCACCAAACAAAGGCATTTCTCTTGTATATCTAAGCATTTAAGCAAGAAAGATACAGAATATTGCAATGTATTACAGTTGTGAGCTTTTCATCATAGTGTAAATTAATTGTTCTTTCGCACTAGCCGTGTGTAGGACGCACTATGAGAGGGTAGAGCCAGACTGAAAAATGCAATGCCATAGCCGGGATTTGAACCACGGATCTTCTGGTTTCCGTCCAGCCGCTCTAACCATTTGAGCTACTATGACCAACGTGCCAACATGACATTAGATTCTCCAACTAACTCGTGTTTCTCCCGGTAAACCACTAGGAGTTCTCATAAACACAAGATACAACTGTCTTAATGGCGACTTACTATGCTGTAAGTACTTTAAGGCCCGGGCTTTAGAGTTCGGACCACTAATAGGTACAATTAATGGAAATTAATTGTTCTTTCACACTAGCCGTGAGTAGGACGCAATATGAAAGGGTAGAGCCAGACTGAAAAATTCAACATAGTCTTCAAAATCTAATTCGGGCGGAAAAAAAACAATCAACCTCGGTTACCATGTGCAGCTTTATGTTCCAGTTTGACCATTTCTGACGTACTGATTTTCTATTTTACATTAAATTTTAATACATACTTTGTATAGATTCCTTACTGTCTAGGTCACGTTTCTAAGCTGTGTTAAACGATTTAAAAAATAACTACTCTTCTAAGTCCCAGATTCTTAAAAACTTGGAAATTATTTAAGTAGCGGACACTAGTATTTGTATAAAAATAGTTTGAACTTGATTTCGAAATTTTTGCAGCATACTTCCTCATTTCTGGCTGTTTCTGTGTGTCTAAGTGTGCCGCCAGAAGACTGGCCAGCAGAACAAATCCCTGTAATTTGGAAGTTGTTCCAGTAATCTGATTTCACTATATTGTGGAGTCTTGATTGCTGGGCAGAATTCATAACTCTGATCTTTACTGCTGCCCAACATAGCAGCAAAAGAGTATCTTATCACAAAGCTCTCTGTGTGAATGTGAAGCTAGAATTACAATGCAACTTGTCTACGCAATACTTGCAGACTTAAATTACGACATGAACGTCACGGTTCTGAAGTTTATTACAACTTATACCAATAAATTAATAATAGCCACGAAAATATACAAGCTTCCAAGGACATACATGCTTTTTTAATATTTTTACTTTCTCTGCTCTTTGCTTATGGTAAATAAAGAAAACATTATATTGTCATTTCCCCAAAAATATGCATATTGGAGTACCACGAATTAAAAACCTATGCAGTTTTACCTAAACATCCATGGTCGTGTAGGATAAATATGAAAATTGGTATTTACATTCAGCACCTTCCAAGGCGAGTCAAAGAAAGTTTTGAAGAAAATCTTACTATCCTATACTACTCTTTATATGTAAAATGCTTCCCTATTTCCTTTCTCTCAAAAACGGCTCTTACAAATTTGGTTAAAACGTTTTATGTTCATTATATCTGCTTATGAGATAAAACGCATAGATTAATTTTCATGGGAATTCCTGGCTATTCTGAATTAATTTCCTATGCTTTTGCTTTACTGGTAAACGGTAAAGTGTAGATAAAAACTTACTGGTACAAAAAACTTAAATTTCATGAAAACATATATATAAACAAATTTATTTGCATTAATATTTTCGAAACAGGCGTTATTTGAAACACTTTGTATCCTTTGAAGGGCCAAGTCGCTGTTCGTTTGTTTCTTATGGCCATACAATTAGTAGAATTTCAAAGCTTACACAGAGTGTCGTGTCTGTAAGATTTGATAATAATCGCTTCAGCTTTCTTCTTCATCTTGTAGGTAATCCCTAAAAAATGTGTAATTAAATCATTTCTACAAAAAGTGAACCTCAATTAAACGTGATAGATGTAATAAGCCTGTGGAAGAGAAAGTGATGTAAATACAAGGGGCGTCCAGAAAGTACATACTGTTTCAATTTATCTCCGCTGCAGCGCTGTTATCGCAGTTCCGCACATGTAGACGCATGTGGTAGACGCTCTGTATCAAGAAGAAGAAACGTGCGCCATTGTTAAGATCGCTGTCAGCCACGTACGCTTTGTTGTGCTTGTTTACAATGTCGGTGTTGATTGAAAATCCCGCCGCTGGTGAAATCAGATCTGTGATTCGTTTTCTGAATGATAGGAAAGTTAGACCAATTGAAATTTATCGGCAAATTTGCGATTACGTGTGAAAAACGACGAAAAACATCCTACAGGGATTTTGCTGGGACGTGTTTGACCACCCCCCGTACAGCCCTGACCTCGCTGCTAGCGAATTTTATGTTTTTGCATCTCAAATCTTTCCTTGGCGGTCAACACTTCAACAATGACCAAGAGCTGAAAAAAGAACGTTTGCAACTGGTTGAAGACACAGTCGGCAAACTTCTATGAAGAAGGTATACAAAAACTTGTGTCTGGTTTTGAAAAATGCCTGCAAAATTTTGGCAGTTATGTGGAAAAGTAGTTTAAGAGTTGCAGAATTTTGTACGATAAATATTTTTTCTGTATCTGTACACAATTTAATTTTATTACCAAACGTAACATTTATGATATACATAATTATTCAAATAAACGACCAAATTGTCTTTGTAAATGCAGTACAGTCTCTGTAGCAACTTCCTACGTATTTCATATGCAAAACATCTGCCTCATAAAATATATATTATCATGTTACGGATGAAGGCGAACACTAAACTCAATACTTAACGGTCGATACGGGAATGTATTGCAAATTCGTCAATACATTCCAAGCGCAGGATACAGGCTGTCTCTGGTTTCAGACACCATGAAATGGCATAAACTGGAATCTGCAGAAAGTATACCAGTTTAAGTTTGTGACATGTTTAACGTTTTTATCCCTCCGGATGTTTAGACGGCGGAGTGAAGCAAAATGTATACAAAGTATACAAATAAAAGAGGTTGTACGTCTTCACTACAAAGGTCAACTGCAATCAAGACCTCCCTGGTAGATCGCTCTCTGCAATCTCGGCACTCTCAGTAAATCATTTCCAAACTTACTTCAGTTTAGTTCATGTAGATATATTTGCAAGGATAACTGCCGTGTTAGTACAAATAGTGGCGAATTACAAGTTAGTTAAAAAAGGCGTTTAAGTCCTAGCGCAGACATTTAAACTAGAGTTTAAGAATTTAGTAGCTGCTTAAAAAGTACACAAATTCAAATAATAGTAAAATGTATAATTGCAGTGCAAATTACTATTTAAATTTCTTCTGGCACTTTTATTTACATAACATCAGCTTTAGAACAGGATAAATTGTGATTAATTAACTGAATACAAAATAATATAACAGCGCAGTAGGTACATTTATAAAGCAGTCAATATCCCTATGCTAATGTCTAGTAAAGATCACATCTTCCTTATACTCCTTAAAAGCATAGCATTACTAATAGTCTCAATGGTTTTAGATTCATTTTTGTCCCTAATGTTTTTTTTTTTTTTTTTTTTTTTTTTTTTTTTTAATTGCAATAGTCATATCGGCAGCCATTCTCCTTTGGAACAAACATATCGCCTATTGGGTTGCTGGTACTTTGGATTTTTAATCATTAGATCATGCACACATTCGCAATGTCATTCATACTTGCAGACTATGGGGAAGATGGGAATGGAACCCGGAACCGCATGATGTGCCGACTGAGCTACGGGACCAGCCCCTGATGGCTTTATTGAATTAGAAACCTTTCAAATACTTTTATTCCCATAGAATAGGCTTTTCTTTCAGTTTCATTCAATGTGTCTTTTTTAATTTAACTGAAAATTTGCGATCTATTCTTAACAGAACATTTATTAAATTGGTTAAAAGTAATATATGGAATACTAAAGCGATATGACTTACGGGGTGTATACTGTCAATCGTGGCATTGTCTACAAGTAGACAAGCAAGGAAGTTCGATAAGCACTGCTATACAGGGGTGCGATTTCTTCTTCTATTGTAGATCGTTACGTAGGTATCGTGTTGCGTTTGCCAGACAAAGATAAATTCTAGATTCAGTTCTTCATAATACGTCAATATTGGAGTTACGGTAGTTCTATCCAAAGCTGAATACCGTATGTCCATACGGGTCAAATTTAGTCTCATAAAGTAGTACTTTGTTGCAGAGAGACAGATAAGAATGCTTCTTCTGTAAATATAAAAGCTGGAATATTAGATTTGCTTCTTTAACTTTTCGTTACAATGTGCAATTTCCATATTACAGTTACTGTTACGGGGATTCGTTCAGTATTTACCGAGCGGGATGGCTCAGGCGGTTTCGTCTGTGGTCCGCATTTGGGAGGCCCGGGTTCGATTCCCGTGGCCGACCTACCTGACCATCATCTCTCATCTGGTGTTCTCTTCCAGGGTAAAAGTGCCGGCGGGTGTCTCGGCGGTGCATGGCAGGATGCTATGCTCTGAGGAAAACTACTTCCTCCTCCGGTAGGTCAGTTGCCCGTCTCCTCTCCTCTGCTGGGACTATTTCGGGACCGCCAGCCAGGGACCTTTGGGGCTCGAATCACCTGCCTTGGGACCATTTGGGTTCGGCTGCTAGGCTCAGTGCCATCCTGCTGTAGGGGAGCGAGTTCGTTGTCCTGGCCTGTCGGGGGAAGTGTCTATCCAAGTAAACTATAGGGACCCTGCTCTCTGTACAGTCGTGGCTCCTTGGGTCGGCCGCCCTCTGTCTCCTTCACCTCATCCTGCCCTCACTTGGGGGCATAGGAACAATGGGCCCAGCATGGTGGCCTACGTACCGAATCCTAAACCTAATCCTGTACAGTATGTAGAGGTATGTATTTTAAGGCACATCTCGTGACGTAAAACGTCATGTGGATATTGCAATTGTCGTAATTGTGTGCTTGTTATAAGAAATATAATTAATGTAATTATAATGAACAAACACAAATGTACACAAATGCAACGACTTAACTGTTAAAATGTTTCTTCCTTTTTTAATTTGTAAATAGTATTCTATGTTACATTTTTTACCAGACGTTCCTAATTTTTTTTCGTCTATCTATATTTTCCATTCACTTTCCAATCTGCATTCACAACTCCGACAATGTTTATTTCAGAGTGAATTATCATTCACTCCTGAAGGTTTTCGCATCTACTGTCAGGTACAAAATCAATACCTAAGCTGGATAATGCTGGATACTATGGATAGTTTAGCATGCACTTCTGTACTTAGTTTTATATAAATTTTGCAAAAGCGCGGTTCTCGTCGACACTTACACGTTAGTAACAGTAACTACACCTTCCGCAGTCTGTCGCAAGTTCTTGCTGCACACGATCCATAGTGGTGGATACTTCAGATGCATGAAATGAAATTATTTTTGCGTAAGGGAATTCACGAAGTGAACGTTTAGGTTACCTCACCAGCATTTTCCAATTATAACAACAGAGGAAAACTTGAAGAAAACCTATATCAGAGATAACAATTGTGGCGAAATCTGAACCGCGAAAACACTATTCATGAATCCCTGGTTTAACGACCTTAGCCATCCGTGTGGTCCAATAAGCTCTACCTTTATTTGTCATTTAAGTGCTATAATCTTCTTTTCTCTCTCATTACCCTTTCCGCATGGAAGACTTACAGGTGCGCGCCGGGGGTTAGATGTCTGTCAAGCAGATGACAAACCATGGATCAGGAAGGGTAACCAGGGTGGTTAACCACCCCAAAGGAGCTCCCCTTTATAGCCTAGTGGCAGCGTGTTTATCTCATATTCAAGTAGTACCGCATTCGAATCTCGACCAGGGTGAGGTACTTGGTTAAGTTTTTTTATCTGGGTTGTATCTTATTCTGAAGGATGAGTGTTTCGTAACTAAACTCCATGGACCTTGAGCTCATTTGAGCGTCATTTCCTTCCTCCTAAGATATGACTTACGCTGGAATATGTTAGATTAAAATAAAAACGCAAACGATGATATGAAATGAAGACAAAATAAATGAAAATCATAAATGATGGAGCAGTTGATGGAATTAAGGGAGGGAGAAAGGAAGAAACCGGACAAAAACCCACTCCCAGGCCACTTTATCCACCACGAATCCTGGGATGGAACTAGGGTCACCTTGGTAAAGGCGATCGGTTTAGTAACTCGGTCATGGCGTCGCCTTACGTTTAAGTATAATAGACAACAAAACTATCATTTAAGAAAACTTTTTAAAGTACTAAGCAGCCAATGTTAATTTGCCTTGTTTGTTATTACTTGCTTGATATCACAGCAATGTTCAGAGTTTAAGAACACTCTATTTTTAAGCCGAAATATTTTTGTGAAAAAAAATGGGGAATGCAAAAAGTTAAGAATATTTTAAAACGCATATTTTATTGTTAAGTCTTATGAGATTATTTCTTTATACTTACCCCAAAATGCACATTAATTTTTAAGGAATTCCATAGTATCGAAGTTATCATCTTGTATACAAATTATAATACCCATAACAACTAAAAATTCCTGAGAAACTGAGACATTTATACCAAAATAATTATTCTTAATACTCATATTGCAATTGAAAGGTAACGTCCTATGCTACTTGTAAATAGAAGATTAAAGCTATATTTGAAACACAATAACCTCACAAATCAGAAAATCTCAAACATTTTTGTAGTGTCAAACATAATAATAAAATATAATTTTGACCAATATCTTTTTTTAATATTCTCGTAAAGTAAAATAGTGTGAAATACTTTGAGGTAATTCTGGGTTTTCTTCAAATGCAGTAAATTAATCTAATTCAGCTCCTTAGTGAACATTTATTCTGAGTAAAGCAGTCTGTATTAGAGCGTGGAGCCTATTTTTAAAATAATTAAATCTCAGCACTGTATATGTTAAATTATGTCGGTAAAATTATGTTAACAAGTGAATACAACCGGAAAAGCTTTTGAGAACGAACAAAACTATAGATGGATATGCAACAATATTGATTTAATTCGCGGTGTGCTTCTACATCGATCGCGTATCCGCTATAAACATTACTATTTGAGAAAATAAAAAGTTTATTTGCTCTAAAATAATCATTTTAAATAACAATATAATTATAAATTATGTAACACCATATTTTTGAAGGCACCTGCTGACTACAGTTTTAGTATTTCGTTGGTAGGTACAACATTTTTGCCCACCTCGGTAGCGTGTTGGTAGCGTGTCTGCCTCACGTTTAAGAGGTCCTGAGTTCGAATCTCGGACGGTTGAGTTACCTGGATAAGATTTTTCCTGGTTTTTCCTTATCCTGAAAGACGAATGTCGGGTAACTCTAAGCTCTATGGACGCTGGGCTCATTTGAGCATCATTTCACCCATTCCATTCATCGTCCCATATGACTAAACGTTGGAGGAGGTAAATTACAACAAAAAAAGAACATTCAAATTCCTAAGTTTCTGAACCAAAGGATAATTAAGAAAATATGGACAAATCTGCCTCAAATTGAAAATGCCGTTGTTATGGTTATGTAGGGAAATCTAATTTGGAGACTAAGAAATTGGAACTTGCATAGTTAAAGGGATCGAAAAGAATGTTATCAGTATTTATCTAAGTAGTTGAAATAGTATTTCTGAATCATCAGAAACATACACCTGGTACTTAGTTATAGTGGTGTATGCACTTTATAAAATGCTGTTAAGGCGATAGCTTTTCACTAATTATGTTCCTATTAGACATTTTCTGAGTATAAAAGTATATAACCAATTTTGCTTTCGCTTACCACTTTCAGAAGTCAGGACATTATGTTCTGTCTGGGAATTCGTACATTGATGTTTCCAGCTGAGGTTTTGTAAGCTTCCCTCGGTGGATGAATATGACACTTCTTAAAATTTGTTGTGCAAAGAAACTTAACAGTAGGCAAAAATGTTTTTCAGCACATTTTACACACGGTTCTGTTATTTCTAGTACTGTCTACTTCAAAAATGTTCCAGACGCACTCATGTTTCACTGTTGTACGTTGGTAAAGCAGTAGGTATATTTAGGGGAATTAGGTATATCTGTAAGGTACGCTTGTTACCCGAGTTTGAATTGCGAAACAAACTAGTAGATGGAAGGAAGAAATATTTCCATGCACCTTATAGTAACACGCTTCAAGTTATGATTTATTTGGATAGAGTCAAACTGAAAAATTCAATGCCATGGCCGGGATTTGAACCATAAATTTCTTGGTTTCGTCCATTCACCCTTACCCCATTGAGCTACCATGGTCAAGGTGCCGTCACTACGTTAAATTCTCCAATTGATAAGAATAAGAGCGATTGGACAGAAACCAGTAGATCCATGGTCCAAATCCCGGCCATTGCATTGCATTTTTCAGTTTTACTCTATCCAAAACCTTAGCCTACACACGGCTAGTGTGAAGTACCGATTAATTTACATCAATTAACATAAATAATAAGAGTTTAATGTTGAGGCCTGGGACTCAAGTAATTATAATAGTAATTCGCCACGAACGGTGTATCTCGAATACGAGAGCCCGTAGTAGTTTACCGGGAAAATATGAGTCAGTTGGAGAATTTAATGTAGTGACGGTACGATGGCCAAGATAGATCAATGGGTAAGAGCGACTGGATGGAAACCAGTAAAACCGTGGTTCAAATCCCGACCATGATATTGAATTTTTCAGTTTGCCTCTAACTGTTCAAAACCTTAGCCTATACATGGCTAGTGTGAAGGAACGGTTAATTTCCATTAATTAACTTAAATTCTGATTTGTTTCTGCTGGATTCGCAAGTTTTGGTCACCGGAGTAAGCAAATATGGTCACCAAGCCAGATAAGCTGCATGTTTGCTTACCAATTTCCCTATTATTTTGCATGCTTGCATTTGGATACAAGAGACTATCGAACATTGTCTTTCACTCACAGCAAACGCAGTCAGGATCTATCAAGAGCTGTAGTAATGCAAAAATTTTCAATAATGCAAAACTTAATTTGCAGGTATCGGCTTATCTCAAATAGGTATTAGACATACTTCGAGCCACCGAGTAGTGAGAGTATCGAAGTCTTATCCCTTATAATAATATTGATTTCTATAACCATAGCAAGCGATCTATACAGAGTGGAAAGGGACACAATAGTCTCAGTTAAGTGAACAAATATTTTCTATCAGTTTTGTTGTCACTTTCAGAGTTTTGAAGTTATACTCACAAAACACCAAGTTTTTCAACGTCGCATAGCATTAAGATACCATCTGAGAAGATCAGCATCACTTATCAGTAATTTACATGCCACAGGGACGAGTTTCCCTCAGTCATTCTTCCAATGTTGCCAAGAGCATTCCCATACGGTACGCTAATATTACTTGCATTTAACATTAATTTCTGTGGAAACGAGACGGGCAACAAAACGCGCATCAGAAGGTTTTGTTACATATATATTAAACTAAAAGCCTCAGAGATAGTCTTCGTCTTATTGTTGCGCGTTTTCGCAACATGATACTAAATTTTATTTTGGACTGTTGCTATGGTGTATGTATTAGTGCTTTGTTTTTGCAAAATATTGCCCTCTGAAAAACTCCTTCTAAGCTATACAGGTAAATTAAGCTACGGTATAAAAATAAATCTAAATGCCCAAATGGCGTCTACTTTTCGCTGTCCTATCCTTCTCCTCTCAATTACATTTGAAAAATAAATCATGTATACATACCTCATTCTGCAAACGGTGGAAATGAAAAATAGTTTGTGAAAACTGGTACACGTCCTTTTGTTGGATAATACGATTTTTCTTGTAATATTTTCACTCAGTTCGTACGGTAATTATTTTTACAATTCTCCAAGCATATTATAATTAAAGAAAGCTAGTCGAATTTAGAGTCACCAATTAAACACTAATTGTTATTGCACAGAGTGGAGTTTTAGAAAAACTAGTGTTATTAAGATCAGGAACTTTCAACACATGTTGTACTAATCCTTGAAATAATTTACGTAGGTAAGATTCCGAAGTCATTAGTTCATTTTGTATCTTTACGTTTAAAATGTCACGTCTTATTAGTTAAGTTTATCCAAGATGGCTAAACCGTTACTTTAAATTTCGGTACTAATCTGCACGCTGTTACTTAGCATAAAAAATACTTGTAATTATCTGGATAATAATCGCTTATTTTACATGTTTACGGTCTTAATAAAAGCATAACGTTTTCATATAGGAGTTACATGCAGTTAATCTATTATCTGATGTGCACAAGTATAAACGAATATGAAATGCAAACAGTACCGCACACAATCAGATCGGCACACACACTGACCGATTTACGTGCTCACACACAAACCATGAACCTTGAACTGACACGTGCGGAGGGCTCAGTGCATGGATAGCCGAGGGAATCCCAGCATAGCTGTGGGACCGGTTTTCGTTCAGCCGGTCTCTCCCTAAACTATTCTCCCTGTAGAAGTAAATAGAAGAAGGAGTGTGGCTATTCTTTAATGAGTTTACAAAAATATGATATTGAATTTGCTTCCACATTGTATCCTTAAATGCTAACCCTAGAAATAAACTTATTTATAACAAAAGCAAAGATAAAGGGGTTGAGAAGGGTTTGCAGAGAAGTTAAATCTACTTATATTTAGATACTATAAAAGTAATACGTAAGATAAAAATAACTGCACAGCTGCAGTGACTGCATCCGCAGTTCTGCTTGATGCGCTTATACCACGTAGGTCTGCTGTTCGAATCTCAGTAACGGTTAAGCTGCAAATGTTAGGTTTCTTCCCACAGGAAAGTGCGAACACACACGCGCCTACACTTTTATGTACGCTAATTACGGATGTAGCAGTTTCTTTGAATTTTTCGATACAGTACAGCTTTCGCAACATTTCTGGTCCATGCTCCATTTGTCGTATTTATTACCTACAGGATTTCAAACACTAACACCGCAACTTCAATAGAAATAAATTCCAAATACAAACAAGAACATTTCCCAACTGCCTATAATTACCGGTACAATATTACCTATACTGCATGACCTATTAGTTATCCTATCTATTAGTTATATATTAAATATTACAATAGATATACATATATGGTGTGATTGAGACCGTGAAGATCTAGTAAATACCGACGGCAGTAAAGTTTAACCTCTGCTACCCTCACATCATGGACAAATCAGGAGTATGAATAGCATGAAGAACGTCTTCATTTTCACTCCCTACTGAAATTTCATCAAGATTTTATAGGGGCTTGCACAGCACTGGGGCAGTAATCAATACTAGAAAGAGGTTCTCTTGATTTAATTCTGAACTGTATTATCCAATGACACTATTTAACGCACTAGCTTCTACAGTAAAGCATCATGCTCAAACTATTTGGAATGATAAGGAAGACGGGAAAATGCGGAAGAAAATAGTAGGATAAACAATGCAAGGACTCATGCGTTTTACTATCGGTCACGATAATGGCTAGGTGTTAGCTTATTGTTTTATTTATCGTAATTGTCACGTACACCATGATCTCATCATTCAAACTTCTGCAGCTACTGCTTCAAGTCACGTTCGAACATATTCACAAAGCACCTTACTGCTTTGAGTGGCTTTTTGTAAGTTACTATATTTTTGGAGGATTTCAGCCGAAACTGAGGTATGTCTTTCTAAAATCGAACACTCCATTACCAGCATAGCTTTGAAGACATGCAATATCCTAGAGTTACCCTAATTTGAATCTCTCGTGTTTAGAAAACCGTTAAGTGTATGGTTAATTTTGTAAGCAATGAAACTAGGGCATAAATAGTTTTAAGAATTTGATAGATAACATAACATAAATACAGTATAATACAGTCAGTTTGTGAAATTGTGGTCCTGTAAGAAATATGACAAAATTTTTATATAGCATTACCTTTCTCAGATGACGGCTGAAGAAGAGTGCTGGAATGTGCATGTAAACGATTTTAAATATGAAAATAAAATTTTAATCTTAAAAAAAAAAGTATCGGTCTACAAGAACTTGCATGGAGATACTTGGCTGCTTCATCTGCATATTCGTTTCAGTAATTCCAATATGGGATGGTATTCATATAACAAGTTGTTTGTTGACATAAATTTCGTCGTGCAGCATTGCAGCACCCCGATTTCTTCAAACATTGTTTCTCTTCCTTTCATGAATTTTAATTTATAAATTTTAAATCCTGAATCTGTACCAGTAAGAAATTTTAATTCTCTTGAACTTTTCAGTACTTCAAAAGCTGTTCTAATTGCGAAGGTCTCACAAAAGAAGGCCGAACGTATTTGATTATTAAGTCTTCAAAGTAAGTATATAATTACACGTTCTAAACCACTAGACGAATGGCAGCCATCCTGTAAAACTTTTTGAACTCTTGGAATTTATCCAATGATGCACTCAAGAAAGCTTTATAAATGTAAGATTGGTTTCTCACTAGAGCGTGTCGAAGTTTGGATGAACAATTTGTCATGGTGGTTCTTTTGGGATCTTTCGTAGAATTGTTTTAGAAGACACACATTTCTTTCTTTCAGATAAGCATTTAGATAATGGTAGAACAGTTTGGGATATGCTTTTCTTCTCATACAGCTAGCAAAACATCTGTTGAAGAAAACATTTTAACGTAGAGGATTTTCTGGTATGTCAGATATTTGCAATTTATTCGGGAAGTCAATTTCAGTAACTGGAATTTTCAGAAAAAGCGTATGCTAGAATATTACGGATGGCGTCTGGATTTGTGATGATAAAAAAAATGTGTAGTGTTTGACGCCCGCTTTTACTACATACGACACCGCAGGCGATGCCACTGATGATACATGAGATGAAGATGGAGCACCGGTGGAATGAGATGGCGGGGGAAACCGGAGATCCCGGAGAAAACCCGCCCCAGCACCGTGTTGTCCACCAAATCTCACGTTGCGGTTGCCTAGGATCGAACCCGGGCCGCCTTGGTGAGAGCCAAGCGGTCTAACCACTGAGCCACGGCGCGGCCTACTTTGTGATGATGCTATATAACTGCTAGAATGTGCAAAACGGCAAAATGTTATTTTTCTTGTCCAGCAATTATTCATAAATTAATCCAACTTTCCGAAGTTGAGGTCCCAGACGGTCATTTTGAAATACTTCTTCTTCCTCTTCTTCCTCTTTCTCTAACTCCTTTGTGCTGTTAAGCGTGGAATACAAGCCTCTTCTAACCATTTCCTCCACGTTTCTCGGTCCATTATCATTCTCTTCATTTCTGTCATGGTTTTCCCTCTATCCTTCCCCAACCTCTCAATGTATTCCTGATACACCATGCGTGGCCTTCCCCTAATTCTTTTACATTCTGGTCTGGCTTCTAAATATTGTTTGGGTTTTCTTTCTTCTGACATGCGCAGTACATGTCCATACCATTTAAGTTGTCTTTTTTCCAATATTTCTTTAACGGAGTGTGTAGCCAACTCTTCCCTTATTGTTACATTTCTAATCATATCTCTTCTTGTCTTCCCCACAGCTCGTCTTAAATATCTCATTTCCATAGCTGTTATTTTGCTTTCTTGTTTCTGTAGGTGAGTCCAGCTCTCTGCTCCATGTAATAGAATTGGTAGTATTATTGTTTTAAATACTATAATTTGTGTATCTTTTGTTATTTCCTTCTTTCCCACGATAGTATTATTAATCTGATAGTAGACCGAATTGACCTTTCATTTTGAAATACACTTCCACCAAAATGCAGATCAATCGTCCTTAAATATCCTAAGCAGTTTTGGTCTAATCCTCTAATATCCTTGTTAACTCTGATCAGCACGGTGTCGTTTCTAACATGTTAAAATTGCTAATTATATTGCAATTTTCATTTCACCAAGGAACCTAGCTTTTACCCTCATAGTTCACCTGTAGATTCATGAAAAAAGTTTGTTGCCAACATCAGTCACAATTATTGCAGGAAATTAAATACTTTCTGATCAATAAATTCTATATCACGATCTTCCGAGTTCAAAAAGTTTAGTTTTGCTGATATAATGTTTTGGTAACACTGCCGTGACCATTTATATAAATCTATTTATGAATGAACGTTAATACTAACTATATTTGGTTACAATAACATTTGGCACATATAACAATTTCCCTTTAATTAGAATACTTTGAATTTATCTTAGGGTACCATACAGCAGAAAACCGTATTATATTTTGTACGCTGCCCATTCTCCCTCTGCAATTTCCACATGGGCGCGTTTAATTCCTACTTTCCTCTAATCTATCTTGCTCCCTCTCTCTCCTTTGATTTCTATTTCTCTCTCCCATCTTTGTTCACTTGCCCTTCTTCTCAGCTTATGTTCCTCGCTTCGTTCTTATTCAGTTTTTCTTACACATCCTCAAATCTTCTATAATTCAGATTTCACTATAGTCTCACGTCTATGTCTGTCTTATATCTTACATCAGTTTTTCTATTCACCAAATTTCATCTTTTCATAACAAAAGTTTATTACCTAATATGATATTGATATTTCTAATTCACTCTTTTACTAACTCCTGTTTAATAATTTTAGTTTCTGCAAAAGCTTCTTAGTGTTTGTAAACTTAGGCTTACCACTTAACTGTTTTTCTTTCCCCTTTCCTTTCCGATCAAGGTAACCCGTTATTCATTTCATCAATCCATGCTTTCCTTTCCATTTTCGTCACATCCTCTTACCCTACCTGATTTTGATGTATCTGCCTCTGTAGCCTACGTAGCAACTGTCTGTGTCACGATGAAGAGGGTCCGCCCGCCTCGGTAGCGTAGATGGCAGCATGTGTGCCTCACGTTCAAGAGGTCCCGAGTTCGAATCTCGGTGAGGGTGAGTTCCTTGGATAAGGTTTTTACGGGGTTTTCCCTTATCCTGAAAGACAAATGTCGGGTAGCTCTAAGCTCCATAGACCCTGGACATGTTTGAGCATCATTTCACCCATTTCATTCACCGCCCGATATGACTTTAACGTTGGAGGACGTAAAATTAAAAAAAAAAAAAAAAAAAAGCGTTGAAGAGATCCTGAAAAATGAATGTTTCTAATTTCTATGGACCCTGGGCTCATTTAGCATCATTTCACCTATTTCAGAAGACGTTTAGAAAACAAAAACGCTCTTCTTTGTCTTGCTACATGCTGTGTTCCTCACACTTCTTTGCGTTTGTTTGTTCCTTTTGTCTTCTACATCACATTCCTCTTCTGTTCGAATTCACTATATTTTTATCCCCCCTAGCCTTTACTCATTTTTCGAATTTCTTCCCTTCCGCGCCCAACAAGTGCATTTCTCCCGTTACATTATCAACGTGTTCGAATTGTTCATATATCAGAACTTCACATCATTTTATCAACATTTTTGATATCGACCCACTTCACCTTCAACCCTCTTGTGCCGATGTTTTTATCATCCCTTCTCTTTTTTTTTTTTTTTTTTGGTTTTCTGTCAGCATTCCCCTTTTTCTCCTCCTCTCCTGTTCTGGATATTTCAGCTACACTGTCCTCTGACGTCACTTCTGTTAATGTCATTGCCGCCAGTTTCTGCTGATTCCGCGTTCTTTGATCCATCAATTCTTGGGTGAGTGTGATGTCCTGGGTTTCTGCATTAATCATCAAGTTCACGCTTTCTTGGTTCACTGCACCTCAGTTGTCCTTGTCATCGATTTCTCCTTCTGCCAACTTGCCTTCTATCCACGATTTAAAATTTCCTATAGGCCAATTTCCCTTGACTTCTGCGTTCTACTAGCATTTTTAATAATTCTCTTTGCTAATAGGTCAAATGTCTCTTTATGTATATGTCAGTACTTTTTAGTTTATTTACCTGCTTTATCATTTAGAATACCACTTGAGTACTGGCGAGCTTCGCTAATATTTTAACTCTCCCATTTCTCCTTCGAAACTGGAAAGCGTCATATATCTCACTCCTAGTTTTCCTTCTAATAGATATTGTACTTCGCGTCTCCCATCCCTTCCTGCATTCTCTTAAATTCCCGTAATCACCAGGTTGTATTTTTTTCTTGGCTTCTATATTCTCTATTTATTTTTATACACAGGACCTCTATGATAATTTCCCCTAATTTCTTGCTTACTTCATCTTCTTTATTCTCGCTTCGTGTGCCAACACTTAGTTCCACCTTTAATTCTCTTATCGCTATACCTACTTCCTTTGGTTGCCGTTGTTACTTTTTTGCCCTCACTTGCGGAACAACCTAATGTGTTCGACATTACCCGACTAATACTTCTACAAGGCTATTTGTAGGACTATACTGATGTTGAATGAGAAGAGGAAATGTATTATTTTTCTGGTACTAATCATTTGAACTTGTGTGCAGCTGAATTGTAGAAGGATAAATCGATTGCACTTAAGTATTATTAAAATGTTTTAGGTGTCACGTAGTTAGCAGATACTCAATTATTTCACCTCTTGCAACTAACCTAAATGACGCTCATGTGTCACTGAGGTCTCCCACAGCGCAGACCATCGATTAAGGATATTTCATGTACAATAAATGAGTAAGCATTTGGAAGAGAATGTTAGAAAGTGTCAGCAGCCCTTTAGAAAACGGTATTTTTTGCATCCAGTAACTTTTCTGTTTTATTTAATATTAACTTGCTCGAGCTATGTAACGTTTGTCGGTTCTATGTATACATTGAGTAGTCTTTTATGGAAGCTTCATAATTTCCTTCAAGTTGGTTTCTTGTAAACATACCACGTCTAGAGTAAGTTTTTCGTATAATGATTGAAGACATTCGCGACCTATGACCATTTATTTCTCACTGAATTATTGCACTGAACGAACATGCTGTCAGGAGCCGTTATCTAACGGATAGGTGGGCAGTGTGGAAACAAAGAGCCGGCAAATAAAAATAGTGCAGATAATTAACAGACGGATGGTGTTTCATGGAGGTCAGTCGAGTTTTATCTGGTAATATGTTAGAGAAACTTCAATAACAGTCTCGAATTATGAATGAGGTATTTAAGGAAGTGACGACTCGCCAAGAGTTAGTGGTAAAACAGTCGCGGGAGAGGTAAGCAGAGAACAGCTGAGAGTGTTGTTGTAACGAGAGCTGATGTAAACTGAGCGCTGTTTGTTATTGTCATCGACCTTGGAAGATTGTGTTGTACATGTGATGTAATGTGGTTACGTGAGAATTGAACAGTGTATTGCTACGGAAATAAAGAACATTTAGAATTTCGGCAAATTGGACTTTTAATTCTACGAACCCACAGAGTCACAATATTTTACGGAAAAATTAACCACTGCTATCCGTTTGGATAATCGAGGTGCAAACATCTTCGGTATATGTATGCAATTTTGTTTTTACACTGAACTTTTTTTTTGTATTAAAATCTATTTTTCCATCTTTTAAACATTCTATATTTATAAACGTACACATTTATTTTCAGTTATTTAAATGCTGGAGATATTTAAATGCTGGCTAACAGTTGAAACCTATTTTCCAACATTTGGAGATCTATCTCTGACTTTGCCGAAAGCAAAACGTCATATGCAAATGATGATAATAATAAGGATTTAATGTATTATATTCACATGATCAAAACTATCACTATCCACTACGATTAATTCTCACAAAAATCCAACAAAAATTCTTAATAAACCTTGTTTTTCTGTCTGCTTCATTATCATCGAGATAAACCTTTCAGAAAGTTTCATTATAGCTTTCGCTGGAGGTACAAAGGGCACAGAGGAAATTGAATCGATAGATGCTATTTATATTATGGGTGGCTATATGTTGGCGTATACAAGGTTGTGCAGGGCAGCACACTGGTCATCTTTTAAGAAGGATCTCATGCTCGGAAACGCGCGGTTTAGATACTGTAGAACCTCAAAGTTAGAGAACTGGTGTCCAAAGTGCCCGTGCACAGATCGTTCGAAGTCACCAACACACGTTTAGTCTCAATCTATGGGCTGGAATAATTGCTGACCATATCACTGGTCCGTATTTACTACCAAAAAGACTAACCGCATTTCTTAGAGGTATTTTGCCTATCTTATTGGAGGAGGTCCCTTTCCACATTCGGCAAATACTGTGACTGCAACACGACGGAGCTCCAGCACACTTTGAGAGTAATCACCTCAACGTTACATACTCAAATCTATGGATTCGTACAGGGGGACCGGTTCCATCACTGACACGAACACCAGATCTGACACCACTGTACTATTTTCTATGGGGTGGTATGAAAACCATGGTGTCCACTACTGCTGTAACGTCAGGGAAGGACCTCATTGCACGAGCGATTACCATTCTTTCAGGTCAATCACACTTGTTGGAGCATGTACTATACGTTAAACTCAGCGCCAGTGATGTAGTCTCTTCATCGATGTAGGAGGTACACAGTTTGAACCCCATTTGTGATTTTAAACTGCTTTATACATACCGTTTTTTTTAGATAAGGTATTTTTTCTGGCCATTATGGTTTAAAATTTATACAAAATTCCTTTCGATTGAAGAACGCCTCAGACTATTTTATCTGTCACTCAAATATTTTAAATACATGGTGCCTTAATAATCTTAATGACCAGTTTTGAATAAATACACATTTGGAAAACTCTTACACGCAGAAGGTAGTTTGGGTTGGGAGTGTTTCTTTAAAATCTCCATCTCGCATCTTTTGAAAACGCTTATCCTAAATACCAAGTGATAATCATCAGAAACGTCTCAAAACATATATTTCCGACGAAGTCTCGTCATTAAATTCCTCTCACCTAATATGGGTAAATGACAGAAAACGTATTACCTTTACCCTATCTTACTGTCAATTATAATTTCTTCGTTACGAGAAAACGCCTTCCATTCCAACTGCCATGTATTATCCATATTATGTATTATCCATGCCAATATTAAGTACTGAATAAAATATTTCAGGGAGATCATAGAGGTCAAACTTGTTGGTTTATTATTACATTGCTGTTGTTTAAACCAGTATTCGCCTCTGGTGCGCACCCTACTGAAGGCCTCTATCATCAGTGTGCTGTGTTGGGTGGAAACCGGAAGAGAATGGCTAAACCCCATCGGTCGGGCGAAACGACCGGCCAGTATTCTGCTTCGATAAGGCTGCACAGACCCACACCGTCGTGTCGTTCAATTGTCAGAAAACTCGCAAGCAAGACTTACTGTTTGTGATTATTTTATTTATGGTAAAAGAAGCAAACAAATGGCTTTAAGGTAATAAACTACTCTTTGCGATGGGAGACCATGATAATAAAGTAGCTTAATTAACATGACATCAGGTCACCTTTATATTTATGATCTGCCCACCGCTGTCAAAGAGAAAACTATGATGAAAGTTGGTAATATAAATAATGGAAGTTCTGTATTTCACCCAAATATCTATAGAAGATTTCCAACAGAAATACATGTTTTGAAATTAAAGAAATTAACCTCTAACCACTGAACTGCCATGGAACGTGCCAGCACAATATAGAATTTCCCACTTGACTCGCATTTTCCCCGTTAAACCACTAGAAACTCTCATATACACATGAGACAACTACCTTAATTATGATTAAAATGCTGTCAGCACTTCAGGCAACCGGTCGGATCCTACTTTTCCAAATTTCGTCCTACACTTGGTTGTGTGAAAGAACAATTAAATTGTATCAGATTTTTAATTTAAAGAGGTACTTTGTTACAGAAAGTGCCACATCAGCAGATATACCTACAAAGCACACTTTTTTTTTTTTTTTTTTTTTTTTTTTTTGTAATTTACGTCCTCCAACGTTAAGTCATATCGGACGATGAATGAAATGGGTGAACTGATGTTCTAATGAATCCGGGGTCCATGGAACTTTGAGTTACCCGACATTCGTCTATCAGTATAAGGGAAAACCCCGGCAAAAACCTTATCCGGGTAACTCACCCTAACCGAGATTCGAACTCGGGGCCTCTTGAACGTGAGGCAGACACACTACCATCTATGCTACCGAGGCGGGCGCACACGTTAATGTAAATACATGTAGTACACTATATATTTGTAAATTATGGCCAAAAGCAACTAATTCACAAATTACTACAAACAATTTGGAATTATCCCCTGACGCCTTTATAGGGCACCCAGTGCAGCCATCACCTTTATATGTTGCCTGCCACGCCCCTAAATGATCCTCATTACAGTATTTTCCTGTATTTTAACAACCTTTCTTTTTTATTTCATATGACGTATATGAATTTGTTCAAAATGGGGAAACTTTTTTCTAGCACTTTGAAAAGACGTCGCTATGAAATTTCATCCTCGTTTATGTACGATTTGGTAAAAACGTTAAGTGCAAAGCTTGGGTTCATATTTCACATAATGGGGCTCAGATCTCAATAATAACATGTAATTATGACATTTCTACAATCTGGACCAGGCACATGATAGGCAGAGAAGGTATAATCCATTCCATGGTATGCATTTATATCGAGATTTCACTGAAAATGCATATTTTGAAACATTCTGAATCCAAAAACAGATATTTTAAAAGAAAATTTGGGTTAGTCTGTACGTACGGAAAAGAAAAGCGAGTTTGTTATTTATTTTCTCAAATATGGCAGTAATTATTTTGCTTAAAACACAATATATTAAAGAATTATTTTGAATTTTCTGGGAATAGCGAGTGAAGATCTCTTAATTCGAAGGAATTTTATGGAACCTAGTACAATCGTTAAACTTTAAGCAACGGACCTAAATTTAGATACTGTACAAACAATGTAGATATCTTTAAAACACTCAGTTTATTTCCAAAATCTTTTTTGGCATACAGTACTTCCGTAATTTTCGTTATGAATAGTTTTTTTTTTATCCAGATTTATTGAGCCCTATTGGTATATTAAGGTTAGAGTGGATACATAAAATATACAATTTTAACAAAAATATTTTAAATACTAGAAGGAAGAAATGATGTTATAATCTGATGCATATTAATTCAGACGTTTAAACACTGAGTTTATAAACATCATGATGTACTTATGGTGTTGTGACTTCATTAGCAAAGATGTGGTCGGAGCAGAAAGTTCAGTTCCTAGAGAGTCTAGCTTGAATATTAATTCTTGTCTTTCTCTCCATAAAATGGAACAACAGAAAAGGAGATGAACCACAGTTTGTAATTCTTCACCACACATGCACTCGGGGTTGGATGTTAAGTGAAAGCGTGATAAGTAGTCACCAAATTTACCATGTCCACCTAAAAATTGTGTCAAAACAAAATTTGGTACAAGAGTTTCACATTTTCCTCTGTCATATAAACTAGGGAAAAATAATGTTTTTGTTAAACTTCCATTTGGAATTGTTAGCCATTGTTGGTTCCATTCTTCAAGTATATGTTGATGTATTATTCTCCTTACAGTAGAAATAGAATATAAAGAGTATGTCACAGGAGGATTGGATTCTGCAGCCTTCTTAGCCAAGCAATCAGCTCTCTCGTTACCTAAAATTCCACTGTGTCATTCAATCTATTATGAATAGTTAGAATTTTCAATACTTTGTAATTCTTTCAAAAGCCTGTTGAAATGTAACTATTTATCGCGATTGCATGAAAAGTGTATCGAATTTGAAGGCCAGTAAATAGCGTCCAATTCTTAAATATTTGACTATAGCTATTCCCTTTATATAACGAAATGTGTAATATGGCTAGTTCAGATTAAAACTATTTCGTAAACTTTAACTGTTAAAACACCGCATAAATAGTGAATTGGAAGCTACATTCATTTCGGTTTTAGCTATACCCGCACCACTGTAAAAATGGGCTTGGTATAAAGCAGTGAAGCAATTCAAGCTAAGAGGCAGCATGTCCTGCTCCGTAGGGTGGGCTGGAGCGTAGTTCTTTGGTTCCCTGCGTCCGGAAAGCGCCCACTCAGATCGTGAGAAATCTGAGAAGCTACGGTAGTGAGCGAACCGGCTGGGAGTGCCGAGATACTGACCAGGTTGAACGATCAAGTATGTGTGTGTGAGGCCGGCAGGCTCAGGTGCACTTTGGGCTATTACGCCATGGGTTACGTTATGTTGAGTGATGTATACGGTCCATTGGAGGATACAGAGCCATGCAAAGTACTATTTATGACCACATTATTTTCCTTATGTACTTAAATGGGGGCATAATAGTTCGATACACTTGCTTGTAGTTACCACCACAAAAAAGGCATTTGCTAGGCATTTAAATAAACAACAGCTCAATGAAATCATTTTATTAAAACAAAGAAACATAAAGGGGTTGTTATGAGTGTAAACATTGGGCATAATTAACTAGTCATGGCATTGTATCGCAAAGGTTGTCTAGAAGAAATAATGTGACCATTATTTTGAAACTAATATTCTTACTGCCACTCGGATATTCTTTTAAAATGCAGCGTTCTGCCATAAACCTCGTCCTTTGATTTCGGATAGCAGGGAAAACTACACCGTTATGTCTCAACGACATTATTACCACAGGACAGACGAAGCGTTCAACCACCCTGATATTCTAGCATTAAAAAGGTTGTAGCACTATTTCCTGCTATTATCATGCTTGCTAAAATTTTAAAACTTGCCCTCGTGTAGTAAAATCTGATAATTTTGCAATCACCTAAAATTAGAGAGTGCAAATTGTTCAATGTAATAAATGTACAGAGAACACCGTAAAATAAATTTGAATTTCATTTTATAAGAATCCTTGAAGACTTTCTGATACTACATCTATCACATGCTGATATCATGCCTGGTACCACAAGTAAATACATATTAAAGCAAAGAACACCATTTGCTAGACAATATACTGATCTTTAATCGATATTTTACTCTTCGCAACACGAACTGCAAACAGAATTTCACGGAAAACAGGGCACTTGTATCACTGAGCGATATAACGCAAATAAGATAAAGAATTTACCATGGGGAGTTGACTTTACAATTCACATCGTCTGCTAGTGAATATTTCCGCCCATTTACTGCTAACCAATTACTAGAATCACTACTGGTACAGTCAACATTTTAATTCCATGAAGGGAAACCATGTTCGCGATGAAAGACAACACACCCAGAGACAATTCTGCCCATCATACCAATATATGGTTAACGCAACATTTTCAGTCTCCTTATATGGTCTTAAATTACAGTAAAAAGCCATAGAACTTATTTGTTTATACTTTTATTTCCATAATAAAACTCTGTAGCATTCTGGGTCTTCTCACAAAGTCGTAAAAGCGCCTCCTTGATCATAAAGCTGCGAAAAGGCCTCGGTTCCAAAAAAAAAAAAAAAAAATTACTGCAAACCGTAACATCTGCAAGTATGTATTAATAACGGTTAACCTTTTGGCCATTTGTTCTTAGAAAATGCTCAAAAATATAAACAAAAATAAAATATTTTATAATAATCAAACCTTCACATTTCATATTGCTGTTAAACATTACCTAAACAATTAACACTCTTCGTCAGAATTTAGGAATACTGAATAATAAAAACGGACAGTATGCTCTCGAAGTATTTTTTAAATTGTTTGGTTTCCCCTCCCCATTCCTTCATCCATTATCTGAAATCCAGTTTTAATCACACATTTGCACATTGATTGGTCATTTTTAGTTAATAGCTGCTTATTACAAGGGTTAAAAGTACGTTTGCAGTTTGTTATTACAAATATTTGGGGAAAGAGGCCGCAACCGGTGTAGTAATCTTAAAAGTATTAAAGACACCTTAAACATTTGCGGTATATACTTCATTTTTGGACAACGATGTGAGATTTTTTGGTTTAAGAATTGGTTTACTAATTTATAGAGTATATTCACAGAATATTTGGACAGCAACAATGAAGATCTCTACAATTTATTTTTCTTTTAAGTAGGTATGCCAACAACACACTCTCATGAAATTATTTTCAAGTCTTTACCTTACACGTGTCAATGAAGCGATTATTTATACTGTTTTCTGGATTATTTTTGTAGCATTACCGGCAGCATCCAGAATTTCGTCCGTCAATTCCATGCATTTACCGGCATTTAATCGATTATTCAGAATGACGATTCAAATCAAATACAGTATAAGAACGCCAATACAAGAATCAGGTTAACTGGACAACGCGATGCGATTAATTAAAATATGAACATATGTGACCACCGTGAGAAATTAATCACGTAAAACTACATAATGAGCTATAAAGACTAACCCAGGCAAACCGATTTACTAATTTAATAATATTTTAATTTCTTCTTTGAGATCCAGCTCCTAACCCTTAGATGCACAGGAAAGTGTGAGCCAGACCACCGATTTGACCCAGTTGAAGGACGTACGGCGGATGCCCTATAAAACAGTGTGTCAATAGTTTTCTGGTGTTTTTTATTTTTACTACGAGATCTGTGGTTCAAAATATACACCAATCTTCATTGGTTGCTTTTCATAGATAATTAAATGTAGAAAGACTGGAGTTCACTTGTGTGTTCACAGCGACCAGCAAGGTGATCTTAAGAAGTCACGTTGAGGTGCTCTTTAACTGCTGCAAGCATTAATGAAACGGCACGCGTGGATATGACAGCACAAAGGCTTCTGTAACCGTAGTTATTTTGCATATTGCGACACAGTCGAGCTATTCAGCGACAGACAACCGCTGGCCGCGCATGCGCCTTCCTCACAGCTCCTCTATCGATTTTGGTCCTGTAAGAACCCCTTTCTTTCTAAATCCCCTTGCAAAATAAAATTCGAATTAACCCAGTTACTTTCTGGTAACTTCATTGGCCCTTGGGTGAGCGTCAAAATATCCGGATGTCCAATAGAAAACGCCTCTATAAAACCTTGATGTTTTTTGCAGAAAAATACTGAATGGCTGCATCGGCTGATGAAAACAGGATGAAGAGTGGGGTTTCAGAACAGTCCTGCTGTATTATGTACGTATTACTGCGTGTGCTAAAATGAAAACCCGAATAAGATGAAATCAGAACTGCAACTTGATAAATAAATATTTAACTACAACATAACCATCGAAAGAAAAATATAACAGGTAAAAGTAAAATTCTTAACAACACAAAACATCTGACGTAGTCTAAATATTTTTATAAGCCCTGAAGGTTAAAATGAAAATAATCAAATTATTTATCTCACAACTATCAGGGAATACTGACAATTAAAACAAGATACTAGGTTACTTATCCGATTATTGCACTGTAAGTAAAATACCAACGTTTGACCGGAGAGTAGATGCATCCATGTAACTTTAAGTCTGAGTTGTTATAAAAACATGAATTTCAGTAATATTTTTGCCCAATTCACACTGAAGGTTCGGCACACATTCAAAAAAAAAAAAAAATGGTTAAAGGTTGGTGTAGATTCAAAATTAAATCAGTATTTTGTCAATTTGGCCATTTAAATGCCCAACTGCGACGTTAAATGTATGACTGCAGGTGTGCGCAAACAGTTATGAGTTTTAAAACTTTATTTTATTGTATTCTGCTTTTTTTTTTTTTTTTTTTTTTTTTTTTTTACATTTTTGCCACATTTTAAATGCTTTTCATTACGTAGCTTTTGTTCAATTCCTTTAAAATGTTCGGTTTATTTTATTTAAAGGTAAACGATGGAATCTAAAGAGCCTTTTACCGCTATCAAATATAGTTTTGGATTCTTTAAAGAACAATATATTTTTTACAGAAATAAAGGATTCAGACTTCGACACATCAGTTTACATTACAAGAAGATATTGTTTTCCACCCCAGTTTCTGCTGATATAAAAAGAAGCTTTAGCATTTTTAAATATATTTTATTTTCAAACAGACAAAATCTTACTTTTGGAAACTAGAAATGCTATGAACAGCTCCATGTACTTTCCTGTAGGAGAGTGATACTGATACATGATTCTCTCAACTGCTTCAACTGTCCTTGTCTTATTTTATTTACATGAAATATTTTCATATTTAGTACCCACACACATTTTTGGCCATTATAGCATTATATGAAAAAGTATCCTTAAAATTCTGAATGATCACTAGTTAAAAAAAGCAACAACAAGCTTCTATGCAAGTTTGTGTTTAAATCAGAGAATTATCTATTGCAATATCGGGTGAACTTTCAAAAATAAGTAACATTTATTTTAACTTGTTACATTTACTGACACTTTTGTTAAACGCAGTCATAATTCCAGTTTTCCTACAGATGAAATACTTAAGTAAACAATTCATAGAAAATGCTCAGGTTTTCGGATAATGAATGACGACAGTGTAGTTCACTAAGACGTATTTCTAGTTTATGGAATAAATATACATCCAATAAACACACAATTCCTATTAAACTTGAATTCTTGCAGCTGTAGCAATATTTTAATCCTGAACCTTGTAGATCCATGTAAAATATTGGTTAACGTTTCAATACAAATTAATGGTCGCGCCGTGCCTCAGTGGTTAGACCGCTTGGCTTTCACCAAGGCGGCCCGGGTTCGATCCCAGGCGACCGCAAAGTGAGAATTGTGATGGACAACACGGCGCTGGGGCGGGTTTTCTCCGAGACCTCCGGTTTCCCCCGCTTCCCACTGGTGCTCCATCTTCATCTCATATATCATCAGTGTCACCACCTGCGGTGCCGTATGTAGTAAAAGCGGGCGTTAAACACTACACATTTCATTTTTAATACAAGTTAAACAGCTGCGGACAATGTGATAAGAGCTATTAACTACAAATGGCGAGAAATCTGAAAGCAGGTCCTTTTGGAGAGCAGAAAAGGCGAAAACAACACTAAAGTCCACCATATAGTTTCGAAACCATGAAAAACGGGTTAGTAACCGAACTGCTTGTTCTGATTATCTAAAATAAAAGTCATGATCGATTGATATTTGGGAACAAATGTTCGAAAAAAATACTGTCACTGGAAAAAGAAAATATTAGCTGAAAATCCTGTATGAAAAGCACAACTTAAAACAACAGAAGCTTGAACCGGGTTTTTAAACAGTGACATAAATATGTGCTACAACACCAATTGAAAATAATTTAATGACTTTCGAGGGAATAATTTTAAAGTGAATCCGCTTACATTTTGGAAAGTGAATCTTACTTAAAAATGAAATCTGGTCGAGTTTATCATAAAAGCGATTTCAATAGTTATCCTGCAGTAGATCGAAAATCTAATTTTAAAAATTTAAAATACTTGATTCGCCAGGTTAAGGTTGGCAAACATGAAGAATTCAAGTTTTCTTCGTACCATTGTTCTATTTCCTAACAAACATTGGTGTTTGTTTTCGATGTTTCATTAATAAATGAGATGGTTTAAAGCATACATGGCCCGCCTTGGTAGCGTAGTTAGTAGCGTGTCTGCCTCACGTTCAAGATGTCCCGAGTTCGAATCTCGCTTAGGGCGAGTTACCTGGATAAGGTTTTTTCGGAGTTTTCCCTTATCCTGATAGACGAATGTCAGGTAACTCTAAGCTCCATGGACCCCGGACTCATTTGAGCATCATTTCACCCATTTCATTCATCATCCGATATGACTTAACGTTGGAGGACGTAAATTACACGAGAGAGAGAGAGAGAGAGAGAGAGAGAGAGAGAGAGAGAAAGAAAGAGAGAGAGAGACAGAGACAGAGAGAGGACAATCATGAGAATTCTTGACCCCGCATGGCAACTACCTGCAACCCCGTTCTCGTTTACTATTTGCAACACACAATCAAACTCACTGATGTCGCGCTATTGTACGCAGTAGTCCCACAATAGTTAGCGGACATTTACAGAAGAATGGGCTTTCTGTCTTCTATATTTTGAACCATACAAATGCGTACACGCCTCTTGAAGAGCAACAATATCAGAGTTGTTCTGCTTTCTGGAGCACTATCTACACTAACTACTGTGTTCCTCTCACGATAATGTGTCGTAAGGAATTTGTTTAGCCACTCTAGTGTTTCCTGAGAAAGATAATGGTTAGAGTTACAACATATCATGCGGCTTAGGCCTCTCAGAAAATATACTCTTGTGCTACGTATTGGGAAATATACAAGCACCTGTATGACAGTTCTTGTCGAATTTTGCCAGGAAGAACTACACTGTTTCAACTCCATATCCTAAACGCTAATCTCAGCAGCCCTACCCGCTCTCTAGAGCCTCTCTATTCTCATATGAAGTACTGATTTGTGTCTTCAGTATGTGCAGTTTGGTTCAAGCGTGCATTGTCGTTAGCCCTAACTCGTCGTTGCTCTGAAGTCCAATTTGGAACCCAAGTGACAGGTGACATGATGCTATCATTTGAGATACAGTACCGATATTTCTGTATTGGAAATTATACGGTGAATAAATTTGATTTGATGCTCGACCTTTCTGTGGTGCTCTTATATGTTCAGTTTTGAAAACAACGGACACGCCAAACATACGATATTGCAAACAATACAGTCACTGGAGCGCTCTAGCCACAAGCTTTTAGTGTATCTCAGTATTTGCGGGCCCAGTTTTGTTGATTGCTTCTGCCTGCTCGTGCTGTCAGCAGCCTCATCTATTTGCAGTATATAATTTAGATGCAACCTAGATAACAGATACGTGTATTTGCCTTAGGTATGAGATAATTGTATGTATATAATTACAATATCATATTTTTTTAAATATGAATATTTTTTATTATTATGTTGGGTGATTTGGACCAAGTTTGTTACTGTCGTTGAAAGCTACAGTCCTGAACGTATCGATTTGGAAAAGCACACAGAATCAGATCGAAATAAGGGTTCTTTCGTCAATTAAGGGTTTTAGCAAGTTTGAGTTTAATGTAATTTGTGGTCAAGTATATATATATATATATATATATATATATATATATATATATATTGAAGCTTCTCCATAACAGGAAATTATACTGCTCTATGTTTAGCAAAAGTTCGACGCTTTAAAGCATTTTAAACTTAACTGAGAAGTGTATATACATATCATACTACAATAGTTAATTAAAGTTATCTCCGTCAAGTACTCACTGTAATCCAGGAGGTATGACATTCACCAAGCGAATCAACCCTCCCTAGGTATTTTAGAGTTTATATAATCCCTTAAGCAGCGGTGTCTTATGTTCGTCTTTTCCGCCCGTTTTTCATCTTGTTTAATTATTTAGATGCTTATAAGCTCCATTCTCAACGGAGAAGGCCTCGTGTACAGGAGCTCGTGTTACGAAGTCGATCTTAAAAGCGCTTCTAGTAGGATAAAATTATCCTGAAACGTCTTAAAAATACAAGGTCCTGCTAAGGATTATAAACAGGACCCAGACTCTGAAAAGATGTCTTTTATACTGGTCGCCAAACTAAAATGTGATTGACAGTAAGCACATGGAAAAACGCTGTAAATAAACGGCAGGGGATGAGTACGTCATAACGGTTGTCATAATAACCATTAGAAGGACCAATTAGAGTGGAGACGTTTCCATGACAATGTTGGACGCTAAACCTTGGTTGCCGATATTTTAACACGTGCTTAGCATGACTTGCGGGCAAGCGAGTTACGCAAACGCTGCAGTAAATAAAATACCTAGGTTTTCATTTCTCTTCTGATAACGCTGCATAAACAGAACACCCTCACGTATACAACAGTTAGAGATCCTGTACTGGCAAGTTACTCTGCATTTTATTTGTGGCAATTTGCCTTGGTTTACGTGTGTGTGAGTTTGTGTATCTGTGCGCGTGTTGTGATCCTTTACAATTGTGTTTAATGAATGTTTAATTATGTCTAAATATAGTGACAAGCGAAAACCTGAACGTGCTCGGGAACCAAATAAAACTATATTTGGTAAATGTATTCCAATTAAAGAACATGCAAGGGAAATAATATGCTCTATGAGAGAATACTTCGAAGAGGAGAAATTGAAAGGGGAGTCTAGTATTCCATTCTCTAAGGTGCTTGATAGGACTTCCCGTGCTCTAGGTATCAGTAAGGGCATTAAGGTTAAGACTGGGAAAGAAAAGTATTTTAAAGAAGAAAGACATTGGGGTATAAATTAGAAACTCCCGGGAAAAATTGTGTAAGTGGCATTTTCCCACTTCAATAAGCATCAAAATGTCACAGGTATGCCTCTTATGTTACGATGATCTTTACATTTATGTGTTCTTGCATGTTGTAGCGTTTGCATGTAGATCCACGACTGTACTACTGTCTTTGTATACAGCATTATAAATAATTAATAATAATAATGATGATGATGATGATGATAATAATAATAATAATAATAATAATAATAATAATAATAATAATAATAATAATAATAATAATAATAATAATAATAATAATAATAATAATAATAATAATAATAATAATAATAATAATAATAATAATAATAATAATAATAATAATAATAATAATAATAATAATAATAATAATAATAATAATAATAATAATAATAATAATAATAATAATAATAATAATAATAATAATAATAATAATAATAATAATAATAATAATAATAATAATAATAATAATAATAATAATAATAATAATAATAATAATAATAATAATAATAATAATAATAATAATAATAATAATAATAATAATAATAATAATAATAATAATAATAATAATAAAATACCAATTGCAGTCGCAACTGAATCACCTTCGCACGCGTAATCCTATCACGCTCTCCACGTGGCAGCAATAAGCGGCAACGTAGCCTCTCTCTCCTTACGAAATGTCAATCACTTTCTAGAATGGCGACCAGTATAGTTGCTGAAGGTATTACAAGACATTGCTAACGTGAAAATAAAATATCATAGGTGCCGTATTAAAAAAATACATACTTAATGGTTACTTGAAGCCATTGAATGTCATCTTTTATTTTAGGACATATTTTTATAATTTATTGATTAATATAGTATTTTATAGCCTTAGGGTCTTTATGTTGTCATTTTTTTCATCCACATTCAGTACGCAAATTTTTGTATTACCAGGCTTCCATATAAGGGTAACAGCTCAAACGTTAGAAATTTCACTATCCAGCTGAAGAACAAGAGTAACTTTGTATATTCTTTTATCACATTTTTGCAATAAACTCATATTTCTATCTAGTGGTTTACATTGAAAGGGTTGCTTCTGTGAGGGGAACTATAATTAGAGGAACATGTATCATTACAGGTATAAATTTATATCCTAAACTAGAAATACCATAAACCATTTTCCCTCTTTTTGCGCCAATAAGTGTGTAGAGTCACATTACTATTGCTATTGTGAAATCCATTTCATGAGTAATGCATTATCTGAGAAATAAAAAGTGTTTTGTACAGTTTGGTAGGTCCTACTTCAAAAATAGTTATTTAATTTCTTTTTCAGGTTCGTCGCACATAAACAAAGAACAAGTATACATAATTAATTTCTGAATTAACCCATTGTTCTTATACATATATACCATTTTTGCTTAATTAGCAGTTACATCCATGTATAAATTAATGTGCAATTTTATCAGATTTATAAATTAAATAAAGCGGTTGTCAGTTTTTATAGTTCCAAATTTTAGGGTCACTTCTTTATATTTAATCTTTCAAATATTTTATATCAACAAAAAAAACTGTTTTTTACATTTATTATGCATTTTTCCAAATTTTAGAGCCATTTTATTCGTAATTTTGAAAAACATTTTAGTTCAACAAAATTCTAAAAACGAAGTTACAAGGCGACATCCCAAGTGGTCTAGTTTAGAGCTAGATTAGAGCTAGATTAGAGCTTAAAAGCGATTTATTGCAAGGTCCAAATAAATAATTAATATCACATTCCGGAAGGACAGTGTGGATTATGATATTACAGTTGAGTTATCTCTTTTTGCTTTGGGATTCGGACTAGCTATTCCTCCATTCATATTGCTTAAAAGTTACAAACACCTAAATGATTAAGCTAGTCTTGTGTAGGTATATAATAAAATAAGAACCTCAAATGTTTTTTTTTTTTTTTTTAAATTCTTCACGGAAACCACTGGTATTTAGCGAATAAATCGATATCCCTTCCGTTGAAGTGATAAGAGGATCAACGGCGAACAAATATCTGAGTGTTTCTTAAATATCTTGTTTTCGGGTCAACAGCCACTTAGTACTTTGTAAGCTTTCTTCAGTTTATTTGCTTCTGCGGAACATTTAATGCTGATCAGGTATAAGGACCAATGAAAGAGTTGGAAAAACATTCTTGGCAAAAGGGAAAATGTTTTCAGGTAACAGTAAAAAGTGTGTTTGCATGGTTATGAAAACCTAGAACGACTGATCCATCATGCGCCGTGGCGTAGTGGGCTAGAGCGTCGTGCTTTGGTTCCCTGCCCGGGATGTATTGCAACATGGGGTGTGCGGCTTTTAAGTCCCGGATATACGACCGGTGCCCACTCAGAATTGTGAGGAAATTGAGGAGCTACGCTAGGTAGGGACCCCTGGTTTAGAAAGCCAAGTTTCCGGCTGAGAGTACCGTGATGCTGACCACATCTCCTCCCCGTATCGGTTGGATGATCGCTCACCTATGCCTTGGGTATGTGAACGTGAAGTCGGCAGTCGGTTAGCGGGCTCTGATCCGCTTGCAGACTGTTACACTATGGGTTACGTTACGTTACAGTATTTCAAAAGGCAAGAGCCCCTTTTAGTTCAGCGCGAGTGTTATTGTAACTGATCGATTAATTTACGAAATGAATTGTGAAGATTTAATTCTTAAAACGCCCCAACATCTTTACTAGCTATAAAGCCAGTTCCGCGATAAAGTGAGAGGCTCGCATTTGGGAGAGCCAGGGTACCATTCCCGTTGCGCTGGGGACACTGACCTTGGGTTTCTCCTGGTTTCCCAAGTCGATAGGTGAATAACTGGAATGACTCCCCTTATACCCCATCACTTATTTTAGACTACACATTTCACTTCATCTTTCCTGCGCTAAAGGGCCAGTGGCTTGTGGCACAACAATTTGGTAGGATTCCTTTTTGGCGCTTTGCGGAACAACTGAGGCCTATTTTCCTTCCCAGAGGCTCTCATCTATTCCCGAGACCACGGGTGCGAGGTCAAGGGTAGGGCTAGCTGGTGTAGAACTTATGTTGGAATCATTAGGGACCCTGTCCTTGCTAGAGCACATTACAGTCTGGATCTGAACACCCCTCACCACATTGGAAACACCAGGGGCCTACAATGGCTACGTGCGGTGTTGTGCTGCAGTTACCAGCCCTTCTGTAAATCCCATCACCATATTCTTGACTCTTTGATTCCGTTTTACTTCCCCTAGAGTAACATAAAACCAAAATAACCTGCCCAGGATGTACAACGTAAGTATAAACTTCTTTATACACGCTGGATATCCATTTATCAGACAGCCAACCTAGCCGGTACCTGTGACATATCGATGAACCTACTCCCCTGACCCGCTGGACACATGATGGTCATCAGTAGTTTCGGCATACAAGAACACCTCTCTCTCAACACCACTACTTTCTTTTTGTTTCTAGGCACTGAAATGTTAAACAGAAAAATCCACCATTTTACTTGACTCCGCTCCTGTAATATATGTGTTTGGTTTTCAAGTTAGATTTTGCTGGACAGCTATTGTAATAAGATATTCAGTATGGGATGATTTTGTAGCTGAAAATCCAGAATTTCAATAACTATCAAACTGCGAATTTATGTTAAGGGAAGAGTGTCGAAAATTTTTTACCCTTTCAAAATCTATCATTTGCTTGGAGTATTTCCGTTAACATTCCATTTCTAAAAGGCAGTGCTAATGATTATTACTAAAATTTAATTTGGATTTTCTCCGAATAGCCTGTGATCTGCTCAACATTCCAAGGGATTTGTTTTACAATTCGGAAACCATAAAACAATGCGAGATGTCTTGCTGCAGAGAAATTGTAGATCTAATTAAAACTTTAAATCTGAGTAAAAAGTCTTTTGTAGCCTTAGCCACTTTCCTCTATGTTTAACCCTTTCCGCACTGAAGCCAGGATGGATCACAATCTGAATGTTTTGGCATGGCCGATTACTTTCTTTTCATCCAACGCGAGTTTATAAAAACTGAATTGATATAAACATCTGATTGTCGTTTCCGCACGAGTAACCATAGAGGAAAAACGGTGAACAAGTCCGATTTGAATTCATTTTTAAGCAGATGTTTTTATCGCGAAACGTTTGTAGCGGATTTTATCTCAATATTCCGCTCGGCTGATACGTTAGATGTCGAGTTTCACAGAGAAAAGTAAGTTTTGAAGTCTCCTGATTCCTAAAAGCATTTTAAGCCAGACATTCTTACGTACATGTGCGCACAAGTGGAAATAATTTGTAGAAGCGTTGCAAAATAAATTATGGCTGATAGAAAAAGTCGAGTGTCTATAATGTATCAGAATTTTAAAAAAGTACTGAAAATACTTTCCAAACAAATTAAATTTACTGTTGAGAGTACTTCTACAATTATACTGTGACTTTGTGGGTTCGTGGAATAAAAAGTCCAATTACACCACTCAACAATGTTCTTTATTTCTACCGACTTACAGTTTAACACTTGCCAATTACACAAAATTACTTGCTGCACACAATTACAATTTACCAGTTCGTCCGTTGCAACTTCACTTGTACTCGCGATGACATAAACTCCGATACTCATACACAGTTCGTACAGTCCCGTTGCACAATCTTTCCGTTCATTAACACGTCACTGACTAACTCTTACACCAAGAACTGCGACTGTCTTCTCGCTCACACTCACTAACCAACTGATTGACCAACACAACACAACAACTGACTGACTACACCAAAACCAACTCAACAACTGACCCACACTGTCTGTCCGTAACCCTCTTTATAGGAATATCGCCGGTTTCTGGTGTTTACACGATTGTTCTGGTAACAGAAAGATCGAGAACCAGGTGGAAGGAAAAACAGACGCACAATTATGTTTCTTTCCGACCACTGGCTGTCACCACTATAAGACAAACGAGGGAAAGGCGTGGCTAACCGAGCCTCCCCTGTCTTCCGTTGCCAGCTGCTCACAGGGTGTTTCAGCGCTCCCCGTTACACTGCTCCCTTCTCAAAGCTGTTCGCCCTCGAACAGCCCCATCGTAGCGTGCGAGGCGGTCCAGGTGTACCACCAGCATCTGCTCGGAGTCTCAGCCAGAAGTAGCGCTGCCGTAGTTTGTGAATCATTCGGTTTGCTCCCAGGTGTCCTCCTGAAGTACCGGCGTGCACTTCCTCCAAGACTTCCGGGACCTTGCTCCGGGGAAGTACCAACTGTCCTCTCCGCGCCTTCCCATCGGGTGACTCCCTTACCCGGAACAGCACGCCCTCTCTGGTCTTCAACGAGTCCCATTGGGCCCAGTGCGACTTGTAGGTGGCGCTCCTCGGTGCGATGTCCTCCCAGGTTGGTCTCGTCCCTGCGTCCACTTCCCTCAAGAGTGGCCCCAAGTCTGCGTCCGCCAGCTGCTCCCTCCTCAGGCCTGCGCTATCCCAGCCTTCAGCAGGCACTGCCACAACTACTCGGACTGCTGCGGCACGCTCCTCCTCTTCCACTCTTGTGCGCTCGTGGCCGTCCTGGATCTGCGATAGGACACCTCCAATGCAATGGTCGCTGGCGTCGGTGTCCACAATGAAGGCGCCACCCGGTTGTGGGAAACCCAAAATTGAAGCACTGCACAGGGTCCCCTTCGGGTGCTGGAAAGCGTCTTCGGCGTTTTCCGTCCACACATAAGGCCGGTTTTCCTCCGTCAGGCGGGTGAGGGGTTTTGCGATGTTGTCGGCCTTTTCCTCTAAATCGTTAAGGCGGTCGTCTACTTGACCCTTCCGTTTGCCCAGGTTCGCGACGTCATCCCTCACGCCGGCCAAACGTTCCTCAAACTTTGCGGCGAGAGCCTCGTTCGCCACCTTCATTTCGGTAGCCAGACCGTCATTCGCTGCTCTCATTTCCGTGGTTAACTCGGCCTTCATTTGTTCCATCTTCTCGGCGATGTTCTCCCTAGCCGTCCTGATTAGTTTCAACTCCGCGGCCAGGTTATTTCTAGTCTCCAGCACTTCCGCGGCCAGGTTATTTCTAGTCTCCAGCTTCTCTGTTAATTCGGCCTGCATTTCTTCCATCTTCCTGGTGATGTTGTCTTTAGCCGTCTTCATTTCTTTCAGTTCCGCTAAAATCTTTTCTAATGCTGCCTCCATCGTTGTAATGTTCGGTGATGTTGTTTTCCCGCTTCCTGACACCAGTGTGACTTTTGTTATCCCACTTCTTGACACCAGTGTGACTTTGTGGGTTCGTGGAATAAAAAGTCCAATTACACCACTCAACAATGTTCTTTATTTCTACCGACTTACAGTTTAACACTTGCCAATTACACAAAATTACTTGCTGCACACAATTACAATTTACCAGTTCGTCCGTTGCAACTTCACTTGTACTCGCGATGACATAAACTCCGATACTCATACACAGTTCGTACAGTCCCGTTGCACAATCTTTCCGTTCATTAACACGTCACTGACTAACTCTTACACCAAGAACTGCGACTGTCTTCTCGCTCACACTCACTAACCAACTGATTGACCAACACAACACAACAACTGACTGACTACACCAAAACCAACTCAACAACTGACCCACACTGTCTGTCCGTAACCCTCTTTATAGGAATATCGCCGGTTTCTGGTGTTTACACGATTGTTCTGGTAACAGAAAGATCGAGAACCAGGTGGAAGGAAAACAGACGCACAATTATGTTTCTTTCCGACCACTGGCTGTCACCACTATAAGACAAACGAGGGAAAGGCGTGGCTAACCGAGCCTCCCCTGTCTTCCGTTGCCAGCTGCTCACAGGGTGTTTCAGCGCTCCCCGTTACAATACTGTTTTAGTATACTTAAGCAAAATTTTGGTCTGCACCGTATTTTCGCGGGTATACTTATGTTACTTAAAGTATTCCATTATTGATTTTCATATTAATTCGAAGTGCCTTAGGGTACATACGCATGTGCTGCCAAAACTATGCTGCAAAAAATGCAGATTTGCCAAAATATTTTTTCGCCAGAATTCATAAGCATTGCAAAACTGTTTGTGTATTTATATCTAAATTTGAAAGCTCCAAGTTAAAAATGTATTACTCTCTTGTTTAAGTCATAATGGAAATCACACTCCAATCGCACGCCTCGGTAGCGTGGTGGTAGGATGTCTGCCTCGCGTTCCCGAAGTCCCGAGTTTGAATCTCGGTCAGGGTGGGTTACCTGGATAAGGTTTTTTTCCGGGCTTTTCCCTTATCCTTAAAAACGAATGTCGGGTAACTAAGCTCTATGGACCCCGGGCTCATTTGAGCATCATTTCACCTATTCCATTCATCGTCTGATATGACTTAACGTTGGAGGACGTATTTAAAAAAAACACTCCAATCAACCCGCCCATAAATTCTATGTCGAACTTTCACCAAAATAATACACTTTTTGAAATTATATGAATCCAGGTCTGTAAGTGTGCTTGTAGGTGTGTAAGCCACATACTCAAAAAGAGAAACCGATTAAATATTGATCCAACAGATTTTAAGGATTCAAGAAGATTTTTCTAACATTTTCCATTGAAAACAAAGCGTTATATGAAAATACACTTTTGTATTTGTTTTTGCTCAAGTATGACTAACGGTTTTGTTAAAATATCGCTTAGCTTAGAAATTGCCATGATACATAAAAGGTGTACGTTTACATTTTAATAAACAGCTAATGATACTGCATTATCCGCTGATTTTATAATTCATAAGACATAATACATGGCAAACAGTTCTGCAGGGAAACATAAAGCTCTTTAAATTAAAAGCTGTGTCAGAAAAATTATTCGTAGAATTATCACTGCAGGAACATTTTGTTTTAAGACCAAATCTATTTCTGCATGTTACACAAGTTACTCCTTATTGACTAATTTCCAAACATTGCTAACTTAATATTTATCGCAGGTGACGTAAGTTATTTAAACGAATGACTCAGCAGCAAAAAGTAAACATAATATATACCTACAATTATGCACTGGTAATGGA